>JAZKJV010002178.1:0-686516 GCA_037367405.1 Ottelia alismoides | reverse complement strand
TTCCCTGATGATTGGGAACACGACTAGGACACCAGATATCGGAATGAACCAACTTAAATAGCTGACTACTGTGACGACTCTAAAAAGAAGAACGATGGTGCTTCCAACGCTGACATGCTTCACACTCCAAGGTAGTATGAGTAGAGATCTTAGGTATTAACATGCCACCGCTTCTGCAGAGGAAGGTGTCCAAAACAAAGATTCCACATGAAATGAGACACTGATCCAGACGGAATAGTAGCAGCACTAGCACACAGAGGTTGGACCAGTCTGTACAACCCTATCTGTTCACGGACATATCCAATTACCCTGCCCGTGAGTATGTCCTGAAACACAAGAGAAGGAGGATCAAATATGGCATGACAATGTAGATCTTATGTAATCTGACTAATAGACAAAAGATTCATCTTAAATGCTGGAGCATGTAAGACATTCTGCAGACGCATCGATGGGGCTAGAACAATCTTCCCCTGACCAATAATGGATAGATGAGACTCATTAGCAATCACCACCGATCTACCAGGAAGGATAGATCTATAAGAACTAAATTGAGTCTGATCGCCACACATATGATGAGAAGCTTCGGAGTCCATGATCCAATCAGTGAAATCTGAACTGCTACTACTAGTAAGTGCATAGTAATACCTGAGGAACTCGTAAAAGCTCTAACAATACAAGCAACATCTGAAAATCATGCTGCAGGGATGGGTGGTGTAATCACCATCTCTCTTAATCTCGAGATAATGTCATCAAACCTCACGTCATGAGAAGGAGCTGGAGTAGTCTCTGTCTGCTCAAGTTACAGGGGCATATGTTGGATACCCATGCTTCAGATAGCATGTATCCTCTGAATGTCCTGGACGGTGGTAATGTGAGCATGGGCCCATGTGTCTTCCTCCTCTGTTATAAAATATGAAGAATGCGGAAGCGATTGATAAACAGAGCATCAACAAGAAAGATAGACATGGGAACACCATGATTTTACGTGAATCCCTACTCCGTGAGGAGCGGGATGAAACCACGGGAGAAGCCCTCAAAGGGGCATGCTTTGCATTGCTTTTTCTCAATGAGTACAGGAGGTCTGGGGTTCCTTATATAGCCTCTCCAGAGCCTCCAAGTCCCACCACTGGACGATGTGGGACTAAACAACTGGATGGGTTAAATGGATCTTCTCCAGGATCCATTTACCCTGTTACAACTCATAAGGCGCACAACCAAATACTCTAACACTCCCCCTCAAGCTGGAGCATGAAATGCTCAGCTTGGACAAAAAGAAAGAAACTCAACTCAACGCTACATGACACTACGGACAATATCAACCCAACGCGCACATTGCTGCAGTCGAGGACGTTGCTTCTCATGCCGTGCAGATGAGGAGGACGAACGGGCTGGAATGTGAGTCAACTAAAGACTCGGAATCTGACCATTGAGTCTGAACTGCGCCTGAAGTCTCCTCGTCGAAGAACTGGGTCTCTCCCATCTGGCTCAGAGAATGGTGCACTGCTATGGTGTACCTATGATACCACATGAAAACCCTTGCCCTCAAGGGAATGGTCCTCTGCTCTGGAGTCCATATGGCTCACATGAAAACTCTGACCTGACAACAAGAAGAATGATGGGGACCGCGAAACAAATGATGGCAACTTATGCTCATCTGAAAAATGACCGCAAACTCGTGCGTGTCTGAAACTGGACTCGGAATCAATCATCGAGTCTAAACAACTGCGCATCAAACTGGGACTCGGAATTTGAACGTCGAGTCTGGAATTGCGCATGGAAAATCTTCATATGAAAACCGTAAAGTCTGAAAATCGGTTGGTCTGGGAATCTGCAATCTGAATAGACCTGTGACTCTACATATATACTCCCCCTTTCTCCCATACTTGTCGAAAAACAGATAAATCGACAAAGTTGGGAGAAGACAACATAATGGCGAAAACATGAAACTTACGGCTTTTCCAAAAAAAGTTTTTTTATAAGCCATCCACATTTTTTTGATTTTTTTAAGTCGTTTCAACATTTTTTTCGGCTTTTCATCAAACAAAATTTTCTGCGTACGATTTTTTTTATTGTACGCGTCTTTTTTTTCAACTGCGTACGACTTTTCTTTGTACGTGCCTCTTTTTTTTAAGCGTACGATTTTTTATTGTACGCGTCTTTTTTTTCAAAACCTTTTTTTGCAAACAATCCTCTCTTGGGACTAAAATATATCAGCCCCCCTTTTTTTAATTAGGCCGTAGCCTCACTTGGGCTGCACTCTCCTCTCCTCCCCTCCTTTTCTTTTCCTTTTTTTTCACATACGGCCCATTTGGGCCTTAAATGGTAGCCCCTCTTGGGCGCACATATTAGGTGGGAACCCTCCTTTCAAAACCCCACACCGCCGCCACTGCCTGTGTTCCATGAAGCGCGCGGGGGAGCTGGAGGCATAGGGAGCTGGAGGCATAGGGAGCTGGAGGCGCCGCCCAGCAGGAGAGGAGGTTGCGCGCGCGACCTGGAGATGTGCCTGAGGCGCTTGAGGTTCGACCTTGCTGGAGATGCGCCTGAGGCGCTTGATTTTATGGACGCGCCGCCGCCTGTGAGTGTTACGCCAGGAGAAGCGCATCGATATGGAGGGTCGATCGCCTCTTGGTGGTGCCCTGGAGCACGATGGAGGATACCTGGATAGCACGTGGGATCGCGCGAGCGAGGCGGGAGCTCGCCGCCATGGGCCTGGTCGCGCGAGGAGATCGCAACACGGTGTTGGGAGATGGATTGTGATGCGAGACGATGCTGCCTGGAAGATCGCGCCTGCGCGATTGGTTGCCTGCGCGCCGTCGATGGTGCGCCGTAGACGGGCTGGATTTGTGCACGCCTGGTCGAGATCAGGGATGTGCCCCTGGAGAGCCGCCTGGAGCGGCATGGTGGTTGGGGTGTGCGAATTTTTTTTCTGGTGGCCCGCTTCGGCCAGGAACAACGATTTGGGACAACGCACCTTGCTTGGGGAACATGGGAACGTGGGGGCTACGACTGGGATGGATCTGGAACTGGAAGGCGTCAAGGAATCTGATGGAGGCGCATTGACGTTGTGGAATGATGTCGGCGACAGTTGTGTGATCCTTGTTTGACTGGGCTCGCGAGTTGTGCACTGCCTGGCGCTGCTAGACTGTCGCGCCTGTTGCACGCTTGCAGAATGATCTGCAATGCTTGGAGGCTGGACGAGCGTCACGCCGAGATCTGGGGGCATGTCGTGATGGGCGTTGCGCCGTGACGGGCTTGACAAGAAAGGCTGACAGAAATTAGGGTTTCAAAACCCTAAACTTGGATAAAGCATGGCTAGAATCCTTCTTGACGATGAAAATCATAAACAACTGAACTTCAAGAACAATCTTCAACAATAATCAAGAACCGAATCTCGAAAAAACAAACAACATAAAATCCTCGAGAATCGACCCGCTCTGATACTATGTTATAAAGTATGAAGAATGCGGAAGCGATTGATAAACAGAGCATAAACAAGAAAGATAGACATGGGAACACCGTGATTTTACGTGGATCCCTACTCCGTGAGGAGCGGGATGAAACCATGGGAGAAGCCCTCAAAGGGGCATGCTTTGCATTGCTTTTTCTCAATGAGTACAGGAGGTCTGGGGCTCCTTATATAGCCTTTCCAGAGCCTCCAAGTCCCACCACTGGACGATGTGGGACTAAACAACTGGATGGGTTAAATGGATCTTCTCCAGGATCCATTTACCCTGTTACAACTCATAGGGCGCACAACCAAATACTCTAACATCCTCCTCTACCATGGGATCCGTGCCTACGAAACTGAGAAGAACTCCCTCTTCCATGAAAAGTTGCCATCGCAGAGGGAGGTTGAGTCACGTTAGTAGACGAAGTAGTGATCCTGCTCAACCTCTTATAGACATCCTCCATCAGGGGAAACATCTCTCTAGCAAGTAGTTGAGTACATACTGCATTGTACTCAGAGTCAAGGGATGATAGAAAGACTCCAGCCATAATGGCATTCATGTATGCTTATTGTTGCTCAATTTTGGTAGTAATGGGCATGAAGCTATGAAGACGCTCAAACATGCCTCGGAGATGCGAGAAGTAGGCATGAAGAGGTCGTCTGTTCTGCTTGTTCGAGAAATGTCATACTGCAACTGAAGGGTTTTTCTCTCATTCTTCGCTTGCCCATATGTTTCGGCCATGATATCCCACAACCTTGGTCGTGGGTTGATTAACAATGTCGTTGGCAATCTCTGTGGTGAGCATCCTGGAGATCCAGATCCGTGCATAGGCATCATCTTGCTTCCATGAAGCATTTGCCCTAGTTTTGTCCGTCGGCAAATGTGCTCCTTGTCATGGCACTGCGTAAGGGTGTGAAACTAGATGAACCACAATTCGTAGTTGGTCCCATCCATCTTGACAATAGGAGTCAGGCCCTTAAAGGCAATGGACGACGAAAAAACATCACCTTGTTCTCTGACATGATGGATTAATCATCGAAAAAACGGATCAACTGGGGAGTAGACTTATTTGATCAAGTCTACACAATCATATGTAGGAATGGTTGTACGTGTAGACTTGTACAACCATTCTCTCCAATCTTTGTTGTAGTCTAGGGCTGGAAAACGTGATTTAAATGTCCAAAATCACGTATTCCGGGCATGATCAGACCCTCTAGCCGTGAAAACAGAGGCTTAAGTGTCTAGAAAGAGGTGGTCTGCGGCTGGATTGCCTTATAGGACTGCAGGGAGGTCGAGCAGGGTTGTTGGGAGGCCGGAAGGGCCACTGGTGGCGGCCAAGAAGTCATTAGGGATGGCTAGGGCAACCGAGCTACACTGCTGGGAGACCGGAAGGGCCGCTGGTTGTGGCTAGGGCGGTCGAGCGGCCGCCATGGACTGGCGGGCAGGTCGCTGGGGTAGTCGGGCGGCGAGCTGTTGGGGGCAGCGAGGCGGGCCGGCGTTAGCATGCGACGGTGGGGCCTACTGGTGGTCGGCAGCGGCAGGGGGGGGGGTGGCGGGTAGGGCTAGGGTTTAGGGAGATATGAGAACCTTGGTTTAGCACCGTTGCTCCGATACCATATTGGAGGAAAAATAGAACTGGCTTCTTATTGGAGACCTACAGGAGAAAAGCCCTATGTAAATTACATGAGAGGTACATGAAATAAATAAAAATATGAAATAAATATAAAGAGATAAATATCTCAACAATAAGCATTCAGGTTGTTGATCATCTGAATAATTATCCACAACTTTCTCAGCTTGAAAAACAATATATTGATATGTGAATTTGAGATGGTCATCTTATTGTAAATATTTGCTGGATAGCTCTCTCATGTGCAATGTATGTGTTCAGGTCAAGTGCTTGGCCGAAAGAATGCTAAAATGGTTAAAGGTTGGTGGATTTATCTTTTTTAGAGAATCGTGTTTCCATCAATCTGGTGACTCAAAGAGAAAAGTTAACCCAACTCATTATCGGGAACCAAGGTTCTATACAAAGGTATTGTTTATCATTTTCCTGCTGATTTTATACACAGTTTTTTCAATTCATAGTAGTGAATGTCTTCCTTCTCATGCTCAATTGATTATAGGATATGCTTAATACGAGTTTCCTGGTTTCATCAGCAATTTCACCATTATATATGACTCTAGGTTAAGTTTTGTACTTTGTACCTTTGGTTCCCTTGTCTATTTGCTCATTAACCATTACTAGTTCTTTTTGCCTTCCCAATGAAATTGGACTTATTATATTTTTTGTGAAGCCAAAAGAATAGCTATTCGATGTCGGTTGTCACATTTTTTGTGAAGCCAAAAGAATAGCTATTCGATGTCGGTTGTCATCCAAAATTAAATATTTGACTGATTAAAAAATAAATGACAAAGTATTACATGGAACACTATTTTTTGAACTCACTTGTGTTGTCCTTATCAGGTGTTTAAAGAGTTGCACTTGGAGGATGGACACAATTCGGCTGAGCTCTCTCTTGTTACCTTCAAGTGCATTAGAGCTTATGTGAAAAACAAAAAAAACCAGAACCAGGTCTCTCCCTTCACCTCTTCTCATTTTCCAGCTCTTTCTGGCAGATCAATTGATGGTAGCTGGAATTATTGATACTATTTATCTGCCTTCTAGATATGCTGGTTATGGCAAAAAGTTAGTTCCACTTCTGATAGGGATTTCCAGAAATTCTTGGACAATGTACAATACAAAAGCACTGGAATTTTGCGTTATGAACGTGTTTTTGGTCAAGGATTTGTTAGCACAGGAGGAATTGGTAGGCAAATGCAGTCTTTATATCAATAATCAAAGCAAAGTCTATTGTCACATTTCCTCTTATTATAGATTACAATGCTTTCTTCTACTTCTGTTGCTGAATAAAAGCCTTGTCCGGTTATTTCCATTTCATGGATAGAAGTTGGAATATCTCATTCATGTTTAAGAGTTATGTATAATTACATTTATATCCTTGTAAAATAATATAATTACACGTAAGTCATCATATACTTTATATTTCATCATGACCCCTTTAAAATATATTGTTTACACATAACTTCTATTAACTTCCATCCACATGACCATTACTATTAATCGAAGCTATTAAAGATACCATATTTATCCTTGTAGTTGGTGGCAAACTAAATTTAGAAGCATTTACCATCTTCCTCCCAAACTCGTAGTCGTAAGCTCTTGCATTGTGTTGCGGCTTCTCAATCCCACCCCACCCTCACTTCGCCCGAGACTTCAAGCATGCTTTGTTGCTACCCGAAGTCCTCGAGCTCAAGCCTGAAGTCTCAGTCCAACGACTCCAACCTCCTCCTCCCATTCGCCATTATAGCTCTCCCACTTCCTCCCCATGACGGAGACATCCCGCCTCACCCTTTAGCTCACCCCTATCATTCATATTGCCATATACACGTCCCCTTCTTGCTCATGACATCCAGCCCCACCCTCGAGCCACCTTGCAATGAGCCCCCTATTGTAACAAGCTCCTAGCAACACCCTCATCATTTTACCCCTCTTCCACCCTTCCTTCCTCATCATCCCTTAACTCCATATGCTACCATGATGATTAGCATAACATGGGCATTAAACCAATCTGGTGACCTCTTCCTATGTGAGAGAGAAAGAGGGTAGGGATATCAGCTTCTAAGCATCCCTTTAACACTAGACAACTGAAACTACTGCATAAGCTCTGGAGAGATAAAAAATTTGTCTAGTCTAGATTGAGAAGATCAGTTCATATACATGATTTTTTTATTCATCTAATATAGATTCTTTGATTGTAGCTCCCCAATGAGTGTCAAAAATTGCTTGGAATCCGGATCCCATCAGCGGTATCACTTTATGTGTCAGCCGCAAGAAAGGTATAAAATCATCCTCTGCCAACCTTAGCCCATTTAGAATTCTCAGTCTGTCCTCCCACATTTCCAATCACATGTGTTCACTCACCGAAGCGACCATGGGTCTATATGGAACTATTCTAAATGGAAGTCATCCAGAATTCTCCCGAGAATTTCCGTCATATTCCAAGGCCTCGAACATCAACTTTAATGAGAGTTTATCTCCATTTCACCCAATTTAAATGCCATAAAATCTCTGAATGCAACTATCGTAATGAACTTCATCAATCTTTGTTGTACCACATCATACCACTACAGGATTCAAATTTAATCTCATGTAGATAATGATATCCGATCCCCTCTTGGATACGTAGCATGCCACCATGTGCCTTATTACTCTTGTACAGATATCATGCACATTCTATGATATTGACTTTATTAAATATACATGCCAACGTCCACCCTCTTCGTCTTGACAACCCCTACAATCTCCTTTAAAATGATGGTCACTCGATCCCATGTTGTGTGATCTTCTTCCTCGCTTAGAGCTACGGATCAAAATCACAAGTATCATCATGACACCAACATGTGGATGAGGTTCTCGTGCTACGACATCGGTGTAGATTACCACAGAGCGACATCGCTTTTGGTCCCTTCCAAGACTTCCCCTGCTATGCTTGACATGGTCACCATTGCATACCAGCTCAAACCCATCTGACTTGCACCGCAATGAAGGTCTGCTCTACCGTAAGACATGCCACTAGATCTTTTCTCTCAAGGATCGTTGAGTCTGAAAAATCACATGTGATCTAGCAAACATGAACATGGATTTGGCCTGAGAGATGGCCCGGAGGTAACATCACCACCCCCTCCATACACACACATACTTGACAGCTCCCCCCGACTGCTTGGGTCCCAAAATAAGCCCATTAAGGAGGAAAGAATATGATCTATTTGAATAAGATGCAAATATTTCTCATTAGAATATGGTAACTTAGGGCTCCTTATATAGGGAGAGTTTTAGGGTTATAATTACACAAAAGAGTCACTACTATGAGAAAATAGTCAAATACTAGTGTATCCCTACAGTGATGGAACCACAAAATATTTCTCAACACTCCCCTTCAAGCTAGATCATAAATATCAACCATGTTCAGCTTGTTACATCTTTTAAACTATGTGCGAGTTAAAGGTTTGGTGAACATATTAGCAGCCTTGTTTTTTTAGAGGAAAAAAGGCATGACGTCGAGAAGATCCACACCCTAAAACTTTTATGTATTCACAAGTTTCAAATATATATCAGCACTATGATCTTCAGAGGATCACCTAGAGGTGCATAGAAACTTTATTTGTTTCAAGTCTATTATAATGGAAATCAAATTCCACATGCTTAATGCATTCATGAAACATGAAGTTGTTGGCCGTATGCATTATTATTCTATTATTGCACATGAGCTCTATGGATTCAGTAAGGGTAATATGAAGATTAGTATAGAATGAATTCATACTAACTTTGCTAGTTCACGAGCCATGGCTCTATAGTTCGTCCCAACACTGAAGCAAGAAATAACAATCTATTTCATACTCTTTCAACTAATCAAATTACATGCTAAGTAGGTGCATAAATTAGTAGTAGATTTTATATTCAATGTACAACATCCATGGTTAGCATAAGAATATGTTATGAGGTCAAGGTGACACCTTCTGTGAACGTAAGTTCCTTTCTTGCAGAGAACTTTGTGTAACCTAAAACCAACATGCATGCATCACTAACTGGAATAGGAGAGTCCATAAATCGACTTAACTTGTTAACTACAAGAGATATATATGACCTTGTGATGGTCAGATATAATAATTTCCCAATAGATGAGAGGAAAACGGTCTTCCACATCAATAGAGGGGGACATGTTGTTTATGAGAAAGACCAGTGAGTACCACATCATCCCAATATGAGGTGGGAACATAATAATATATAAGCATGGTTCTGGCAAGATCGAGAATGTGCCAATGTTTTCGTCCAACAACTTCATTTTGTTGTGAGGTATAAGCACAATAGTCGAGCTTTAGATCCATCCTCCAAAGCTCAAGCTTCCATTGACTCCGTCTTTTGTCTAGTCCAATACAATAATATGATCTCAAACGTCATGCGTAAAGGCACGTATAAGGGCACAATCCCTTGTATGTGACTATTAATCCATCCATAAAGGATTGATTTGTGGTACAAACTGATATTGATATCGAAATGATTCATGAATTTGATTGAAAATTCTCGCGCTTACGTAAGCTCAAGCTTCCATTGGCTTTGTCTTTTGTCTCATCCAATATAATAATATGATCTTCAAACACCATACACAAACAAGGACACAAGTTGTCATTTCGATATCGTGTCGATACGATACTTCAACGTTATATCGGCGATATATCACCGAAATATCACCCATATCAACGTACTTTTGTGAAGGAAGTGCCTGAAAAGGAGGATATATCGCCGTATCGTACCGATATCAGTCTCATCTCGATATCGATATATCAATGATATATCGTTGATATATCGCGGTATTTCCTTCCATGCTCCCATGGAAGGCCATATCGATATCGATGTCGTTTCGATATTGTGTCGTTACGATATTTCGACGATATATCGCCAAAATATCACCCATATTGACGCACTTTTGTGAAGAAATGTCTGAAAAGGAGGATATATCGCCATATCGATACCGATATCGGTCTCATCTCAATATTGATACATCGGCAATATATCGTGATATTTCCTTCCACGCATGCTCCAAAGAGAACTTCTTGATCCTAGAGTATGCCGATGACATATTTTTCTTTAAATATGGAGAGGGATTACGTAGTGTAATATTGAACAACTTTATAAGCTATGCAATAGCTTCCTTTTATAAGCTATGCGATAGCTTCCTTTCCCAACATTTTCTAAAGATCTATTGGATTTCATTTGATTTCATTGCTTTCCCAAACTTTGTCATTTTCAAAGCTTCATTCACTATACTTTTTTCCATATGTTGATAACAGACACAAGTAATGTGGGATCCAAAATATGTGAGTTCTTGAAACTGATCTTGGCAACACTATTTTTATTTAAAAACGTGTAGAATAATTATTCTAAATTGATTTTATATCAGTAACCATTGCTATTATTTCATGATTGTCCTTGATACTCCAAACTTGCGAAGATCCTTTGTCTTTCACATCGTATTTTAACTAGTTTCAAAATATCTCTTATACTTTTCTTTGAGTCAAGCTTTATAGATATATGCTCCCAAAATTGTCTTTATTTAATTAACTGCATTTTCCCCATCTTTCTTTGCCTTTGCTCGAAGCACTTCTTTTTCATTTTTAAGATTTCTCTTTTACTTTTTTACTCCCACACCATGCTTCCTTTTGTGTTGGTAAACCTCCCTTTGACACGTAAAACTTCTTTTGCAACTTCTCTGCTAGCTATTAAGTGCCACATGTCATCAATTTTTTCAACAATATCCCGATTAACTTCTTGAATAGTCTATTCCTTGAAACTTTCTCTTTCTTTTTTAAGATTCTACCATTTAGTACTCATCTCTCTATACACCATTTATTTTTTTATAGGTTCCTTATCTGCACATTTAAAATAAAAGACAATATTGGATAATTTAACTTTCACTTGGAATGAACTTGCATTTTTAGATCACAATCAATCTCTTCTTGACATGCAAAATAGTCAGTTTATGTCTATGCCAGATTATTTTAAAAATAGTTAAGTGTTCATATTTTTCATAAAGAAAGTATTTAATGCGATAGGGCTTTTCTTAAATCAGGAAAATGTTTTCCTTCTTTATTCGCCTCATCATAATTGTGGCTATCATGTATAATGAGAACTCTAAATTATGTTTTCTCACAACTATTCACATCTCCACCTAAACAAATCATTTCTTGTTATAAGATTCTTTGAAAAAACCTTATTTTAGGCCTCCGAAAACTCTTGTTTATTTCTTTCATCTGTTTGCCTGTCATCTACACCAACTTGGGTTGCATATGCAAAAATGACATTTTGGATCTCCACTCGCAATATCATTTTAATCATCCTAATTGGATCTCCAAAGTTCCTTTAGTTTATTAACTCTTCTTCAAGTCATTATGCATAATAATGTTAAGCTCATTTCAAGGTTTTCCTAAATACTGAAACTTAATGCTAGTTGTTTTCTCTTTTGTGTTTTCCCAACACTATTTTATCTCCCGCAAGAATAAGATTTTAATCTACCTTCTAATTATTTTGTCTACACCCTTCATTAGCTCGTCGGTGAGAAATATTTTTTGAAAAGAAATAAGGGCCACCACTGTATAGGTGTGTGCCCAAAATGTGGGTGAGAAATATGAAAGTATATAAGGTTATGTGTGTAAAAATCCCTTATTTTTCTATATTGTGCATGTATTTAGTTTACCTTATATGTGTATATGCAAGATCTTTTCTCAAATGAAGCCCAGATAAAAAAAGTTACTGCACGTTTTGCTACACGGACAATAGTTGCATTAGTTCTAATATGTGGGATGACCTATTTTCTTGGGAACAAGACGTGATTTAACTAATCCTTGCTAGCTATCCCTGAGTGCGTTGCCTTCTTTTTCTCTTGCTTTTGAGCCTAGACACTATTACCCGTTTGCTTCGGTTTTTGAAAAATTCATAAGAATTACATTCGGTAGCTAGAAAAAAAGAATTACATATGGTCATAATCCAGAACTGAACTTGTACCACACATTTAGTACATAAAGATGGCAGCCCTGTGAGAATTAATCCTCTGGTAGTCATGGAAGTTAGCTTCCAGTGCTGAGTGAATGCTGGAGTATGTGTTTATGTATATGGTCGGCATATGCCCTCATGGCTGCTTCCTTTTTGATAGGATGTTGAGAAAACTGGAAGTTCACATTCTCCTATTGGATTTCATATCACACTCCATTTCTGGGGGCTTTCGGCTTTGTAGATGATATATTAGTCTATCTATTTGTCTCTGCAAATTAATGTGAACTACCTGTTAGAAATTAATTAATTAAATTAAACCACAAGTCTTTTTCCACGGTTAGTGTTGATAATGCCTATTTTAAAATAGGGAAAATGGCGCTGCTCGTGGGAGAGCTAACTTGGTTCCTTCACCCTATTTTTTCCATTTTTATGTTTACGAAAAATTAAATGTGTGAGTTTTCATCACTATATCCCAGCATTATGTCATTAAAGTTTCATGCGAAACAGATTCCTACGTCCTCCATCCAGACAACCATTTTTAAACGGTCGCAAAATTGTTGAAATCGACCTCATATGGATGGAGGCCGTAGGAGGTTCTGTTTCGCACGAAACTTGAATGTCATAATATATGGATATAGTTATGAAAATCCAAGGAAGTATTTTTCAAAAAAAATGGGAGAAGTGGGGTGGGGGAGCCAAGTTAGCTCCCCAGGGGCAACCCCATTTTACCCTTTAAAAAAAACTCATTATGAAAAATATTTGGGTAAATTGGAACCATCCCTGGAATTCGGTATGGATCTTACAAGGTTTATCTTTGATGAAATTTGGGCCATTAGAAGTGGAAGAATGAGTTAGTGAGTTATAAACTTCGTGGCAGTCAGATAAAGTTGAGTTCGAAATTTCATGTGAATTGGGCTCTCTCCTTCTCTGCACAACATAACAGCATTGAAAATTTGATCCCGTTGACGAAGGTAGGAGTAAACCTGTAATGTGTGTGTATTCAGATATTTTTTGGATCATTTTTCTTGATATATTTACCCATATAATTGACTGAATAGAGAGAATTTTTCATATTTTTATTTGCAAGCTTGATTAAAAATGACAAAACCTTGATTTAGTTTCCTTTAGTTGGTAAACATAGCTTAACTGAACTACCTTTTCAGATACCACAAGGGAATTTGTGAAGAAACTCGACCTTAAGCCTGGACAGAAAGTGCTAGATGTGGGTTGTGGCATTGGTGGGGGGGACTTTTACATGGCAGAAAATTTTGACGTTGAAGTTCTTGGCATTGACCTTTCCATCAACATGTTATCATTTGCCTTGGAACGTGCTATCGGGCGAAAATGTGCTGTTGTGTTCGAAGTTGCCGATTGCACCAAAAAGGATTATCCAGAGAACACATTTGATGTGATATACAGTCGTGATACCATCCTTCATATACAGGTTTCCTTTGATAGACAGTAACCTCAATTATGGTTACAATCACATGTCATATTAAATACTTTGCCAGATTTATGTATTGCAGTGATCGGTATTTCAGGATAAGCCATCTCTCTTTCAAAGCTTCTACAAATGGCTCAAACCAGGTGGAAAAGTTCTTATCAGTGATTACTGCAGAAGTGCCGGAACACCATCTGAGGAGTTTAAGGAATATATCAAGCAAAGAGGGTATGATCTGCATGATGTTGAAGCTTATGGGCAGGTAGACTCGAGCCAACATAGTTTCTATATTGATATCTTTTCACTGGCATTTGGCTTCTTCTAATGATCTTCTGCACTCATATCAGATGCTCAGGAATGCTGGTTTCGTTGATGTGATAGCTGAAGATCGAACTAATCAGGTTTTGACACAGAGATATAGACATTTTCTTTTCTGCTATTTATTGCCAATATTTTTGTTGATATTTCTTACTGATGGTTAATATTATTGCTGCCGTAATCAAAGTGATGAAAAACGTTTATGTTTGCTTCAGTTTTTGGAGGTTTTGGAGAGGGAGTTGGAGGCTACTGAGAAGGACAAGCAAGAGTTCATTCACGACTTCTCTGAGGTGGGTCATTTGTAGTCCCTACCTACTTCTGCATGCATGAACTATTTTTAAGGGTGTATGTGTAAAATTTTGAGAATTTTTCGTGGTCCAACAGAAAGCAAACGAAATTGAAATCTGGAAAGCATTCTTCGTTTATTTACTGAACATTGCACCCATGGAAACTTAAAGTCAACAGGAAATGACCGAAAGTAAAACAATGGAAAGATTTTCTGTCAGCATTTAATGGAATTTTGGAAGGGAAAAACTTCCTATCCCTTTCCATGAGCACAATAAATTTCGACTTAGCTATCTACCGATCCCTGAGTCATCTCTGTTGCCATGCCATGCAGGAAGATTACGATGACATCGTGAACGGCTGGAAGGCGAAGTTGAAGAGGAGCTCAGCTGGCGAGCAGAGGTGGGGTCTTTTCATTGCCCTGAAGAAATGAACATGAGAATGCGAAAGCCACCAAGGAGAGATATATTAAGCTCTCTTGCAGTTTGCAATAATTGGCGAGCTGGAGCTGCCTGTAATATCGTCTAGTTTCCTCTTTTTTACCCAAGTAGACTGGTTTTGGCGTACTAGTATCATGTGCACCAAGTGCAGAATATGAGTTGCACGTATAAATTTACTTGGCATAGATTCAGGTGCAAAGTTGAAGTGGATTTTAGCAAATTGCGAAAGCAAAATTACCAAATGATAATTAAGCATCGTATGCGTAAACAGCTGCTGTGTGCATGAAAAAGTGAGTTGGTCTAAATTAGAGGTTGAAAACAGGGTTACAGCAAAATTTTGTCCACGTTCAAATGGGACCTTCAATTGGCAGATTGGTGTTCAAGAAACTGCATGACATCCTGACAATCCAGGAAGGGGCTGTCGTTGATTTCTCATCCTGCCCAATCTTTTCTTCTTCTTTTTCCCATTAATACACACGGCCTTTATGTAGGAGTTGCTATTTCCTGTAATTATTTAAACGTGTATGTAAACTGGAGCAAATGTAAAAATATGAATATTAGTTATTAATTTATTTTACAGTTCTAAGCAAGCGCAAAAATGGCAGGTTCATGCAAGTCTTGAACAAAAGTGAAGGATAATAGTCTGAATGAATTCCGGACAAAGTGAGGGAAATTTACAATCCGGAGAAAAGTAGAGCATTCCATTTTAGGAAATAAAATGGATTCTAACTAAATGGAATATGAATATTTCCTTATTGGATCCACTGTTGTACCTATTTTGTGTAAATTTTGATAATTCGTATTTGTAGTAAAATAGATAAGAATGTGGATGACGTTGTGATATTCGATAATATTAGCATAGGTATTCGCATTTCACTGTGTAGGGTAGGGATGTAAACCGATACAAATATATCCGTATCTCATGTCACTTTATTTATTTTATACATAGGGTTTAGGGTTTTGTATATGTTTCCGTAACCGTTTTAAAAAAGATAGGGACATGGTTATCACTTTGATATTCGCTAACATCTGTAATATGTATTTGTATATCCATTTTCATATATATAATTATAGTTGCATATTTGTTTTGTAACCATGTGTAACGTAATTTTATAGCTTCATTAACCATATTTGATATAATTATTAAGAAAAAATGGGATTGCTTCTGCCTCAATTTTCCCGCATTTTTTTATCTTTTTGAAAAATATCACAATATATATTCATCTTTATATCCTTCCAATATGTCATTCAAATTTCGTCACAAACACAGACTACTATGCCCTTCATCTAGAACTAGTAATTTTAACGGTCTAAACATTGTTGTAATTGATCGATTCTAGATGGAGGGTATATGCGTCTCTATTTTTGACGAAATTGAATGACATATACGAGGGATATACAGATGAATATGTATGGTGATATTTTACGAAAAAACGTTGAAAATGAGGCGGAGGCAGCAATGTTGGCTAGGGCAGCCCCATTGAACCCTAATTATTATGATGTAAGCAAATTTAATATGTCTATATCATGTGAATTCTATCTAATACAAGTATATTTAAGCTAATATAAAGAGTGTTTCTAATAATATTTGTATTTGGTCAGTATCTGTTTTGCATTTGTATCTATTTTTTAATGATATGGTAACATAGTTTTCATATTCATTAATATATGTATTTACATCTGTATTCATATTTAAAAATAGATAAAGATATGGTAACGCATAAATCGGTATCCATATCCGCCTCTTTACACCAGAAACCATTAAACTTTGCCATTAGATGGCAACCCTTGCATTGCTTGGAATAATACAATGACCCTCATAATCTTATTAACTCTTGCACCATGACGCTCGTGGTTAACTTCCATCCATATCAATGTTAACTTCACTGGAATTTAAGAACAAGAAATATTTATTTTGCCTTTAAAGCATATTTACATATAGTCTGCTTGGTCCCCACTCTTCATGGATGGCGATGACTTGAAACATACTTCTCACCATCGTGTAGGGCTGGCTATCGAGCCCAATGAGCCGAACTAGGCTCTGACTCGGGCTCGATAAGCCTAGCTGAGCTTGGGTTCGGTGAACTCGAGCCTCTTATAGATCCAGCTCAGGTTCGATAAGGTTTGAGCCGAGCTCATTATCGAGCCCAGGTTGGGCTCGAGCCAAGCTAGGCTCATTAAGGAATATGAGCATTATTTGGTACAAAAGTGTGTTCCATCGACTCAAACCCAACAATCTTGTCTTTGAGGAATGCCTTCCTTATTAGTAGTCCACTATCTGAATTGCATAACAAAAGATAGATTATATTATATATTGTAACATTCCATTTGCTAATAAAAAATAAAAAAAAATATTAATTTCTGAATTATAACTTTAAAAAATATAGATAAAGTCTAAGAAGTCCAAGTATACAACATAGTCCATTCACCATTCACAATGCTACAAAAAACTAATATAAACAAAAATAAACATCATTATAGTTTCAAACGTGCCTACTTTTTGTGTGTGTGATATATATATATATATATATATATATATATATATATATATATATATATATCGAGCTGCTTATCGAGTTATCGAGTTGAGCAGGGCTCGGTTCAAGATAAGTTAGTTAAGCTATCGAGCCCAAAATTCTGGCTCGAGCTCGGCTCAATAACTTAATGAGCCAGGTTCACGAGCCCTTATCGAGCCGAGCTAGAGTTCGAATCATCGAGCAGTGACTCGATAGCCAACTTACCATCGTTGTTGTTCTATCACCTATGGCATGGCAACAATGGAAGGCGATAATGAGTGCAACATGAAGCTATATCTGTATCGTTAATAGAGTCTATGCGATCGAACACAGGTGCGGTGTATAGGTGCAAGAGGGGGATGAAAGGGAGAAGTGTGACTAGTGAGGCGATGACAATTTGGAGGACGATGAGGTCCGGGGTAACAATGGTGAGCCAAATGATGTTGCCTCGCTCGAGAACCCATATGTCAATGGCCCTTAGTGATGGCATCCCTCGTAAATGATTCTCGCAAGGTTCGATCTCCACCATAAGGCCCACATGCATGACGTCTCCAAGAGGTTGGGAAAGAGTCTCTTTAAGAGGTACAAGAAGCTCATCAAAGACTCATGCTGAACATCTTCAAGATCTCTATGCACTACAACAACAACCATGACTTTTTCTCCTATTTATTTAGAAGCTATTATCACTTGCTTAAAGTCGTAAACAAAGAATCAATATCCTCCTTACTTCATCTATTTTTATACATTTTAATCATGTAGTTCTTTTCTTACCCAGCTTCCATGAGATTTTGATTAGTTAAGATGAGAGAAGAAAAACCAGGGGAATCTACTGTGGCTCTTTTGCTCCCTCTCTCATTTGATTACGTACTTGAAATCTTGTCTTCTTCCTCTTGGAGTTTCCATGTTAGGACATTTTAACTACATGCTTGATCCTCTAGGTAATATAACTTTTATCTACGGAGAGTCAGATTTATGGATGAATGCCATATCATCTTACCAACATATGATAATCTTCTCGGTAGAGTAAGGAACGCAAATCAGGTTTACCCAATATTTACTTATAACTGAGGGATTTGGATACTTTATTTTCAAACTATAATTAATTCCCTTGCTCTATGCTAGATGGTGGACATATGTAGGTATGATGACGTAGCATTCATCTATGACATAGTGCATTTCTCTACGTAGGAGTTGCATTACCTAAATGATCCAAACCCTTTAGAATAGTTTTAATGTTCATAGGCAAATATAGGATCCAAACCCCTTGGGTAAATGTTTAGTGGTCCTTGAAAGCATGGTCCACATGCCTTAAATGTAAAAGATACTCTTGGATAGCTCTTATTTGTCATCTTCTTTTTTTTGGTGTTCCCCATCTTCTCTCCATGCCTTCATTATGTGTGGTCCTTGAAGGCGTTTCAGTCTTTGGGGTGGAAGAAAGTGATCATTCTCTCTTTTATTAGCAAGAGAAAGTGGCTCTGTGATAAGAGAAGAAAGAGATAAATGAACAATTATATGATTCATCCATGTTTGAGAGAAGAGAATGAGAAGGAAATTTAAGCCATGCAAAGGAGAGAAATAGAGAAGAAAAATTAAGGACTTATTCTAAATTTATGTTAATCGTAATTACTATATGTAGGGATGTTTATTGAGTTGGATCATTAGAATTAGATTGGGATTAGTTTGATAAAAATTTGAAAAAAAATCGATTTGTAATAAAACAAGATGAATATGAATTTATTTTGTGGAATTCAATTTTCAAATGAATCAAAAATAAATTAACGTGGACCCTTTCAATAAGAATTTGAGTTGATTCGATATTTATTTACACATACATACACACGTATACATAGAAATATTACCTATGTATGTAGACGCATACATGCATATAGACACATATATACATGCATATGTGTATCTATGTATAACACCATAACTTAAAGATTGAATATTCAAATATTAAAAAATAGAGTAGAAAATATTATCAATAAAATCTAGTGGGAAAGAAGTGTTTTAAGATTGTTATCCCAATTACACACCCCACATTTATTTACATGCCCTCATATTCCATTATCTTCCCTTTCCCTTCCCTTTTTCATTATTGACTAAAGATCCCACAATCCCAGGGAAGACAATGACAATCCCTCTTCTTGCATACAAAAATGATAGTAATACAAGTTCGAGTTCCCCCTTGAGATCTATTGTGGTTCATGGCCTATACTTGTATCCCTCATACGCTTCTTATATATTAGGTTGATTATCCTTGCATGACAATCCATATGATGGCTGTCATTAGCAAGACAACAATGATCATCATGTGAGTAAGCTACATGATCTTCTCGTCATCATGAAAGTTGTTCCTTTGTATATCGAAAATGTCATGTTATACATGTCTTATGTTCCTAGAAATCAATGGTCCTCAAGGTGAATGAAGTGTTTTATCTTGATTTGTTGGTCTTCATGTTTTTAAATAATGAGATTTATAGGAGCTTGATCTTATTTTACTTCAACATGCAGTGGTAATCATAACGAGTTCAAATTTTTGTTAATAATATACTATCCCTTCACATAATTGTATTTTATTCATATATTTCTTCCATATTAGAAAAGTGTCGATATTATGAAAATCGAACAATAACTATAAAAATTAGGTATTTTTATTCATTATATATTATTATATTTGATATTGTTTGTAATCATATTGTTTGTTTAACTTATCTTAATAATATATGTTCAAAATTACAATTGTAAAAGAAAATTCTTAAATTTATATAAACTTTAAAATATCAATTAACATTTTGAATTCAAAAAATGAATTTAATATGAATATTTAAAATTCAAAAGTAATGAATCAAATGGGAATTCAATTTCACAAACTTCGTTTAAAATTCGATTCGAGTTTGGATTCGAAGTTTTAAAATGAATCGGATCAAGAGCTTGGGGGGAGTTGAAGGTATTCTATTTGGTGAGCACCCCTATTTACATGTTCTTAAAAAATAGAAGTTTGCAAGATGTCCATGTAAATACAATGATGGAAGTCATGCATATGTAGTCAACATATTATATAATATATATGTAACATTCTGGTTATTAAAAGTTTTTTTTTGGAATTTTATTAAGCTTTTCATATTGACACTACATTTTTATAACCGAAATAACTGTTTGTGCTTTTACTCTTGTGTTTGTAATTATCTAACCGTTTCAATTACCAATACCATTTTTATAGTCAACTAGTCAAATCCAATCTCGTGCAACTGAAATCAAGAAGGACAAGCACTCTCTCATGGCTATTCAACAATACGGTTGGATTGAGTTGCAATAACCTTTTTTGAATTAATTAGCAAGTGAGTAACATTTTTTAATATTGATTGTTGAGAAAGCTACAAAGAGGTGAAATGCTACATATGAGATGATGTGATATTATTATATATTATCCTGATAATAGTTATTATCATTGATGTCTATTTTTTTATTTGAAGGTGATTAGAAATATTACAGTTATCCAAACATGGAGCATACATCATTAATTTCAACCCACAGAGTTAAAATAGAAGAAGGATAACATAAAGCCAAACATGGGATACAATACAACAAACCAATTTACCTATACATAAGGTGATTAGTCATAACCCAGATACAAACATGGGCTCCAAGACAACTAATTACCGTGAGGTAAATTACGAGTAACTAAGCGGGGGCCTTCAAAGTCTAATTTGTTTTTTATTGGTAGAAGGGAGGTTGGAGGATACTTTTGAAGTGGGAGCGACTGCTTCTACCACTAGACTATTAGAGAGATTCAAACTCTAGTTGGTTTGAAGGTTAAAGTTAAGATACACAAATTTGACATTTTGAGATAACTTGTAAATTACTCTGTAATTTTAACATATTTAGCCTATGGTAGTGTAGTATACTACAAGCAATATACTATTGATATGGCACTTATTATGCAACAAATTTAACAAAATTTAAAAATGTAGAAATGATTTTATTAATTTTGAAAGTATATTGAAAAAGTATTAATGTAATATCTGATAAATTTTCATTAAACACGTGATTGATAAAAAAGATTTGAATGTAAGAATGAATTAGTGGAGATTAAGTAAATGGGTGTCAAGTGATACTTATCCATTAGTTTCTACTTTGGTGTTAGCTAATGAGTGAATGCCTCCTGTTTTGATTGGGGATTATTTAGGGTAACCCTTTTTTTTAAGGTTATATTCTTAGTTAAGTGTAGGGATTACTCACTAGATATTATTTTGTAGGTCATCGGTATATTCAATTGGGATTAGGAGCCTACACTCATGTGTAATTACACCCATTTATTTTCCTTTCAATTTTTTGATTTTTTTGGAAATGGATTCTTAAGGGATTTACTTAGAGTATTAAATAAATCAAATTTCATTTAAAACAAACATTCCTAACATCTCCATCGGAAGAGGTCGGTTTCATCAAATCTGATACCGTTAAAAATTTAACTATCATGATGGATAAGGTTACAAGTCTCGAAATAAATAGAATGAATGAGGCGATGGTGATATATTGTGATCTAAATCATCCAAGTATTCCAAAAAAAAATAAAAAAATTAGTGAGAAAGAGATAGGTATAGGAAAATTACCTACACATGAGTGTAGGCTCCCTTTTCCCTATTCAATTTCACCGACTATTTCATTTCATTATCTCCAATGGTTTTCTATCCATCAAATATTATGGTATATAATCTCTTTAGTATTGATTACTTTAGGAGTAATAAAACAATTTAATCTATGACAGAAAGAATCTTTTGAATTTTCCCTCAGTCATTCACTACTTGATGTACTATCTCGTTGCCAATAAAATTGCATTAACACAATCAAAATAGGCGAACTTTCAGAAAAAATAACAGGCAAACTAGAAGTTATTTTTCATAATCTTAACTATTAATGTAACCAGAACTTAAAAAAGTGGTAATTCCTTATCATTTGTAATCCAAATACAACATTAATTCTGAATAATACGATGTTAGATGCAGATATAACATATCATTGTTGATTTTAAAGATGTTGTATACTTTTTCATTCTTGTGATAGATAATTATTGTTTGTCATATTATGAGATTTCTAACTTGTTTAAAAGGAACAAAATCAAAGTTAATTCACTAAAAAAATCAAAGCATAATGATTTAGCTTAAAAAGAAAGCTTGTTGAAGATACTAACGTCATGGCACAAAAATTTAGATAATTCATACAATAAAAAATTTAAAAGTTTTTATGATAATAAAAATCGGATGATCATCTCTAAATTATTTACAACTAACCAAGACTCAATCCAATCATGCTCGTAGTGTCAACCGATTTCGTCATATCCCCTTGATTTGAGATCCAGATTTCCCACTCACATATTTTATTTATCTTGAAGCTATTAAAATTAATTAAATCAGGTTCCTTATATTATATCAAAATTATATATTACTATTTTTATCCATAATCTCTCATTTCTTCTCTGTTGAATTCAGTAACCTATATTTCATTTCTTATTATCCCAGTCTAAAATAATTTTGTCACTGATATATCAAGAATTCAATATGAAAGAGCTCCATTCCCAAGATGTTCGAAGAGTTCGACACTCTGCCAACGAGTCCTTATTCGTCATATTTTTCAATCTGTCATTATACAACCAAGTAAACAAGCTTTGATCAACCACATCCATGATGAGGATTTTGAAACAACAAAATTTGATTCACCTTCACATTCTTCATTTCATAATGAGGTTTAGGATAGGATAAGTTGAGGAACTTTAAGCATATTTTGAGAGCTATCCATGTATGATAGCATGCATTATTCCTTCCAAATCAACCACTAGGTTAATTTCATCTTTGATATCATCTATCAATATTAGTTACATATTGTAGTGCCTTATGAGATGTTAAAGAAAGTACCAACCAATTTATCAGATTTGGTAAATCTAATATATTGAATATTTTTAATGGACAAGGAAAAACTCACAGTAGGTAAAATAAATAATCATATCCCACCATGCAAAGATAACATTTATTGCTTGACTTATGTTGAGGATTGTTGATATGACTTGAATCCTAACTACTTGTTGGATTGTTGATGTAGCTGATATACATCCTGCCTTCTGATTGGTTGGGAGTTGTTGGATTGATTAGTGACATGTCTGATCTACCTCATGAATTCTAATTGACTGAGATCTGTTGGGATGGATTGATGACATGTCTGATATGCCTCCTGAATTCTGATTAGCTGAGAGCTATTGGGTTGAATTGTTTATATGTTTGATCCGTCTCCTGAATCCTGATTGGTTGAGAGCTATGGGATGTATTGCTGAATACAAATGATATTCTTCTGTTGCAGTATGAAAGGGACCATAGGGCCACCATTTACTGCAATCCTCATTCTAATCCTGATTGTCATCCCATATCTGTACCTTCTCAATATCATATGTATTACCTTTTATTGATATAGTGAAACTGATCGTCGCTGCCCACAGATGTGGCCCATTTATGGGTGAACCTTATAAATCTGTGTATTTGTGTTTTGCTTGTTTGATCATTTTTGTGCATGTTTGCTTCCGTAATTTGCATCAAACTGGTATCAGAACTTCCGGTTCTGCCAGGATCATCGATCAAGATGGTGTTGCACAATCTAAAGATCGAGAAGTTCACAAGAAAGAATGGATTCAGTCATGGCAAATCAAGATGTGCACCCTTCTGTAGCAGCATGGCATATGGGCACTATTAGATCAGGAGCGGGCGAAGGCACTTGAGTCGTCCGAATTGATGGTGAAGGAAGAGAAGACACACTCGACGATCATGCCATGTTTGGAGGACAAGATTATTGCGGAAATTACCGATGAGGATTCTATGGTTGATTTGTGGCTGAGACTCGAAAGTCTCTACATAATGAAGTCTCTGACTAACAAGTTGCTCTTAAAGAAATATTTGTTCTCTCTCCACATGCAGGAAGGTACATCTCCTAAAGAACATCTTGATTGCTTAAATACATTATTGATGGATTAATTAAAGTAGACGTTAAGATTGAAGATGATGATGTTGCCTTGATTTTATTGGTTTCTCATCCATTATCATTTGAGAATATTGTTCAATCGTTTATTGTGGGAATAGAATCAATAACCCTAGAGTAAGTTCGTGCGAGTCTGCATACTCGTGAACTTCAACATATGGCTATTGGGATGAAAGACTCTAACGCTACAAGTTTGGTTATGAATCGTGAGAAGAGTCATGTCGGTTCTGACTATACAAAGAATGGAATGCAAAGGTACAAATTGAATAATTACAGTGTTAGGGACATCTGCAATTACTGTAAGAAATCTAGACATTAGAAGAAAGATTGCCCAAAGAAGGCCACATTTGCTGCAGTGGCTCAAGATGGTGGAGATTCTGAAGATGATTTCGTTCTCATTATAACAGATAAGAAGACAACAAATAACACATGGATTCTTGATTCAGGTTGTTATTACCATATGACTCTTAATGAAGATTGGTTCTGCAGCTATGAGAAGATAGATAGTGGAAACGTCGTCATAGGGAGTAATGCAATGTGCAAAATTGTAGGGATCGATATGCATGATGGAGTTATGAGGATTGTGACAAAAGTAAGACATGTTCCTGATCTAAGGAAGAACCTGATATCTCTTGGAGTCTTGAGCTCTAAAGGATACATGTACAACACTGAAGGTGGAGTCATGTAGGTTGCCAAAGCCGGGGTTGTTGTCATCAAGGGAAACAAGAAGAAGACCCTATATGTCTAGCAAGGGTCTACAATTCATAGGAGTAAGTTTGAGCATTTTTTCAACTTGCTCAATATCAGAAGTTGGCAATAACCCCAAGGAGGGGCTGGTGGCAGCACAATGAAGCTTGGCAAAGCTTCTCTAGGATCAATTCAATGTGGAGATTGTTAATATGACTTGAATCCTATTATCTGATTATCAAGAGGTGGTTAATTCTGCCACCTAAGAATTCAACCCTAACGGAGTCTAGCAGTGGTTAATTTTGCTAGTGGAAAAGTCAACTCATGGTGGAGTATAGTAGTGGTTATTTCTGCTATATGAGAATTCGACCCCGATGGATTCTAGAAGTGGTTAATTCTACTAGTGGAGAATTCAACTCATGGTGGGGGTAATAATAATGATTAATTCTGCTATATGAGAATTTAACCCGGTGGAGTCTAGCAGTGATTAATTCTGTGAGTGGAGAATTCTACTTAAGGTAGAGTCTAGCAGTGGTTAATTCCATTATATAAGGATTCATTTCAAGGTGAATATTGTTGATATGACTTGAATTCTAACTACTTGTTGGGTTGCTGATATGGCTGATCTACGTCATGCCATCCGATTGGCTAAGAGTTGCAGGATGGATTGTTGACTTATCTGATCCACCTCTTGAATTCTGATTGGCTGAGAGTTGTTGGGTTGAATTGCTGATATGTTTGATCCGCTTTCGGAATCCTAATATTTGAGAGATATTGGGATGAATTGCTGAATACAAATGGTATTCTTTTGTTGTAGTACAAGAAGAACCCTAGGGCCACCAGATACTGTAATCTTCATTCTGATCCTGATTCTCTTCCCATATATGTACCTTCTCAGTATCCTATGTATTACCTTTTATCCATATAGTGAAACCGACCACCACCCTTCAATGACGTAACCCAATTATGGGTGAACCTTTTAAATCCATATGTTTATGTCTTGCTTGTTTGATCATCTTTATGCGTATTTGCTTCTGCAATTCGCAACAAGGATGGTGAGCTTTTATCTTGCATTATTACTTTATTGTGAACTACTAACCATATAAATAACGACACCCTTGGATGAACCATTTTTTTATCAGAATTTTTTTGTTGAGTTTCAAGATTACTCCATCATGTTTAAAGTAGTGTATATGTGTTTGTTTGGTAAACTTTCTATCCCATTTCCTAGAAATCAAACTTTGTCAATCACATAAGAAAGTTTCGATATTTTGAGTAAATTTCATGATTTTCTTCATTTCTCTTTTTTGAATTGGATCGATGCTATAATTGAATACTTTCAATTAATTAAACCTAACTAACATTGAGGGTTCTAAACCCCCTTTTGAGTCTCAAACTTTTATTAGAAGCTAAATCTCATAAGTTTGAAAATCTTTATATAAGTATAAATTCATCATTCAGTTTAGCTATCCATGGCAACGACTAACCCCCTAAAATAATTTTCCAAAACTAGCCTCTTATAGCTTTTGAGATGATCCCATTTTCAATGCATGCAATAATTTGAATTGGCCCTCTTGTTTTTAACAATAAGAGAGATTTTCTTATTATTGTGATAGGAAGCTTCTACTAAATTGGATATGAAGGGAGAAGCACATTCCTAAATTTTAATCATAGATTTCATAATCATGGAATGATTGAAGCACACCAAGTCTAATATATCTCCCTCCCCCAATCACTTTCCTTTGGATGACAAAACTTGATTCCCATGCTAAATAATGGCAATACATTAGTTTTGTATTCTCTTACCAAAGGAAAACTCTATGAATATTATTTATCATTTTAACTATTTTTTATGATGTCTTTACTGAGGCTAGCAAATGGTTATGAGAGGGTTGAGAGTAAAATATAACCGGGCTTCTCTAGAAAGCAGAGTAAGAATTTTAGCTTTCCAACATTGCAACTTATTTGTAAACATATCAATGATGAATATCCAAAGGTTTATTTTCAATACAGTCAAAGAAAAAAAGGAAATTTAAGTAAATGGAAAGGTACCTCCAACCTAACAAAGGCTAGACGAATTTTCTCTGTATCCACGTAGGTTGAAACAATGGATCAATGATTTTGCATTATTGATATGAAGACTTGAAATGTTAGAAAAGATTTTAAGGACCAATTTTCCCCAT
The DNA here is from genome assembly GCA_037367405.1 of Ottelia alismoides. NCBI lineage: Eukaryota > Viridiplantae > Streptophyta > Magnoliopsida > Alismatales > Hydrocharitaceae > Ottelia > Ottelia alismoides. Next base: position 659,566 of record JAZKJV010002178.1, on the reverse strand, counting down.
TTTAATTGTCTCTTTTTTTAAATTTAAGGAAGATTAGAAGTATTTAAAGTAAGGAAGATTAGAAGGTCATCCATAAATTGTATGTTCGTAATTTCTCCTCCTAATTGGGAGGGTGAATTCTTTGATTAAGTTACACTTTGGGGTTATTTAATAGTCCATCAATGATATTCAAAGTATTTATGAAAATGCAGATAAAGGACCTCATGTCTCACTCCTCTCCTAGGTTTGAAAAAACCTACATACCTTCCATATATTTGCAGTAAAACAACATTTTTTCTTAAGAATGATTGAAATCCATGAAATGAACTTTTTTGGACATTCTGAGATTTCCAAAGCATTTATATTCAGAATCCAACTCAATGTATCAAAATCTTTCTTTAAGTATATCTTTTCTTTACAACATTTGTTTGTTTTGTACCCATTTAGCTAAATTTCCAAAGTGAGTGCAAAATAGTCTACTACACCTATATTTTTAAGGAAAGCACATTGTGATTGACGAACGTAATTTTTCAGTTTCTCATCCGTTATATATTTTCCAATATTTTGGAGATTATTCGCATGGAAATGTATATTAGACTTATCAGCATATAATTTTCAATTTTCATAAGATCTTCATTTTTTTAAGAAGAAAGAATCAACAATTTCATCTATTTTTCTCATCTTTCTTTTATTATGATCATACTCATGTAGGGAATTTGATATGTTATCAAAGCCAATTTTATATTATGCTAATAAGTTCTTATGAATTATGAATATGTCCATCTGCTCCATGTGCCTTAAATGGTTTGAGGCCCTAACTATAATCTCAATCCCATCTACTGATAAATGGGAGTATGGGTGCTTATTGAGGCCCTAATTATAATCTCAATCCCATCTACTGATAAATGGGAGTATGGGTGCTTATTGAATTGACCACTCAAATTCGATTAGGATTCGTATAATAAAAAATTAAAAAAATAATTCAAAATAAAATGAACTGAATTTGAATTCAACTTGTTAATTCGATCCCAAATGAATTTAATCTGAATTAACCAGAATCCAATCGATAATAATTTGATTCAATTTAATATTTATATACAAACATGCATATATATATATATCCATATATTTATATTCATATACGTAATATATACATGCATATAATATATACATATTTACATACATATATGCAAGGACCTCACCTTAAACCGATCAGGATCAGTTTCCAATATTTGTGTGTAAGGAGTTATAACATAATTGAATGAAAGAGTTACATGCTTATACAAAAAATTTTGTAAGTAAATATATGCAAAAAAAATACATGAATATGTATTTGCAAAGTCTATGACATTTAATTCACATTGAAGGATTTAGCCTTTGCATTATTTTACTAAGGATAAGATGCCAAAGTATGGCAACAAAAATAAGTAATTTTTCATTTCTATTTTGATTTCATCTTTCACAAAGTTAATAATCATACTTAGATTGCTAAATATGAGAGAAAAATAGTATCATCAGATTCCTCTTACAGCAAGCATCTAAAGGTACTCTTAAACCAACTTACTACGATGATCAAGTGGTTATTCTTAAACTTATTATCATGCGTAAATTCCATTAGTATGATCTATCATGTTCAAACTTCATCGACATGATTTTCTTACTCTCATTCTACATCTTCGTGACTTGTTAATGTGTGATGTGTATATACAACATTAAGCCCCCATAGTGAGATATAATATCTTTCCCTCCTCCATTACAACTAACTGCAAGTGGTTTGGCTCTGTAGTACGTCGTGAATCAAAGATATGGGCCCTTCATGCATCGATTATGCAAAACATCTACGTTCCCATCTCTCCTTATTTTAGACTAGTTACATTATCTTGGTATGAGCTACTTATTTGTTAAAACGGAGAGAGACAGACTCCTGGTCTACAAAGGGTAGACAAGCAATCGATGTGATGACCGGGTATCACTCTGAATTAGACAACAATCAACCCATATATTGTGCGTGTATCAAAATGTATGCACGAGTAAAATTAATTATAACTCTTTTAATAAGTGTATAGATGTATGTAGTGAAGAGCGTCGAACACATGAAGCAAACGAGGAAGAAGTAAATGATTATTATTTTTTGCTAATTAATAAAGGTTTTTATGTTTTTTCCTATTTTTCTACCTATTGGTTTTTTATGTTTTTGTGGTTTTTTAATTATATACCTTTTTTTATTTTAAATGTTTTATATTTTTAAGTTTTCATATTTTGAAAATTTATTCTATTTTTCATATTATAAATTATTAAATCTTTTTAATTTTTAAAAGTATTTAATAACTAATGTATGTAAAGAGAAAAAAATATATTTTTAGGCTTTCTAAATAAGTTAAATAAAGTCGAAATGAAGAGAATAAGATATTTTTGTTTTGTAAATATTTATATATATTTTAATGTTTTGGGTGGAATTTCTAGATTTTTATGCATTTTTAAAGTTATATGAACAACAAAAGTGCATACAAAAAATCAAAATATTGATTAGAAATTAAAATATATAACACTACATAAGACCCTAAGTTCATTTTATCGTGAAGTATATATAATAAAGGAAATTCACCGATAAAAACATTTTTTTATTTTTCTAGATTTTTTGCTAATTTTTATAATGCTTATAGGGGTTCTAGATTGTTAAGGTTTCCATTTTGTATTTTTGTGACTTTTGGTTGTGATAAAATATAAAATAAATTAGCTAGTATACTGTTTTGAGAATTTTTGGAGAGATAATTTAATTTTTATGAATTCTTAAGTCTAAATAGGGAAAATATGCTTGTTTTATATTTTAAAAGTAAGAAAATTAATTTAAATGCCCAACAATATATATATATATATATTAGAATATGGTTTTAGGCACCTACTTTAATTTTCCTATAATTTTTAGCATAATAAAAGAATGTAATAAAAATAAAATATAAGAAATAAACAAATACAATAGCACAATGGTATATTAGCAACTTTTAGAAAGCTTGCATGCATTTAATAACAACTACACAAAATCCAGGGGTATTCTAGCAAAATACCTAATACTTAAAATTTCAATGCTTGGATGGATTAAAATGTAAATAGAAGCAGGTCTAGGGTTCAGTGTGCAAAATATACCTAAATAATTATTAAATGTTATTTACTTACTGAACTTAACATAAAACATAAAGGCATGGGGTGTATGGTGCAATATACACACGAGGCTTGTGTGTATAATGCAAAATTAGAAAAAAAAATCAAAATTAGCAAAAATGATGAATAACTTAACATAAAACATAAAGGCATGGGGTTGTGAGTGCAAAAGGAGGGAGATAATGTGGCCAAAAGGGACCCAAAAATTGAATAAAGGTGGAGGGCTCAGTTTTGTACGGACGGTGGTCAGGTAACAAAGAACAAGGTGGAGCATGTGATGTAGTGATCTCATCCTTGAGGAATTACAGGTACGTGAAAGTCGGTAAATCGAGGAGGAAAAATCATCGAAGAGTCAACCTGAATTGAAGACTACATCAGTCACTGATGAATCTATGACTCTCATTCTTTATTCTTTTATTTTAGCTTTATCTTTTAGCAGAAACTGCATGCAATTATATGTAAATACAATAAATTAACTTTGCACATGTCTTTGTTAATATTGCATAATTAGAATTTTTTCTCAAAGTAAAAGAATAAACAGAAAAGAAAAAGAAGGATGTATTTAGAATAAATACATATTTCCCTAAACCTCGAGAGAAGATCAAACCTTGACTTGATCGATAAGAAATAAGAGGGATAAGGTACATTGTATACTGTACATAACATCTATGCTTGTGCAAATAATCATTCATAATTATTTATTTCGGCAAAGTATGAATACCTTATTTTTGGACACTTGTATATAATCCTATGATAATTTTAAAATAATAAACAAAAAATAAAATAAAATCCCTATATCACTATACAAAAGACACATGTGTGTACACTTTACATATTTATTTAATACCTTTATGTAAATTATGAAAATCAAATAAAATATTTTTATTTCCCTCAAACTATTTTGTAAATAAATAAATATAAAATAAAACATATTTTGTAAAAATAATAAAAAAATATTTGCATATAATGTATTGGTATATTATACATGAACATAATATTACATACTATAGATACCATAATATATTAATTCGTAAAAATAATTAAAAATTATTTGTAAAATAGTTTGTAAAATAATAATCATTATTATTTTATTCATTTTTTATTTCAAAACTATTTGTTGTTTATTTGTAATCATCTTTATTTATCTTCTTATTTTGTCGTTTAGCCTATTATGTCCGTTTTTTCAGTCGTGCGTGATTCGTCCATCTCGGTTTCATTGCCAAGGTCAACATGTCCCCCCTCCTTCCTTTTTCGTCAGATGGATTTTGCTCTAATTTCTCTCTATTATACTGACCCTACTCCATCGATTAAGCCCTCGCCCCTTCATCCTGATTAAACCCCTCATATCTCGAATCTCCGCCCGACCATATTCCTCAAGATCCATGCGTTGGTTCACGTGCTTCCATTCAATCTTTCTCGGATCTGTTCTACCCATAAATACCCTTGCACCACCTTCCTTTTCTGCATCTCTGGTTGCTCCATCATTCCGTTGCCCTCAGCCTCCTTTTCCAGAGTGACACACATGAGAGGGAGGTTGGAGGTAGTGTTTGGAGTCGAGTTGCCCTAGGTCCGGCGACAAACTTGTCATGCTCCACCGCAAGGAGCCCATCCTCTGACGGTGCTATCCATTAAGGCCATCACCTCGGAGAATCTCATTCTCTAGCTCAGGCGACAACAGACATCCGTAGGTAAGTTTTTTAGCTTCAATTATCCGTAATTCGTTCGATCTTCCCATTCTAAGTATCGCACCCACGTTCACCTTATCCGTTGCATCTACCCTTCATTCCAACCAAAGTATGCCTTACATGACTCGAACTCTGCCTCTACATCTTGCTCTGCAATGTATCCATCGATTCTATCATCGGGTTGGGTTGATTCTCAGATCTCCTCCTCCACATTGCGCAAGGCCTGACGATCCATCTCCGCCGGTGTTTATTTGAGGTTGTAACCCTTCGCCGGAGTTCTCTCTCTCTCTCTCTCTCTCTCTCTCTGAGCCATCAATTCATTTTACAGGACCAGGTCCCAAGACCTCCTTTTAGGAGGGTACTTCGCACCTGCAGCTCATCTAGGATGCTCCAGCTCGTGATGCCTCTCCAGGACCTTCTCCTTGGTCTCGGACCTTTTGAGCACCTCCACCACTCCAGACCATCCACAACTATCTTTCACATCCGAGCAGCTTACAAATATGCATGCCTCGCATGTTGAAGCTGATTGAAACTCATCGAAGGAGAGTACTTTGCCAGTTCTACCAGGTATTGCTCCCACTGTTACATCCGGTCGCTCCCCCAGTTCTAATCTCCACCATCCACTGTAGAGGAGCCCAGATCATTGGATTCATTTGAGGATAGTTCCAGCACCGTCCATCGCCGAAGGGGTACCCTCGGATCCTGATCGTCCATCATAAGTGGATTGCCCCCGAACGTTGATTAGTGCATGATAAGGGGTAAATTCAACCTTAGGCCCCTCTCTATTTTGCATTTTCTCCTTAGTCATATAAATATTTGTTGTAATGTAAATTTTATTGTATATTTTACAGTTTGGACCCATTAGTTTTTGTATTAGCATTTTAGTCCAGCCGAGTTTGAGTCACGTGCGTCCCCACATGTTATTTTGGATTATTTGCAATACTTATCCTGAAGTCTTTAGCTGTTATGGAATGAACTTCATGTTTTCATATATGCAATTATACCCGTGCTTGTTTGGATTACGTGTAGCGCATGATTTGTATGCATAAATTACATAAGAGGCCCTTGAGTTTTAATACTTGTTATTCACTAAGCCTTGGAACTTATTTTCTTTACAGAAAAGGTCCTTGTGAACTATTTGTGACTACTTTCCTTTTATTGGATAAAATAAATAGCAAATTGGCTCTAAAAATTCTACAAAAGTATTTGTTTGCTCCACTTGCTTGTTATTTCATGATAGTTTTAGTTTGCCAAATTAATTTTCTTTTCTATTATTAAAAATAATAAACTCATAAAAAGTGTCCTATTTGTCTTATAAAAATCATATAAATTCGAAAATATTTTGAAAAATTCCATACAAAACTAGGGCAGTTGTCTTCTAGTGTCTTTTATCTCCAATATTAATTTTGCTTAAAAATACCTTATAAAATCTATAAAAATTATAAAATGCTTAAAACTTATAAAACTTATATAAAATTATAGAAAAATCTAGAAATAGTGTTCTATGTCTCTATTTGTATATATTTATCTCTACTTTAGCATAAAAATATCAACCATGAGTTTTGGCCAATTAAGATATTTTTATGTTGTAAATCACTCCGAGTTGTGCATTGTTTGTTATTTTTCCAAGTGTTTGATTTTTAAGAAAATCACAAAACCATTTAAAAATACTATAGAAATTACCATAAAAATATAAAATATATAAAAACCTAACATATTTTATTGTAATTTTTTTAGCATTTTTGACCTGTTAGAAAAATACAGAAAGAGTGCTTGTTTTTTCTTGTGCTTATTTCTTTTATATTAAAAAATTAGAAATTTGAAAAATTAAAAACCACTAAAAATATTTGTATTTCCAAAATCTAATTACTAAGTTTTTAAATCGTGCTCCTTGTGTTTGACCCTGGTCGCTAAACCATCTAAACAAAATAGCGAAGGCGCTTACATAGATTACCTTATCTTAGAGTGTTTTATTTTTCTTGTTGATTGATTTGATTGATTGAGGACAATGGAACTTTATTTATTTATTCCACCTTAGTTTATCTCGAAAATTGTGTCATTGGTCACAATAAAAGGAAGAAGTGTGGGTCAAACGAGGTTCTGACAAGCCTAAGGGCTTGCTAGAGGAGTTGACTGTTGTCAACTAGTGGGGCGATCTGGTTACTCCACTGGACCAGCTGGGAAGAAGTGGACTCAAAAATAACTGTAAAATAAATAATAACTAATAAATGAATTTATGAAATTAAAGTTATAAAATAAAAATGTTTATTATTTTTTTATAGTACTTTAATATATTTTTATTATTTTTATGAGCTTATTTATTACAAGTTGGTTTTTAGGGTTTCATTTATTGGTATATTTACCAATGTTTTGCATATTTTATTTGTGTTTTGTATTTATGATTTTATTATTTTATATACATAATTTATATATTTATAACTTATTTTCATATCCATAAATATAATTTTGTTATTTTTTTCGATATTTTATGTAGACTTAAATAAATAAGGGTATTAAACATATAGGTATAAGTATAGGTATTTTATTTATGTATTTTTGTATATTATATTATTTTATATTTTATCTCTGGTTTTATTCTATTCTAAATATATACATATGCTATAAATAATATTTACATAATTATACAATTATAAAACTATACAGATAATAAAGAAGAAATAAAATAAATATTTTATATAGGTAAACTATATAATAGGGGTCCAAAACCTAACTTTTCCATATTAACTCCAAATTGAATGAAATCAACTTATTAAATAATTTATTAAAATTCGTACAAATTAAAGGTCATTTCGGTATATTTTGAGTTCATATGGAGAAGATATGAGTTTGGGAAGTTTGGATTTTGGCTTTTTATTCAGAGTATAAATATGCATTGTATATTAATTTTGTATAAAACCAATTTTGTATTTTTCTATATATTATTACCTACAACCTTTATGTATAAGTTTCTTTATTTGAGGTATAAAAAATAGAAAATAAAATAGATTCCAAAAAAGAACTATTGATGAATAAAAGAATGAGAATTTATTAGATTTTTGGCCCTTATCCTACTTTATTCCTTGTCGACACAATCATCAAGATACCTAGGTCTCGGAGTTTAGGGTCATAAAATACCTTTGGCATTTTATTCTTTTATTTATTCTATAATATTAGCATTAAAAACTATATTTTATATACAATAAATAGAATACATAGTGAATGTTAATTTTTACAAAATGATGCTATTTACATGCATTTAGGTTTGGTTTTTAAGGCCCAAAATGATAAAATGAAGGTGATGAAATGGAGATTCATCAAACCCTTAGGGATTTGAAGGCAAAATACTCTTGCAATCAACCTCTGTCTTTGTCAGATTATCCACTTTCTAAAGCTCCGCTTGTTGCAAAAGTTGACGTTATTATTGGGTGTATCAAGTCTTTCCCTAAAGGGACTTCTTGTGGTAGAGACGGGTTAAGGGTCCAACACCTTCTTGATGATATGTGTGGAGAGGGGTCTATCATGTTCATGGACCTTTTACATGCCATCATCCTTGTGGTTAATATATGGTTGGGAGGGAGATGTCCATTGTGCTTGTCAAAATTTCTAGCGTCTGCACCTCTTACACCATTACTTAAGTTAGACAACAAGATTCGTCCTGTTGCAGTTGGTACTATTTGGAGGTGACTAGTGTCCGGAGTTTCTATGGATGGGGTAAGTAAAGATATCACCAAATATATGAATGACTTCCAATTTGAAGTGGGTGTTTCTGGTGGAGTTGAGGTTATTATATACAGTGTCAACATAGTGTTGAATACTCGTCATAGAGATGGTTCTATTTCCATGCTCACCGTGGATTTTTCTAATGCCTTCAACATGGTTGATAAGTCTACCTTATTACGCCAGGTGAGAGAAAGATGTCCATCTATTTCTTTGTGGGAGGAGTTCATATATGGACAGACATAAAAGTTATACCTTGGAGAGATAAATATTTGGTCATCCGTTGGAGTGCAACAAGGTGATCCTCTAATGTAGTTCCTTTTTTTCCTTGTCCTACACCTACTTATCCATTATATTAGAGATAATTACGAGCTACTTCTTCATGCATGGTATCTTGATGATGGTACGGTTAATGGGGACACAACTGAGGTGGCCAATGTTCTGAGTATCATCCATCAGTGTGGGCCAGACTTGGGTCTAGTTTTAAATATACATAAAACTGAACTCTTTTGTATTACATGTGATAGTAGGAAGCTTCACAAAGGGTTGTTCTAATCAGGCATTGGAAATTAGACATGAAGTTGCTTGGAGGGGTGGTTAGTAGGGATAAATATTTTATTGAAGGTTTGGCTTTGGAGAGGGCTGCTAAAGATGTGAAGTTGATGAATCTTCTTCCTCAGTTGGGAGATCCTCAAAGTGAGCTTCTTTTTAATCCGTTCGTGTATAGGTATAGCAAAACTTTTATTTCGCTTGAGGACTTGTCGACCTATGTACATGGAGGAGGCAACAATATTATTCGATAGAGTCTTACGAGAGTTTATTGAAGACATTGTTGTGTGGAGGCCCCGGTTTTAGAGACCTCCAATGGAGGGTAGATTCATTACCCATTCAGCTTGGTGGTTTGGGGCTACTTTCAGCAATTGAGTCTTCTTCGTATGCCTTTGTGGCTTCCATGATGATCATGGGAGATTCGAGATCATATCTTGTGAGATAGTGATATTTTACAATATGGACTCCATTTTTGATTATGCTCTTTATCGACTTCATGGAATGATTCCCTCTTTCAACCTCAGTTGTTTCTATAGAGAGGACATCATCCCTCCAAAGACGCAAAATATTTTGATGAGTGATTTTTTAGCTAAATAATTGAGGACATGAAGGTGAAATTTGACATGATTGTTAGACAAGAGGAAATTTGTTTGTGTCTTCAAGCTGATCATGTTCAGGATTTTCTCCTTGTCATTCCTATTGATGGACTTGGTCTACACATGTCACTAGTGGAGTATCGCGGTATTCTTAGATATCATCTCATAATTCCTTTATTTCTAACTGATGAGATATGCCTAGTTTGACGTAAGGTATGTAATTCATTATAGGGAGCTTCTGGGTATTAAGTACATACGTGATCTTGTTAGAGATATTTTATTGATGTAGTCAGATATGCATGTGTTGCTACTAAGAAAGAGGCACCTGTAAACTTTTTAGCTGATCTGTAGGAGGGAAGATCCATACTTAAACCTATTGATATTTTGATATTTAGATGGGTCGGAGGGGAACATGCTTGTATAGATTTGATCACAGTTTCTCTGCTGATGGGGTTGACGAGTGGGACCTTTACAGCAGGACATGTTGCCCATAAAGCTACTTCAGCAAAAGTGGTGGAGCATGAGAAAGCATGCGTTGAGAATCAACATGCCTTCATCCATTTTGATTTTGATACTTTTGGATTCTTAGCACCATAAGTTGTTGAGGTTTTGAAGAGGGTCCAAAAATTGAGCATTAATGTTATGGTTCTTAGGTTTATAGATGTAGTGTTTAGAAGAATTGGTTTTACAATTCAAAAAGGACTAGCGCCACAAGTTATTAGTCGCTTCTCTTCTATTTCAATGTTATGATGTAACTTGGAGTAAGAATGAAAATGAGATGAAATCTACTAGAATTTGCAAAGTAATCTTCAAAAAAAGGACTTGTCCTCCCCTTGTTCAGCTAACTTATTATTGAAGTCATTAACAAACTATTTCGAATCAATCCTAAAATTCATGCAAACCTTCTCACCAGGCACCTCCCGTATTTCAACTCCCTCATCCTCTCCCTCATTCCCTTCCTACCTTCTGCAGTCCTCTTCATAAACTCCTCTACACATCTCCTCTATAGAGCTCCCAACCCCATCCCCACCTTCAATACTAACATAACATAAGCCTGATTCATATCATGGTTGAAACCCCATGGGTAACACATCAAGCACTCCCCACACTATTACTTCCATTCTAGATTCCCACCCACATTGTGTGACAAAGCATCCCATAACATCATGCTTAAACCCCTCTATTTGAGATACTTACTTCACTGCATTTCCTCTCCTTACAATGTGTTGTGTGAAACCCTAGGGGAGCCCTTATCTCCGTAAGTCCTTTAGCACCCAAAGGAAGGACTTACTAGAGGCATCAAGGATGATGGCTATTAATAACCCACATGAGCTAGTCAAGTTAATTAATGAATTCAAATGTTGTTGTGACCCAAGCCAACTAAATGGATATCGAGAAAATTATTTAACCACACAACAAATCAAGCAAGTGGTCTAGTTATTTTTATTAACATGGTATAGAGAACAAGGTCAAACAGAAGGAGTAGAATTCATTAAACATGAAGATTAAAAGGATTTTTATTTTCTTTTTAGTGGTGTTTGATTTTGCAAATTTTTTATTTTTGAAAATAAGACAAATGAAGACAATAAATAAAAGAGGAAATACAAGCTCTTTTGGATTTTTCAAATACAACAAAAATACTTAAAAATCCCAAATAAAAATATTTTTATATTTTATGGGTTTTATATTATTTTTGTAATTTTTTAAATATTTTTAGTTTTTTTATAAGATTTTCAAATAAATCGAAAACTAAGAACACATACAAATAGTGCACACTCTGGAGTATTCTTCAAATTAAAAATAGGAAATGTGCTCAAAACTCCTGGAAATATTTTTATTAAAACTAGAGTAAAATATCTACAAAAAATTGAAATAACAATTTATAGATTTTTCGTGGATTTTACATGATTTTTTACAATATTTTATTGTTTTGCAAAAATTTAGATTTTTATAAAATAAAATGATGTGAAAATTAGATAGAAATTAATACAACCCAATATAGAGCTACTGTAGTTTTTTACTCTACACAAGATACTTTTTAGGGTTTTGAATTTTTAGTAATGGCACTTAAAGGAAAAAAATAGCAAACAAAAATTGCCACTAATGAAACACAATAGCATGAGATATAGGAATTTTTATGTAATTTTGGGAGTGATTTTGCTATTTATTGTAGTTAATAAAAGGGAAAACTAAAATGGTGCATACAAAGGACAAAAAATGCAATAATTTCAAGTCCTGGGACCAAATAATAACACACAATAAAAGATCAGGGGTCCCATGTGCAAATTACCTAGAGAAATCGTGCGCTACACATGACAGAACCTTCATAGGGGCATAAATGCAAAAAATAAATACTTCTTCTATTTCATTAACCAAATAAAGCTCACGGAGCAGTGCAAATATTCCAAAAAATAGCACGTGAAGGTAGATGTGACTTCTACACTATTGGACTAAGTACAAATATTCAATCTACAAGGTCCCTACTACAATTGTTCTTAACTGCATATTACATTTATAGGACTAAATGGAAATAGCATAAAATACGAGTTTAAAAAGGAAATATATCCCTGGCATCTGCTAGCGACATGTGGCTCTGGCGGACTTGAAGGTGTTGGGCTCGGCACAGGAATACGGTTCTGATGACGTCTGAAAGAAATCTAACGGCTCAGAGAATGTCAGGGACATGTAGTCAGATGGTTGTCTGGAAGAGATATGACATCTCTGGCTAAAGCTTGAACGTGTGTTGCAGACTTGATAGAGACTTAATCGAACCATCACCTTTTAGGCGTGAATCGACAGTCTCGATCAAATCTGGGATGGGGAAACTTCTGGGAAAAAACTGCGAATTGGGAGGGCGATCCTCCCAGTGAACTGACCGTACCCCAAACTGGCTCCTCATTCGATGGATGTGAAAGTCTCTAGAATAACACGAAGAAGGAGGAGCCGACTGAACTTCAATCAAGGATGTTTGGTGCTACAATGCTCGGACTACATCGCTACAAGGCTTGGTACCTTCCTGAAGGTGGTCTGCATCGAGTGAAATCCTCATATAGCTTGATGGATGGTTGGATATGGATCTGGAAGGTGGATCACCTGGAGCTGCTTCACTGCTCAACTAGGGCACAGATCAAGCTCCACACATGCACCTAAACCTGCAAGGAGTATCACAGCTCAAAGGCGAAACCTCGGCCAGGGGTTATTGTCATAGAAAATGAAAGAAGCAGAAGGGAATGGAATGTGACCTCTGACGAAGATGGAAGATGGAGGTCAGACCTTAATTCCTTCCCTAAGATCAGAGCTAAGGGTGATCAGGTTGCGTTGGGAGACGGGGTGTGAGCGGATGATGCGATCTGAACGGATGTATCGGTGAGAAGGATCTCCGACTCGATGATCGAAGAAACTAAAGTGATGGCGGCAATAATTGGAATACGATGGTCCATAATCATCGGGGAATACGATGGTCCGTAATCCAAGGCTAATGGTGGTCAGATCGGGCATAATAATTGGAAGAAATGAGGTTTGACGAAGGACTGCCTGAATCGGATCTAAAAGAGGGATGGTTGACCCGGGTTGGCCAATCAGAAATTAGGAATATACAACATCAAAGAAATTTTAATTGAAATAGAAAATTGTTTTAGAATAAAAATCGAATAAATTATTTTTTTTATTTTTTAAACTATTTTTATGTGTTTTTTTATTTATTTTTAACAGTAAATATATATGTACATACAATATATGATATTATGTGCATGTATACTATAGCTATATATTATATACATGTAATTTTATTTTATTTTTTTTACAAAAAATATATTAAAATTTATATTTTATCTATTTACAAACTAATTTAAAGTGTATAAAAATAATTTTATTTGATTTTCACACATTAATTATAGGTATTAAACAAATATGTATTATGTACAATATATACATGTTTAACAATTTATACAATAAAATTGCAGTTATGATTTTTATTTAGATTTTATATAATTATTAGAAATATTGATGAATCACGTATTCATCGTGCTAAGATTGGTCATTTAAGCTTTGTTCCCCATCATTCACATACATTTAATCATTAACAAAGCATCATTAGCATTCATACATATGTAAATAATATTTGCATTTCATCATGCCTAATTGCATTAAAAATTCCAAGTGTAAATTAGCCCTAAAAGCCGCTAACTTCTCAAATTTGTAAATAATTCATCCTAACTCCGATTGACCCAAAACTACCTCCATTGTGTAGATATTACTAACTTCATTAAATAAAAAATACAAAAAAATTACTAACTCAAATAAGTGTAAAATAATCCCAAAGTTTAATTTCACATCTGACAGACTAAAATGAGCATATCTCCCACATACAGTGTCCGATTTTGGTCTACTCACTTTTGAAATACTCCATTTTCAAATACCTTCAAAACAAGATCAATTTCGTAAAATTTGGAGCTCATATGTGAAAGTTGGGTTTTGGGCCTCTTTTGCGCAGTTTGACTTTTTGCTATTTTTGACCTAAGTTTTTATGTACATAATTAACCCTGTTAATTTTATTTCTTCTTCATTTGTGTTTGATGATAGTTTTATTAAGCGACAAAAAATCCAAATCCAGATTTAAACTAAAATCAAAGAAACTGACTGAGTCCAAGTGTCAATTGTCGGTATGTACAAAAGTTGTGTATTTCCGACTTCTATTTTGTTTTCCTAATTTCTTATTTATTAAAAATCCAAAAAAATAGATTAATGTGTAATCAATTTTGTTGTATTTTATCATATTTTTTCTATATTTTTTATCCTCTCTAAAACCACCAAAAAATACAAAACCCCCAAATCTGATTCTCTATACACATGGAAAACCACCAAAAATACCACATCACACAGATGACCTCTTTTGCTCCCGGATCCTTCATGAAAGTTGTAGATCTCAACGAGACAAACAACTTTTGTATGAAATTTTTCGATCCGAGGTCTTCTTCTATCTCTTCTTCTCCTCACAAAATCAAAATTATTTTGGGCGACACGTGGCAGATTCTGGGCATGCCACGTGTCACCCCACCTCAACCTCCTCTCACCACTCTTTCCCAGGTCACATGCCTAGCACGTGACCCTCTTCTCCTTCCCTGCCATTACAGAAATGCACCCACCACCTCCGTCTCCCTCTCCGCCTTGCAAGTGTAACGGCCGCCGCCCCACTACCTCGCGGCCGTTGCATCCATCCCTGGTAACGCCTCCGCCTCCGCCCCTATAAAATATAGTCCTCACCATCCTTCTCCGGCATTTGCCATCTCCTTGAAGAGCCGGTGACAGCGGCAGCGTCGGCGTGATCCACGGGGCTGGCCCCTGTGCAGCCGCTCCTCCGTGTGGAGTAAAGCTTCAGAGTCTCTGCCGCCTCCTCGAAGCGACCATCGGAGAACTGCTTCTCCTAAGTCCCAGGCAACTCACGCAACCTCCGTGTTACTTGTTTTTCCCTTTCTTTTTGTTGCAGGTTCATCGCTACAAAGTCTATCCGACCAACCTCGCTCCGTGCTCCGCCCTTCGTCGACCATCTGACCTCCATTCGCCCCTCCTTGCTCGACCACCGACCACCACCCCGAGCACCTTTGTGCACAGTTGTCGCACGTTGTATGGTCCCCGTCCCTGCTCCATTGTCTCTGCCGCACGGGGGTGTCTCCTGCGCCCAGCTCCGCGCACCTCCGCGACACCAGCAGTATCGTCGTTGACCGGTTTGCCTCTGCCACCTCGCGATCATCCACCACTGCCGAAGCCCCTTGCCTGCTCGCCTGCGCGCCTCCTGCACGTCCACCTGCCTTGGAGGAGCACTACAGCCACCCCTTCTCCGACGTCACCCTCGTGCAGGGGACTTCCCTTCGCGGTCCGTGCCCAGCGCAGCTCCTCTGCCGTGCGGGGCTGCCACCCTCCGCCATCGGCCGCAACGAGCCCTCGTCATTCCTCGACCAACGTGCGTGGGGGCGCACCTCAACCGACCAGGAACCTCCCCTCACATGAGAAGCACGTGAGGTGGGGGGTAATTTTCATCCAAGTCCCCCATGTTTCCTGCAAATCATGAAGTGACCCTCAAGCTGACGTCAACGTCACGTGCTGAGCATGTGGTGCACTGAAAAATTTGCATAAAGGACCCTGCGACTTTCTGTTATCACAGATAAGTCCCTCCAGGGACTCTTTTGATATAAAAACTCCTATTTTTCTTGCATTTCAGTCTCAATAACTTGTTTATTACATAACTTTCTCATTCGAACTCCAATTTTAGCGCATAATATGTCATTTTGAAGCTATTTTCATGATCTATCTCCTTGCATAATTTGTGGACAGTCTGAGATTGCTTATTGATAATTATTATTTGATGATCTCTGTTGACTTGTGCAAGTTGAAAATTGACATATGAGTGCTACCTTATTGAGAAAAGTTGATCTAACTTGCATGCACCCATTTTCAAAGATCTTGTATGATTAAGTCACTCTTGATTATTGATCTTCTTAATTAATGAATTGATCTGTGCAGGGGTATATATGAGGAGGTAAAATTAATCTAATTCCTTGAGACTTTATTTGAGGAGTTGTTAAGATTGATCCGCTAATGCTTGAACGTTATTTTCAAGGAATTAGATCTACAGTTGAATTCACGATTCACCTGATATAAGGATATTAATTTTTTAAGGTGATTCACAGGGAAGGGGTCGAGTAACTCTCGCAGGATAAAACTTTGATACGTTGATCTGTTTGACCTGCTTCTGAAATATTGATTGTTACACATTCATGGACCTAATCTCTTTTGATCTGTGATGTGATTTTGAGGATTTATTGATCATATTATTGAAGGATTTAACACATTTCAATTCACAGATCTTGGGCATAATCTCCTCTGTTTATTTTTCTTGCACCACTTTTGCATCTCATTGCATTGTATATTTTTTCAACGCATAAATTAATCAACATTAATTAATTATTAATTTTATGTAAGATCACGCAACTAGGAATCATCGTTCCCCGTGTTCGACCTTGGTAAACTTGCCGAGTAAAAATATTCCACAACATTCAAAGGATTGTGGTTTTTGCTGACCGAATTTGCCTCCTATACTACAGTTATTATTCATTCTTAAAGAGGCAAATCTCGCGTTGATCAAATGGCACCGTTGCCGGGGAACATCGAATTTTTAGGGTTTTAAATCATTTATGTAATTGATTTTTGTGAAATTAATTTTTGTGCCATTTTTTCTTTCGCATTTTATTTTGCATTTCTCTCTTGCTTCTGCTACTAACCACAAAATCTCTCATTGCAGACTACTAGGAGCAAAATTATGGGATCTAATCAAGGATCTGCAAGGACGAAGGATTGCATTTTGTGAGAGAGAGTTTAATCTAGATTTAATTCCCGCATTATTCATAGGGTCCCTCTCTTCTTGTACCCTGTTAATTTCTAATATTCAGGACTAGACTCTCTGTGGCTTGCCGTAGAATTTAGGAGCACATACGCTAGATTAGAATTATTTGATTGTGCTCGTAATTCTTAGGCCACACATTCACTAACTATACACACTATAGATCGTTTAACATTAGCCAAATTTTTAAATCAATTCTTCCCGCTAATAGAACTATCTGCTTAGGGTGTCTTTCATCTTTGCATATCATTTAGTGTAATTTAAATTCCTTGTCTTGCATCCCTCATGAAGAACACGAGGATTCATTGTAAGTCTTCTTCTTAAGTATGCATCATTGATTTACATTTGCATCGACTTTTCCGGTTTCCTTCCTCAAGTTTTATAACTTAGGAGTTAAAGGAATTGGGACTGTTCGTTAGGCGTGAATTTCTATACTCACATAAACTTCAGTGATAACCTAAATTTAAAATCGGGACTGCTAATCAAGGTGATTGTATTGACCTACAATTAACCTGTGTTTGGTGGAGAGAAATCCACTCATTGTTTGTAAGGACAAGATCGTACGCCTTAGGACAGAGCCAAAAACTGAAATGGTTCATTTAGACTACTGATTTTAAAAATAATTAGCTACTTTTCAGTGAGGGTCTCGGGTAGCCATTTTACGGTCCGATTTTCCTTAGCAGAGTGGGTGGTTTAGAGGACATCGCGGAAGGCTCCGTCCTCAAGTAACACGAGTAGCCGTTTAAATGGTCCGTACTTACACCTATAATGGCTGAGAGTAGGTGCAACTAGTTGTACAAACTCGGGACAGTCGTTGTGAAATATTTTGGTACCTAACAGCTTCGCTTAATCTGCAAGATTGTTTTATCATTAAATTAAAATTGAAAAGATAAGCGACCGAACCTTAACGTGCCTTCACCAGTGTTGAGTGGCTAAATCTACGTGTTTGTTTTGTATTTGATTTGTGTGCATCAAAGACCTTGCAATCACAAGCAAATCGTGGTTCGTTGATCATTCCATCCCAATTGACAAGATGTCGGCACAGTGGTCTTCTTTCCCGATCTCCACGACCATGTCCCAATATCCTTCTTCTCACACTTCTCAGGGGAGCCCGCTCTTCAAATCAAGTCCCCCTCAGCCATCATTCTCTTCCCGCCCATACATCCCACCCTATGACCACACTTCTTCTTAGAATAGCCCTCTCTCAAATTCTGACAATCTTATGGACATAAGAGAGAGACCCGAATCGAGGATGAACAATAGAGTGGCTGATATTGATAGTAGAACACGATTTCTGGTTACTATGATCTCACAACCTCTTGAACCATCTCATACTCAAGATGACTATCCTCTTGAGTACAATAAATTTTCCTTCAACAATCCACGAGAAAACCAAAGTCAAGGAAATATAACTCATGACCAGACCATAATGACCAATCAATACTCTACTCGAGGTTACATGCCAGAATCATGACATGTGGAGGTTGATTATTCAATCACTAGTCATGAGATGTTTGAGGATGAGATTGTTCAGATTAATAATAGAGCAGACACTTTAACTGAGAGAATATATGATCTCATCCAGTCCATGCAAAATTCAGAAGAAGTGAGGCCACCACCATGCGAACCACTGGATCATCATGTGACTCATAATCATGCACAACCATCGCTGACCTCTGACTCCCCTACTAACCATATTATAGCAAATACCAAAAATATTGAAAATTTTGAAAATTCAAAAAGGACAATTCTGAAATGGAAGTATTTTGCAAGAGTCCGATCTTAGAGCTTCCATTGATCAAAGCCATAGAATATGTGCCCGATCTTAAGAGATTTGTGAAGAGTCGACTGAACCCCAAAAAGATGGGCAAGAAACGATCCAGGACTGAATATCATGTCATATCTATGGCTAGTTCTTTGGTGATGAATCATAAAATCAAAAGCCATAAAGTCAAGTGGTTAACTCGGATCACATGTGAAATTGAGGATTCTACATTCACTCATGTTCAGTTAGACGACGACTCCACATTGAACATCCTCCCCAAGTTCGTCTTTGACCAACTCAAACTCGGACAACTCAAAAAGACTAGGGTGATCGTTCAATTACCCGATCGATCTACCAAAAGACCGCGGGGGATCGTTTTTGTCGTTGTAAATTTTCGAGGTAAAAAACATAAAGTCGACTTTATTGTCCTCGACATTGAGCACTCTAGAAGGTTGTCTGAGTCTCCTATAATTTTAGGAAAGCCGTTCTTAGCCTCTGCTAAGGCAATCGTCTATTGTGAGACTCAGGAAATCATATTCCCGAACTTGGACCACAATGAACAAAACCCCAATGACACGTCCAGCTTTGAGGAAAATGAACTTGAAACCGACAGTTATGATCAAAAAATAGATATTTCACAGAATCTCCGCATGACACAGAGATACAAACCCTAGGAGAGTCACCTAAAAGACTGACTGTTGGACAAACTTCGGATTCTCACCACCCTATCACTGTACCTAGGAAAATTCAAGATTTTGGAGCTTATGAAGAATTGGACCATATTATTGAAGATCACAACGATTATTTGAGTGGTCAAATCGTTGAGTCGGCAGTAATTCATGAGATACTTGAACCATATAAGGAACCGACTCCGGAAACATCCGATGTCACTAAAATTCACGATCATCCAGAAGTGACACCAACACCCCCAGCCATAAACCACAAAATCACCAGGAACATTATCCCTCGACTGAAGCAGCGCATGACCCTTCAAGAATTGGTTGACTTTTACGAGGATTCATCTGATGAGGAACTTGCGAGTGCCACATCGGTTACTCAAGACAGAAGATGAAGACTGTCCAACTTCCTCCCGATGCTTCTCAAGGAAACAAATCGACCAAGAAAGTCACTTTTGACTTTAGACATCAGGTGATTTCTGAAGAGTCCTCGTCCGGTACTGATGAGATTCATCAGATAAGTGCAATAGGTACGGCTCTGATCCAAGGGCACTTACCTCTGATCGACAAAAGTCGGAAATCCTCTGCAGACAACTATTATTCTTCTGAGGACGACTCCGACGATGGCTGGTCTTCTTCATCAGCCCCCTCTTCATCATACTCCACATCTCCATATTATCTCCCTCCACACTCCCGCAAGAAGGTCTGTTCACAAACCTCCTTGATCTTGTACATCCGCAAATCTACCCGGTTCCCCATCTATACTTATCCGATTATACTTAGGCTAACTTGAGCTTAAGTATAGGGGGTCTGGTCCCATTGTTTATACATCACTTCTATTCTTTTTAACCCATTTATACTAAGTACGAGCTATGTCAACATTTCACTTTGTGCCATGAGGACATAGCACAAGCTAAGTATAGGGGGGTGTATTTGTATATATTCTACCTAGTTTATCCATAGCTCGTACTTTAATCATTTTTATCAAACATCGGGGATGGGTACAAGTAGTGTATATTATGTGTATAATACTTGTTTTGCAAAAAAAAACAAAAAGAAACTTTTTGCATTAAAAAAAATCAGCACTCATGGTCTGGCATTTCATCAAGCATTTCATGCATTCCTCGGTTGTTATATTCCTGACACATTCACCATCACTCAAGGCTTGAGGATTTTTTAGGACACTTGATTTTTGAGATCTTGAGATTCTGAGTTAGCCAGCCTTAGTCATTAGGGTTCTTGAACTTAATTATCTACACTTCCCTAGTTTGAAAGATTTGAGCGCTATATTGCACTCTTCATATCTACCTTCAAAGAATTTGATCAACACAAATCACTTCCACAACTGCATGATTGATGAGATGAGTTGAGATATCACTTGAGGAACTAAGACCAGAGATTTGAGTTTATATCCAATCTAATGATGCTCAAGGATGGGATAAAGTTAATGAAGGCTTCAGGAAACCTGAGTGTCAGCAAAATCCTAGCTAGTATGTGAATAAGTTCATATGCTATCTCTTTGATATTTACCTAAAGTGCCAGGGTGTGTTGAAACTTAGTGAAAATTGTTGATCAATGTGTGCCAACTTTTGGTAAAAGCAGTGGAGCTAGCCAACAACAGAAAAGCAATGAAATGTCAAAGAAAAGCTCTATTATCCAAGTCAAATTATAAATGAGCTTCCACCAATGGCGAGCGCTCCCAAACATTTTCAAAGTGTCCACTTGGACCAAACGCTAATTAGGACCAAGGAGTCGGGATGACACCAAAAAAGGGCTCTGCATCGTAAATGTTACAAGTCTGGGTGTCGAAGGTATATTAGATACTCAAAAGAAACACACCCCGGTGTACTCCCAGAAAAACAAGTGCAGACGACTCCAAATTCTCTTGACGGACACATTTATCAATAAAACAAAAATATACTTGTGTTAAGTAATAAGGCACTAGAGAGGCACCTTGTTCCAATGTAAGGGAGAGAAAATCAAACACAATCCTATGCCCTCCATCATATGGCCGTCCATCTACACTTTCAAGTCTAACAAACTAATGAGATGGTTGACTGAAGCAAGAATAGACTTATTCTCTATTGTTGACGATTAGATCTAGGGTAGAGTCTCTTGGATTGTAACTTTGGGTGATGTCTCGACTTGACTCTCATGAATGCAGTACACTAAAAATCATATCCTTATACTATATGTACAAACATAGAGTCTGAAAATTAGAGAAGTTGGGTTCCTTTTGATTTAAGCTTGGTTAAGCTCAGAATTTTAAGATCACTCAAATTAAGGGTCTTCTATGAATTAATCCTTGAAAATACACATGCATAGTCAGGGATATAATCAACTAAGTCATTCCTGCTCGGGGACGAACATGGTCTAAGTCTGGGGGTATGATGAATCCCGTATTCATCATGCTAAGATTGGTCACTTAGGCTATGCTCCCCATCATTCACATGCATTTAATTATTAACAGAGCATCATTAGCATTCATACATATGTAAATAATATTTGCATTTCATCATGCATAATTGCATTAAAAATTGCAAGTGTAAATTAGACCAAAAAGCCGCTAACTTCTCACATTTGTAAATAATTTATCCTAATTCCGATTGACCCAAAACCACCTCCATTGTGTAGATATTACTAACTTCATTAAATAAAAAATACAGAAAAATTACTAACTCAAATAAGTGTCAAATAATCCCAAAGTCCAATTTCACATCTAACAGACTAAAATGAGCATATCTCCCACATACAGTGTCTGATTTTGGTCTGCTCACTTTTAAAATACTCCATTTTCAAATACCTTCAAAACAAGACTAATTTTATAAAATTCAGAGCTCATATATGAAAGTTGGGTTTTGGACCTCTTTTGCGCAGTTTGACTTTTTGCAATTTTGACCTAAGTTTTTATGTACATAATTAACCCTGTTAATTTTATTTCTTCTTCATTTATGTTCTTTGATGAAAGTTTTATTAAGCAACAGAAAAATCCAAATCCAGATTCAAACTAAAATCAAAGAAACTAACTGAGTCCAAATGTCTGTTGTCGGTTTGTACAAAAGTTGTGTGTTTCTGACTTCCATTTTATTTTCCTAATTTATTATTTATTAAAAATCCAAAAATAGATTAATGTGTAATTAATTTTCTTATATTTTATCTTGTTTTTTCTATAATTTTTATTCTCTCTAAAACCACCAAAAAAATACAAAACCCAAAAATCTGGTTCTCTATACACATGGAAAACCACCAAAAATACCACTTTGCACAGATGACTTCTTTTGCTCTCGGATCCTTCATAAAAGTTGTAGATCTTGACGAGACAAACAACTTTTCTGAAGGAAGATTTTCGATCCGAGGTTTTCTTCTATCTCTTCTTCTCTTCACAAAATTGAAATTATTTTGGGCGACACGTGGTAGCTTCTGGGCATGCCACGTGTCACCCCACCTCAACCTCCTCTCACCACTCTTTCCCGTGTCACATGCCTATCAGGTGACCCTCTTCTTCTTCCCTGTTGTTACAGACATGCACCCACCACCTCCGTCTCCCTCTCCGCCTTGCATATGTAACGGTCACCGCCACACTACCTCGCGACCATTGCATCCATCCCTGGTAACGCCTCCACCTCCGCCCCTATAAAATATAGTACTCACCATCCTTCTCCGGCATCCGCCATCTCCCTGAGGAGCCGGTCACAGCGGCAGCGTCGGCATGATCCACGGGGCTGGCCCCTGTGCAGCCGCTCCTCCGTGAGCAGTAAAGCTTCAGAGTCTCTGCCGCCTCCTCGAAGCGACCATCGGAGAACTGCTTCTCCTAAGTGTCAGGAAACTCACACAACCTTCATGTTACTTGTTTTTTCCTTTCTTTTTATTGCAGGTTCATCGCTACAAAGTCTATCCGACCAACCTCGCTCCGTGCTCCGCCCTTCGTCGACCATCTGACCTCCGTTCGCCCCTCCTTGCTCGGCCACCGACCTCCAGCCCGAGCACCTTTGTGCACAGTTATCGCGCGTTGTACGGTCCCCGCCCCTGCTCCAACGTCTCTGCCACGCGGGGGTGTCGCCTACGCCCAGCTCCGCGTACCTCCGCGACATCAGCAGCATCGTCGTTGACCGGTTCGCCTCTGCCACCTCGCGATCTGCCACCACTGCCGAAGCCCCTTGCCTGCTCGCCTGCGCGCCTCCTGCACGCCCGCTGCCTTGGAGGAGCACTACAGCCGCCCCTGCTCCGACGTCACCCTAAGGGACTTCCCTTCGTGGCTCGTGACCAGCGCAGCTCCTCTGTCGTGCGGGGGTGCCGCCCTCCGCCATCGGCCGCAACGAGCCCTCGCCGTTCCTCGACCAACATGCGTGGGGGCGCGCCTCAACCGACCAAGATCCTCCCTTCTCATGAGAAGCACCTGAGGCAGGGGGTAATTTTCATCCAATCCCCCTGTTTCCTGCAAATCACGAAGTGACCCTCAAGCTGACGTCAGCGTCACGTGCTGAGCATGTGGTGCAATGAAAAATTTGCGCAAAGGACCCTGTGACTTTTCGTTATCACAGATAAGTCCCTCCAGGGACTCTTTCGATATAAAAACTCCTATTTTTTCTTGCATTTCAGTACCTATAACTTATTTATTGCATAACTTTCTCATTCGAACTCCAATTTTAGCGCATAATATGTCATTTTGAAGCTATTTTCATGATCTATCTCCTTGCATAATTTGTGGACAGATCTGAGATTGCTTATTGATAATTATTATTTGATGATCTCTGTTGACTTGTGAAAGTTGAAAATTGACATATGAGTGCTACCTTATTGAGAAAAGTTGATCTAACTTGCAGGCACCCATTTTCGAAGATCTTGTATGATTAAGTCGCTCTTGATTATTGGTCTTCTTAATTAATGAATTGACATGTGCCGGGGTATACATGAGGAGGTAAAATTAATCTAATTCCTTGAGACTTTATTTGAGGAGTTATTAAGATCGATCCGCTAATGGTTGAACATTATTTTCAAGGAATTAGATCTATGGTTGAATTCATGATTCACCTGATATAAGGGTATTAATTTTTTTAGGGTGATTCACAGGGAAGGGGTCGAGTAACTCTCGCAGGATAAAACTTCGATACGTTGATATGTTTGACCTTCTTTTGAAATATTGATTGTTACACATTTATGGACCTAATCTCCTCTGATCTGTGATGTGATTTTTAGGATTTATTGATCATATTATTGAAGGATTTAACACATTTCAATTCACAGATCTTGGGCATAATCTCCTCTGTTTATTTTTCTTGCATCACTTTTGCATCTCATTGCATTGTATATTTTCTCAATGCATGAATTAATCAACATTAATTAGTTATTTAATTTGATTTAAGACCACGCAACTAGGAATCACCGTTCCCCGTGTTCGGCCTTGGTAAACTTGCCGAGTAAAAATATTCCACAACATTCAAAGGATTGTGGTTTTTGCTGACCGAATTTGCCTCCTATACTACGATTATTTTTCATTCTTAAAGAGGAAAATCTTGCGTTCATCAAATACATACAAGTTATTTACAAAATAAATAAATAAAAGCATAGGTGTTGTATACTTGTACAAAATCTTATTTTGTAATTATTTTTGTTACTTTTATTTACATTTAATTTACAAATTTTATGAAGCAAATTGAATTATTTCGAGATTGTTTTATTTAGAAATAAAAATAGGAGAAGGATATGTACAGGATGAGTAGTGATGAATATATACAGTGAATATGGACCTTATCTCTCTCTACTTATTTTTTATCGATTAGGCCAATATTTGGCGTTCTCTCAGGGTTCAGGTCAGTCTGCATTTATTGCATAAATACATCCTTATTTTCTTCCTTTTCTTTTCTTCTTTGTTCTTTTCATTTGATTAAAAATAATGTTAGTTAAACAATATTAAGAAATGCATGCACAATGCTAATTTATTGTATTTGATATATTTTACATATATTTTGGATAAGGAATTGGGCTAAAATAATAGAATAAAGGATATGAATCATGGATTCATCATTCTCCTATACTCTACCATCACTAGTCCCCTATCAAACACTTATTTGAAAAGGAAGTAAAAAATAAGAAAAGAAAAGAAAATGTGAAAAATTTAGAACAATATTTATTATTAAACTTTTCTTCATAAAATTTGGGTATGGAGCTCGGTCAGACCTTTGGATTATTAGTTTGGTGGAACTTTATTGGGAAATGGACTTAAAAACTAACAGACTCTAAGTTCCACAAGACTCCCATTACGCCGTCTCAACTGTCAGGTCAGAACAAGTCTACATACGCAAACTCTTAGGCTATGAATCTTTACTTGTACTGTGTAAGTGATATATATCTCCCCTCCTCAAAAACGGCAAAGAAACAACCTCCCTCAATATGGTAACTCTAGTACCCCAGTCTAGCATCTCTTTCATCAAGGAGCGGGGTATTCCCTTCTAAGTTCAAGTGCAAGCGGCTCAATAAGAGGGGAAAGAAGAAAATGGACCATGGCCAGTGTAGCCATGTTTCCGTTGGAGCTTGACCAGTATAGCCAAGTCTCCAGCTGCAAGCTTCCCTTAGATGAGATAGTGTATCATATAACCTTTGCTTATTCAACTATATACACTTCGACATGCACTTTATTTTCAATCAGGCATGTCCCCTTTTTTGGACTTTTTTGCATTTTTATGACATATAAAAACATCATATCTACAAGGAGCAACATGTACATAACGAGTTTTTTTCTCTTGAGTCAATAGACTATCCCTCTTTTGAAGCATTATCGCAACCATAAGGCATCCTGTCATTAGATCTCAATGCTATTAGACCAGGTTGAGATGCACTTCCCTTCCTAGAGGAAGACAGATGGCTTCACTAGTTGTTACACACCTGTGTGCTACCCCAAGCCAAAGGATTCTGCCCCCTCACCACCTCGTCCATGAGGAGCTACGTGTAGAGTGCTTGTCCAAGTCAAGTCATTCTCTAGAAGAATCATGCATGCGTTGTTTTCTCTACTTAGACCAATCAAGATGACATGTGAACATAGTCTTATGGACTTAAAGAAATAAGTCGCTAGGACCTGAAAAGTCTCAACTCCAATTTAAATGTCAATACTATTCAGAAAAATGCATGTGCACATGCAAGGAATATTTACAAAACATTTGAAAATAAAATACAGATTTTTTTGAAGAGTTTTTTCAAAAAAATTGCAAATTTTTATGGATTTTATCTTTCTCAGGTTTTCTAGTATTTCTAAGAATATTTTTTCAAATATTTACAAAAATATTTACATAATTATAAGGTTTTTATTTACAAGGTTTATATACAATTTTTACAAAGTGGAATTTATCTACAAGAATTTTATAAAGGGATTTTATATACAAGAGTTTATATACCAAGTTTACAAATAAATATAGGTTTTATATACAAATAACTTACAACATATGTATACAACTACTTGATATTCCCATATATTATAACCATGTGATAAAATATTTTAAAAACATTTTTACAAAGTTTTTGAATTTTTTCAAAATATTTTCAAAACTTTTTTCATACTAATTAAACAATTTTACAAATCTCTTTACAAATAGTTTTTCGAAAAGGTTTTTGCAAACATTTTTCTCTCACACATATTTTACAAACATTTATACCATATAAAAAAATTTGATGCACAAAATAAATAACAAACATTAAACAAAATATTTTTATAAACAGTTTATAAAATTTGTATAAAAATAATTTTAACACATGTTTTTACAAGATTTTTTTACAAAAAAATTGCAAAACTTTTTTACAAAAATTTTACACACATTTTTGCAAACATTTTTCAAAATATTTTTATATCATTTTAATAAATAATAGCCATGTTATTAACCCCAAAGTACAAGTCATGGCTAAATATACGACACCCACTATATTTAGCTCAAACGATGTCCTCAAAGTGATCAGAGAGAGACAAAGGAAGACATGACTTGTGCTAACTATAGCAAAGTGAAAAGCATCATATACTACAACGACTCAAAGAATGAAGGAATTGGATAGAATAGAAGTCAGTGATCCCCTATACTTAGGATCAAATAATCCTAAGTATATAAGATTGTACAATAGGGGAAATCTAGGAAAAGAATGTGCATAAAATAAATGGCTCAACCTGCCCCCTTATACTTAGGGTAAAATATTCCTAAGTATAGAGAATAATATCAACAGTTGATGGAAAAGTGAGTGAATGATCAAAGGGAGGAAAAATAGCTATTATCTCCCCTATACTTAGGGTCAGATGTCCTTGAGTATAGGCAACAAAACAGAGGTGATAGGGTGAACAGATATATGAACAATACAAGTTCAACACCCCTTATACTTAGGATAATGTGCATCGTCAGTATAGAAAAAATCATAAGATGAGGCATGGGGTGTTAAACAAAACAAATTAGTGAATGAATGAATATGGACAACATGGATATACAAAGAGGCAGAAAGAAGTGTAACTCAGGTATGAGATGTATAAGATGGAAGTCAAAAGCACATCTCATACAAAATGAATCCGGGAAACATCAACGGTCAATGGATCATTATCAACAAATGGCTTCAGGCATTGACTGTTGATTCGAAAGGTGGACTCAGAAGTAGAGGTGCTAATCGAATCGAATACATTCGAATCCACCTAGATTCAGATTCAATTCATTATAAAATTTTCGAATCCGAATTCGAAACGGATATTAAACGAATTTCTAATCTAGATTCAAATTCAATTTGTTTGGAGTTTCGAATATTCAAATTCGATTCATTTTATATCAAATTAGAATTTTATTTAATAATGTAACTGATAATAAAAAAATATATTAATAGTATTCTAAGTTTCAAAGAATTGAATAGACTTTGTGATACCAATTTGTGAAAAAATAATTAATAGATAATATAAATTGCATTAAAATACCTAACTTTTGTCGTTTGTGTATGTATCTTGCAATCCTCATTTGCTTTTTTGTACCTATGGTGAATTGAATATATAAAGAAAAAATAATCATTGTCATCTTGATAAACCATTGATCTTTTCTTTTTGTACCTATGATGGAAATTCAATAATTGCATCACCACCGTTTAACAAACACTCCACCAACTTTCTCATTCTCTTTGGTAAATTATTCACAAACCATTGATTTTTTCTTTCTATTAATCTTGTTAATTATTTCAGGAATCAATTTTTCTATTTCTTCACCATCTTCTTCCACTTTTTCATTAATATCATCATCATGTCCAATGACCCTCTCATGGACACTATCTTGAGAAGATCGTATGTTTAATTAGACTTCTAAAAATAAAATGTAAACACATACTCAAATATAGTTTAAATTTCGTACCAATATAGAAATACAAATATAGATTAATATATATAGAAAAAGGAAGATGTTTTGAGTAACAACCAAGTTGGTTGTTACACAAGGCAGTTTCCCCCTTATTTTTTATTTTTTTCAAAACTAAAATCATATATATATATATATATTCATCTATGTATCCCTCCTACATGTCATTCAAATTTCGTGAGAAACAGAGATTTCTAGCCCTCCATCTAGAACATGTAATTTTTAACGGTCTAAAATGTGATGTAATCAATCTGTTCTAGATGGAGGGCTTAGGAGTCTCTGTTTCTCACGAAATTTGAATGACAAGTAGGAGGGAAATATAAATGAATATACATGATTTATTTTTAAAAAAATAAAAAATTGGGGGGAAACAATCTTGTGTAACAACCAACTTGGTTGTTACTCAAAACAACTTCCCTCTCCTCATTTATACATCCAAAACAATAATCAGAAGATTGTGTTCCACATTTCTATGAAGAGTCTTCCGTATATCCCCCCCCACTGTGACTTATCTTCATTATATCTAAGAAAAAATAATCACTAAATTCCATCAGAATTATAAGAGGTCGACGTAAACTGACTTATGGAGTAGAATCCGCATCTGAGGTGTATAAAAACAGGCAGACATGACTAAGAACTCAATAGGTATGGCTCTGATCTTCAATCTATTATGTAACATTTGTCTACATCAATCATGAATAGTTCATGCTTACCTCATTTCAATGCATTCTTATGGGAGTATAGTTGGGCTTATTAAAGATTATGATGATATTTCCTTCTTGATAACCTAGTCTCCTTCTAATTTTGATGGGAAATGGAATTTAGTTGCAGCTATGATCTTTTGCACATTTAGTCATTTAGACAAAGCTTGAAATCCATGAAATCTGTTCATACCGTAATTGTCTCTAAGATATTATATTCAAATGCTCGGTTGTCCTTATCATAAGATCTAGATATTATGATAGATGAGAGGATTAAGAGTGTGATTAAGGAAAATATTATTAGAAATTTGAGACCTATGACATCATGAGGTTTTTAAAAATTTAGTATGTGTTTATTTGCATATGATGTATTTTAAAATAACATAACTTATTTGGATAGAAGCTAAATCTTAAGTTTTAGGGTAAAAGCGGGTGTGGTAATACCAGTAGTTGTGGGGGTAATGGAGAGATGATGGTGATGTTGGTGAGTCTAGAACTGGTGTCGTTGTCAATGATGGGGAAGAGTAGGAACTGGTGGTGAGGTTGGCGACTGGGAGGTTGATGTTGTCAATGGTGGGAGCGAGCAGGAGTGGGAGACTAGAGCCAATGGCATTGGAGAGAGCAAGAAGAAGCATGAGGCCATAGCCGACGACGTTGGAGAGAGCAATCAGTAGCGGGAGATTGGAGCTAGCAACATTGGAGAGAGCAAGCAGGAGAGGGAGGTTAGAGTTGGGGGCGTTGGAGAGCAGAAGCAAATGTTAGGGTTTTTTCTCATGAGTGACGAGGAGAGAGAGAGAGAGAGAATTTGAGGGAGTAAAGAGGGGGTATGGTGTATGTAATAGACATCCTAAAAATGGGATGTTTAGAATAAGATAATGAAAATTTTTAATTATATTAAGTTGTGTATCATTTGTGAGGATTTTACAAAATATATACTACATTTATTTACATATATATATATATATATATGTGGTGTGTGTGTGTGTGTGTGTGTGTGTGTGTGTGTGTCGAATCGAATTATTATTGAACGAATCCAAGTGAATTCAGATTCAATTCATTTGGGAATCGAATCCACAAGTTAAATTCAAATTCAATTCATTTGATTTCAAATCGAACTTTTTCTGAATTTTTATCGAACGAATCCTAATCGAATTCAAATAATCCAATTCAATTAGCAGCCCTACTCAGAAGAGAACTCGGATATATCAATACTCTTATTGCCATGCACCTTTCTTACCAAGTAAGGATCTTTCCACTTGCTCTATAATTTCCCTGGAAATAATCTAAGTCATGCATCAAATAGCCATACTTTATGATCAAGCTCAACTTTCCTATGGTTGATGTGTGAATCATGCCATATCTTCCCTCGATCCTTATAATGTAGGTTACTCGGAAAGGTTGTACCTCTAACTCCTCCAAGGCTACCAACTCTGCTTTCCTTTGATCTCCTAAACTCTCATTATATAATAATATCTATGTGACTGCAGATAGTGACTTGTGTTTGATCTCAATAAGTAAGTGGCATGGCTTGCCATAAACGAGTTGAAATGTAGATGTACACAAAGGTGTCTTGAAGAATGTCCTATAGGCCCACAAGATCGAGTCCAAAAGTTGTGGACAATCCTTTCGATCTGATGGACAACCTTCTACAATATAGTCTTGATCTCTTGGTTAGAAACCTCAGCAAGACCATTTATCTATGGATTATATGAAGTGGCAACTCTATGGACTATATTGAACTCATTAGAAAGGGCCCTTACTTTGTCGTTGATAAAATGAGTCCCCCCATCAGAAATCAAAACTCTAGCAACCCCGAATTGTGATATGATATTCTTCCTCTAAAATATGCAAACAATCCTTGCATCAGCTGCTTGGGTGGGAATGGCCTCAACCCAACGACTCGCATAATCTACAGCCAACAAATTTTCCTGAATCCCATATTCTTAGGGAATGAGCTCATAAAATCGATGCCCCGTACATTAAAAACCTACAAAAGTGAATGGGTTGCATCAACATCATGTCTCTGTGACAACAAGGACTCATTCTCTGATAGTAAGTGCACTTCTTCACGAATACATATGAATCCTTGAAGAGTGTTGGCGACCAAAGGCTTGATGAACCTTTTATGTTGTTTGTATCCTAGAGTGATGTCCTCCTACCTCAAGCTTGTGGCAATAGGTGAGGATGCTATGGTGCTCCTCCTAAGGAATACACTGATGCCAGACACTATCCCCCCCTCGTAGTAAAGGGTGGGATCCTCCCAATGGTATGACTTGACTTTCGTTAGAAAAGTCTCAAGTCATTTCCCAGTCCAACCTTGTGGAATTTTCTTGACTACAAGATAGTTCACAATGTTAGCATACCATGGGAGAGGGTGATAACAATAATTGCCTCGTACGGAAATGTCTCACTGATAGGTGTAGTAGTCTCGGAATCCTCAAGATGCTCTAATTGGGAGAGGTGATCCGCCACCACATTCTTGACTCCATGTTTATCCTTAATCTCAACATCAAACTGCTGGAGTAGAAGGATCCATCAATTCAAATGTGCCTTGGCATCCTTCTTAGCCATTAAGTATCCGATGGCAGTGTGATCTGTATATATAGTCACTTAAGATCTGAGAATATAATATTGACATTTATCCAAAGCAAAGACTACGACTATCATTTCCTTATCTGTAAACAATATAATTCTACTAGGCAGCATCCAAAGTACGACTAGCATAGTGTATGGAAAATGACAATCCATCCCTCATCTGTCCTAACATAACCACTATAGCAAAATCAGAAGCATCCGTCTTGATCTTGAATGGGGGAGACCAAACGGGTGGTTGCAGAACAGGAGCCTGCACAACCTGATCCTTGAGAGTCTCAAATGACGAAAGACACTTATCATCTACAATGAACTCGATGCCCTTCAAGAGAATATCAGTAAACGGTTTGGCAATACGACTGAAGTCTTGAATGACATAATAGTAGAAAACTGACATACCCTAGAAAAGACCGACAATGCCTCAAATTGGATGGTGGAGTCAGTTTCCTGATGATATGCACATGAGCTAACTCTGTTAAGTTAATAAATTCAAATGGCGTTGTGACCCAAGCCAACTAAATAGATATTGAGAAATTTATTTAACTACACAACAAATCCAGCAAGTCAAGAAAGTGATCTAGCTATTTTTATTAACCTAATATAGCGACCAAGGTCGAACATAAGGAGCATAATTAACTCTAAGTAGTCAAATTACAGAGATTCGAAGGATTTTTATTTTATTTTTAGTGATTTTATTTATGCTATTTTTTATTTTTTTTAAAATAAGGCAAATGAAGACAATAAATAAATGAGGAAACACAAGCTCTTTTTAGATTTTCATTGAAAGCCTTCCAGTCATATGAATACAATGCTTGGATCGGATCATTGAAAGCCTTAGATGGCTCGACGGACAGCTAGATATGGATCTGGAAGGAGGAGCAACTGGAGCTCCTATGCTACTAAATTGGGGAACGAATCGAGCTCCACACACACACACACCTGAACCTGTAAGGAGTATCGTGGCTCGAAGACGAAACCTCGGTCAGGGGCTATTGGAAAAGAAAATAAAAGAAGCAAAGGGGAATGGGATGCAATCTCCGACGAATATGGAATATGGAGGTCAGACCTTAATTCCTTCCCTAATATCAGAGATAAGGGTGATCGGGTTGCATTGGGAGATGGGGTGTGAGTGAATGATGCGATCTGAGCGGATGGATGGGTGAGAAAGAGATCTGACTCGATGGTCGGAGCAACTAAAGTGATGGCAACGATAATGGATCAATCGAGTGACTAAGACAAAAAGGAAAGGGGATGAGGGGTCTCTGATAATTGGAGATGGTTGTGCGAAGGATGACGAAGTGAAAGGCGGGGTCGTGGCCTTGACCATGTGGCGGAAAACCTAGGAGGCTGATCGTGGTGGCGGAGTCCAGCCATGATGGAGCTATGTCCGACGAGGTACCAATCTGAGCTCCAAAGGAATGTTAGAGAACCATGTCATTGGCCTGGAGATTCAAGTTGAGGAGAGGAGGTTTGAGGAACAAGGTATCTCACGGTGGAGGAGGAAGAAGAATACTTACAGGAGTACCAGAGGTATAGAAGGATTGAGCAAAAGTGTACAACCTTAAGGGGATCCGGACCTGCATAGGGATCGACGAGGATCACAGATCATCAAGGAGTATGAGAGTTTGTTATCCAAGGCTAACGATAGTCATATCCGGGTGCAATAATTGGAAGAAATGAGGTCTGGAGAAGGTATGCACGAATCAGATCTTGAAGAGGGAGGATTGACCCGGGTCAACAGACCCATGTTGACCAATCAGAAATAAGGAACATACAAAATCAAATAAAATTAATTAAAAATAGCAAATGGTTTTATAATAAAAGTTGAATAAAATAAAAATATTTTTTATTTTTTGAACTATTTTTCTGTGATTTTTATTTATTTTTAATAATAAATATATGTGGTATATACCATATATGATATTATGTACAGATATCTTATACGTATATATTACATACATGCATTTTTATTTTGTTATTTATATAAAAATATATTAAATTTTATATTTTATCTATTTACAAACTAATTTAAGTGTAAAAAAATATTTTTATTTGATTTACACATTAATTACAGGTATTAAACAAATAGGTATTATGTAAAATATATACATTTTGACAATTTGTACAATGAAAATCTAATTTTATTTTTAACTTAATTTATGATTTATGAGTTTTATTTAAATTTTTTATAATTATTAGAAATATATACAAGTGTTAAAAATTCAAATATTTACAAAATAGATATAAATATAAATATAAATATATGTTTGCACACTTGTACACAATCTTATTTTGTAATTATTTTTATTATTTTTTATATCTTTATTTACAAAATTTATTAAGCAAATTGAATTACTTTGAGATTATTTTATTTAGAAATAAAAATAGGAGAAGAATGTGTACATGATGAGTAGACCTGGCCAAGGTTCGGGCCGGGCCGGGCCATGGGCCGTGTCGACCGGGCTGAGGTTTTAAAACCCCTTGTCCAAGGAATGGCCTGGCCCGATCCATGGGCCATACTTCAAGGCCCAAGCCCAGCCCAGGTCTGGGCCGGGCCGGGCTGAATGTGAAGTACTTTTTTTATTAATTTTTTTAATCAAATTTATGGAGATAATTAAGTTTTTTAGCATCATCTAATCTTTCGAAATCCAAGTAACCATAATATGTGTTACTTTGCATGTAAACTATAAAATAAGATGTAATATTGATAGTGTAAAATAAAACTTGTATTATATTATATTAAATATATCTAAAATATAGTTTTCAAACATATATTTTTATATGTGCGAGCCGGGCCGGGTTTTATAGCACATGCCCACGAACCGCTAGCAGGCCTGGCCGGGCCGACCCATTCCCAAAATATCTTGCCCAAGACCGACCCATGGACGGGCTGGGCGGGCGGGCCCCCGGCCCATTGGCCATGTCTAATGATGAGTAGTGATGAATATATATATATATATATGTATGTATATATATATATATGTATGTATATATATATATGTATATATATATATGTATATATATGTGTATATATATATATAGAGAGAGAGAGAGAGAGAATAAGGACCCTATCTCTCCTTATTTTATTCCTTATCGGTTATGCCAATACTTGGCCTTCTCTTCGGGTTCGGGCTAATCTACATTTATTGGATAAGTACATCCTTCTTCTTTTTCCTTTCTTCTTTATTCTTTTTATTTTGATTAAAAAGAATGTTAATTACACAATATTCACAAATGCATGCACAATGCTAATTTATTGTATTTGATGTATATTTACAGATATTTTGCATAGAAAATTTGGTTAAAATAAAAGAATAAAAGATGTGATTCATGGATTCAACAGCTATCTCTATGAATTTATTAGGCTTAAGTGAGCAAAAGTAAATCCCGAGGAGATGTAGGTTTCGACAACCATGTTAGGAAGTCTTTGTCCTCTCACTAGAAAGTAAAGTAGGTTCCAGACTTTTCCCTATTTTATTACATCATCAAATACCAACAGTGGTGCAAGTGAGAGGAATTAGGTCGTCACAATGACTGGATGGTTGACCAAGTTTGTCATTGTGAGGGTCATCTTCATCAACGATTGAGATGACGATTGCGTACTGGAGGATATGTACACATGCCACAGATTGGCATCATAATTTGAATAGGAAGATCTTGGAAGTGAGGTTACCTATGATCTAAGTTGCAGTGAGGATAGGTGAAGAAAAGTGCATGATGCTCTCGATAGGATAATCCGTCAAGGTTCCTCAAATTGTGGGTGTATAATATCATTTGAAAACTCGTTTTTTTCATTACTAATATATTGAAACTTTAATAAGCTTTCGAAATACTATTGTAAAATTTGTTGAGTTATATATTGGAAATAACTTTAACAATCGATTATTTGGCCAACACATGCAATTGATAATCTGAGTAAAAGAACATAGTTTATGGCTTTTATATAGCAAAACTCTGATATCTATATGTTATGCATCTATAGTTGCTTTTATATGATTGATCAATTATTTTTTTATATTATTATAGATTACTTATAGGATAAAATGTGGCTGCCTTAGGGGGCAGCTAACTTGGTTTCTCCGCTTCATTTTTCTTATTTTTTATTTTTTTTGAAAAACGCTTTCGTGGATTTTCATAACTTCATCCTTATATTATGTCATTCAAATTTCGTGCGAAATAAAGACTCATACGACTTTCATCTAGATGGGACCGACTTTAACTATTCTGCAACCGTTAAAATGAATGTCTAGATGGAGGTTGTAGGAGTTTTTGTTTCGCGCGAAACTTGAATGACATAATATATGGATATAAGATGAAAGAGCAAAGTTAGCTCTCCGATGGAGCTGCTCATTTCCCCCTTATTTATAAGTAGACATAGTTATTCAAGTCTATTTTCACCCCTTCCATAGATATGTGATCCCAGAAGATACTCTCGCTCCCATCTAAGATTTTCCTCTCCATATTCACTTCGTTGGAGTTCGTGATTGCACCATAATCCACTACTTTCAATGAGGGCAGCATAACGATGACGTAAAATAGTACTTAGTTAAGATCATTCTCGATTGTATTATTGTAGATAATCAAATCAAGTCAACAAATAAAGGTGGAATTGAGGTATGTATGTTTTACTTTGGCAAGTCACAGTTATGGTCTCGATGAGGCCATTTTAAAACTGGGACCATGTTATAGATAGGCAAAACAATATATTGGGATTCTAGTTATTTTTATGTTTTTATTTTTAAAAAAAATGGATTTGTTTTTTATTTTTAATGTTGAAAGAAATTTATATGAAAATACGGTATACATATGTGTACAAAAGAGAATATAGGGATTAAATATATGTATAAATGAATTGAAAATAAGTGAGGAAGTATTTTTGCTTTTTTATGTTTTAAAATTTTGTTGAGTTTTTAATGAATTTTTAAATCAACTAAAAGGACTAAACAAATTGTATTGCACTAAATATTGGTTTACACATACCTTGAAAATACCAAGGATGGATGACTTTCAGAATAGGTATTTTTCTAAGGTACCTTATATGTAGGTATTTTTTTTATCTTAGTCTGATTTTTCCTAATTTCTATACGAATATCCAAAGCCTTACGGTTTGTTTGGGATTTTCAAGGCTAGATGCAATATTTTCGAAACTTATTGGTTGGATGATAAAGCAAAGTAACTTGCATATAGAAGGACTAAGGATTTTTTTTCCAAAATATTCTATTTTTATGTATTTTCTTGATAGAATAGTTGTTTTTTCTGTTTTTTTATTTAAAAACGGATATTATGCAAACCAACTCATGAATAGTAATTTAACATTTGATATTTATTATAACACGAGAAATAATATGAAATGAAATGTGAATTTGCAACATTCATGAAGTTCATGTCCAGAAATTGAGTTATACAAGTAATTATAATAATATAAAAAACTCTT
This sequence comes from Ottelia alismoides, assembly GCA_037367405.1. Lineage (NCBI taxonomy): Eukaryota > Viridiplantae > Streptophyta > Magnoliopsida > Alismatales > Hydrocharitaceae > Ottelia > Ottelia alismoides. The sequence goes on along the minus strand of JAZKJV010002178.1, from coordinate 621,960 downwards.
AAAATATCTCATTACATTATCTCACAAAGAAAAAAAAATGGAGAAGCAAATAATTTACTCGTAACTATATGTACCATGCATGGTACTAGTACTTATGCGGAATACTATGAAGTATCAGGACTACTATTGCTGAGACTGCTTCTTAGTTATATCTGTTGGGTCATATGATGGTAGCGTTGTGAGCAATTGCATTGAAATGGAACATACGCTAAACATACACTAGTGTAAGGTAAAGAAGAAATGTGTCTAAAACGCGTTCAGGGTATGCACGTTTGTGCTGTGAAATGACATGTAACACTTCAATTTACATTTGATAATATACTCCATCGATTTCATTTATTAATTTCAGTTTTCGTATAAGAGCATCATCACATGCATTGATCCTAAATTTACCACACAATTGATCAGAGTTCACAACGTTATATAATGCAAATATTGGTATTCGATCACGACTGCAATATGTTTGTTTCACGTACTAGTTGGTGTAATCACACTTTGCGGTTGTTATTATTATTATTTTTTACCGTGATACATAATTTGATGTGTTGATTTTACTATTGTCATATAGATAACAAGTCCCGGTATATCATATTGTATCTTTACCTGTATTTACCATTAAACCATCTAATCGTACAACTAATTTATATGGTTTCCATTTAGAAGAGAACACATTTTCTAATTCACGAAGGGTTATCCGTGAAAAGTGTTTAATTGTTAGGTAATAAATAGCTATTTTGTAAACCTTCAAAGGATGTAGAGTTTTATGCAATATATCTATTATCAGTACCAAAAACAAGAATAAACTTATATGGTGTATACATCCTCTACCTCTGTAAGTTGATTCTAATGAACAGTCATATGCGACAATCAATACTCGACTTCCATTTTATAGTGTTACATGTAATTAGCGGTTAAAGTATAAACATTACCTTTTGAATGATAAAGTTCGAAGTTGGCTCTCATCCGTTCCAAACACCATTACAAAACGACAATATGTTTAATCCAAGCAAGACAATTGATGCCTCTTTTGATTTCTAGTTGACGTTATAACATTGGATTGAAGTATTTAAAATTTTAATGGCCACGTGCAATTATGCAAGATGGAATAAATTATTAATTAATTATGGGAAATGTGAATGGATATCAATGCATTCTCAAAGGGTAAATAGCCACATGCTTATCTTATATTTGGAGTTATGATTTACGTGCAGACACAAATCTTAGATATTCCACTCTCATGTCATGAACGCGAAATTTCTAACTGCCTTAAACACTCTAAAGAACGTGTTTAATTCATTCGGGTTCTAAATCTCGACGTAAAATTTGTGATGATGAAATGCATACGCTTATTTGAACTTATGTTAAAACAACATTCTTCGAGTATAATGATGATATCCCATGCGTATGCGATATATTTCAAGAGAATCGAAACTCACACTTCAATAGTAATGTTTACGAGCGGATGTCATATCGATTAGGTATCCCTACAACTCCACCACAAAATGATCATAATCCATGCCACAAGAGTCTCCTATAGCTATATGGGCATTCAATCATATGGAATCATGAAATACGTGTGAAACCAACAACAAGGAGGAAGGAAAATGTCGAGATCCTCTATGCGATGCAGTTTCAGATCATTGATCGGAACAACTTCTTCAGCGGTGGTAGTGGCTCTCTGCGAAGTTCTAGTCAAATTGGTGGTGCGTCAGCAGAGAAAGAGAGCGAGCTGGTAGGGATTGACATGGTATCCCACCTCTCTGATTTTTATATAAAATTGGTGAAATTCGGAACCGGTTGGAATCGATATACCTGTCAACTTAAAACATCGGTACCTAGAAAATTTGAAATTCAATATTCTTGGGTTCGTTGGAAAGATCTCTACAAAAATGTGTAGTTATTTATATCTTTTTGACATACGAAATTCTCCATATTTGAAATATAAAATATGAGGTTTCATAGTGTACCACAGTAAGTTGAAGTGGAAAAAAGTTGGCGATTTAAAATATTATCACATGTGCTCAATAAAAAATCCCAGAGTGAAAGTAGAAAATAAATTAATTTAAGCACACAACATCAAATTAAATCGTGAAGTTTTTGCAAAAGTTAAAGCACTTAATTATCCACCAACGTGTCAAATATTACAATTTAATTCTCAAGCATGTAATTTGAACAATTAAATACCATTTTTGAAGAGTTAAACTTCATTAAATTGTAAAAATCAACAAATTTCCATAGAAATTAGAACAAATGGAGACAAGTCTACAGTAGAAATTTCAGATCAAAATGTTGAGTGTTTGAGAGTTGAAATTGAAAAAATAATATGCAGGGTTTAAAATGTAAAAGAAATAAACAAAGTTAATTACATTTAGGTCCACAAAGGACCTAATTGCATATACCTAAATCCCACATGGGTTTTACGGGTGCCCCTCTTGGAAGGCAGGGGTACAAGTGCAGTACTTGAAATTTCACAAGGGATGGACGCAATTTTTCGACCCGTTTGTAGATCAACGACTTGTATTAGATTGTAAGTGCCTCGATATGAGCTGTTGGTGCTTCCATGTGTTAGGCTTCTGGTGCTTCTTCTCCAATTAGCTCTAGTCCCCTGCGATGGAAGCTTTTCCCTTAGCCATTGGAGATGCTAGAAGGCTTGTACAAGCTTGCAAAAGGTCCCGCCATGGTCATCTTTTTATTAGCTTGGAGCTTGAAGGCCTCAAAGAGAACTCCGTTCCCCTCGCCAAGGACCTGCTCAGAAAGGAGATGTCAACAGTACCCTGATACTGGTCAATTGAATCTGCTTAGAAAAAGAATGAAGTACTTGGAAACGATCGTATCTGAGATTTGGAACGTAATCAGAGAGAAATATTCTTCTGCGGTCAATAGAGGAAGATGGAGTAAAATGGCTGTGTTCGCCCCTCTTCTATGGTGAATGGAAGAGGGTGAAGCCTCGGATCAAAACGAAGGGATTAGGGATAAAGATCAGTGGCTGTTTGAGGTTATCTTTGAGTGATAAAGTTGATCATAGTAGAAAGAACAAAATAAACTCAGGTTTAGGAGAATTTTCGATTTGGGCCAAAGGAACGAATGGTAAAGAAAATTGAAAGGCATGCTTAGATAATTTGGGTCAAAGGAACGAATGTCAATAGTATCCTCAGATATCGTCTCATGATTCCGTTATTTTCTGCTGATAAGATATGCTCAGTCTGTCGCAAGGCATGTTTAGATAATCTGTATGATCATGCAGTTCATTGCAGGGAGCTCCCGGGGTTTAAGTACAAACACGATCTTGTCAGACACGTTTTATTTGATGTACTCAAACATGCAGGTATTGTTGCTAAGAAAGAGGTGCAAGTGAACATTTTAACTGATCCACAGGAGGGAAGATCTACAGTTAGACCTGCTGATATTTTGATTTTTGGGTCGATAGGAGGAAAACATGCTTGTGTAGATTTGACAGAAGTTTCCCCGTTGGTGGGGTTGAAGAGAGGGACCTTCACGGCAGGGCACGATGCCCTTAAAGCTTCTTTGGCAAAAGTGGTGAAGCACGAGAAAGCATGCACGGAGAATCAACATGCCTTCATCTCTTTTGGTTTTGACACCTTTGGTTTCTTAGCAGCGGAAGCTATTGAGCTTTTAAAGAGGATCCGAAAAGTGATGAACAATAATGTGATGGGCCCTAGGTCTATGGATGTAGTGTTTAGAAGGATTGTCTTTGTAATTCAAAAAGGACTAGCGGCACAGCTTGTTGCTCGCTTGCCTCATGTTTCGATGTAAACTTTTCCTATCATATTAAGATCCACTAATAAATAAATACTACATCTACAGTCAATTGAAACACAAATTGAAAGAAGGAGTGAATGAGCTACCTCTTTACTAAAGAACTCAAGAAAGGATGGCGGTCAATGTGTTTGGGGAAGAAGCTTGATGGATATCTAATAATGGCTTTGATGATCAACAGACTTTGAAGGTTGAATCCGTGTTCAAGGTAGCATGAACAATCACACATGATTCTTGGATCAATGTGCAAATGGATGCTCTCATTCCTGGTGGCCCTAACGTGGCTCGATAAGTTCCATTGTCTCACGAACTTGGAGCTAGGGACGAAGCTAGAAATATCTGCTTGGGGGATTCAGATATTATTTGTTAGTTCTTATAATCATCATTTATCATTACCATTGTCAATGTTTGTTGGATTTTAAAGATCGTATTATGTGTAAGAAAAGGCATAGAATTTGGTACAAATATTTCTAAGGATTTTACAAAAAAATATTTATAAATTGAGATTTTACACCATTGTCCTTGCAAAAGTTGAATAAAAAATAACATCTCTATAAATCTCTTTATTTTATATGAATGCCCTTCGGATAGTGAGCCGTTGAGTAACACCATCATATCTAACTTTTTTTAATATAAAAATGTATTTTTCGGTTCTTAAACAATCTTTTAAATACTTTGTTCTCAACGTACATTTCAATAACTTTTTTCCTCATACCCCATCACTGTCATTAACTTGATCCTAAGGTTTCATGCAATTACTGCAAGCTTGTCTTTAAATGACTTCTCTACTCCTCTACATTAATGTATTCTATTATTTAAGTTGAAAAGTATTAGTACATGTTCTCATTTCACATTTATTATTTATATTATGTTAATTAAATGACTGTAAAGTATAATTATAATGAGTATGTAAACAATTTACCTATAAGTTTTTATTATAAAAAAAGATTTAAAGTCTAAGAATATAAGGAGAAGTACTATGCAATATTTGTATGCATTATGCGAACAAAAATAATGCATCCATATATGTTCTTGTACCATATCCATATCTATTCTTTTTCGATATATGTATTCTTATCCAATTTAAAATGGATATGGATACAAATATCATTTAGATACTATGTCTCAATTTTAATGCATGAATATAATTGTAGATTATTTGTACTATATGTAACAAAATTTTATGTTATTTTCTCCCATATATATTTATTATTGAATAAGTACATTTAACATATTTGTATCATGTTAAACTATCTAATACAAATACAATAACCCTTTCTGATTTGTAAGTAGTGCTATTCGGAACTATTTCTAAGGATATTATAACTTAACTTTCATATCGGTCAACATATCTATCTACATATATTTTCATATTTTAACATGATCAAGACATAAAATATTACCTATATTAGTATCTATTCATTTGGAAGTAAAGATGCAAATGTAAATGAATATATCCGTATATGGTCTGCCATTGTATCCGTTTTGTACAAATTTTGAAATAAGTATCATTATTTGTTTTAAAATGGATACAAATATGAATATTACTTTGATATCCGAAAACATTCGTATCCATATCTGTTTTTCATATATAAATATAATTGTAATTTTACTTTTATCCATATATAACATAATTTTGAACTCTCTTTCATCATATGGTATAATTCTAATTATATTAGTTTTTTATATTTATATTGTGTGTACTACATTCAGTACATCTATATTTAAGTTAATATATGGAGTATATCTAATCTATATTTAAGCTAATATATGGAGTATATCTAATCTTACTCATATGCTAAGTATCCATTTTATACCCATTCTATTTTTTTGAAGATATGTAATGTAGTTTTAATATCCGTCAATATCTTTATCCCTAATATATTCGTATTTAAAAGCAGATAAAGACATGGTAATATCTATATCAGTATCCTTCGTTTGCATCCCTCACTGCAACAAAATTGAGCTATAGTGATGTTTTTTCAAAATCTGTAACTAAATTAGTCATTGTTAAATATACAATGATGATATTATTCATTGTGAAATTATTTTTTGTATTTGAAATTAGCGAGGAATAGTATAATATATATATATATTGTTAGGAACAGTTCATATAGCAACATTTATTCGTTGTTATTTTTTTCAAATATCAACTAATCGTCACTATTTTTTAGTTCAAAATTTAGCGATGATTAATTAGAAATTTGAAAAATAGCAACGGATAAGCATCACTATGTGGACCATTGCTAATGATATGACGACTGATATGGTATTCGTCGCTAATTTAAAGTACGAAATATCATTTCACAATTAATAATATCATCTTTATATGTTTAAATTAACTGATTTAGTGCAGATTTTGAAAAATGTCACTATAGACTATTTTGTTGTAGTGCATATTAGGAACCCTTTGGGTGCCTTATTTGTGGAGTGTAATATAACTATGTAATAAATATTGATTATTAATTTAGTAATATTAATTTATAGATATATTGATACATGTCGAGATTAGTTTGTATTTCAAAATCTATAAGATTCACTATATACAACCTCTTAATGATTACATTTTTCATTCCAAACATCAAAACTAGATGTATTATTTGAGACTTGGGGGGTGGGAGAAGGGGGGCTAAGCACCCACCCGCCCTCTTGTCCCTGTCACCGCTTGGAGCCGAGATGAAGGTAGTCAGAGTTCTTCAATGACGTAGTATGAGATTTTGAAGGAGTTCTCCTAAGTAAAATGGGTGAGGATTGAAGGATATGGTAAGATCCTCAAGTGCATCATGCAAGTGTGAGCATCGTATTGAATACGACGAAGAACGACTAGTCGTACTAGTTGTTCTATGCAGCGGAAATTAATAAAAATTTATGTGACGAAAGCACATGATCCAACAACACTTTTCGGATCGTTTCGTCTAAACCACAAACAAGTAATAGGATTACCTCTTGAAGCGTGGTTGCGATCGAGTCTCTAAATGAAGAGACCTCCTGTCTCAAGTCCGATCGACGGAGGAGACGCTTGCGAGCATGTTGATGAAACACGTGCTTCTCGCAATCCATGTTGATGATCCAAGCGGTGGATCTCCTGATCTCGACACATGAGATCCGACGTCTTCTTCACGAGCGAGGCACACCAAAGGAGACGGAGATCCATGAGCAAACGATCGAGCATCATAACGACGACGCTGCGACGATGGAGACTCTCTCTAGGGCATCCATGGTGGATGGCCATGAGAGAGGAAGAGAGAGGGCTGACGTGTAGAGAGAAATAGAGAAAGAGACTTATGTTCTCTTGTGTAAAGAAGAGCAATGGGCGCCTCTCCTTTATAATATTTTGGGATCCATGGATCTCAATCCATGGGCAACACAAATCCAATGGCTCTCATTAATTGTGTTTTTTTCAATGGCTAAGATTTTGTTGGTAAAAAACCAACAACAATTAATTTAATAAAAATCACATATATACTAAATATAATTTGATTTATATCAAACCAATCTCCATTGGATAAAATAGGAAGGAGACAATCCTCTTTCCATAAGGAGGGCGGACGGCCACCACATCCTTATAGGAATTGTGGCCATCCACTCTTCCTATATGGAAGGTGGATGTCTCTCTCCTATTACATGAGATTACATTATCTCATGATTCTCTCCAATACTTGCAACAACTTTTGTTGTAAATTATTTCACAAAAATAAATCCAATTTATTTTGTGAACATTACAATCATGCCATTGGAAATTTGTGAATCATATTCACAACCCAAAATAAAATGTAAATTACATTTTCAATTAAATGTCCAATGTGAATCCAATTCACATTAACATTTAATTAACAAATGTAAATTACAAATATCTCTCTCTCATGTATTATAAATCACATTTATAATATATATTACTAATATGGATATTGCTATCCACATTATTCATATCCATGATAATTAAATCACATTTAATCATCTTGGATCTCTATTCTCATGTGCCCAAATAATATGAATCACATTCACATTATTCACAACTTTGATAATTAAATCACATTTAATTATCTTATATAACTCTCCTTATAATATGAATCAAATTCATATTATTCATGTTAATTAAATCACATTTAATTATCAATATTCTCAATGCTCGGATACATATATCAACAATGAAATTACCTGAACTCTTTCAAGGATAATACGCTTTCTCCCGCAAATACTTGGAGATAAGGACAGGACGATTTGTATTGTTCCACGTATAGTGAATTGGATATTGAGATCATATCTCAAATCCAGATCACGGGCCTCCCATAGATGCTTGATTAAATCAAGACCACAAATCCAATATTCTCATTGCATCTAAATCACATCCAGATCAATGTCCAACAATTGGACCAAGATAAGATTACTTCTCTACTGAGAGGAGTCACTAAAATCCAGACCTGTTTCATCACTCCCTAGGAATGGAAGCGTCATGGTTATACAATCGTTTATGATCACATCACCCTCAGGTATTCCCAATACATGTACATCATGCATAGTGGAAGACTCAGATTAAACCCAAAGTATTAGATCAACTTTACACTGTCTACTTCAGGATTTTATCAACAAGTTTCTCATTCGATCATTGGGAGTTGGTATCGATCATATACTTACCAAAAGCATATATCATACCTAGGTCTTGATCATATACTTTCCAAAAGTATATATCAAACGTACAAATTCAGTTAAGTTTCAAAAGTGAGACGACCGTGCACGGAATTTGATTCTTCCCAATATCTCATGAGTGAGCTCATGCCTTCCGGTTCAGTAAATGAACCTGTATGATCCATTTGAGAGATCGTATTACTCATATGCCCTTATATGCACACCAGCGCGCCGGTGTATAGACCTTGGTTAGGTCATCAACCTATTGGTCTGCCAAATGTACATACTCAGATATATAGTAACACATCTGTCTCCGGTCAGAGGATGCGTGCATGTATCGTGACAGCATATGATATAGGACTTTGGTTATCTCGATCTCATTAAGTCAACTCTTTGACCTAACTAATCTGACATCTCCAAATCTCTATTCCTATGCAGAGGACCTGCATCAAGAGGTCGGTCAGATATCAGCCTAATTGAGAAAGGATTGCCATCTCCTACTCATGCTGGAGATCATCTCTTAACAATCATTTGACGATGCTTGATGAGTCCTCAATCTAACTCTTTAGATATTCATCCAAGCACTAGCCTCTATGATTCAATTATTGAATCAACAGCTGTATGATCATTAATATGGCTATAGTACATAACCCTAATTGTACTAAGGGACCTATTACGCAAATTATCTATTCTTCATTTCAGATCAGGGAATGATATTCACAATAACATTTATTGCATAATGGCTCGCTGTGGGCTCGCATGTCAACAATCTCCCACTAGCCGAAAGAGACATTAGTGGCTAATAATTCAAACCCACACTCATGTGACAATCATAGGCTATTTAGAAAATAGCTAGGTAAGCTGATTAGTCACTCTGTTCCTGCGAGACTATGCCAAGTCCTTTTACTGTAGTTGCATATCCCCAGTAACAGTGCTCGCATCTAATGCGAATGTTGCATCTTATGCAATCATTACTCAATCTTGTTGGTTACAGTATCCTTGACACTACAACTTAACAATTATCATAACCATTATTTCCATAATCCATATTAGAATACCCTTATTCCTGGAGATCTCTATCTCCTAAGGTATTCATAGTAAAGACCTTTTAGATCTCCATCTATAAAGTCTTAATTACTTGAAGATAAGATTTAGAGATCACTATCTCTAAAGTCTTGTCATCTTTGAAGATATTGTTATTACTGCAATCAAGTGTTTTTCTCTCCATAGTAGGATTAGCAACACTTTACTACTGCCACTACATGGCAGATATCTGGCTTTTGTACACATCTAGGAAACACTCAGCTTCTCGTAACTAATGCACAAGTGCAAGTAGTTCTAGCATTCACTTCCTCAACTCTTTGAGGTGCTATCCCTTTAGATAGGTCAGTACCATATCTTAAGGGATGGAAGCCTTTCTTGGAATTCCAAGAATGGAATATGTCCATGGCGTACTACAAATCTGACAGTCCCAATATCCTCTTCTCTTTGCTTCTGAATACCTTCATAACTAAGATCCAAGAGGTATTCTTGAGATCATATCTCGAGGTATGGGACAATCAGATTATAAAACACTTATTATTATCCTTATATAATTTTAAATGATTAGGTTATCATCTACATTTAGCACGATGAACACAATGGCACTCCCACTAAGCTTCACATGGCTTATTAAGATTCTATCTGAAATCTAACACTTATAATTTCATAAAATCTTATGTTCCAGCTACAAGAAGCTTATTTGAGTCCATAGATGGATTCTTTAGCTTGCACACCTTGCTTTCTTCAATCATGAAGCCCTGGGGCTACTTCATGTGAATATCCTACGAGAGGAATGCAATCTTGACTTCTTTCTCTTGAAGATCCATTTACACCTTAATGGGTCTTATCCATATAGGTGGATCCTCGAGGGTGCATATACAACACTTGTATACGAAGTCTACTTTAGACTTTATTGCTAACATCCACCTATCCATGCTATGATCTTCAGAAGCTTCATCACATGAAGTTCGATCATTATCAAATTTCTCTGACACATGGAATCCATCCTCAAACTCATTTGAAGAGGTATTAGTGTTTCATCTTTAATTGTCCTTTTTAGTTTCCAATTTCAGGAGGCTCATTATATTCTCAAGATTAAATACGTTCCTACAATTCATTTTCATCTTGATTCTCAAGAGTCTCAACCTCTAAGAATCACATTCTCAGAGATAAGCTATTTTAAGAATATCAAGGTCATAAAGTAGGTATCCAATACCATCCTTTATTTTCCCTAATGAAGCAGCACTCTCAAGTGCTAGATTCCAGCATGCATGGAACCTTATTAAGGATATACAATGTAGTTTCTACTACACATATATACCTTGAAACTAAGGGATAATTATGCTAAAAATCATCATTGATAAGATCATGTCACACATGATCCAATTGTAACTCCCTATAACTCTATTGAGTTAAGGTGTGTTAGGAGGATTGAGATAGAAATGATATTCATATCTCCATAGGGTATTCTTTGAATTTATCTAACAGGTACTTGCTACCTAGATTAGATCAAATTCATTTTATCTTGCTTCAAACTTTTGTTTTAAACCAAAATTATGAAATCTTTGAACATTTCAAAGGTTTCTTAGGTGAAGAGAAGAAATCTCATATCATACATAATCATCAATAGCTATCACATATCTATATTGTTTACTATGATATAGATGATCCACATACATTAATATGTATGAGATCCTGAATACCTTGATATCTTACACCTTTCCCAAGGAAGGGTGTATTGGACATATTTTAGTTTTGAATATAATATTCACAAGTATGTAACATTTGAAATTTTAGACACTCTAAAGTTTCATTCTTACTTGTTTATTGATCAAATCAACAGGCAAACATCCAAAGCTTGATGCCAGATCATTGTTAAATGATCTTTATCCTCCTATTGATCTCTTAAAGGTTTAATTTCATTATTAGAAATGTTAATGAACCATTCATTAATTTTCTAATTCAGTAGAGTCCTCTGGATGTTAGATTACTTTCTGAAATATATCCATCATAACTCTTTATGATAGGTCCATTCCAGAATTCATGTTTATTTCCAACATTTGGAAACAAAAATGAGTGTATTCTAATGTCAAGGTCATAAAGACATTCTTTAAGACCAAGGGCTCTCCCACTGAAATTATGAAGCCTCTCAATCCAATAGAGATTATTGCAACAATTACATCAATATCCATGTGGATGACTATTAAACCGTAAGATCAAATTTGTAATCTTCTAATACATATATGCAACCAATTGCAAGTGTCATTAGAAGATTGAGATACAATTATTTGACTTTATCTTATCAAATAAGAAAGTCAATTTCAATGATTATATGTAGATTATTCTGATGCTATATCTGAGTCCTTCTCTAAGGAATCCGGACAGACTTGATAGTCATACTATCAACACATCAACTTATTGCAATATTGGCATTCATCCAACTCTTTGGATGTCATATGGAAGTCACAGAAGTACATTCAACTCTTTGACTTTCCTTCTTACTTAGGTCCAACCCATGCTTTCACTGCGCTCCCTTTATCTATAAAAAACCATTGCTTAAGACTAAGGTAACTCTTATATTAAATTCAAAAGAATTCAATGTAAGAGCATTTCAACGTTTATACATGCTTCATTAAATTCATACAATATAAATATTATGAAGCTTCATGAATGACTAGAGTATAGACAGTAGAATGATGACACTCATCATATCTACATCCATCTAGACTCTTAAAAACATTGGTTTAGGTAGGTATTCAAATATTTTGAATACATCATCTCTTATGGAGCCAGCATTCTGCATGATGCAGAGAACCATGTCATTCATGATTAAATATTGAGAGCACATATGTATACCAGAATATCTTCTTAGATTTTTATAAGGATTAATTGACAATTATGATCATCATCGATATGTCACTTCCAAGTACATTTGATGATATCAAGACTATAAAGACATACAAACCCTAGGGTTGTAGATCTATTATCTATTTAATTGTCATTCCTCATTAATATGAGGAAACTTGCACATTGCAACCACATACATTATGTGTCCAACTGCAAGTACAATATCAAGATCATGAGTCCAATCCATGATATTTTACTGGTTGTTATTGACTATAACATTGAGTGGGTTTAATGAAGGATTATCTGAAATAAGAAATTTGCATAAGTGCATATATTTATATATATATATACATACATATTTTACTTTGATTTAGGAATTTTTATATCAAAGTTGTCTTGCCTTGTCAACACTGAAAGTTCATTCCCTTAATAACCTTCAATGTAAGAGATATACTTACCATTATATCTCAAGAAAGATCTGGGATCTCCTTCCTTATCTTTGTTACATCCCAATAATATGAGAACCTATAACTCGGATAAAAAGAAGCGGGAACACATTCCGCCTTGCAAGTCCAACTTGCATCTCCCAATTCGGTCATTAACATCCGGGCCCACTACCCTTAAGGCGATGTTGACCCGTCATTAATTGAACCAACCGTCAATAGGAATACAACTCGCTATGTGCAATCCAATATCGCCTCAATAATATGAGGACCCGATATTGGTGTAACTACGCATACGTCCTTACTCTTTCGAAAAGCGAAGAGCCCGATCTAAATGGATTGTATGCAGGAGCTGTCACTTCGGACAGGTGGCTCATACATACAATATCTAGCGACGGAACTCTTCGCCTTGACGGGAGACCATGGATGTCACTTATGTGATCCTCCACCTTATATTCAAATTTTAATTAATTATCATGAATAATATTCACATAATTAATTCTTCCAAGAGAAATATACATATATTCATAGTAAAGTGTTTTTAATTGGATATAATTAATTCAATCATATTAAATTAATTATCAGTCCAATTCAATCAACAAACTTGATTGTTTTACTTGAATATATATATATATATGATATTATCTCAAAGTACGTATTAATTCGAATTTTAATAATTAGAAAAATACATCTTGATTTCTTCGGCATTATCGAGTCCCTACCCGCTATCATGGCCAGTACCGACGAGAGTGGGACGGACCACATACATTGCAACCCGCTACCCCAATGCTCTCCGACTAGACACCATATCCACCTCATGAACGGATAATGCCAAATAAATCAATTTGTACTTGAGATGATCATCGGTTCTTCAACCGAAATTATACCATATTGTAATAATCAAAACAATTTTGATTATAAGGAAATTTGTTAGACAAATTCCCAATCCTATTCAAGCAAGAAGTTTGTTGATTGTGTTTCCAATTATGATCTATATCAAATCTAATCAATTTATTGGTTGAGGCAATGACATTTAAGGAAATAATTATCATCAAATATTTTACAAATATTTATGCACAATTATTGCAGGAAATTAAACAATTTAATTTCACTAATTGAGTAAATGACAATCACTAGATTCTTGATTAGGAAAGTATTTCCAGCAGTGACGCTCACTTACTAAAAATACCATATCTCAATCAATTTAAATCCAAATTAAGCAAAATAAGTATCTAAAGTTTGTTAATTTGATTTAAAACAGAACCTAAGTAGTTTTCATGCATTTCAAGGCATCTCAAATCCGCAATTAACTCTTTAATTACGGTTAGATTCGCAGTCCCCGAAACTGTGGATACATGTTCACTAAAATGAGCATAACTTGAGAAACAGAATCGAAATCAGGTAAACTCAGATCCTACGATTTACTTATTTAATGGGGAACAAAATCCAATTATTATTTTCGTGTGTAAATAATTTAAACAAAGCCGAAAATAACCTCAAGACAGAGATGCGAAAATGAAATGCAAGAAAACTTTCGCAAACCCTAACGAACTCAAGTCGTCATAGGTTTATGGATCGCATCCAAAACCACCGATCTAAGGCTCTGATACCACTTGAAGGATATGGTAAGATCCTCAAACGCATCACGGAAGCGTGAGCATCGTATCGAATACGACGAAGAACGAGTAGTCTTATTAGTTGTTCTATGCAGTGGAAATTAAAAAAATTTTATTGACGAAATCACATGATCAAAGAACACTTCTCGGATCGTTTCGTCAAGTAATAGGATTACCTCTTGAAGCGTGGTTGCGATCGAGTCTCTAAACGAAGAGACCTCCTGTCTCAAGTCTGATCCGATGGAGGAGACGCTTGCGAGCGTGTTGATGAAACACGTGCTTCTCGCAATCCATATTGATGATCCAAGCGGTGGATCTTCTGATCTCAACACACGAGATCCGACGTCTTCTTCACGAGCGAGGCACACCGAAGGAGACGGAGATCCACGAGCAAACAATCGGGCAACATAACGACGACGCTGCGGCAATGGAGACTCCCTCTAGGGCATCCATGGTGGACGACCATGAGAGAGGAAGAGAGAGGGCTGACGTGTAGAGAGAAATAGAGAGAGACTTATGTTCTCTTGTGTGTAATATACACAGGAAAAAAATAGAATATATTCTAGATCTCCTCAATTCTTCATGGGAGGTGTTTTTTTGCATAGACTCTTGAGCTCTTGAATATTTGCATTTCCACATTGTGCTTGCATTTCTATTCATGAGTATATTTGTGTTTGAATATTCGTACATAATTTATCTTATGATTGCATCACGGTAGATGAGTATCTTTATACTTTCTGTTTGCCTTAGTAAGCCAAAAGGATAGGCCTTCAACAAGGAAAAAATATATTTATTATTTTCATTAACAATATATTAAGATTATATAGTATACCTTATGAGGTATTCTAACACCTTGAGTCAATATTTAACGAGGAATAATGGTTCTTCCGCAATAAATTAACTAATTAAGTAGCATATAAAAATGGGGTATTTTTACACAACTCCTATAAGATATTACATTTTAAACAAGTATGTGTACTTCTTATAATTACTTATTCTCCTCTATAAGTGTTGGTTTCTTTACCTATATTCTTTCTCTTTGTATGGTTTTAATTTCAGAATGTTAATTACAACACCCAAGGTTTCTTTTACCAAACATCTTAAACCATTAAAGTTAAAAAGATGCCACAAAGTTTAAAAAGAAAAACAACAATGCTTGCCATTGTATTATACACTTGGCTCTACAATAACTCTAATCCCAAATCACTGGAAAAAAAGCAATCTTGATATTATTGGCATCAAATCATCAAACAACATGGATCATATGCATTGATACATATATCACTGTATCCATACATTGATATTCTTGATATTTTGGAAAACATCACTGTACGTAACATTGGTATTTTTTGTTGCAAAAACACTATTTGTACTTAAAATTCACGACCAATGACATATCAACTGATTTATTTCAAACAACGATTTATAAATCAAAGATTATTCCTTGCATGTTAACAGAATTTGCACTAATCATAGCTAAAAATAGTAATGATTAGTATGAGTTTTGACGAGAAAGACAATCGGCTATCGATTCTATATAAACTGTTGCTAGTATTATAAAAACATATATGTGTTTGTTGTAAATTTTAAGTAGAAAAAGCGATTTCACAACATATTCATTACATATTTAACAATGGGTGATGGTCTAAAATATAGATTGTCATAGATATATAGTTTGTCGTCGTGCCAACATTTACTATTTTTTTCTTATAAAGGGACACCCTAGACGTACTTATGAAATAGATCTTAAATTTGTTGGTATGCCTAAAGAAACATGAAAAATACGTGAGGGTGATTTGTGTACCATAAAATGTTAATAGGGCAATTACATATCCAGAAAAATATTCACATGAAAAACAAAATAAAATAATCGCCTCATGACCACAACTAAGTTGTATTAGTTCTCCAAATCCAATCAACATCTCCCAAACGATTCGATGCATTGATGATAGGCAATCTATCTTACTTCATCATATTGTGAGCCACTCACGATTATGATTCGCTTTGTCTCGAGGAATTGTTTAACCATGTTTGTATCATTTAAATGAATTTTTATTTTAAATATCGATTCCTAAAATTTTGTCCAATTACACCATGTCGCCTATAATAATCACACCATGCAATCTTACCCTGTTAACACATATGCTCATGTCCAAATATTGTGGTGTAAGAGTTAGTAAATTGCAGGGGTCGTGGTGTAAGCACAAATATTACAGGATTATAGTGTAATTAGACAAGATTTAGGAGTTATTGTGAAAAAACTCAAGTTTTGAGGTAATTATCGAAAAAGGACATGATATAATCTAGTGGATGCAAACCTCAATGGACGACCTCCAGCTCCATTTACATGTTATTCTTTCAATGGATGTTACTTGGTCAGTTAGTAGTGGAGTGATCTAATCTAGGGTGTCGCGATAAACATACGTTCAACTCGGGGATGTTGTATAAGCAACTATAAAGACTAGTGTATAAAAAACGAAGAAAGGTACATAATCAATGAAGAAGAGAAATGCATAAGAATCGGCTTGAAGCAAATCTTTCAACACATTTTAGAGATGTCAGCTTTCTGTGATAAACCAAGGCCCCCCAAAAACAAAGCTCGGGACGGCATAACTAATAGTTAATATGGGGTTTTTGGATAGGGCACTCCGTCTCTTTTGGAGATGACATGATATCGATCTAGTCTTGGTTAATTGTCATCAAACAATCACGTACTGTAGCGATCTAGTATTGGTTATTCCCTTCTTCATTTTCCTATCCTTGCAGCAGTAAGCACTATGAGCTCCACTAAAAAATGTCCATCTTTGATGAATTCTGGCATTTTTTCATAGAGGGTGTGTGAGCATAAGATCACCTTTCTTACAAATGATCCGTGGTCCCCGTGAGGGCAGCACTCATCTGCTAGTTGTGTCTATCTTGCTTTTCCCGTATAGGTACTATAACATGCAACATCGACTTAACGATTCCTGAACCGTCAATTATCGATGAACCAACAGATCCTTTTGCAACTCATTTAGAAATATTACTTGAATGGTACTTCTTTCATGTATTTTAAAGACTTTGCAAAGTACCAAATGCACTACCGGGTGTTCTTTTAATGATTTCAGTACCATTAGGCTTTTTCTTCACAATATCTTTTTTGGAGAATGTCAATAAATTCCAAAATCTGTTTCATCATCCAATAGATACAAAATAAAACTGTGTAAAACCTTAAACTTGACATCTCTCGGATCTAATATAATAAACGAAATATGTTTTGTATGAATTAGACATCGTTTGGAATTGTTATGATTTTCAGAAGAAAGAGAAGTGGAGAGGTTTAAGATGTCATTAACCCATAGCGACTGTCATTAAGACTAATTAAACATAATTAAAGAAACTAATGACCATTAAAGAACACTAATCAATAGTTAACAAAAGATAAGTCTAAGCCGTGAAAGTTAAATCGTGATTAGTGAAAGTTAATCACTATTAGCGTTAATTAAGCATCATTAGCGAATCTAGAATACTCTGGAACATTCTAACTTAAGCACTAAATTTCGGATAAGTTTTGGCCAAAACCGTGGGCCGCTAATCACAGTTAAGGGCTAAACCATGGTTTACTAACCATGGTTAGCGATTTTCTGGAGCCCATAAATACCCCCCTACCCATTCATTCTCTACGATTTCCACTACCACCACCACCCTAAGGGCTAGGGTTGAGAGATCAGGAGGTGGAGTGGGAAGCGGGGAAAAAGCGCTAGTAAAGCGCTGTCGGGAGAACGAGGAGGAGAAAGGTATGATCCCCTTTTAGTTTTCTTCGTAAGCTAGGATTTCAATTCATTCTCTTTTCTTCTACGCTTTGATCTTGATTCATCTTTCTTTCTGATTCATTTTTTGTTGTGGTTCGAGGAGAAATCTGTGTAACACCCTACTTAGGTACAGGCGGCTATGCACATCAGTAAACCTTGTGATTCGTCACACATTCGCACACCTAAGACGCATTGTGTCTACCAATTCTCCATCGCTTATGTTTCTATTCTTTTCAATTCTGCTTTTATAGTTATTTTGATGGAGAAATCTATGTAATACCCTACTTATGTGTAGGCGGCTTTGCTCGTCAGTGAATCATGTGATTCGTCACACATTCACTCACCTAAGATGCGTGGTGTCTACTGAATCTTCATCTCTTGTTGTTTGAGTATATTCTTTCATTTTCGCTATTATTTTCCTCTCGATGATTTTAATATAGGAAACTCTTTCTGTTTTTCTTTTAAAATATGTCCCGATATAAGGGGAAATTATGTCGAAATCTTTATAGAAATATGTCCCGATATAAAGGGAAACTCTTGCCGAAATTTTTATAGAAATATGTCCCGATATTAGGGGAAACTCTACGGAAATTTTTATAGAAATATGTCCTGATATAAAGGGAAAATCCGCCAAAATTTTTATAGAAATATGTCCTGATACAGGGGGAAACGCTGCCGAAATTTTCCTAGAAATATCACCCTATATAAGGGAAGTTCTGCCGAAGTTTTAAGAGAAAATATGTTCTTCGCGTTCTTCGTGTTCTTCGTGTGTTCTTCACGTTCTTCGCGTTCTTCATTTGTTCTTCGTGTTCTTGGCATTCTCTTAGTGTTTTTGATACGAAAATTAAATTTGATCATTTCAAGAGTTATAAATCTTTCTTTTTGAAAAAGAATCATTAAAAAGCACTGTATACGTGCGAGAGAGCTCCATTAGGTAACGACATCCTTCCTTTTGTTGTTGGGTTCCATATGAGATCGTTGAAATTTCTGATGTTATGTTCTTTGCTATGAAGAACCCTAATTTTGGCTATTTTTGAGAAAGTATGAAAAGTTGCATTGTGATTCCCACTAAAATAAGGTTTTAGCATCGAATTTATGCAGTTGTTGGAAAGTTAGGGTTTGGGAGTTAAAATAAGCATAAATACGAGTATATATGCATATGAATAATATATATGTGAGTCTATACTAAGTGTTGATGATTATGCAAATCGAAGACTTAACGAAAGAATTACATCATTGGAATTGATGTGTTTTGAGTTGGATCCTGAAAAGGATCGTGTGTCACATTAAGGATGACTGGGAGTAGAACTACAGGTCGGGCATGCAAGCTATAGGTTTATCAGAAGGAACCTGTATTGGTATTTCCCTACCTAAGTGGTACACGGTTACCTGTTATGATAAGTACACATGAAACAAATGATTTGCAATGCGTGGTACCGGGAGCCAATATCTTCGGGTTGAACGACGGAAGATGTGGTCGTGCCATGTGCAGGCACGGGTGGTTCAATAGCGGTTGGGTCATGATATCATGTATTTAAATCCGATAGGTTATATCATTAAACGATAGCCTGAGGTCTAAGCAACCGAGTCCTCGAGGACGGTGTGCTCCTTTGTTTTCCAAGCTAAGGGTTTGAGACCATGACGAGTCGCTAAATACGTGATTTAATTCGGACACGTTGTAGTACGTGTGCTTAGCGATTCAGTCAGAACCGAGAGAATAATCTCAGTGAAGAGTGTCTCGGCTTTAATTTATATCTCGGGCAAGTCCGGAGTCGAACACATGGAGGCAAAGGGACAACTTGGATATAATTTGAAATTTTAGATCTTGATTTCCAAATGCGGTTTTTTTATATTTTTTTAATGCAAAAACAAATACAAATGCAAATGCGGCTGAATTAAAACACTAAGAAAGCATACAACTTAGCCAAATTAATTTGAATAGAAAATAAGTCCAATTTAGTCAAGTTATATTTTTTCTAGAATCTTAATCCAGTGATGAATGCAAGACATATTTTTTTTATTTTAGGAATTAAAATGCAACAATGAAAAATGCACACTTTTTATGGTATTTTCGTATTTGTTTCACACAAACAATAAGCAAAAATGATGAAACATTTACTGGAATGAAAACATGATGGAAGGATGCTAGTAAGTTTTTGGAATTTTTTGACAAAATATGGTTTTTTATGGATTTTTTAGTAAAAATAGAGCGACAGTGAGTAATTAATTCCTAATTAATCCACAATAGTAAATTAGGTAGAGAGCGAATTATCTCATATAGGTATTTTCATATAGAATCCAGAAGACTTGAAATTTTGCGAAAAGGATGTATGTGGATTTAATTAAAAATAAAATACAAGAATCACTCTATGATTTATTTCAGGCACAAGACAACTCTACTTTGAATGAAATTTAGACAGTAATTAAAGCACATTTCGAGGCATCATTTCAAATTTTTGTAAAATTTTTAGAGCAACTGTGAGTTAGATATGAATCTAATAGCACATAATGGGTCAAATACAAAGAATTTTAGTTAGACAATTTTAATTAATTACATATATACCATAAAAATCCAAATAAATATTCAGAATGTACACAAGTAGTTGCTCAATACAAAGACATTTTTCATTGAATAAAAAGATGCAATATTGAAGTCCAAATTTAAGTACGAACACAGGGGTATCCGTGCAAAACAGAAATGAGCTTAAACAATACAAACTATGTATAAGGACTTGGTTGTAATTACAGAAAATATGCGAGAAAAGTATGCAATTTTTACAATAAAAAATAAGAAATAAACCTTTCTTCTTCCTTGGTGCACGGTGGAGATGAACCCAAAGTGAGGGGATCGGTGGCGCGGTGAGAGGGCGGAGACGGCGGCGCTGCGGTGGAGGCGGGAGCGGATGGCCTTGTGGCGGCGGGGAGGAGGCAGTTCGCCGAGGGCTAGCCGCAGGTCGGGGGTTGTGTGTTCCCACGGAGGAGAGGGGTCGGCGGAAGTGTTGCGAGCGCACGACGGCGCGACCGCTGTTGGCGGAGCGGCTGCGAGCTGGGGCCG
This sequence comes from Ottelia alismoides, assembly GCA_037367405.1. Classification (NCBI taxonomy): domain Eukaryota; kingdom Viridiplantae; phylum Streptophyta; class Magnoliopsida; order Alismatales; family Hydrocharitaceae; genus Ottelia; species Ottelia alismoides. The sequence continues at coordinate 600,764 of JAZKJV010002178.1, read as the reverse complement.
CGGTCGGCTGGGGCGGAGGCGGGAGCGCCTCCAGCCTCTGGCGGTGGGCTGCGAGGTTGCAGGGGAAGCGGTGGTGGCGGCGCTGCTGCTGCTGCTTCCCTTGTCCGTTTATTTTTTTTAATTTTTTTGCTGTTATATTTTTTGTTTTATTTTAGATTTTATTTTTTTTATAATTTTATTTAAACAGGGAATATGATAAAAAATAATAAGATGGGTTGGTGGTGGTGGTGATGATGAACTAAACAAATAGGGATGTAATGATGGTGATATGATAAAAAATTACAAACAAAATAAAAATGATGATAAAATGAGAAGAAAAATACCTACGGTGGAAACGGTCGCCTATGATGTGCTCACAAGAACACGGTCTTCGCTTGAATCGCCGACGAGCGATAAGCTCGAGCAACGCGCGAATGCGGCTATGATGTTGGCCAAAAAGCCAACGGATCTCACCGGAGAGAGGGTTGTCGTCGTTCGTCTGCGGTTGCGTCGCTGTCATTGATTCAACTCTGGGAACTAGACTTTCCTCACATAAAGATGGATCAAGTGTAAATTGAGGAGGATGGGATGTATATAAAGAGAAGACATGAGAAGTTATTAAGGTGGTGGAGTTGAATGGGAGGTTGTATTATTAATGGAGTTGAATGGGAAGTTGGAAAAAATGATGGAATAATGGAGTTGAATTGGTGGTTATTGTAGATAATGAAAATTAAATAAATAAATTAATAAATTAAAATAAAGTAGGCTACTTTAAATACAACAAAAAATATAAAGAAGGAAAAATAGTGGAGAATTTATAAGGGAATACATACAACATGTACATTTTTTTTGTTTGCTTTTCTGATATGTATTTTTTTGTATTTTTAATAAGAGATATTTATAACAGAAAAATACAGTAAAATAGTATAATCAAAATACAATACAACCATAATTTTTGTATTTTTTAATAATTAGGAAAGATAAAATAAAAAATGAAGAAAGAATGAATATATACATAATATACAATGTACATCTAGGTCCCAAAACCCAACTTTTGCAAATGAGCTCCGATTTTAATGAAACCACTTCCTTTGGATAGATAATTTTCTAACTTGAACTTTAAAAGTGAGTTTGGTAAGTTTGGAGTTCATACGAAGCGGGAATTTTACTTGGAAGTTGGTATTTACGATTTTTTCCCTTTGGGATCTAGGAGCATTTATTTGAGATAAAATTTGTTTTTATTTTTGTATTTTATATATATAGTTATGAACAAGTTGGGGAAAGAATTAGCCAAAAAGGAGTTGAAATGAAATTATTAAAAATACATGAAGTTTTGGGCTATTTACATGTGAGAAACTCCTTTGATTTTGCGGCTTTTTATTGTTAATTTATTTTATACAATCTAATATACAATAATTATTGTGTTTTATTTACAAGAGATATTTTGTTAATTTAATGAATTTATATACATTTATTTGGGATTTTACTCAGGGATTTTGCTAAGAGCAAGATATTGAGATGATGAATCGTGGATTCATCAGACCATGATTAATAAAAGAAAAGAAAATTATCAAGGCAGTATTGGAGGATTGGTTGAGGTGGCGTGCGACAGCATAAGCTCATCAGATCAACGTAATCTCCAATCTTGAAGTGTCCACAGCTTCGGAGTCCAAGAATGGTGGGGTTCCCTGGACTAATCCCTGACGTGGAATAGAAAGGAATAGGGATTAAATTAATGAGAAGGAATGAAACTTTTTATGATAACAACTTTTTGAAAAATTGCATAATTTGTTTGCTTTTCTCTTTTTCGTTACGTAGCATTCTCTAATTGTTACCCTATGATTTATGGAAAATCCAACAAGTGTAGGTGAGCCATCGTAAGGACCTTAGTAGATATCCAGCCAACCATAGTAGCTTTACTTTGTAAGGTAGTTAGTAATCTTTTTGTGTACTTTCCTTTCAAGATGATGCACATGTAAATGATTATAGTGGGACAATGTATCATCTAACCTTTATTTTGTGAATTGATAAGTGTTGAAATACTTCCTTTTGAGTATATTTTATTTGCAGTATATTTCTGAATGTTATTTGTGATTGCTGAATAAATTATTGTTGAGTAACCAGATCCGGTCACAGGAGGATTCGACCGTCCGAGAATCGGGGTCGTGACAGTTTGGTATCAGAGCACGGTTACTCCAGTAATTTATTTAGTAATTGACAACTATAAGCAGTATTCAGAAACTAAGGTTGTATTAGGATCCTTTAATCTTAATAATTGAATGTAGTACCATACACAAGTCATTGTCCCGTATGTACATCATACTAAGAAATATAGGATCTGACCTTTGGCCTTGACTTATCTCAAGATCATGATAGATCAATATGTGTCTAGGAAATTAGCCGCTATGATGACAATGCTCTAAGACATGGGGCAAAGGCAACAAACATTAGAGGAGAGGCTCAATGTACAAGCTGAAAGACCTGAGGCATCCAAACATGTGGATGCTAGAGTTGAGGGTTATGTTCATTTTTCTGAGGAAGAATCGAGTTACCATCCTTCCATTGAGTCTGCTCTTCTAATGCCATGAGTCTGCTCGATGCAACGGAAATTAATTTTTTTATGTGATGAAGCCACATGATCCAAGAACACTTCTCGGATCGTTTCATCTAAACCACAAACAAGTAATAGGATTACCTATTGAAGCGTGGTTGCGATCGAGTCTCTAAACCAAGAGACCTCCTGTCTCAAGTCTGATCCGACGGAGGAGATGCTTTCGAGCGCGGGGATGAATCACGTGCTACTCGCAATCCATGTTGATGATCCAATTAGCGGATCTCCTGATATCGTCACACGAGATCCAACATCTTCTTCACGAGCGAGACGCACCGAAGGAGATGGAGATCCACGAGTAAGAACTCCAGCAGCATAACGATGATGCTGCAGCGATGTCGATTCTCTCAAAGGCTCCATGGTGGACGTCCATAAGAGAGAGAGGGAGAGAGACACATGACATGTAGAGAGAGAGAAGAGATCATTCACTATAATCATCTAACATATTTATTGAAGAGCAAGGGTGCCTCTTCTTATATAGGGTTTTGGGAGTCCATGGATCTCAATCCATGTACAACACACAATCAATGGTTGATATTGATTTGTGTTTCTTTCAATGGCCATGATCTTGTTGTCAAAAATACAACAATAATTAATTTAATTTAATTTAATATATATCGATAAATAAATATATTTAAATTCAAATCAAATCAAGTAATTATCCTTGGAGAAAATGAGGAGATAAACCATATCCCTTAAAAATAGGGGACGTCCACTCTTCTCATGAGATCTCAATTATCTCATGAGATCTCATTGTTTCATGAGATCTCATTATCTCATGATATGTCTCCAAAATTTACAACAACAATTGTTGTCAATTATTTCACAAATATAATTCACAATTATCTTGTGAAATATTGCAATCATGCCATTAAAAAAATATGAATCACATTCACATCCCAAAAAAATGTAAATTATATTTTCAATTAATCATCTAATGTGAATCCAATTCACATTAATAATTAATTAACAAATAAAAATCACAATATGCTCTATCTTATATATTATAAATCACATTTATAATATATATGATTAATATGGATAGTACTATCCACATTATTCGTATCTATGTTAATTAAATCACATTTAATCATCTTGGATATCTTTTCTCATGTGCCCAAATAACATGAATCACATTCACGTTATTCATATCGTTGATAATTAAATCACATTAAATTATCTTAGATATCTCTCCTCATAATATGAATTAAATTCATATTATCCATGATAATTAAATCACATTTAATTATCAATTTTCTCGATGCTTGGATACTTATATAAATAATGAAATTATCCATGAACTCTTTCAAGGATAATGCGCTTTCTCCGTGGATACTTGGAGATAAGGATAGGGTGATTGTATTGTTCCACGTATAGTGACTTGGATATTGAGATCACATCTCAAATCCAGATCTCGGGCCTCCCATAGATGCTTGATTAAATCAAGACCACAAATCTAATCTTCTCATTGCATCTGAATCACATTCATATCAATGTCCAACGTTTGGACCAAGATCAGATTACTTCTCTATTGAGAGGAGTCACTAAAATCCAGACCCGTTTCATCACTCCCTAGGAATGGAAGCATCATTGTTATACAACCGTTTATGATCACATCACCCTCAGGTATTCCCAACACCTGTATATCCTGCATACTAGAAGATCCAGAATAAACCTGAAGTATTAGATTAACTTTATATTGTCTACTTCAGGGTTTTATCAGTAAGTTTCTCATTTAATCATTGGGATTTGGTATCGTTCATATACTTTCCAAAAAGCATATATCATACCTAGGTATTGATCATATACTTTCCAAAAGTATATATCAAACTTAAAAATTCAGTCAAGCTTCCAAAGCGAGACGACCGTGCAAGGAATTTGATTCTTTCCGATATCTCATGAGTGAGCTCATGTCTTCCGGTTCAGTAGTGAACCTGTATGATCCCTTTGAGAGATCGTATTACTCATATGCCCTTACATGCACACTAACACACCAGTGTATAGACCTTGATTAGTTCATTAACCTATTGGTCTGCCAAATATACGTACTCAGACATATAGTAACACATATGTCTCCGGTCAGAGGATGCGTGCCTATACCGTGATAGCATACGATATAGGTCTGTGGTTATCTCGATCTCGTTAAGTCAACTCTTTGACCTAACTAATCTGACACCTCCGAATCTCTATTCCTATGTAGAGGACCTGCATCAAGAGGTCGGTCAGATATCAGCCTATGTGAGAAAGGATTGCCATCTCCTACTCAGGTTGGAGATCATCTCTTAACAATCATTTGACGGCGCTTGATGAGTCTTCAATCTAACTCTTTAGATATTCATCCAAGCACCAGCCTCTACGATTCAATAGTTGAACCAACAGTTGTATGATTATTAAGATGGTTATGGTACATAACCCTAATTGTACTAAGGGACATATTATGCAAATTAGTTATTCTTAATTTTAGATCAAGGATTGATATTCGCAATAACATTTATTTCATAATGGCTCATCGTGGTCTCGCATGTCCAACATGCCCTTCTTAGACACCAAAAATTACTTGACAATTATCGAAAGGGAAAAATTCCTCGATTTAAAGGTGTAGAGATACCTGCCGAGGCTGAATTATGGCTCGATGACGTTAGTAGGATGTTGAGAATAATCCATGCAGTAGTTGAAATATGGGTGCACTTTGCTGATTACTCCCTAGCGGATTATGCACGACGATGGTGGAGAGCAATTTCAAAGAAATTAACAGATCCTGTTCCATGGGATATCTTTGAAGAGAGGTTTTGAGCTCACTTCTTTCCCTCTCATTGGGAAGAATTAAAGAGGAGAGAGTTGGCTTCTCTAAACTAGGTTTCTAAGACCATATGAGATTATCATATCCACTTTACCGAGCTACTACGTTACTCACCAACTCTAGAAGCTTACCACAAGAGTGTCTTACCAAATTTGTTAGCAGTATTCAGGGAGATCTACGAGAAAAGCTTCTTGGTTTTAGAGCTACAACCATAGATGAAGCAATGGACATCACCTCTCGTATTGAGATGGACACTACAAAAAAAGATGGGATTGACGTGCACATTACGAGCGAGTGCACGCCATGTGCACGCCTGACCAATTGGCGAGCACATGTGCTCGTTCAGCGCGTGCTTGCTTCTACGAGAGTCGCTCCGGCATGTGGTCGAGCACATTGGGACGTTATGTTCTCGCCCGCTTCCTGGCGTGCACAGATGTGCTCGCCGAAATGATCGCCCCTACTAAATCGGGTGATCAATCACGGAGCACCTGGAGAGCACATGTTCTCACCCAAACTGAATTCCAGGAAAAAAATCATACAGGTTCGACGGGGTTTTGATGCCTCGTCAAAACTGTATAGCCTGCCAATAAACCACTGCAGGTGTGCTTATCAAAGCTTACTAAGCGTATATATAGTATACCAGTTCGTCAAATAAGATAACTAGCACTGACAAGTCGAAGTCATGCAATATACATGAGCTTAGAAATAAACATTCAAATTGAACATCTAAATACTACAAATATATGTTCGAAGCAACAACAAGTAAAATTACAACAAATTATACTATCAAAGTTCATATAAATTAAAAGACGTGATAAAAGTTTAACAACAAAAGAAGTCAATACCAACAACAATTTACTTTTTCTTTGATCTACAAAATTTAGACATTAAACCCTGCTTTGATTTTTTCCTTCTCCTTTTCTCGTGCCTCTTCTTCAGGATCGTTCTCCTCCTCCTCTTCGTTATCGGATTCAATCTCCTTTGGTTGAAATGCACGCCCTTGTGATCTATATTATATATGGAAGATATAAACCTGTTACTTGCATTTTGTAGATATAGAAACATAAAATTATTACTCATTCTAAGCAGAATACTTACATGTACGCCGTGAAATCTTCTCGGAGCTTCGTCACCTGCTCCACCATCATCGCCATCTGCGACTCCATTGGAATTGATGATTGGGACGGATTTGGTTGTGTGTACGACGTTGGGAGTATGCAGAATAGGAATGATGATGTTCCTCCACATAGTATGGAGGAAGACCACCAAACGTCTGCTTCCTATTCGCCACAACGTCCCTCTCCTCCAACTCCTTATAAGATTTTCATTGTTTAATATAAAATTATATATTAAAATGAGTATAGTAAGATAATATTTATCTATACCTGCTTCAAGATTGTTTTATCAAATGGTGGTTGCTCTCCAGTTGGATCACCACCCTAGTTTTCTGCAGATAATGCAAAATAACGATCCTGAAATACAAAGTGAAATATAGAAAAATGAGTTATAATATATCATTCAATTGCAAATAAATTAATAGACTTACCAACAATTCTCCTACATCAGGAGTGGACCATTGCGACTCTCCTTCTTTCCCACTCATGTGGGACCTCGACCACCACTCTTGAAAAGAGGGTTCTCTTTCCAACCTAGCTGCCTGAAAAATAAATTTAAGATGTGATAATAACATTGCATTATATTAAAGTAGATTTCAAAAAATAAATTTTATATTGTAATATCATCTCCACTCTGATCTGATTGTGGCTTTTAAAGCCACTTGTCGATTTAATCCTTTGTTTTTGGCGGTTTGTCCTTCCCGTCGTGGATCTTCGTCCAAACTCCACATCCGCAACGAATGCATCACAGAAACCCACCCATCTGCAATGAATATGTTATAATTAGTGATTACTTTAAAAAATTTATTATAAATTCTTTAAGAAATACAATACCTATCTTGTGTACACCATGTTGGCGGGAACATCTTCATCTCCTCAAAATTCATCTCCCCACATCCCGTCTTCGTGTGTGAGTCTCTCCTCACCTTGAAAAATGCATCGCTCATTCTCTTTTCTGCCAAATGAATCAAGGCTCGACGATAAGCCTCCTTCCCCATACGAGAACCAAGACGAAACCTACTCTGAAAATTACAACAAAATATCATATCCAAAAACCTTAACCAAAAAATTCTATATCACTTCTTAGAAATTTTTCTTACTAGAAACATGTCAAACAGTCTCTCCTGTTCTGAAGCAGGGATGCGACACCATCTAAATTGCATGCAAGTCAAGTGTGCCTTGATTATGTTGGTTATCTCCTTTGTCACCCTGTTGCTATTAAAAAAATCCCTGTATTTGGTAAAATTTGTAAATATTATACAATTTATAAATATTTAGAAAAATTTAAATGACAACATTTATTAGAATCTTACCTCCCATCCATCGTAACCTCTAACAAAGGGTGGGACGCCGAAGTCTGTCCAAATGTAGTAGGTAAAGGTACGAAGGTGCTCGGACGTCCAGAAGAAGGAGAATCAGAACCCATCGATGTTTGTGCTGGTATGGGGATCAGGATCGGGAATCCAATAGGAGGGGCTGAGGTAGATGGCTCTCCATAGCCGCTTACATAAAAGGGTGGCGGAGGATAACCAAGAGACTCGTAGTAGGCTATGACCCGTCGGACCTCGTCGGACTGTGAATCTAAAACAACATCAGGGATGGGCTGCCTACTGGACGAAGGTGTGTTTGACGATGATGGTCGATTGGATCGATGTGATCCATAAGCCCCGCCACGTCCAAAACCTGCCATGACTGTAATGATGATGTAATAGTTAATTACGTAGTTATTACTTACATGATTATAATTGTGTAATAAAACTTACAACTAATCTTCATCATTTATTTCGGTGGGATTAAATGATATTTCTTCATTTTCTTCATTTTCTGAGTTTTCTGAATCATCATTTCTGGAGTCGGTATCATCTTGTAGGTCAATACAAAAAACTTCATTATCAGCCAATCGAATCGATTCAATGATTGGGACTTCTTCTATTAAGTCTATTCGTTCATGTGTCGGTGTGAATGCTTCATCTATGTCATCTTCATGATGAGTGTAATCATTAGAAATATAACCTTGAGAATTTATCTTCACAACAGTTAAAGTTTCAACGATCTTTCTCTTCTTTGATACTTGTGAGAGATAGCATACTTGATCCTCTTGAGAAGCTAGGACGAATGGTTCAAATATGGGTATAAATTTTCTTGGTATCACGTCGATACTGTTATTTCTTCTATCGAGTACTACACTACCATTGGGTTCATACCAATCACACAAGAAGAAAATTAGTTTATTCAAGCATGGTATACTATATTCCACTTTTAGTATCTCTTTTAAAATTCCATAATAATTCATATGATCTTCCTCATAACAAGATCCACGAACCATCACTCCATGATTCTAAGTTGTTAAATATTTAACGAAATTTAAGATATGAAAACGATAACCATTGCTGCAGCAAGAGTTGTAAGATCGGACCTTATAAATAGGTCCTTCTTCAAAATATTTTAAAATAAGAGAATAAAAATCACCACCGTTCAATTGTTTTGAGCAGTCTTTAAACTAAGCTGGAAATTGATTCCTATAGACGCTCAGAACTTCGTCATCTGATTACATGGGATTTTCCTCGTTAATTTTCTTCCTAAATTACCTAAAATTAGTAAGAGGAACCTCAAAATTACTTGAATTTGAATTTGAATATGTAAATAAAGTAATACAAATACTTACTGAACATATGATGTTATTTCCTCGCAATTGTCTAATACGTATAATTCTGCAGTATCCTTCTCTTGTTTCGATAAGAAACGTTCAGTTGTCTTTCCTATGAGATGAGTGGATGGACGAAAGATACCGATACAAGGTTCTTCCTCAGAGTAAATTGTCTCATTCCTCCTAAATCTGTTATGGATAATCTCCACATCTTCTGGAAGATACCTAGCGCAGAATGTTACGACTTCTTCATATATATTGCGAACTTATTGATCCTTCAACTTTACTTTTGTTTTGGACCTTTCTTTTAAGAAAGAACATAAACATATATGGAAATAGGTTAACATTTTGCTGAAATAGTAAAGAATGCAAGAAGATTAATATTTTTAATTACGTCTCTGATTCTGACCTCTACTTGTCTACCTTTCAAATGGATACATCCAACGATATTTTACCGGCCTCCGACTTTTGCTTCATATGGAATATAAATCATCAAATGCTCCATTGAATCAAAAAATGACAGCGGAAATATCTTCTCCAAGTTACACATAATCAAAGGAATATTTTTATGAAGGTAATCCATCTCCATGCGGTGTATGCGTGACGAGCATAGAACTGGAAAAATCTGCTTACATCCGAAAGAACATCGACAACGTTTTTTGGTAACAATCCTCTAAACACTAACGTAGTAATCTTTCCATAAAAACATGACAGTCGTTACTTTTCATACCCTTAAAGGAAAATTTCTTTAACTCGACCAAATTAGAAAATTTTGATGCATATCCATTTGGAAACTTCAATTTGCTTGTCTATTTGCATATAATATTAACTTGATTTCTGTCTAAAGTATACTTCGCTTTAGGAAGTTCAACCCTTCCATTATCATGTTCTTTTATATGCAACTATGCCCGATTGCATATGATTCGTAAATCAGGACCAGACTTTACTGTATCTTTTAATCGACCAGTTACACTCATAACAGAGTAGAAGATGTTATCAAATACATTTTTCTCTATATGCATGGCATCTAAGTTGTGTCGTATCAGTAACTTACTCTAATATGGTAATTCTCAAAATATACTCTTCTTAATCCAATTATGATTGTCACCAAAACCAGGAAGATTTTTTGTTTTATCTCCATTCTCTAAGACCGATTTCTCCAATTCTTCCAAGCTTGAGAATACCGTATCGCCTGTCTTGAATGGTGGGGGATCTGAAAGATCAATTGTATTATTTTTAAATGACTGCTTTTGTCTTCGATATGGATGATTGTTTGGAAGAAACCATCTGTGACAATAAAAAATATGGTTTCTGACCGTGTTGAAGCTGGAATGATTTAGTACTCTCCATACAATATGGACAACTTTTACATCCATGCATACTCCATCCAGATAACATTCTGTAAGCCGGGAAGTCTTTTATCGTCCAAAGCGGAGCTACATTCATGTTAAATGTGTGACTTTTATTAGCATCATATGTATCAACTCCATCAACCCATAACATTTTCAACTCATCTATAAGAGGACGTAAATAAACGTTGATGTATTTTCCGAATGTGTTGGTCCTGGTACCAACAGTGAAAGAAACATAAACTGTCGTTTATTATATAACCATAGGCGTAGATTGTATGGTGTTGTCATTACTGGCCAGCAAGAGTAATCTTTACATCTTTCATGAGGATTAAACCCGTCTGTACATAAACCTATAACGCAATTCCTCTTTTCTTCGTTAAATGTGGGAAAAGCTGACCTCAATACTTTCCAACAATCAAACTCGGATGGATGCTCCATGTTCTCATCGACATTATGTTCCACGTGTCATGTACTTTGCCGTTTCTTTGCAATAATATAGTGGTTTCAATCTCGGAGTCAACGGGAAATAGTGTAAAATCTTTCTCGAGATTTTTATCTCACTCTTACTAGCTTCCTGATATCTTAGCTTGTTACATTTAGGACATTGTTGTAAATGCTGGTGTTCACTGTAATATAAAATATAGTAATTTATTTAAGAGTCTATTTCTACTAAACCCATCTTCCACATCATCTTTTTTGTTTTGTAATAATTATCCGGTAATTCTGCATCTTCTGTTAACATTTTCTTGATAATCTTAGGCATTACATCAAAATTACGATCGGTCATATTATACTCCATTTTCATCGATAGAAGATCCGAAACCATAGAAAGTTTTGAATATGTCTTGCAACCCAGCCACAATGGCTCTTCCATTTTTTTCAGAAGCTCGTAAAATTCTACATACTCTCCATATGATTCCTCATCATCTAAAAAAGTAGAATTAAATTCTGGACCAGCAACGTCCAAAACCATATCTGCAAAAGGATTACTATTGTCATCTTCTTCTGCATCATTCATCCTGTCCTCGTAATCCTCAACATGCCTCCACCAAATCCGATATCCTTCCATGAAACCCATTTTATAAAGATGTAACTGAGTTTCATCCTTTGATCTCTTCCTATGATATTTCTTACACAGACACGAGATAGTTCCATCTGAATCCATGACACGGGAACCTTGTGCGTAATCAAATTGTATAAATTCCTGAATACCTCTTTGAAAGGTATCTGCTATACATGCATCTACTACATAGTTGCACAATTAAACAATTAATAATGTCAAATCCAGGAAAATATGTGAGAAACACCTAAACGTATCCCATTATTGAGATAAAAGATGAGAAGAGAAGTGTCTTAATTATGTTATCACTTGAGCTCGTCCATAAGGATTCAAACTTACTAAAAGATGATCGTTGTCACAAGCTTGTTTATTTCTAACGAAATTCGGCAGCATAAACCTGCACCTCTCCCGCATACCTCATAAATCAATCGCAATCAACTTTCAAAATAATCATATTAGTGATTATTTCGATAGTAAACTATGATTGATTTGGTATACCGAAGAGGAAGGGGTTATGAACCGAATTTCCATAAGAAATAAAGAGCTTGTGACAACGATCACCTTTTAGTAAGTTTGAATCCTTACGGACCCCCTTAGTCCGGGATCTCCGAACTAAGGAAAGTTAACATAAATGTAATACTTTAAGATCATTTTACGTCATACATTTCTACGTGCTACAAATGGGAGTATAAAATAATCGTAAAATATTTATTCATTTATATTAGCCAAACAATTATGTAAATTTAGTTGGTTAACAATGGGGATAGGGATAAGTGTGATCCTAATTTAGTGCCTAATACAATGCTTGGGTCACTAATATTTGATGGGCACCTGCAAAAAAACGAATTTTAAACCTGCAAACATCAAAATCCACGACCATTGATCTGGGATAAACATCACAAAGTGAGTTCAATAGTGTTGTGAAAAAATAAAAAAATATAACACAGTTAGAGGTGATTAAATCCACCAATGTGTTGCACATGCCTTCCGTTGTGCAGGGCCACACACCACCCGATGTAGAGGGACGCACTGTGCGTGAATGATTTTGTGCGATTTTATAATAATTAATGGTTAGTGTTTTAGACTTATCCTCAATCTAACTATAAGTTAATGTGATATACTTAATCACATTAATTAGAATTTAATGTGATAATAAATTATCACAGAAGAAAAATTTCTGTTTATAGTTATCACGCACCAACGATTTTAACTTAAATAAATGTCTAATTTTACATCCATTATATAGTTCTTATTCTCAAAGGATTTGTATCTCTCGTCACCTCTTTCAGTGAATCAAGTGTTATGAAAATAGTGCTATGGCACTTCTATATATCAACATTCCTAATGTTATTAAACTAGTCTTATGACACTTTTCAATGAACCTAATGTTATGAACCTAGTGTTATGAAACTAATGTATCTCCCATCCCATCTATACCAACATTTACCTACATCACTATTTAAGCACTTACTTGTTGTGTCATTTAATTAAACACTTGACATGCTTATAATATTTCATCTATATTTGACAAAAATTTACTCAAATTTAAATACAACTACATATTAAACACCTATATGAAGCATAAGCAACAAGATTAACAACTAGTGATATTAAATTTAAGAACAAAAAATCAAAATATCAAAACCGTAAACATCTAAAACAAGTATAAAAACGAATGAAATATGCAAAAAAAAGACAAAGGATGATAAGATATACCTAAAGATAGGTGTTTGTGCGATTAAATGGTCAAAAGGGAAGCCCTCGACACGACGTCGACGGAGCTCTTGTCGCCGGAGGGGGAAGAAACAGGGAGGAACTCGTGCAAGAATGAGGGCTAGGGATGCCCGACGTTCTGTTTACGGGCGCAGGAGAGCACACTTATGTGCTCGCCCCGTGCTCTTTAGGTGCTCGCCCGAAAATGGCACGCGCCCATTCCGCCGCACCTTAAATTTCAACTTGGCAAGCATGTCCGGGGGAGCACTTGTGCTATTGAAGTGCTCTCCCATTTACGAAAACATGACCGCTCCTACATATTCAAAAGGGCGATCATGCTGGCGAGCACATGTGCAGCCTAAGTGCACGCTAGTCTTTGAGCGAGCACGTGTGCTCGCCCAATCGCGCTTTTTTTATAGTGGGAGAGGGATGAAAACCGCTAAAGAAGAAGTTTCCACTTTAATGGAGGACCACCAAAACGTAAGGCAGATTATAACCGTAGAGATCGTCACTATCATCCAGTCGGTTCCAGTATAAGCTCACCACAGACCTTGGGTCAGGAATTATCAGCAAGAGGGGGTTTCTCTAGACCTCCACTATACACCCGTAACTCAGCACCAGGAACTAGTACCTCTGTGGTTGGGTGACAAGCCACGATATACCCTACCTAATTCAATCGGGTTAATGATCGAATTAAATGTTGTCTTTCGTTGTAGTCGGGTAAATTGAGACTTATCAAAAACCACTTCAATTAATATTTAACTAAATACGAGCGACAGATTTTATTTTACTTGGGCAAGACCAAGGTCGAACTCAGGGAGGTAGATTTCTCCTTAGGTCAATTTTTAGTTAATTCCGATGTCGGATTATCAGAAGAATATTTTTGATCCTTTTATAAATTTTTTATGCGATTTAAAAGAAAGGCAATGCAATTTCAAGCTAAATTTTAAGGTTAAATTTGAAAGATGGTCTAATTAAGTCGAAAAATTATGAAACTTAGTTAGAATATGGATTGCAATGAAATCAAGCTATTGTGATTTTTTTTGTAATTTTTCGACTCTAAATGAATTTACTATGAATTAAAGATTAATACAGGGTGATTTTACAAAATTTAATTTTAAAGCACATTATTTCCATATATAAAAATTATCCTAGATAGGTCTAAGTAAGAGGAATCCATGAAAATTAATAAACCTAAAAATCTATATGAATTAGATCTATTAAAAATCAATTAGGAAAATTATTGTTTGATTTATTCAGGCCTCGGGATATGTGTAAATTCAATGACTTTTGGACATTTTTGTAGAGTAACCTATCTTAGGTCTAATATGAAATTATGGTGACTTTTAGAGCAACAAGGAATTTAATATTAATTAAAAGGCTTACAGTGGGCAAAATATAGCAATTTTCACCAAAATAGTATTATTAAATTCCAAATGGCTCACAAAAATAAGACACATGTCAAACAAGAGAGAGGACAAGTTAAACTACAACATGCAATTTTTGGAACACCTAAATATGCGTGCAAAGGTAGGGGCCAAAATACAAACACAGAAAATAAAATTTCTTAAAACAAAACGTGCTGACAGGGACTTAAGTGTAATTACCTATAATCGAGGGGTATGGATGCAAAATTTCCACTAGAACACGTGCTCCACACTTGGCGCGCTTGGCAGGGACCAAAGTGAAATTTCTAAAACTTGTCGAGGGCCTTTGTGTAATTTACCCAGCCCTCACGTGAGAGACGCGTGAGGGGGCTAGGCTCGGATGGCGTGAGAGGCTCGGGAGAGGCTCGGATGGCTTTGGAGGTTCGGCTCCGCCTCAGGTCAGCTTCGGTTACTCCGAGCCTAGGGTCGGGGAAGAGGCTTGGAGAATCCACGTGGTGAAAGCTTGGCTGCTAACGGGTCCGATGATCGCTGCTTTAAAAGTTGGTTTTATCTTTCGTGCGAAAAGAATAATGTCATTCATTGTAGGCAGCGATCGGAATCGGTCAAGAAATAACCACAAATATTATTCAGTTTCAATCAAGTGGTTTTATGTTTATTTTACTTGGGCAAGTCCCAAGGTCGATCACAAGGAGGCAAAAGAACAACCTAGAATTGTGTATCAAGGTTCGTGTACGGTTTTCGAGGCGGTCTTTTTTTTATTTTCTATGCAAATAAAGAATGCAAGATGCAATTTTGGCCTATTTGAGGGACAAAATATCAACTACGTTAAAACGATGTTCGAAAAATATGAAACTTGGCCACAATGTAAATTATGATGAAATAAATGCACTGTAATGTTTTTGGAATTTTCGGATGCAAAATGAATTTTTTTTGCTTTTTAAATGTAAACGAAATGATTTTCAATATTTATTATGATAAATATTAAACCTACTTATTTTCAAGGATCAAAATTATCTAAAATCTATCACTAGGTGATGGACCTCAGAAAAATCCTAAACATTGAAAATGTGAGATCTAATACCTATTAAAAATTAAACACTGAAATATGCAAAATGATTTTTACAGGGCAATTTATGCATGCAAATGCAATTCTTTTTGGGCACAATGTCAAGCACAATAATCTCTACAATATATTATTTTTCGGGGATTTTTAAAGCAATGGTTAATTAATGGCAAATTTAAGAGCACAAAGTGCGCAAAATATGCAATTTTCCACAAAATAATTAATTATTAAGTAACCATCAATCAAAAATATCCACAGTATTTCAAAATGTAGAGAATTGAGTGTATAACAAAATGTCGATTTTTGATAAATAAAATAATGTCAAGAAGAGGTCTAAAATGAAGAGAGGGTACAGGGTATAACAGCAATAAAAATAAAGAAGAGAATGCAAAGGGGGGAACTGAATTGCGATACCAGGATAATGGGGGCGAATATGCAAATACTCCAAGGGGGCACGTGCTGCGCACGTGCCCTTGGAATGGAGGGCTAATGCGTGGAAAGGAGAATCTCCAGGGCCTCTTTTGTAAAATTACCAAGTGGTCACGTGAGGCACGTGACCCTTGGACTTTTATGTGAATTGGAGAGGCTCCAGGGGCCTAGGCGCAAGACGTCCCCTCGCTCACGTGCGTAGCATGTGAGGAGGGTCTCGGGCGTCGAGCCCGACGGCGAGGGGCTGATGAGGCGGAAGACGGCGAAGGGATGGGATCCTGGGGTCGACCGGCGGTGGAAGGGTCTCCTGGATGTCGACGGTGGCATTGGCGGAGTCGATGCTCGACAAAGATGGAGTTGCAGTGGCGGTGGCTCGACGCAGGAGGCGGAGAAGGTTGCTGTGTCGGTGAAGGCGCAGCTGGAGGAGATGACGAAGACGGCGGAGTCGGGGCTGGAGTTGATGGTGGTCGTCGTTGGTGATGAAGTTCCTGGAGGGACGGTGGAGTTGCGGAGGCGTATGAAGTTAGTCGGCTCGACGAGAGGGACTCGGAGTGGAGCAGACGTTGTGACGAGACCAGCTGGACTCGGACCTCGCCGGGGAAGACGATGATGTGTTGCTTTCACCGCCACTCCTCTCCTTGTGGCTTATCGGCAGATGATCGTTGTCGTCGAGGCGAGGGTCTTTAAATAGGGCACGAGGAAGAGGTGGAGCGGCCGGCAGAAGACACGGAGATGATTAGCGGAGGGACCGACGATGGTTGCGAAGGTGGTTGGCGGCAGGGCAGAGATAACGGAGAAGTGGTTGGCGGTGGCGAGGGGAGTTGTTGAGGGTTTTGCGGAGGAGAAGGTCGTTTGGAGGAAGAAGATGAGGGTGGGTCGTCCGATCGGCCGAGATCGGACGGCCCAGATCGAGACACGTGGCGGGGAGTGAAGAGAAGGGAGAGGCGCATGCGTGGCGCGTGCCTGGAGGTACGTGCGACGCACGTGCGCCCTTTTATTATTATTATTATTTTAATAAAATGAATAAATAAAACATCCAAAAACACTGACATGTGGCGGCCCCAGGGGTTGCCACGTGTCATCACCATAAAATAGAAAGAAAAAGATTTTGTAAAATCAAAAATAAATAGTAAATGACCTCAGATCGAAAATGTTCCTTCACAAAAGTTGCTCGTCTCGATGAGATCTACAACTTTTATGAAGACATCAAAACCAAAATCGATCAAATGCACAAGGTGAATTTTTGGGGTATCCCATGTACATAGAATACCTTGATTTTGGGGTTTTATAATTTTTTTGCTATTTTTAAACCAGATAAAAAATCAGGGGAAATATGGAAGAATCAAAGATAAATAAAGACACCTCAATCTAATTTTTTTTGGATTTTTATTGATTAAAAAAATATGTACATAAAATATCAGGACAAAAACCGCTAAAATACACAATGTACAAAAGAGGCCCAAAACCCAACTTTCATATACGAGCTCCGATTCACTTGAACTTGGTCTTATTTTGAAGGTAATTGAATGTATATTAGTTCAAAAGTAAGTAGGATCAAATCGGACACTGGATGGGGAAGATATGTGGCTTTTAGTCCGAAAATCCTGAAACTAGGGTTTGGGTTTTTGGTCCACTTATTTGGATTAGTATTTTTTGTATTTTTTATTTTTTTTATTAGTGATATGTACACAGTGGAGGTGGTTTTGTGTTATTCGAAGTTAGTGTGAATGAGTTAAAAATCAGAGAAGTTAGGCTATTTACAGGTCATTTTTGGCTTGGATTTTTAGCTTCTTATTTTGTGCAAAAAATATGGATAAAATGCAATTCTTATGAAAACATGCATGAATGATAATTATGAAGAATAGATGCAGATATGCTGCTGATTTTGAGGGAATTGAGCTTAATAAATGAGATCTAAAGTGATGAATCCGAGATTCATCAGCTGTTAAATCGAGGGAGATCCAATGGTGCGTGATGCGGTTGACGTGGCGGATCATGGACCATCAGATCAGAAAGATCTAACTGTGCGATTGCTGATGATGTGGCTTGCTGCGGACCATTGGATGGTGATCTATCTAATGGTATCTGAAAGTCGAAGAGAAGCTGGCATGGCATGTCGAGGTCCGTTAGATCAGGGAGATCCAACGGATGCAGGCATTGGTCCACGTGTCATGATGAGAACCGTCGGATCGGGAAGATCCCCCGGTACCCGCTGCCACCTACAACAGACTGGGCGAGGCTCCGACGATGATGCTCCTACTCTGCCGCCTTTGCATGTGCTCGTGGAATCTCGCTGGCAACTCCTGGATAACTCAGATCAATCGTAGAAGCGTCAGGAGTCCACCGGAGGGTCTGGAGGCAGCTGGAGTTGATCGGAGACCGGTGGAGGCGAAGCTTGAAGGGGCTCCGGCGACGAGTCCGGCTAATGAAGATGATGGGTCCTACAGGGTTAGCTTGTGCAATACAGTGTGTGCAACATGCTCGTGAGGTGAGTGCAAGTGCGGTGAGTCATGGAGGCGAAGTGAGCGGTGGCTGATGGTACTCCTCCGTCGTGGCGGCGGAGCTTTGGTCGGAAGAGGGTGTGAGGTGTTGTCGGAGTGAATGGAGTAGCGCGCGAAGGAGAGAGCTCCAAGGCGGATCATGGTGGGTTGTTAGAGAGGCGTGAAGATGAGCGGAGGAGCGGAAAAAATTGCGAGAAAATCAATAATGGAGAAGAAGGGTGATCGGATGATGATGGAGGGTTCTACTTGGGGTCTGAAGCTCGGGTTGGAGCTCTTGGTCATCTCTCGAGGGTCGGCAGCTAGCCTGAGCTCGTGCAGCTCGTCGGAGAAGCTGCGGCACAACGTGCTACACCGCAGATCTCGTTGAAGAAGACAACATCATCGTCGCTAGATTTCTCGCCTAATTGCTATCACCAATAGAAGGATAGGAGCTCTGGTTATCTCTCTGCATGGGCGGATGGGGTGAAAAGAGGCTGGAGGCACTGGATTTGTAGAGAGAAGGTAGAGGTGCCGGTGATGAGAGGCAAGGTTTCGTGGAGCGTATGGAGCGACAAGGATGAGCATTATGGAGATCATGTAGGCCGGCGAGGATGAGGGAGGTATGGGCGACTTCATGGAGGTGACAAGGGGCAGAGTAGGTGGTTGGAGTGGAGCCAGAAATGGAGAGGGGGTGGAGCCGTCGCGAGGTGGGCGACGTGGGCGAGGATCCTTCGGGAGGTGGAAGACGAAGCCTTAGTCGTTGGATCTAGTGATCCAACGGCTAGGAGCTGGACGCGAGGAGACGGTCCAGATCAAATCGGATCAGCGCCATCGAAGGGTGTAGAGAAAGCCATGTGGCATGCTGAGAGCTCGGCGCTGGAGGACAAATAAGATGGTATCGGGAGATTGATCGCATAGCTGAGGATAGCGTAGGGAGGAACGGCTGGGATTTGAAGGCGTTGGGGATGGATCGGGGGTGGAGATGTTGCCACGTGGAGGGCATAGGGTAAGGCACTGACGGAGGGTTTGATGGAGTCCATGCTTTGATCGGATGGTGGAGATCTGAGCAGGCTTGGACGGAGGTGATAAGGAGAGAAGAAAATACATCGGACGGTAGAGGAAGGAGAGCGCGTGGCGGGCAGTGGTGTAGGTCGTGTGGCGCAATCAGAGGGTGCCATGTGGCCTAATCTAGTTGGTCGATAAAGAGTGTGCGATAAGAGGGAGAAGATGGCCGAATTTGGAAAAACTCAAAACATGATAGTTGTAGATATCGATGAGATCTACAAGTTTCATATGACCAAAAATGGAAATGAGGTCAAATAAAGTAAAAATACAAGGGTACAATTATACGTACATACAATATACAACAGGGGGCCCAAAAACCAAGTTTGACATGCGAGCTCAGATTTAAATGAAATTGGTCTCATTTTGAAGATCTTTGAATGTGTACCTAGATCGGATGTTGTATGAAAGAGATATGTGCGTTCTAAGGTCCATAGTCCTTAACTTGGTTTGAGGTTTTATTGACAATTAATCAAGTCAACAATTTTTTGGTATTTTTCTTGTATTATTTGTTAGTAATGTATACAATGTAAAGTTAATTTATGGAATTTATAGTTAGCGTAACATATATACAGATGAGTGATTTTTACAAGTGAATTGGGCTTCTCATTTGATGCAGATGCAAATGCTAAGATGTAAATGTTATCAATGCATGCATGAATGCTAATTATGCGATTTTTGTGGAAATATGCTCCTAATTGCTTGGGAACAAGCCTCTATTTTCAACTTTAAAAGTGATGAGTTACAGATACATCAACCCCTTATACTTAAACCTTGCTCGTCCCCGAGCAACTAAAATGTAATGCAAGAGTGAAATGAAATTGCGTTCCATACCAAGGTCATGAACAAAAGTTGAAAATGGAGCTTGACTCGACCTTTGGATTAATTGTGTGGCGGAACCTTATTTGGATCTGAACTTAAGACCTAACAGACTTCAAGTTCCAAAAGTCTTCTATTCAAGACGCCTTAACAGTCAGGTCAGAACAAATCCTCAAACGTAAATTTCTGATGACTATAATTCTTACTTATACTGTGTAACTGTAAAATAGCTCTCCACATCAGAAATGGCTAAGAAGCAGCCTCTTCTAACAAGGTAACTCTAATTCCATGTCCAGTAACTCTTTCCTCGAGGAGCGAGGTATTCCCTTCTAAGTTCAAGTGCGACCAGCTCAAGAAGAGGGGGTGAAGAAAAGAATGGACGGGAGCCAGTGTAGCTACCTATCCCAGGATGCCTGACCAGTGTAGTCAAGTCATCCAGCTGCAGACTTCTTGCTAATATACATACTCCAATAGGTATTTTATTTTCTCTTTTATCTTGTCTTAATTCTTTTGGAGTTTCTTGCATTTTGTTTTGAACTATATACAAGGTGTGGCATGTACATCGGGATTTTTTCCCTCTTGGGCCAGTAAACTATCCCTCTTTTGAAGCATTATTGCAACCCACATCATCTCATCCTTAGATGTCAACACCACCAGACTAGGTTGAGATTCACTACCCTCCCTAAAGGAGGATGGATGTTTCCACCGTGTGCTACTCCAAACTAAAGGATTCTACCTCCTCACCACCTCATCAATGAAAATCTACATGCATTGTGCTTGTCCAAGTTAGGTCACTGTCTAAAAGAATAATGCATGTGCACGTGATATTCTACATAGACTAATCAAGATGACATGTGAACATAAACTTGCGGACTCGAAGAATTAAGTTACTTGACCTGAGAAATCTTAACTCCAGTTCCTATAAGGTTCCTCTGAAATTAGGTGGATTAAGGTCAAATCAAGTCCCTGCTCAATATATATTCATAACTTGGTTCAGAACCCATTAACTTTTCACTTTGCATATGCTAGATATGCAGATAAGATGTAGATGACGTGCTATGAATGAAATGCAACTCTTTTTCTTTATTTTTTTAATGCGGAGATGACGTGCAAGAGTAAATAAGAAGCCTTTGATTTTGATTTTTTTCAGAATATACAAGTGTAGTACAGATATATGTGTATTTTACCAAAAACATTTCTCAATTTTTCACCCACCCATAATTATTGTATAGTATATACAAAAATACGTGAAAGTACGAGTCATGGGTAAAGTATATATGTAATAAATACACGCCCCCCTATACTCAGCGTGTGCTATGTCCTCAGAGCACGAAAAGTGAGGAAGAAGACATAGCTCGTGCTAAGCGTAGGAGAGCTAAAAGAACAAAAATGTGTAGAAGTCATCCTGCCCCCCTATATTAGGCTATGGCAGCATAAGTGTAGAAGGAGATCAAAAATGGGGCGGACGAGGTCAACAGGGGAAGTGGAAGAGTATATACATGATGGGCATCGGTCCCCCTTATACTTAGGCTCAGGTCAGCCTAAGTTTAGGATGGGAGTGAGTATGAGGACCGTTGAGATTGGAGGATGTATAGTGAATAGTGTACGGACTCAGGTGACTCTCCCCCCATACTTAGGATCGGGTCATCCGAAGTATAGTCGTAGATGACATATATGAAGCTAGGGTGAGTGATTAGAGTTGCAGGGGTGGGGGGAGGGAGGGGATAATATATACATGAATGGTGGGTATATACAAGGATCGCAGTCTGAATCTTTCTAGATGATACTGATGGCGAGAGCTCACTGCTGCAAGGTCTCATGCGCAGCTCTATGTGTATCGATTGTGCTCCATCTGTGAGATCTGAGCTCTACGCATCCACTATCAAGCACAACACGGACGATGAATGGACCCGTCCACTTGGATTTCAGCTTGCCTTGGAAAACCTTCAACCTTGCATTGAACAACCATACCTTTTGTCCAAGAACAAGATCTTTCGTCTGATATATCTATCATGCCAATGCTTTACTTTGTCCTTGTACACCAAACTATTGTCGTATGCTCGGTTTCTGCCTTCCACAAGCTCATTCAGATCCATCTCTCTCTATTTCTTCCCTAGGTGTGTGTTCCAGTTAACCTTCTTGATTGCCCATTCTGATTTGTGCACTAATTCTGCAGGAAAATGGCATGGCTTCCCAAATACCATCCTGAATGGGGAGGTTCTTAACGGTGTCTTGTAAGCTGTCGTATAAGCCCAAAGGACTTGATCTAAGATCTGAGACCAGTTCTTCCTGTTTGGGTGGACAAGCTTCTGCAATATGGCTTTCACCTCTCTATTCGACACCTCAGCCATGCCATTGGTCCATGGGTGGTATGGACTAGCGCCACGGTGTTCGATGCGGTAATCCTTCAAGAGCTTCTTCACATCTGTTTACGAAGTGGCTACCCCATCTGATAACAACACTTTGGGGATCCCAAACCTAGAGATGATGTGTTCTCTAATGAATTTGCAGATAGTCCTACTGTCAGCGGCTCGGGTTGGGATAGCCTCCACCCACCTTGACAGATAATATACCGCCAGAAAGATATATTCGAATTCGTGGATGACTCGGAATGGGCCCATGAAGTCTATACCCCAGGCATCAAAGACATCACAAATGATGACAGGCTGCATCGACATCTCATCCTTGGAACCAACGGTTCCTCCCATTCGCTGGCATATTGGGCACTACTTCACAAAGGTGATTGCATCGTGAAATAGAGTCGGCCAGTATAAGCCACACTGAAGTACCTTCCATGCGGTCCTCTTCCTGGAGTGGCTTCCTCCAG
The DNA here is from genome assembly GCA_037367405.1 of Ottelia alismoides. Lineage (NCBI taxonomy): Eukaryota > Viridiplantae > Streptophyta > Magnoliopsida > Alismatales > Hydrocharitaceae > Ottelia > Ottelia alismoides. Next base: position 577,419 of record JAZKJV010002178.1, on the reverse strand, counting down.
CCTCCAGACGGTGTCATAAAGCAAGGATACTCTGATATTCCTCCCGAGGAATACACCGTCTCCAGACACAACCTGGTCCTTCAAAGAAAAGGATCGGATCCTCCCAATGGTAATGTCTTGAATCCAATTTCAATCTGTCTATATGGCTCTTGGGCTAATCTTCGGAAACTTCTTGGAGACAAGATAGTTCACGATATCGACAACAAAAATCGACTCGTCAGAGAAGGAGTCTCGAATCGGTGTATCATCAAAAGCACTAAGATCCTTGAGACAGGAGAGGTGATCAACTACTACGTTCTTCTTTCCAGGTTTATCACGAATATCTAAATCAAACTACTGGATAAGCAGAATCCACCTAAGAATATGCGCCTCCACATCCTTCTTTTCCATTAAGTATCGTAGCATTGTATGGTCAGTGAACACAATCACCTTGGATCGAGTTAAGTGAGATCTGAACTTATCCAAGGCAAACACTACTGCAAGCATCTCCTTTTCCGTAACTGTATAGTTACGCTGAGTAGTATCGAGTACTTTTCTTGCGTAGTGTATGGCGAACGGGACGCCATCCCTCCTCTGTCCTAATACAGCCCCAACATCAAAATCTGAGGCGCCTGTCATGATCTCGAAAGGAAGAGACCAATCTGGGTCTTGTAGGATCAGGGAGTCCATGATCATCCTTTGTAATTGCTTAAAGGCTTCAAGACATTTGTGATCAATAATGAACTCCATGTCCTTGTGATGAATCCTCATTCATCACTCTTTATTCTTTTATTTTTGCTAATTATCTTGGCAAAGCATCATGTATCTAGTTGTAAATAAATAAATTAGTAGTAAGCATTCACGTGTTAATATTCCATAATTAGCATGTATTTGTGTAAAAATAAAATAATAAAGAATAAAAGAAAAATAAGGAAATATTTAGAATAAATATTGAGTGACCTAAACCCAAGAGAGGGCCAAGCATTGGCCTGATCGCCAAATAAAATAAGTAGAGAGAGATCGGGCCACTCTTCCGTGTACATATATACAACCTATGTATATAATTTATTTCCACAAAAATAAAAATAAAAAGATATTTTTATCCCCTTGTATATACTTCTAAAAATAGAACAAAAATCAGAAAATAAAAATAAAACTACAATAAAACTCTCTCTCTCTCACCTTGTATACAATACATGTAAATATGTATCTTTCCCTATTTAATTTATACTTACAAATAGATAATAAAAAATAAAAAATATTTTTATACTCTAAAATTATGTTGTAAATAAAATATAAAATTGGGGTATTTTTGTAAAAATAATAAATTAAAAATAATTGTACAAAATACATAGCTATTTTATACCTGTATATAATACAATACACTATATATATTAATTTATTTTTCATAAAAATAAATAAAAATCAAAGAAAAATTCCTTGAAAAACAATAAACATTTTTTTATTTTACTTATTTTTTAATTTAAAAACATTTATTATTTTTTATCTATTTATTTTTGAATTTTCTACTATTTTGTCATCTAGTCTATTTTGTCATCTTCCCCTGCCACACCTGATTGGACCAGGGCAGAATGTGGACCCCAGTCAACTGCCCCCTGAACCTTCGTTCCACGCGGATCCGGTTTTGACACCCGTTTCTCCCAATTATCTCGACCGGATCTTGCACCCTCTTGCTCTGATTTTGGCGTCCGCATCTCCCTAGTGGATCTGTGATCCTCGCAGATCCCCAAGGAGTCGTGGATCATCCGTGGTTCGCGTTCTCTGACCTAATCCATCCGGCTACCTAGGACACCCTAGAAATCCACTCCGTCGCCTCCCCAGCAAGCCAGCTCGTGTCACACACTTCTTTGCTACCCTAGAAACCTCCGCCTTGGTGACAGCAACCGGAGGCCACCTTTGGTCATCGGAAAGGTGTTGTGTAGACGATGCTCACCTATCGTGGCTGAAGCACCGCCATGAAGAGCATCGTCCGCCAGCCGCAACATAGTCGAGGCAAGGACCCAGCCGTTCACCTCCCCTGGAGCTCAGGATCACGTTAGGACCCTCATGTAGCTTTCAAATAGATCCTGGTTCCTTTATTCCATCAATCTTTCATTTGTCCACCACTATAGCTCTGTTCGTCCATATCATCCACCCATTCAGATCGACAACCTCGTTCACCCTCCATCGTCCTATGCCATCTGATCACCCTAATCTTGGCTCGAATTGCCAAGGTTGGACAATCGGTCGCATCCATCGCCTTCGCCGGAGACCCTCCACCCATCCATTGTCGCTTCTCTCTTTTTTAGGACCAATAACCCCGACCGGAGCCTTGCTCTGAGTCTGAGCTTTCTTGTGCAGGCCGTGACGTGCGTGAAGACCATCCAAATCACCATCGACCAACTTCACCGGAGTGTTCCTAGGTCCCAGTCATCGCCACGATCATCAAACCGTCAACTATTCCATCAGAGCCGACCATTCGATGTGGAAGGGTCCCACGATCCTTGTGGTGCCTTCCGATCCTTCATCGAAGCTCCGGATCTTCGCCGGTGCTCTGATGACGCTCGCCTCAACGTAGTTCTTCCAGACCCCCTCTCCGTCGTTGGATCGACTCCCTCGTCCAAATGCCATCTCAGCCATCCATTCACAGCAGGTGTTAGGGTGTTAGATGTCAGATCTAACTGTTGGACATGTGAGCCTACGGTTAGCCATTATGCAATAATTGTTATTGCAAATATCATTCCCGGATCTGAAATGAAGAATGACTCATTTGCATAATAGGTCCCTTAGTACAATTAGGGTTATATACCATGGTCATCTTAACAATCATACAATTGTTGATTCAACTATTGAATCATAGAGGTCGGTGCTTGGATGAATATCTAAAGGGTTAGATTGAGGAGTCATCAATTACCGTCACATGATTGTTAAGAGATGATCTCCAGCCTAGGTAGGAGATGGAAATCCTTTCTTAGTTAGGCTGATATCTGACTGACCTCTTGATGCAGGTCCTCTACATAGGAATAGATTTTCAGAGGTGTCAGATTAGTTAGGTCAAAGAGTTGACTTAACGAGATCGAGATAACCTAAGTCCTATATCATATGCTGTCATGATATAGGCACACATCCTCTGACCGGAGACAGATGTGTTACTATATATCCGAGTATGTACTTTTGGCAGACCAATTGGTTGATGACCTAATCAAGGTCTACACACCAGCACGCTGGTGTGCATGTAAGGTCATATGAGTAATACGATCTCTCAAAGGGATCATACAGGTTCAATTACTGAACCGGAAGACATGAACTCACTCATGAGATATCGGGAAGAATCAAATTCCGTGCACGGTCGTCTCCCTTTTGGAAGCTTGACTGAATTTGTAGGTTTGATATATACTTTTGGAAAGTATATGATCAAGACCTAGGTATGATATATGCTTTTGGAAAGTATATGATCGATACCAACTCCCAATGATCGAATGAGAAACTTACTGATAAAACCCTGAAGTAGACAGTGTAAAGTTGATCTAATACTACGGGTTTATTCTGAGTCTTCCAGTATGCAGGATGTACAGGTATTGGGAATACCTGAGGGTGATGTGATCATAAATGATTGTATAACCATGACACTTCCATTCCTAGGGAGTGATGAAATGAGTCTGGATTTTAGTGACTCCTCTCAGTAGAGAAGTAATCTGATCTTGGTCCAAAATGTTGGACATTAATCTCAATTGATTCAGATGCAATGAGAAGATTAGATTTGTGGTCTTGATTTAATCAAGCATCAATGGGAGGCCCGCGATCTAGATTTGAGATATGATCTCAATATCCGAGTCACTATACGTGGAACAATACAATCCCCTTGTCCTTATCTCTAAGTATTCGCGGAGAAAGCGCATTATCCTTGAAAGGGTTCAGGATAATTTCATTGTTGATAATATGTATCTGAGCATTGAGAAAATGAATAATTAAATGTGATTTAATTATCACGAATAATATAAATTTGATTCAAATTATAAGGAGATTTATCTTAGATAATTAAATATAATTTAATTATCAAAGATGTGTATAATGTGAATGTGATTCATATTATTGGGGCACATGAGAATAAGAGATCCAAGATGACTAAATGTGATTTAATTATCATAGATATGAATAATATATATAGCAATATCCATATTAGTCGTATATATTATAAATGTGATTTATAATATATAAGAGATTGCTATTTGTAATTTACATTTGTTAATTAATTGTTGATGTAAATTGGATTCACATTGGACAATTAATTGAAAATGTAATTCACATTTTATTTTGGGTTGTGAATGTGATTCATAATTTTCCAATGGCAAGATTGCAATATTCACAAAATAATTATGAATTATTTTTGTAGAATAATTTACAAAAAGTGTTGTTGTAAATCTTGGAGATTTTCATGGAATAATGTAATCTCATGAGATCTCATGAGATTGCATGAGATTGCCACCAAATCCAATATTATGGAAGGAGGCGATCTTCATTCCATAATCTCTATGCTTGATTGATTTAATTTGGGATTGATTTATGTTGGTTTATTAATGTACATTTAATCTAAATTAAATTAATTGTTGTTGTTTTTACCAACACAAATCTTAACCATTAAAAGAAACACAATCAATGAGCGCCATTGTATTTGTGTTGTCTTGAGATCCATGGATCTCAAAATATTATAAAAGGAGAGGCACTCCATTGCTCTTCTTTACACATAAGAGAACATAAGTCTCTCTTTCTCTTTCTCTCTCTACATGACCATTCTCTCTCTCATGTGGCCATCCACCATGGATGGCCTGGAGAGGTTCTTCATCGCCGCAACGTCGTCGTTATGCTGCTTGATTGTTTGCTCGTGGATCTCCGTCTCCTTCGGTGTGCCTCGCTCGTGAAGAAGACGTCGAATCTTGTGTGTCGAGATCAGAGATCCTCTGCTTCGATCATCAATATGAATTGCGAGAAGCACGTATTTCATCAACATGCTCGCAAGCGTCTCCTCCGTCGGATCGGACTTGAGACAGGAGGTCTCTTCGTTTAAATACTCGATCGCAACCACACTTAAAGAGGTAAACCTAATACTTGTTTGTGGTTCTGACGAAACGATCCGAGAAGTGCTCTTGGATCATGTGGTTTATCATATGAATTTTTTTTAATTCCGCTGCATAGAACAACTAGTGCGACTAGTCATTCATCGTCGTATTCGATACGACACTCACACTTCCACGATGCGCTTGAGGATCTCTAACCATATCCTTCAAGTGGTATCAGAGCCTTAGGTCGAAGGTTTTGGATATGATCCATTAACCGAGGACGACTTGGGTTCATTAAGGTTTGCGAAAGTTTTCTTGCATTTCATTTTCACATCTCTGTTTTGTGATTATTTTCGCCACTGTTTAAATTTCTTAAATACGAAAATAATAATTGTATTTTGTTTCCTATTAAATAAGGAAACCATAGGATCTGAGTTTACGTAATTTGGATTCTGTATGCTCTAGGTATGCTCATTTTAGTGAACATGTATCCACAGTTTCGGGGACTGCAAATCTTAATGTAATTAAAGAGTTAATTGCGGATTTAAAACGCCTTAAAATGCGTGAAAACAACTTAGGTTTTGTTGTAAATCAAATTAGAAAACTTTAGGAACTTATTTTGCTTAATTAGGATTTAAATTTATTAAGATATGGTATTTTTAGTAAGTGAGGGTCACTGCTGGAAATACTTTCCTAATCAAGAACCTAGTGATTGTCATCTAATCAATTAGTGAAATTAAATTATTAATTTTCTGGAATAATTGTGCATAAATATTTTTGAAATATTATATGATAATTATTTCCTTAAATAACATTGCCCTAACCAATATTTGATTAGATGTGATCTAGATCACTAATTGGTTACATGATCTACATGATCTACATTCCAACAAACATGTTGTTTGAATAGGATTTGGGATTTGTTTAGCAAATCTCATTATAATGTTAATCAAAATTGTTTTGATTATTATTATTATATGGTATAATTTTGGTTGAGGAACCGATTATCATTTCAAGTACAAAGTGATCTATTTTGCATTATCCTTTCCCGAGGTGGATATGGTGTCTAGTCGGGGAGCGTTGGGGTAGCAAGTTGCACCGTGTGCGGTCTGTCCCACTCCCGTCGGTACTGGCTATGATAGCGAGTAGGGTTAGTATAATGCTTAAGAAATCATGATGTATTTCTTTCGAAATAATACGTATTTGAGATAATACCATAATTCAAGTTACAATAAAGATTGTTTGTTGGATATTGATTGGATCGTTGATTTAATATGATTAGATTAATTTGAATTCAATTAAAATTAAGACACTCTATTATAAATAGATGTTTTAATTCCCTTGTAAGAATTAAGCATAATGAATATGATTCATAATGATTAATTAAATTTTAATATGATATGGAGGATCACATAAGTGGCATCCATGGTCTCCCGTCAAGGTGAAGGGTTCCATCGCCAGAGATTGTATGTCGGAGACGCCTGTCCGAAGTGACAGCTCCTGCATACAAGCCATTTGGCTCGGGCTCTTCTTCTCGAAAGAGTAAGGACGTATGCGTAGTCACCCAATATCAGGTCCTCATATTATTGGGGTGATATTGGATTACGTATAGCGAGTTGTATTCCTATTGACGGTTGGTTCAATTAATCACGGGTCAACATCACCTTAGGGGTGGTGGGCCCGGGTGTTAAAGACCGAATTGGGAAATGCAAGTTGGACTTGCAAGGAGGAATGTGTTCCCTCTTCTTTTTATCGGAGTCACAGGTTCTCATATTATTGGGATGTGATAAAGATATGGAAGGAGATCCCAGATCTCGCTGAGATATAATGGTAAGTATATCTCTTACATTGAAAGTGATTAAGGGAATGAACTTTCAGTGTTGACAAGGCAAGACAACTTTGATATAAAAATTCCTAAATCAAAGTAAAATATGTATGTATATATATATACACACTTATGCAAATTTCTTATTTCAGATAATCCTTCATTAAACCCACTCAATGTTATACTCAATGATAACCAGTAAAATATCATGGATTGGACTCATGATCCAGATTTTGTACTTGCAGTTGGACACATAATGTATGTTGTTGCAATATGCAACTCTCCTCATACTAATGAGGAATTACAATTAAATAGATAATAGAACTACAACCCTAGGGTTTGTATGTCTCTATAGTCTTGATCTCTCATAGAATGTACTTTGGAAGTGACATGTCGATGATGATCGTAATTGTCAAATAATCCTTATAAAGACTTAATAAGATGTTCTGGTATACATATGTGCTCTCAACATTTAATCATGAATGACATGGTTCTCTGCATCATGCAGAATGGTGGCTCCATAAGAGATGATGTATTCAAAATGTTTACATACCTACCTGAACCAATGTTTTAAGAGTCTAGATGGATGTAGACATGATGAGTGTCATCGTTCTACTATCTATACTCTAGTCATTCAAGAAGCTTCATAATATTTATATTGTATGAATTTAATGAAGCATGTATAAATGTTGAAATACTCTTACATTGGATTCTTTTGAATTTAACATAAGAGTCCTTAGTCTTAAACGATGGTTGTTTATAGATAAAGGGAGCGCAGTGGAAGCATGGGTTGGACCCAAGTAAGAAGGAAAGTCAATTAGTTGATTGTACTTCTGTGACTTCCATATGACATCCAAAGAGTTGAATGAATGTCAATACTGCAATAAGTTGATGTATTGATAGTATGACTATGAAATCTATCTAGAATCCTTAGTGAAGGATTCAGATAGAGCATTAGAATAATCTACATATAATCATTGATATTGACTTGTTTATTTGATAAGATAAAGTCTAATAGTTGTATCTCAATCTTCTAATGACACTTGCAATTGGTTGCATATATATATTAGAAGATTAGAAATTTGATCTTAAAGTTTAATGGTCATCCATGTTGGAATTGATGCAATTGTTGCAATAATTTCCATTGGATCAATAGACTTCATAATTTCAGTGGGAGAGCCCTTGGTCTTAGAGAATGTCTCTCCTAGACATTAGAATACACTCACTGTTTGTTTCTAAATGTTGGAAAAAAACATGAATTCTGGAATGGACCTATCATAAAGAGTTATGATGGATATATTTCAGAAAGTAATCTAACATCCAAAGGACTCTACTGAATTAGAAAATTAATGAATGGTTAATTATCATTTCTAACACTGAAAATTTAAAACCTTAAAAGATCAATAGGAGGATAAAGATCATTTGACAATGATATGGCATCAAGCTTTCGACGTTTGCATGTTGATTTGATCAATAGACAAGTAAGAATGAAACTTTAGAATGTCTACAATTTCAAAACTTACATACTTATGAATATTTATTCAAAAGTAAAATGTCCAATATACCCTTCCTTAGGAACGGTGTAAGATGTCAAGGTATTCAGGATCTCATACATATTTGATGTATGCAGATCATCTATATCATAGTAAACATTATGGATATGTGATATCTATTGATGATTATGTATGATATGAGATTTCTTCTCTTCACCTAAGAAACCTTTGAAATGTTCAAAGATTTCATTATTTTGGTCTAGAACCAAAGTTTGAAGGAAGATAAAATGAATTTGATCTAATCTAGGAAGCTTGTACCTGTTAGATGATTCAAAGAATACCTTATGAAGATATGAATATCATTTCTATCTCAATCCTCCTAACACACCTTAACTTAATAGAGTTATAGGGAGATACAATTGGATCATGTGTCACATGATCTCATCAACGATGAATTTTAGCATAATTATCCCTTAGTTTCCAGGTATATATGTGTAGTAGAAACTACAATGTATATCCTTAATAAGGTTCCATGCATGTAAGTTGGAATCTAGCACTTGAGAGTGCTGCTTCATTAGGAAAACAAAGGATGGTATTGGATATCTACTTTATGACCTTGAGATTCCTAAAATATCTCATCTCTGAGAATGTGATTCTTAGAGGTTGAGACTCTTGAGAATCAAGATGAGAATGAAGTACATGAACTCATTTAATCTTGAGATGATAATGAGGTTCCTGAAATCAGAAGCTAAAAGGACAATTAAAGATGAAACATTAATACCTCTTCAAATAAGTTTGAGGATGTATTCCATATGTCAATTAAGTCTGACAATGATCTGACTTCATATGATGAAGTCTCTGAAGATAATGACATTTAAAGATGGATGTTAGCAATAATGTCTAAAGTAGACTTCATATACAAGTATTGTATATGAACCCTCGAGGATCCACCTATATGGCTAAGACTTATAAAGGTGTAAATGGATCTTCCAGAGAAAGAAGTCAAGATTGCATTCCTCTCTGAGGATATTCACATGAAGTAGCCCCAGGGCTTCATGGTTGAGGAAAGCAATATGTGCAAGCTAAAGAAATCCATCTATGGACTCAAATAAGCTTCTTGTTGTTGGAACATAAGATTTGATGAAATTATAAATGTTATGATTTCAGATAGAATCTTGGTGAACCATATGAAGCTTAGTGAGAGTGCCATTTGTGTTCATCATGCTAAATGTAGATAATATCCTAATCATTTAGAATGATATAAGGATGATAATAAGTTTTTTATAATCTGGTTGTTCCATAACTTGAGATATGATCTCAAAGATGCCTCTTAGATCTTAGTTTTGAAGGTGTTCAGAAGCAAAGAGAACAGGGTATTGAGACCATCACATTTTGTAGTACACCTTGGGCATATTCCATTCTTGAAAATTCCAAGAAAGGCTTCCATCCCTTAAGATATGGTACTGAGCTATCTAAAGGGATAACGCCTCAAAGAGTTGAGGAAATGGATGCTAGAACTGCTTTCCCTTGTGCACCAGTTACGAGAAGTTGAACGTATGCTAGATGTGTACAAAAACCAGATATCTGCCATACAGTGGGAGTAATAAAGTGTTGCTAATCCTACTATGATGATAAAACACTTGATTGCAGTAATAACTATATCTTCAAAGATAACAAGACTTTCGAGATAGTGATATCTGAATCTTATCTTCAAAAGCTTAAGACTTTATAGACACTGATATAAAAGGTCTTAACTGTAGATACCTTAGGAGATAGAGATCTCCATGAATAAAGGTATTTTGATAAGGATTATGAAAATACTGATTGTAACAATTACTAAACTAAAATGTCAAGGACACTATAATACCTTTAACAAGGTTAAGTATTGGTTGCATAAGATGCAACATTCGCATTGGATGTGAGCACTGTTACTAGGAGATATGCAAGTGTCGTAAAAGGACTTGGCATAGTCTTTTGGGAACAGGGTGACAGATCAGCTTACCTAGCTATTTTCTAAATAGCCTATGATTGTCACATGAGTATGGGTTTAAATGATTAGCCCATTAATGGCTCTTTGGGCTAGAGGGAGATTGTTGGACATGTGAGCCCACGATGAGCCATAATGCAATAAATTTTCTTGCAAATATCATTCCCTGATCTGAAATGAATAATGACATTTGCATAATAGGTCCCTTAGTACAATTAGGGTTATGTACCATGGCCATCTTAATAATCATACAGCTGTTGATTCAAGTGTTGAATCATAGAGGCTGGTGCTTGGATGAATACCTAAAGGGTTAGAATGAGGACTCATCAAGCACCGTCAAATGATTGTTAAGAGATGATCTCCAGCCTGGGTAGGAGATGGCAATCCTTTCTCAGTTAGGCTGATATCTGACCGACCTCTTGATGCAGGTCCTCTGCATAGGAATAGAGATTCAGAGGTGTCAGATTAGTTAGGTCAAAGAGTTGACTTAACGAGATCGAGATAATCAAAGTCCTATATCATATGTTGTCATGATATAGGCCTACATCCTCTGATCAGAGACAGATGTGTTACTATATATCTGAGTATGTACATTTGGCAGACCAATAGGTTGATAACCTAATCAACGTCTATACACCGGCATGTTAGTATGCATGTAAGGGCATATGAGTAATACGATCTCTCAAAGGGATCATACAGGTTCAATTACTGAACCGGAAGACATGAGCTCGCTCATGAGATATCGGGAAGAATCAAATTCCGTGCACGGTTGTCTCGCTTTGGAAGCTTGACCGAATTTGTAGATTTGATATATACTTTTGGAAAGTATATGATCAAGACCTAGGTATGATATATGCTTTTGGAAAGTATATGATCGATGCCAACTCCCAATGATCGAATGAGAAACTTATTGATAAAATCCTGAAGTAGACAGTGTAAAGTTGATCTAATACTTTGGGTTTATTCTGAGTCTTCCAGTATGTAGGATGTACAGGTATTGGGAATACCTGAGGGTGATGTGATCATAAACAATTGTATAACCATGACACTTCCATTCCTAGGGAGTGATGAAACGGGTCTGGATTTTAGTGACTCATCTCAGTAGAGAAGTAATCTGATCTTGGTCCAAAATGTTGGACATTGATCTGAATGTGATTCAGATGTAATGAGAAGATTAGATTTGTGGTCTTGATTTAATCAAGCATCTATGGGAGGCCCGCGATCAGGATTTGAGATATGATCTCAATATCCAAATCACTATACGTGGAACAATATAATAGCCCTATCCTTATCTCCAAGTATTCGCGGAGAAAGCGCATTATCCTTGAAAGGGTTCAGGATAATTTCATTGTTGATAATATGTATCCGAGCATTGAGAAAATGGATAATTAAATGTGATTTAATTATCATGAATAATATGAATTTGATTTATATTATAAGGAGAATTATCTTAGATAATTTAATATGATTTAATTATCAAAGATGTGAATAATGTGAATGTGATTCATATTATTGGAGTACATGAGAATAGGAGATCCAAGATGATTAAATGTGATTTAATTATCATGGATATGAATAATATGAATAGCAATATCCATATTAGTCATATATATTATAAATGTGATTTATAATATATAAGAGAGAGCTATTTGTAATTTACATTTGTTAATTAAATGTTTATGTGAATTGGATTCACGTTGGACAATTAATTGAAAATGTAATTCGCATTTTATTTTGGGTTGTGAATGTGATTCACAATTTTCCAATAGCAAGATTGCAATATTCACAAAATAATTATGAATTATTTTTGTAGAATAAACAACAAGTGTTGTTGTAAATCTTGGAGATTTCCATGGAATAATGTAATCTCATGAGATCTCATGAGATTGCATGAGATTGCCACCAAATCCAATATTATGGAAGAAGGCAATCTTCATTCCATAATCTCCATGCTTGATTGATTTAATTTGGGATTGATTTATATTGATTTATCAATATACATTTAAATTAAATTAAATTAATTATTGTTGGTTTTTACCAACACAAATCTTAACCATTAAAAGAAACACAATCAATGAGAGCCATTGGATTTGTGTTGCCTTGAGATACATGGATCCCAAAATATTATAAAAGGAGAGGTACTCTATTGCTCTTCTTTACACACAAGAGAACATAAGTCTCTCTTTCTCTTTCTCTCTCTACATGCCCATTCCCTCTCTCTCATGTGGTCGTCCACCATGGATGCTCTAGAGAGGTTCTTCATCGCCGCAGCGTCACCGTTATGTTGCTCGATTGTTTGCTCGTGGATCTCCGTCTCCTTCAGTGCACCTCGCTCGTGAAGAAGACATCGAATCTCGTGTGTCGAGATCAGGAGATCCTCTGCTGCGATCATCAACTGTGATTGCGAGAAGCACGTGTTTCATCATCATGCTCGCAAGCGTCTCCTCTGTCGGATCGGACTTGAGACAGGAGGTCTCTTCGTTTAGAGACTCGATCGCAACCACTCTTCAAGAGGTAAACCTAATACTTGTTTTTGATTCGGACGAAACGATCCGAGAAGTGTTCTTGGATCATGTGGTTTCGTCACATGAATTTTTTCTTTAAAATTTCGCTGCATAGAACAACTAGTGCGACTTGTCGTTCATCGTCGTATTCGATACGACGCTCACGCTTCCGTGATGCGCTTGAGGATCTCTAACCATATCCTTCACTAACGTCCCCATACCAGCCACGTAGCCGACATCTGATAGCCATTAGATCTAGCACCTGACAGTTCCAGAGCTGACCGTTCACGCCCAACCAGAGGACGATATGTGGCACCCCACGCACAGCTCACGTGCCTTCATGGGTAATTTGCTCCGGTTACCTTGCGTTTATTTTAGCTTCCATTTCAGTCTATAAATAAAATATACAATTGGACCGTTTTGCATTTTAGAACCTGTAGTTTTCCATATTTGCATTTTTAGTCATGCTTGTGTGAATCCACGTGCTTCGTTACGTGATTTCTAGGTTATTTGCATTGTTTACCCTGGACTTATCCTCAGTTATGAATTGAAGTTTTATTTCTCATATTTGCGAATATGCCCCTGCGAATATGGTCCATGTGTGCTATGTGTCTTTTCTTTGATTAAATAAATAGCATTTTAGCTCTAAAAATTACGAAATTTTGACGTGGCTCCTGCCACAATGTAGGAATTTTGGTGAATTTTTGGTTTTGTTCTGATTTCATTTGTTGTTTTCAAAAATTCAAAAACCTTAAAAAGTGTCGTTGTTTGTTTTAGAAAATCAACTAAAAATAATAAAATACCTTGAAAAATTCTAAAAAAATCCGTGATTGCTTCTTTTGTGTTGTTTGAATTTCTTTCAAATTTTCACTTTATTTCCATGCATAAAAACCATAGAAATTCAAAAAGAGTAAAAATCAAAGAAAATTCGGCAAAAAATCATAAAAAAACTTTAAATAAGTTGCTGTAGTTAGGTTTTGTTTTATAGTTTCAATAAAATTACTACTAGAATTTTATAGGCGCTTTATTTAATTTTAATTTGCCTTTAGATTCCAGTTGTACATTTCTTCTTGTTTTTGGCCTTTTTATATTTTAAAAAATCAACCAAAAATCAGAAAACCCCCATAAAATTCACAAAAACACTTGTATATTTTAAAAACATAAAAATATTTTTATTATTAATTTTTTTAAGTATTTTGACCCTTTAAATAATTGCTTGAAAGTGATTGTTGGCTTTCCCTTTATCCATTTTCTCACTATAAAAATCATAAAAAAAATGGAAAATAATAAAACCCACCAATTCTCTTTATTTCCTTGGTTTTCCGACTACTTTGTAGGTTTTTCATTTCGTGCTCCTTATGATCGACCCTGGTAGCTATTCCATGTAAAATAAACTAGCAAGACCGCTTGCTACATTTTGATTGCTTTATTTTCTCATTTGGTGGTCTGATTTTCTGGATTGATTTCGTCGCCGCAACGACTATATTTATTCTTTAACCCGAGTAGCAAAAGCGTGTCATCAGAATGGCGTCGTTGCCAAGGAACACATCTTAGTAGTCGATTTTCCTTGCTTACTTGATTTTCTGCTTTAAATTTTTTGATATATTTTTCATAATTGTGATCTGACCTATCTTTTGTTTCTATCTTTCTTACGAGGGCCCGACGAGCGAGGGTGGCATTCCTAGGAGTGTCAGTGCACCCGAGCAAAGCAGAGGCGACTCGTTTCTCCATCGAGCCGCAGGAGAGCGTATGGGAGCGGGAACAGAAGAGTGCAAAGATCTGAGTAGTTTAGGACTTTTATTATTATTATTATTATTATTATTATTGTAATAATACAGGGACTTGGACTTTGGACACTTGGCTTATCGGGGTCTGTTTCGTCGGGCACCGGTGTGCTGGGGGACCTCACCACGGTTTTCACCGGTTTTGTTTCCACCGCATTTACTTCATGTCTGATTTTCGAAGATTTTGGCCCCTAGACTTAGGATTTTCCTTGATTGTGATGTAATTAATTAAGGACCAACCTTATTATCTGCATGCACCTATAGATCGATCAAGTAGACCTTATTAATTAAATCACAAGAAAAAATTGGTTTAATTAGGCTCTAGTCCACATGTCGTGAGAAACCACATACAGCGCTGGCAGGATCCGTTGTGGTGGGCACCGAGTGGTTCCCAAGATCGGACTCCGGACTTAATCTGATTAGCTAGCTATTGTTCTTCTCGTGTAAAAAGTGCTTCATCTAAGGCCGATTTCTCCTTGCATCATATAGGTAGTTTCAATTCTGTCTTTAAATGTATGCGTAGATCACTCTTCATGTAGAGAGCTGGAGTCAGATACGCATTTCTTACTCTGCATGCATCATCGTGTTTGATCATGCATCGGCTTTTTCGACTTCTCCCTCTGTTTTAGACTTAAAATAATCAGGAGAACAGAAAATTCGTTAGGCGTTGTTTGCTTGAAAATTATCTAAAAAGAAAAACTATAAAATTGGGATTGCTAAACACACTTGACCCTAAAAGTCAGTGCATTGAAAAAATTGTCTTGGGAGAACAATTCCCTCCGTGTTTGCTTTGGATGAGCGAGAGAGTGAAGCGCATACTAGGATAGAGCCATACCCGAACTCTTGGCAGACTACCGACCTTTTATACGAGACAGACTGTTAGGAGCATTGGGTTCCTACCAGCTTGCTTAATCGCTCTGATAGATTGTTTTATCACCCAAATAAAATCAACAAGATAAAAGACCGAACCTTTACGGTCATCAGCTCTGTGTGAGTAGGTGAATTGGGGGTTTGTTTGCCTGATATTGTGTGTTTTCAAGGTCTCATCCGCCTTCACTCTCCACATCACGATGATGGGTCGGAGATCCCTTAGGTAGCCTCTGTTTGCATCGCTCTCGAGCATTCCGGTCCACTCATCTAGGTTGGTTCGTGAGAGTCCAGACCTGCTCTTCGAACTCGAGTTTGACTCCACCCTGTTCCCCCTCGACCACCCTTCTACCAGTCCTGAGGTGCCCGAATAGAGACAGCAGCAGACATTTGATCATTTGACGACACATGAGTTTGGGTCTTTTGCCTTTGCAGAGACCATGGCCAGCAACGAGGAGTGTACTGATGGGCCCAACCAGACACAGACATATGTTCTTGATCAGGGTGCCATCAACAACACCATGTTAGCCTCCGTGGAGACCATGCAGAGACAGATTAGAGATAAGGGGTCTTTCATGGCCGATATGCACTGGGAGATGGCTCAGATACGGGAAAACAAAGAGCAGAACAAAGCCATTGGAGTACTAGAGATTCCTGAGGGGGTAGAGCCAGATGAGCCAGCACAGCCAGCAGCACATGCACGTCCGATGAGAGAGTTGCACAACCCTGGTGCAACTATAACCCACAGATATATTCAGCTGCCAGCCATTTTGGGAGACTTCAAGCTCCCATCTCAGACCATTCAGCTATTGCCCAGATTTCATGGGCTTGTCGTCGAGGAGTCGCACCTCTATCTCCTGAAGTTTGAGATGATCTGTAGCACGCTCCATGATCGACTCGTGGACGAGGACACCATCAAGATGATGGATTTTCCGTTCTCCCTCGTCGACAGAGCATCCTATTGGCTGAAACATTTAGGGAGATACGTTAATTTGTGAGAACAGCGCCAGACTTAGTACTTGAATAAGTACTATTCACTCGGCCGGACGAATGCAGCGCGAGCCCTCATCAACAACTTCTCCTTGCTTCCCAACGAGCAATTTCATGAAGCATGGGAACGATTCAGAGAGTTGATAGACCGGTGTCCACAGTACGACATATCCAAGCCCAACTTACTGCAGAGTTTCTTTTGCAGGCTGACACCGGAGCTATCGGGGCTCGTGAACGCATCTTGTGGGGGATCCTATTTTGCGAAGGATGAGGATCGGGTCTGTGCTATCTATGAGGAGATGGCCAAGAATTACACTGTCATGTCCCAGACCCGACTATACACTCAGGGGAAGCCCCATCCACAGGTTGCGTCCTACCAGAGGATTGCACGTATCGATGCAGGCCCATCCACTTCATCAACAGCCGCAGCACAGGTAGAGTCATCTGCTTTTGATATGGGGATCATTAGCGAGAAGTTGGACCACATCGAGCTCATTGAGAAGAAGCAGTGCCAGAGGATATCACAGATGGATCAGATGGCACAGATGCTAAGTGACCTAAAGACCCAGATCATGTGTCTCCAGGAGGCACAGATGGCTTCTCAGCCTCGTCTCAGGTCACAGGTCGATATCAGCAGCAGCAGCTCAACCCAGCACTCCAGCCAGCCCAGATAGGTTCACCATGTTCAAGCGAAGTCATTCCAGTAGTCGCAACAGCAGTACTTCCAGCCACAACCATCTCAGGACACTCAGATGGTGGTATGTCAGCAGGATCAGCCCCTTGCAGTCCTTCCCCCACCCCCTTATGAGTAGGAGCCGTTGATGGATGTCAACGGTATTTGGTACGACCGACCTCAGCCTAGGATCCACCGAGATCATCTCGGATTCTGTTGGTCAGCCGAAGGTGCCTCTTCTCAACAGCAGCCTCTAGTTCAGGGTGGGCAGTATAGCCAGCAGCAGCCCCAGTTCCCACAGTCACAGCCCCAGCCACACTACCAGCAGGGTTCTCGTCCCTATCAGTAGGGACAATCGTGGAGGCAGCAACCTCAATAGTTCTCTCACCAGTATCCCCCTCATCCTTCCCAGCAGCAGTAGCCTCACTTCCAGAGAGGCCACCTATCCGGTTCTCATGGGCTAGCCTATGAGAACCCAGCTCTTGAGGATTTAGCGCACCTTGTCTCTGAGCAGTAGGCCACTTTCAGATGGGAGATGGAAGAGTTACGTCAGGAGATAAGAGAGATAGTGAAGGGAAAGGCCGCCATACCTACTGAGATCGAGCCAAACCCTAACAACCTGAAGAGGAAGTCTGAGCAGGTAGAGTTTACAGAGATTACCAATCCTAGTGACTCACTTGGTAATATTTCTTCATACACTTTTGATGCTAACTTTGTTACACTTAGGAGCAGTAGGATACCAGACAGCGGCGCCTTGTCTGAGCGATGACACCATGAGGACTCAGGAGTGCCAGATGAGGAGGAGAGTGGTGCTGATGCCGCTCATGATGATGTTGATGACAGTGGTGCTGATGCCACCAAAGGTGTAGATCCAGCTGACGGTATTGAGGTCGTCACTTCACCAGATGTAGGAGGTGGTGCTGATGCCACCAGAGATGATGATGCTGAGCCAGAGTACGATGCTGATGCCGCAAGTCCAGATGTCGCAGGTGGTACTAAGGCCACTCATTCTATTCCTGTTGCATTCCCTTCTGTTACTGTATCTCGGGACTATTCTGGAAAATCTAATAAAGGAAAGGATTCTTTATTTGTGAGTTCAGTTGTGATGCATGGAGATATTTGTATGGATTCTGTTTCACCACAGCAGCACAAACCCATTCCTAGCCCTCCATCTGAGGAGGGCCCAGCCATCCCCTTCCAGCACTCCGCTTGGCTAAGGGGACTAAAAAAGAAAATCCAAAAAAATCTCAGCAGCTAGAGTTCAGGCAACAGATGATAGACAGATTTCATATTCAGCTGACTCTACATGTGACCTTGGAGCACATCCCTCTCTTCTAGAGGAACCTTAGAGAGAAGACCACTATTCACAGGAAGAGAAGGAACCATCATTCAGAGATCCATGTGCTTACTAGAGCCACCTGCTTCGCCATCCAGAACCGTCTGCCAGCCAAGAGTCCAGATGCAGGAGCTCCATATGTCAGATGTCATATCCATGAGTAGAGGTTCGATCGGACTCTATTAGACAGCGACTCTTCCATCAACCTACTTCCGGCAGCCTTACTCGACCGATTCGTGTTTGTCCATCTTCGATAGAGCAGGACAGTCCTTCAATTTGCTGATAGATCTGTCAAGAGGTCGAAGGGATTATTGAAGGACGTGGTCGTCACAATTCAAGATCTGAAATTCCATGTGGACTTCATTGTGTTGGACATGGAGATCCCTGAGTCTGTGACCAATACCCCCATCATTTTAGGATGCCCGTTTTTTGCCACAGCCAAGGCAATGTCTGATCATGATAGCGGGAAGGTATACTTTCGTGTCGAGGGTGAGAGTATACAAATAGAGACGATCTATGAGACTAGAGCGAGAGATTCAACATGCTCAGAGCAGCTTAGTGATTCAGAGCAGATGACAGAGGCAAAGCAAGACGTCCACCAGGAGTATGATTTTGTGATCACAGATGACGAAGTCGCTTGGTCAGAACATGTTTCACGAGCTATCCTCTCACACTTAGATTCCACTGATTTCCGGATTCCAGCAAATGAGAGCTTGGAGAGCATACTCTTGGAAGAGGACACATTTGAGGCTGTAGACCGCGTTCAAGATAGCGAGGCAATTGATATTTCTGTTGATTCATATTCAGATCCCTCGGAATCAGATATTGAGTGGGCAGAGTTTGATGAGTTGATTCCATGTATAATTCCTACTGAGCCAGCAACTAGGGTGGAGATTGATCCGATTCAGGCAACAGATATACCAACAAAAGCGTGTCATCAGAATGGTGCAAAGCAGACTTCACCAGATTTTCATGATCAGCGAGAGTTCTCCCATGCAAATTTGGTTGCTTTCACTCAAACTTTTCAGAGGCCAGATTTGCCAGCACCCGGAGTTGAAGCCCTTGCCGCAGTCACTAAAGTATAGATCCATTGTGAGCGAGCATGAGATGCACCCAGTCATTATCTCAACAGATTTGACTGGAGAGCAAGAATCTTGTTTGATGGAGGTTCTTAAAAGGAACGCAAGGCGATAGGATGGAGTGTAGCTGATCTCCAGGGGATAAATCCGTCCATGTACTCCCACCATATCTATCTCGAAGAGGACGCGAAGCCATCACGTGAGTTCCAATAGTGGCTGAACCCGAACCTTCGAGAGGTTATCATGAAGGAAATCTCGAAATGATGGAGCATCGATTTTATCTACCCCATCTCCGACTCCAAGTGGGTTAGTCCATATATGCGGTGCCCAAGAAGACGGGTATCACTACAGTTATGAGCGAGTCTGGATAGGAGATAGCTACCCGGGTACCCACTTCTTGGAGGGTTTGTGTGGACTACATATAACTGAATTAGGCCACCAAGAAAGATCATTTCCCGCTGCCTTTTATTGATCAGATTATAAAGAGGCTAGCTGGGAAGAGTCACTATTGTTTTTTTAACGGGTACTCCGGCTACAATCAGGTGGCCATTGCACCAAAAGTCCAGGACAATACTACATTCATCTGTCCCTTTGGGACATATGCTTTCAGACGGATGCCCTTTGGTCTATATAACGTCCCGGCAACATTCCAAAGGTGCATGTTGTCCATCTTTTTGGACATGGTGGGTGATTGCTTCGAGATCTTCATGGACGACTTTTCGGTCTATCGTAATGGGTTTGATGCTTGTCTTGACTGCTTAGACCTCGTCCTTCAACGATGCATCGAGGTCCATCTTGTGTTATCTTGAGAGAAGAGTCACTTCATGGTGACTCAAGGGACGGTGCTTGGTCATATCATCTCCAACAGGAGCATGGAGGTTGATCCGGCCAAGGTGGATATCATCAGGAAACAAGATCCACCGTCCAACTTGTGATAGTTACGGTCTTTTCTGGGGCATATCGGTTTCTACCGATGATTCATTCATGATTTCAGTAGGATCGCCCGACCATTGATTGATTTGCTGACCAAAGACACTGAGTTCATTGTAGATGATAAGTGTCTTGCGTCATTTGAGACTCTCAAGAGTCTTGTTGTCGAGGCTCCTGTCCTCCAGCCGCCTGATTGATCTCTCCCATTCGAGATCATGACGGATGCCTCTGATTTTGCTGTAGGCGTTGTGCTGGGACAAAGGAGGGATGGAGTGCCTTTTGCCATTCACTACACTAGCCGTACATTGGATGTCATGCAACGGAACTACACTGTCACTGAGAAGGAGATGTTAGCAGTAGTTTTTACCTTGGATAAGTTCAGATCGTATATCATTGGATCTAGAGTGACTATCTTTACTGACCATACCACCATCAGGTACCTCATGGGAAAGAAGGATGCCAAAGCGAGACTGACTAGATGGATCCTTCTACTCCAGGAGTTTGATATTGAGATTAAGGATAAGCCTGGAGTTAAAAATGTGGTGGAGGATCATCTCTCCCGATTAGAGCATCTTGAGGAATCTGAGCAGCTTGATCATATTTCTGAGACCTTCCCAGATGAGGCGATCCTTGCTATCACCTCGCTCCCATGGTACGTAGATATTATGAACTATCTTGTTGCCAATAAAGTTCCACAAGGTTGGCCCAGGCAGCGACTTGAGACCTTCCTAGCGAAGGCCAAGTCTTACCATTGGGAGGATCCCATCCTTTACCATGAAGGAGGGGATAGCATCTAGCGATGGTGCATTCCTCAAGAGGAACACCATAGCGTCCTCACCTACTGCCACAAGATGGAAGCACGAGGACATCACTCTGGGAGGAGAACGACACAGAAATTGCTCAATTCCGGCCTATGGTGGCCTACTCTCTTCAAGGATTCAGACGAATTCGTGAAGAGATGTACTGACTGTCAGAGGATGGGCACTTGTAGACAGTGTGACATGATGCTGATGCAGCCCATTCACTTCTGTGAGGTTTTTGATGCATGGGGAATTGATTTCATGGGTCCATTCCCTAAGAGTCAGGGGTTAGAGTACATTCTGTTGGCCGTTGATTATGTTAGTCGTTGGGTTGAGGCCATCCCCGCCCGAACCACAAATGCTAGGACTGTTTGCAGATTTTTGAGGAAGCATATCATTTCACACTTCAGGGTACCTCGAGTTTTGATATCTGACGAGGGTCTCATTTCGTCAATGACAAGGTAAAGGCCCTTACAAGCGAGTTCAGCATAGACCATCGAATAGCACTCCATATCACCCTCAGACCAATGGTCTTGCTGAAATATCGAACAGGGAGATCAAGACGATATTGCAGAAGGTAGTCCGCCCAGACCGAAAGGATTGGTCGCAGCTTTTGGACTCGGTCATGTGGGCATACCGGACTTCCTTCAAAACTCTTTTGGGTACATCTCCCTTTCGCCTCATTTATGGCAAGCCCTACCATTTACCTGTTGAGATTAGGCATAAGTCACTTTGGGCTATCACAAACATACTTTTGGATCCATTGAGTGTAGGAGAACAGAGGAGGACAGAATTGGCAACCCTGGAGGAGCTTAGAGATACAACCTTTTCGAGCAGCCTACATTACAAGGAGCGAGTAAAGGAGTGGCATGATTCTCATATCAGCCACAAACAGTTTGAGCCAGATCAGAGAGTATGGTTATTTGATGCTAGGCTTAGATTATTTCCAGGGAAGTTGCAGATCAAGTGGAAGGGACCATACCTGGTCTGAAAGGTACATGACAATGGAAGCATTGACATATCTGAAATGTCATATGATTCTCCATTCGTGTTAACGAGCAGCAGCTCAAACCATATCTAGATCATGAGCCACTGGTCGTTGACGTCGCCCCTATTCATTTTACGTGAGATGTGGTCTTTGATTCACATCTAGTGCATCTCATGCCTGATTATCACTGTCCTCCGCCATGTATAGATCCAGATGTCCATATCATTTCATTCTTTAGTCCAACACCCCATCTGCATCCTATGATTATGCTATACTTAGGGTGTACCTTACCGTAAGTATGGGGGGCGTCAAACTCTTGAGTATTCTTTTCATTCTTTTTACCGTTGTGTTGTTGCCTATACTTAGAGACCTTTCACCCTAAGTATGGGGGAGATAAACATTGTATATCCTATCATTCGGGTTTCCATTTATGTACAGTATGCTATACTTAGGATTACATGATCCAAAGTATAGGGGGAAACACCGAGCTCTCTTCATTCTATTCTTTGATTCATCGGTGTAGTATACCATTCCTTTTCATTCCCTACACTAAGTACAAGTTATGTCTTATTCATCTCTCTCGATCCACTCTGAGGACATCGTTCGAGTTAAGTATAGGGGTTGTCGTATATATTTCATATATACTTTAGCCATAACTCGTACTTCGTGTGAGTGGGTTAATAAATAAAAGGGCTAAAACCCTTTATCTAAAAAAACCATAAAAATCTAAAATTTTTCTTTGTGCATAAAATTCTTTCTTGCATATACATAGCTATTTATAAAAATTATTTTTGTACAATTTTTTGTAAAAATGTTTTGTGTAGAGTTTGTAAATATTTTGATATCAAAATTATGTATATAGTACAAATTTTTGTAAAATGTTTGAAAAACAAAAGTTTGCAAAATCCTTGTGTAAATGAGTGTAAATATTTTGCAAAAATCCTGCATTCATGCATTCAAACAATTTAAAAAATTTTGCACATCTTCCAAAAACCTGCATAAAAAGATTTTTGTATATATTTGTACAGTTTTTCTGAATCATAGTTGGCATTTAAACTAGCCTGGATTTAATTGGAAAATGAAGCTTGATTAAGACCTTAACCCACGTAATTCTAAGAGGAACCTTATAGGGCTTAGGGTTAAAAATAGTTGTACAAAATACATAGGCATTTTATACATGTATGTAATACAATACATTGTATATAGATTAATTTATTTTTCATAAAAATAAAAAAATCACAGAAAAATTCCTTGAAAAATAATAAACATTTTTTCATTTTATTTATTTTTAAATTTAAAAACATTTATTATTTTTTATCTATTTATTTTTGAATTTTCTGGTATTTTGTCGTCTAGTCTATTTTGTCATCTTCCCCTGCCGCACCGGATTGGTCCAGAGCGGACTGTTGACCCCGGTCAACTGCCCCCCCCCCCCCCCCGGACCTTCATTCCATGCGGATCCGATTTTGGAACATGTTTCTCCCAATTATCTCGATCGGATCCTACACCCTCTTGCTCCGATTTTGGCGCTCGCATCTCCTTAGTGGGTCTGTGATCCTCGCGGATCTCTAGGGAGTCATGGATCATCCTTGGTTCGCGTACTCTGGCCTAATTCATCCGGCTACATGGGACACCCTATAAATCCACTCCATCGCCTCCTCATCTCACACCGCACCCTTTTTTGCTACCCTAGAAACCTCCGCCTTGGTGACAACAACCGGAGGCCACCTGTGGTCATCGGAGAGGTGTTGTGTAGACGACGCTCGCCTATAGTCGCCGGAGCACCACCACGAAGAGCGTCCTCCAAGCTTATCGCAGCTTGATTGTCACTATACATTTCAATTGGCCCTTTGACCAATTCGAGGCTTAGGTTCTCTAGAAAACGCCTGATCCACACAGCATGAGTGGTGGCCATGCTACATGCAATGTACTCGGCTTCCTGTGTATGTAGAGATACACATCCTTGTTTCTTGCTACCCCAAGAAATGGTTGCACCACCAAACATGAACAGGTAACCTGATGTGGATTTTCTATCATCCACATCCCCTCCGAAATCGGCATCGGAGCATCCTACCACTTCAAGCGATTCTGCTTGATACACAAGTTTCAGATGTACTGTTCCTTTCAGATATCGAAGAATCCTCTTTACAGCTTCCCAATGTGATGGACCAGGATTGATTTGATATCTACTGACTAAGCTTACTGGATAAGCTAAATCAGGTCGAGTACACATCATTGCATACATTAAACTTCCCACCGCCTGTGCATATGGTACATCTAAAGGTTTCTGCCCCTTTCCGGGACACTGACTCGTACTGAGTCTCTTTCCCATCACAAGTGGTGTTGGAGCTGGAGTGCTATTATGCATTCCAAATCTCCTTAATACAGTATGCAAATGTCTTTCCTGACTAAGGCTCAATGTCCTTGAGTCCCTATCTCTTGTTATTTGAATTCCAAGAACATAGGATGCTTCGCCCATGTCCTTCATCTCAAATTCATTGCTCAATTTCTGTTTGATTTCATTGAGCATTTGTATGTCATTAGCTGTGAGCAGAATGTCATCTACATACAATGACATGATTGCAAACCTTCTCCCACTCTTCATGACATACACACAGTTATCCAATTTATTTGAAACAAAACCAAATTAAATAAATTTCTCATGAAATTTGAGATACCATTGTCGTGAAGACTGCTTTAAACTATATAATGACTTTCTTAACTTGTAAACCTTTTTCTCCCGACCTTCAACCTGAGATCCATCAGGTTGTCGCATATAAATCTCCTCCCTCAATTCTCCATTAAGGAAGGCCGTCTTCACATCCATTTGGAATAATTCCAAATCCATATATGCGACTATGGCTAAGATCATCCGAATGGATGCAAACTTAGCCAGTGGAGAGTAGGTTTCTTGGAAATCTATTCCAGCTTGCTGAGTATAACCCTTGGCAACTAATTTAGCTTTGTATTTATCAATTGTACCATCAACTCGGTACTTTTTCTTGAATACCCACTTACATCCTATGTATTGCCTACCTTCTGGCAAATCACATAATCCCCAAACACCGTTTCGCTCGATTGAGTCCAACTCATCTCTCATGGCGGCCGACCATGATTCTGACTCAGATGAAGTCATAGCTTCATCAAAGGATATGGGATCTGTACAATCCGCGGCAACCTCATCCACGGTGTAGCATGACGCCTCGCATCCATAGAAATGGTAATCTTCCATCCATGCGGGTCGTGTTCTGGGTCTCTTGTTGCCGATTATACTCGTGGGTTGTGTGGGTCCACCCACTTCCTCTAAAGGATCATCATGTTCCATAGGTTCATTCTCTATATTTGGATTATCGATATCGTCCTCAAGTTCTTGTCTAATATTCAAGTCGTCTTCATTGTCTTGTAAGACAATCAAAGGATCTGATTCCTCTACTTCATGCTCCTTTTCTTGATGAACTTCAAGGAAAGTGGCATCATGACTTTCGATCAGACCTTTAGTTTCATGCAAGAACCTATATCCTTTAGAATTCTCACTATACCCAATAAACTTGCACTTTAATGTCCTGAAGTCTAGCTTGTCCCTAAGCTGACTTGGTACCAAAACATGTGGAACACATCCCCATTTTCGGAGATGGTCCAACTCGGGCTTTCTGCCATTCCATATTTCATATGGCGTTGATTCTACGGACTTGGTGGGAATCCTATTCTGTATATAGTTCGCAATCAACACTGCCTCTCCCCAGAATTTCTTGGAGAGTCATGAGTGTGAATGCATACACCTTACTGCATTTATCAAAGTTCGATTCTTTCTTTCTACTACACCATTCTGCTGTGGTGTATAAGGCATTGTAGTCTGCCTACGAATGCCTGCCTGAATACAGTAATCCTCAAATTCCTTTGAGGTATATTCCCCACCTCTATCTGTCCTAAGAGTCTTGATTGGTTTTCCCAATCTTGTCTCCACTTCCATCTTATATCTCTTAAATGTCTCAAGTGCTTCCGACTTTCTTCCTAAGAGATAGACATAGGACAACTTCGAGTAGTCATCAATGAATGTTATAAAGTATTCCTTATTTCTATGTGTGCTGATGCTCAGTGGTCCACATATGTCTGAATGGATCAAACCTAGTAATTCTGTTGACCGAATTCCGATTGAGAAGGGTTTTCTTGTCATTTTACCGGTCAGAAAGTGTTCGCAGGGCAATGTCCTTGCACCCGTGATCTTAGGTAATAATTTTACCTTAATCATTTGATCCATCTTAGAATTTCCGGGATGACCCAATCTCATGTGCCACAAGTCATAATCAGACAAATAATATAAGGAATAATCAGAAGCGGCATTCATTGATTCACTAGAATTTATTACAGGAAGACAGAATAGGTCATGCTCGGGTACAAACTTTCCCATCGCATAGACCTTCTTGTTCTTGCCTATAGAAACACGTTTATTATAAAAAACGGACTTCAAAATCCTTCTTGAGCAACACTGGGACTGAGATCAGGTTCCGGCGTATCCCTAGGGCGTATAGTACATCATTTAGTACCATAATGCTATCCCCCAAGTCAAGTTTGTATATCCCAACACCTTCTACGTCCAGGTAGGTGTTATTCCCCATGAAAATCCTCTATTCGCCTTTGCTCAGTTCCTTAAAGTCCACCAGGTAGTTAATTGCTTTTATTTCAGAAAATTTTAAAAATCATGATGAGTTCTTTGCATGTACATGCACCTGCAATAATTTAGTTTCAGGTTTTATTGCTTCCATAACTTAAAAAATACAAATTATCACAAAACTGTGAAAAATCATTAAAAATTCATATAAAGTAAAAATAGAAAAAATAAGTTTTTTGGAAATTCTTCACACATTATTTATATTTTCAAATGTCAAAAAAATGGAAAACTATTAAAACCCTTTACAACCTTAAAATTTATATTTTTTATTATATATATCACATTATAATAAAAAATCAACATCAGAAGTTTAACGGATGAAGCTTCGCATTCTATAAGATGCAGATCGAATATGTTCTTTATCATAAGAATCTCTATCTTGCAATCAAAGGGAAGAAGCCCAAAGCCAAGAAGGACAAGGAGTGGAAGATTCTAGATTGAAAGGCTGTAGAGACGGTAAGGTCAACCTTGCTTCTCAATGGCTTTGAAATTGTGAAGGAGATGATGACAATGAATTTTTTTAAATCCCTTGAAAAGATATATAAGAAGCCATCCACATCAAATAAGGTGTATTTTGTGAAGATACTTTTCAATCTAAAGATGTGAGAACTCCTTGGTGGATTCACACTTGAATGATCTAAACAATACCATCAACCAGAGTCTATGAAGATCGTGTTTGATGATGAGGTAAAGATCTTCTACTTCTTTCTTATTTACTTGACAATCTGAACGCGTTAGTCATATCCGTCAGCATCTCCTTTAGTTCTGTAAAGTTGAAGTTAGATGATGTTACTGTTGTTTACATGGATGCACGGTGGATGTTGTCTGAAGATGAATATTTATCAGGTCACACGTTGAACATGGAAAGGAGAGGCAGGCAGAGCTACAAGAACCGAAAGAATTCTATGGGAAAGTCATAGAAACAAAGATCCAAATCCAGATATCCAAAATGTATAATCTGCTAGAATTGCAATCAAAAGGGGTATTACAAGACAAATTTCAAGGTCCCAACAAAGTAGAAAGAAAAAAATGACAAAGGTAAGCAAGGTTGCAGAAAGCGGTAGTCGGTATTCAGTCGGCGGGGTCACCTACTAAGGATTAGTCGGCAGTCGGGCGACTAGTCGGAATTAGTCGGTCAATAGTCGGTTTTGAATTTTTAATTATTTTAAATATATAAATCAGTTTTTATACATATATTCGTATGTATATACATATATTTGTACATTTTATATGACATCATGATGAAACAAAAGAAGTAATTGACTTTAAATATAACATTAAGCATATTAAAATATGTTTGCTTTAAAAAAAAGTGAAAAACAAAAAAAATAAAAAAGGTTGTTGTAAAAGTCGGCCAATTAGTCGGCCGACTAGGCCGACTAGTCGGCCAGACTAGTCGGGTGGATCGACTAAGGTCCGACTAGGCCTAGTCGAGTCGGCTACCCCCCCGACTCGACTAGTCGGACCGACTAGTCGGCCTAGTCGGCCGACTTTTGCAAGCTTGAAGGTAAGAATACTATAAATCTTATCGATGATCGGGATAGCGATGCCTTGACATATGTTGCAGATGCTCGAAGTGAGTTATGAATTGTGGACTAGTGTACTTCATTTCATTCCTTTCTTGAAGTGATTCATAGATCGCATCTTGGGAAAGAATAACAAAGCCAGTTTAACAAATATTACAAGACTATTGAAGACGAAAATATTGAAGTTGGTTGATAGAGATGTATGGAGACCAATTGAGGTACTATCCTTGGGCGAATCTCACTATTTATTTACCTTCATTGATGATGGAACGAGAAAATTATATACTTATTTTATTAAACATAAATCTAATGTATTTGAAACCTTCAAGATGTAGAAGGCTTTAATTGAGAATGGGGCAGGTTTAAAGTTGAAATGTCTCAAGTCGGACAATGGAGAGAATACGGTAGTAAGGAGTTTGAATTCTACTCACCAATAATGGGATCAGGAGATTAAAAATAGTCCTACAAAAGCTCAGACATAATGGTGTTGGTGAACGTATACCAGGATTCTTCTAAAGTGTGTGAGAAGCATGAAGATATATGCATGTCTACCCACATGACATTGGACTGATGCAATGAACACAATAGCATGCTTAATCAATTGAGGTCCATCTGTTGTATTAGATGAGGAACTTTCACAAGAATCATGGACATAAGAATAGGTAATACTTTCTCATTTATGTGTCTTTGGATGCAAACTTATGTTCACATTGAGTAATAAGACAGAGGAAAGCTGAACCAAAAGTAAGGAAGTGCATCTTTGTTGGTTATGGTATAGATAACTACGAAGATATACTGTAGGATTTGGACAATAATAAGGCAGTCAGAAGCATTGATGTTGCATTCTATGAGTCTTCCTTATAAAATGATAGATTGATAAAAGATAAGAAAATTGAAAAATCAGGTTATGTGGAGTTTGATGAAACTTATAAACGAAGTACATCATATCAAAATGATGAGAACTTCTAACCTATCCACATAATAATTCGCAAAATCCAATGTTATGGAAATCTTCTAGACTCAACAAATCCACTGCAAGGTATTCACCTTTCGTGAATTACTTATTATTAAGTGAGCTGAGATGCTTTGATGAAGCACCACAAGGTGAGACAAGGAAGCATTGGGAGTTAGCCATGGATTATGAGATTGACTCTCTCATAAGTAACAAGATGTGGGATTTAGTCCCACTATCGAAGACAAGATTCTACACAACAAGTGGATGTACAATATGAAGGAAGAAGCTGATGGTACAATTATATACAAGGCTCGACTAGTGGCAAAGGCTTTTAGAAAAAAATAGATGTCAATTTAAAGAGATCTTTACACATGATGTAAAGCTCTCAACCATAAGAGTAGTATTGAGCATCTTTTCAACATAAGACTTACATTTGGAGCAGTTGGATGTTAAGACAACAATTCTCAATGAAGATCTTGAGGAGGATATTTACATGCAACAACCATAGTGCTATGTAGTGATAATTCAAGAGGAATGACGATCCTAATGTCTGGTCTTGGAGTGCCTACAGTACCCGACACGTCGAGTCCGACAATCTCTATGATGGCCACTCTCGCAGTACTCAAATCTCAAATCACTCAAATAAATCAACAATCAATCCAAAATAATGATAGATCAATGAAATTATGCTGGGTAAAATTTAGTATACTTGCAGAACAAATAAATGTGTATAGTCAAGTAAGTGCTAGGGTCGAACCATTGAGAGCTATGGGGATATGCAAATAATCATTATCTATGAAGAATAAACAACTATTTTTTGTGCCTTTTGTTTTCTTAATTTTTGTGGATTTCTAAGTATATTCAATTTTATGGATTTTTTAATATTATATATATATTGTTTTTAATTTTCTAATTTTTATTTTCTTTTAATTTTTTGATTTTTTTATTTTTAATATGTAACGAGTATATATATATATATCTATATATAATAATATGTATAATATTAGTAACATATAATATAGAAATTTAGTAAATACAAATAGGAACAATCTTTTTTATTTTTTAAGGGTATTAAAAGTCCCCTTGTACTTCCTTTCATGTAATTAAGAACTCTTTTTAGCTTTAGTTACTTCTGAAGAGGCATATTTTCCTTTTCTTAACAAGTTACATATTTTTTCTATGAAAAGATACATTAGCTATATATTTCTTAACTCCCCTAAAATCCACCTGAATCATAACCTATGTGCATGCAATGCAACTAACTTGTACATGGTCATATGTATTAACTAATGGGAAACAAAAGGATAAACCTAGCAGGATGAGAAATGAACCACATCCTCTTCCTTGATTGTCGGGATACCATGCAGTTTACTGAACTCCAAACTGCCAAATGAAGGTCCCATTTTAACATAATAAAATTTGTCATAATCCAGATTTCAATCTCTAATTCACACTAGCTCATTTTTTAAGCATGCAGCATCAGTTTCTATATAAAATGTTTAAATATCATTTGGAATTTTTGCTTTCATGTTGCGAATCGTTAAATCCACTTCAACTTTGCACCTGAATCTATGCCAATGTAATTCATACGTGCAACTCATAGTCGGCACTTTGGTTCCCATAATGCCATATAAACTTTGCTTCACATAATGCCATATAATTATAACACTAGTCTGCCAAAATCAGTGTACGTGGGTAAAAAAAGAGGCAACTAGACAATATGACAAGCAGCTCCAGCTTGCCAATTATTGCCGACTGCAAGAAAGCTTGATCTCTCTCTCCTTTGAGGCTTTTGCATTCGTGTGTTTATTTCTTCAGGGCAATAAAGAGACCCCACCTCTGCTCACCAGCTGAGCTTCTCTGCAGCTTTCCCTTCCAGTTGTTCACGATGTCATCATAGCCTTCCTGCATGTAGCATGGCAACAGAGATTGCGAGGGATAGGCAGATAGCAAATCCAAAACTATTGTGCTCATGGAAAGCAATAGATAGTAATTAGATGGGTGCAGACACAGGAGCCTGCTGAACATGGAATGTTTGCACATAAAGGCTGCTGCCATTGCGGGGTGAGGAGGCTCATAGGGGAATGTTGAGATGAAGAAGGTAGGTGCCTAATAGGTTCGCTTGACACTGTTAGCCCACTGGCACTTTCACTGCCTCCATGTTTCTTTCTTCCAAAACTCCATTCAACGCTGATAGAAAAACTTCCCATTATTTTACTATGGTCATTTCCTATGACTGTTAATTTCCATGGGTGCGATGTTTGTAGATAAATCAATATTTTTTCCTAGGATTTAATTTTGTTTGCTTTCGGTTGGACCACAAAAGAAGTTCTGAAAAAAAAATCACATATACACCCTTGAAAACACAAACTGCAGGCAGAAGTAGCTAGGAACTAAATATGACCCACCTTAGAGAAGTCGCGAATGAATTCTTGCTCGTCCTTCTCAGTAGCATCCAACTCTCTCCTCAAAAGTTCCAAAAACTGGAGCAAGCAAAAAATATTTTCATCAGTTTGATCCTGTTTGCAATGATATTCCCATCAAAATTAACTAAGGCAATAACAGAAAAAATAATGTATATATCTCTGTGTCAAGACCTGATTAGTTCGATCTTCAGCCATCACGTCAATGAAACCAGCATTTTTTAGCAACTGATATAAGAGTAATGATGATCATTCGAAAAGCATAAATGCCAGTGAAAAAAGATAGCAATATGGAAACCACATTGGCTAAAGTCTACCTTCCCATAACTCTCGATGTCATGCATATCATACCCTCCTTGCTCAATATATTCCTGAAGCCCCTTGGATGGTGTTTCGGTACTTCTGCAGTAGTCACTGATGAGAACTTTTCCACCTGGTTTGAGCCATTTGTGAAATCTTTGAAAGAGAGATAGCTTATCCTGGAACTACAAATTACGACAATATATAAATCTGGTGAAGTTTTTAACAAGACGTGTGACCATAAATGAGGTTATTGTCTATTCAAGGAAACCTGTATATGAAGGATGGTATCACGACTATATATCACATCAAATGTGTTCTCTGGATAATCCTTTTTGGTACAATCAGCAAATTCAAACTCAACAGTACACTTGCGTCCCATAGCACGTTCAAAGGCAAACGATAGCATGTTAATGGAAAGGTCAATGCCAAGAACTTCAACATCAAAATTTTCTGCCATGTAAAAGTCTGCCCCACCAGTGCCGCAACCTACATCTAGCACTTTCTGTCCAGGCTTAAGATCAAGCTTCTTCACAAATTCCCTTGTGACATCTGAAAATAAATTTTCAGTTAAAAAATGTTTGCCAACTACAAAACATGAAAGCAAGGTCTTGTCAATTTTTAATCAGGCTTCCAAATTGTGAAAATAATACTTCAGTTTAGTCATTTTGTGTGGAAACATATAGGAAAAAAAGAGCAACAGATATCTGCAATGTCTGTATGTATAATTAAAGGTTTAGATATATTTTCAACAACAATAGCAACAAAGCATTTTCCCACAATTACGTAGGATCAGTAACATGGATTTTTTTGCCTCAATTCAGATCTATTTAGGGTCATTATGTTGTTAATAGGATCATCAAGGCATAAATTAAGAAATAATTATCAGGATCAACATGAATCAATAACAAAGCATTGCAAATTAACAGAAAGATAATCATATATTTCCGATTCATGGTCCAATTACATAATGTAAACAAGAACCGATTAAAGCACTGATACGTTATATTAGAGCAAAATCCGTCAAAGGCAGAAGAGCAAACCAAATGCAGCAAAAAAGACAGTAAAGAGATTAGATTAAAGATCACCAAAGAGTCCAAGTAATGGACCGTCCTTAGAGAGGATATCACCTCCACAATAACGGTGCGAAGGGTACTGACGAACGCTCCCAGGATACGATGGCACATGATCACCGTCTGCACACACCGACAAGATCGTCCTCGAAAGCAATTTAGAGAACCGCAACCGAGAGAGGAAGAACGGTCGCAGTCGCAGTCATGGTGGAAGAACAAAGAGCGAGAGGGAGAAGGTTTTTTTTTGCAAATGAAGAAAACGAGCATATGAGAATATGTATAAGAAGACCTAGTTGATGAATTGTCATTTATCTACCTTTATTCTACCATTTTAGCCATAAAACCCTATCAACATACCTGTAAATATTGCTAACTTGTATAAATTAACATTCAATATTCATCTGTAAATAATACATAAATACCCGAATTTAAATCCAAAATTAAAGAATATAGAATTAAATGAAGTATCAAAGATACTAAATGACCTCAAATACCGAGACCAAGTCAAGTATTGACTAGGTCTATCAAGAATAAAGTAGGAGATAAGGGGCCAAATATTATATAGAAACCTTAATTTTATATTATGTAAATAGTCATTTTTACATTACTTCATTTACACTTATATAAAGTTTTCAACATGGAATTTATACATATTAATATATAAAAAATTATAAAACAATAACCAATAAAAATCATGTATAGTACACATTGTACACATATATGAAAAGCCGCAAACCGAACATTGATCAATAACTACTACATACAGATTCAAATTGAATCAAAATCACCTCCATTGTATTTCAAATCAAATTATCTATGTAATGAAGATGGTTTTGTTTAAAATAGAGCTAAGATACAAAAACAGGCTTTTGGGGGTATTATTGTATTGAGCATATGTATATAAAACTAATTTATTTTATTCTTTACATTTTTACTCTTTTTATATTTTTGAATAATTGTATATATTACATAAAACATATTAAAAATATAAACATAAATAACAAATTAAAATCTACCTATATTAAATAATACATTATAATATATATATATGTATACTATACCTATAATGAACATATAAATTAGTTTTATAAAACTGATTTTACTCTTTTTATATTTTTACTGGTCAACACACCTTCACGTGCAACCCGCCTGTACCTTCTGCAACCCCTTCATTATCGAATTTCCATGCCTTCTCCACACTTCCATCTTCCTCGAGCCTTCCACCATTCTAAGCACCTCATCTCCCTCCATCTCGCTATGTAGGTAGGTTCCACCAACCACCACTCATCTTCACACAACCTTCCTTCAAAAGTCATCGTTCACCATATCCATAAATAAAGCACCTCATCTTCATTTCACTTTTTGATATGTTCTTGGAAACTGTAACCCCAATGAACACTCCAGGATTGAGCTCTTGGTGATAGCAAGAAGCTCCATATTTTGTAAGGATAAAGCAGTCTGGAGCGAGATCCATCCATCGTCGGAGTTTGCTGCGATGGTCTTCTGCTCTTTGGTCCCTAAGGTCAGGTTCAAGTTGTTTAGTTTTTTTAGTTTGCATTTCCATTCCTTAAAGTAGATTCAATCTTAGTTTAGCTTGATTTTCTATTGTTTAGCGTAATTTAGTAAATTCATAGTTCATCAGAGCTAGTGCTCCGACCACCTGTTCCACCGCGATCCTGACACTATTCCGACCCCCAAATCATTCCATTTCATTCACTGTCATTTCTACATCAAAAGCCCTCATCGAATTAAACATGATCGGTCTTAGATCAACGAATCAAATCTCAACTCTGCCGCTCACCGAGGATCTGCCATCCACCCTCATTTATTGTGATCCTAGCTTCATAAATCGGTCGAGGGCATAGCCCACAAGCCCCTTTATCCTTTTGTGCATGTCTGAGGCCTGGAAGGGGCACCTAGAGCTGGGATTGATCGAGGAACAAGACCCCCAGGTGTGCTGGAGAAGACGACCTTTCTAGACCTCCTCCAACAAGGTCTAGAGCCATTGGTTCCCTCCTGAGCCGCGGGAACCTCCCAAAAAGCCATAGAGTCCATTAGCGTCATTGGAGCTGCTTGGAGGAGGAAGAACTCAGCGACTGAAGCTCAGGGAAGACCTTGTTCTTCCTTGTTCTTTGTGACCCCTCCATCGTCGTTCGATCAAGATCACAATCCATATCTAATATGGTTGTCTATTTCATGTAAACAAACACCCTTCTAGAGCCATTGGATGAAGTGAAGACGTGCGACGCCACCCCTGCAGTTGATCCAACCCCCACTTGCCAAGCATTGCGCCCTATGTGGTAATTTCAAGCAAGCCCTGCACATTTGTGTATTTCTTTTTAATATTGTAAGTATTATTTTTAGGTTTATTTGCAATCAGGACCGAGAACTTTATTTTTATTTCATTTTAGTCCTTCCCTTCACGTGTTACGTGGCTTGTGCCACGTGAGGCTTTGTAAAATTTTCATATTTGTACCTAATTCTATGGATTTTTTTTCTAAAATACAGATTTAGTTTATTATATTTGCAAACAAGTCCTTGCTAGTAGTGTAATTTTATTTTGTGAATATTGCTTAGATTGAATATTTTTATTTTGCAAAAAATATTTTTATTTTGATATCAACATTGGTTTACATCAAGGTTCAGCTTTGAGTCCATTTCTTTTTACTTTGATTATGGACGAGTTGACAAGTCACATTCAGATGAGTTACCTTGGTGTATGTTATTTGTTGATGATATTGTGTTGATTGACGAGACTATAGATGGAGTAAATGAGAAGCTTGAGATTTGGAGACATGCATTGGAGACTAAAGGTTTTCGTATAAGTAGGGCTAAGACGGAATATATGGAATGCACCTTTGATGGAAGCAATGGTGAAGGAATCGAGGTGAAGTTGGTGACGATAACATTCAGAAGAGAGATTCTTTTAGATATCTGGGATCTATTTTGCAACATGATGGGGAAATTGATGGAGATGTTACTAATAGAATAAATGCAGGCTGGCTAAAGTGGAGAGGAGCCTCCGCTGTTCTTTGTGATAAGAAAATTCCTTTAAAAATTAAAGGAAAGTTTTACAAAGCAGCCGTGAGACCTGCTATGCTTTATGGTTCTGAATGTTGGCCTGTGAACCATAGACATGTGCAGAGAATGGTTGTAGCAGAAATGAAAATGCTAAGATGGATATGTGGACATACACGTAAAGATCGGATTCGGAATGATGCAATCAGAAAGAAAGTTGGTGTAGCTCCGATCAAGGATAAGATGCGAGAAAATCACTTAAGATGGTTTGGTCGTTTGCAAAGAAGGCCAACTGATGCACCTGTTAGGAGATGCGAGTGTTGGGATGTTGAGCCGGCTAAGAGAGGGCGAGGACGGCCCAAGAAGTGTTGGAAAGAGACTATACGAAGGGATCTTAGTTTTTTGGATTTAAGTATGAGATTGACCCAAGATAGATCTGAATGGAGGCGAAGAATCCATGTAGCCAGCCCTACTTAATTGTGGGAAAAGGCTTTGTTGTTGTTGTTGTGTAAAAAATGTTAGGGAAAATATGCTAGATGCATGTAGCCATGCTTGTTCACGCATGATTTTATTTTGCTATTTTAACGAATTTTCTACTTCTAAAAATACAAAAACATGCATTTATTCCCTGTCTAGCGTATAAAATCCATAAAACCTTTTCGAAAAATTCCAAAAAGTATATTATCCATATTATTATATATTCTACCGTGTTCCAAAAAAATCATAAAAATATAAAATTTAAAATAACAAAACCCTAAAAATATTATAAATTAGCAAAATTTATATAAAAACCTAAAAATATATCTTTCTATTTTAGGTTTTACTTTATTATATATTATATATTAAAATAGTTTTGGATTAATTTTGTACTTATATATATTTATTAAACCCAAAACAATCTTGGATATTTAATCAGTTCACTGCTTTGTATATTTATTAAGTTTAAAAATCCATAAAAAAATAGAAAAATTACATAGAAATTGCCAAAAATAGAGAAAAATATAAAAAGAAAAAAATTATTTTCAGTAAATTAACTTTATTTTGGAATATTTATAAATATAATAAGCTATATTAGTTATATATACTATATATATATTACTTATATAACAAACATGAGAAAAGGGAGCCTACTTCATAAAGTAGGTAACCTTACCTACTCCATGTCCAGTTTTTTTATCACTTTTTTATTTTTTCGGAAAAAATTATCGTGTATTTTCATCACTATATTCCTCTAATATGTCATTTAAATTTCATCAGAAACAGACTCTTACGTGCTCCATCTATAACCAGTAATTTTAACGGTCTTAGAATTGTTTTAATCGACTTCTTCTGGATGGAAGGCATAGGAATCTCTGTTCTGACGAAATAAAAATGACATATTAGAGGGATATAATTATGAAGATACATGTGGTATTTTCCAAAAAATATAAAAAAGTGGCAAAAAATGAGCATGAACTAGGTAAGATTACCTACTTCATGAAGTAGGATTCCTTTCCTCAACATATAATACATAATATCTATATTATTATATATTATTATATATCTTATTTTAAACATCAATAGAAAAATAAAATTTTGCAAAATCTAAAACAAAATAAAAAACTAAAAAACTAAAAAACAAAAAATATAAAACAAATTAAATATCTATAAAAATAAAAGCAATTAAAAACTTACACAAAAATAAGAAAATAAGAAAATGCAAAAACAATTATTATTATTAATTAGAAATAATTATTAATTACCTACTCATGCGTTTGCTCCCACTATTCGACACTCAGACTACTTGCATCTATACATTATTTTCCTGTGTTATAGTAAATTTTAACCCCAGACTTTATTGATTTATTTAGTCGTGGGTTAATTGCTGGTTGAATTGAGGTTGGTCAAAGTAGCGATTGTTGGCTTGGCTTGTTAAGTCAACAGACATCAATTTACCAAATGGCACATTTGCTTAAGAGCAACGCATAGAGCAGCTTGTATACAACTTTTATTTCTTTGATTATCTATATATTGCATATCTGTTCTAATCCATCTCTTTGTTGACTTTGTTGCAAGGGCCCACGGAGCGAAGGCAGATCTTCTAGGAGATCCGAAGCACCCATGCAAGGTGGAGGCCGACTTCTTCACGAGCTGATGGGAGGGAGCAATGAAGAAGACCAAAAGACTGAGTAGGACAATAGTTTTAGCGTAGTAAAGTTTTTTTTTCTTTTTATGAGAGTACATATTTGTAATAATTTGACTCTCTGGACAATTAATCTTTATCAGATCTATCTCAACGTGTGTCTATTCACCCGGGGACCTGGTCGGTTTTTACGAGGTTTTCGTCACCTTCATACTTTATTCTCCCTATTTTCTCTTTATTTTATTTTATTTCTCATGTTTTGTGTTTTTCCACTTTCTTTTCTTTGTTTTGTTCTTGAGCCTTTGGTTCTAAGTTTCTATTTGGTTGAGCCAGGAAGCACTAGGTCCAAACCCTAATCAAGAATTATGTACCTATAGTTTGAATATACTTAGTCAAATTAATACATTTGTGCTTCTCGAGTAGAAGTTCCTGCTAGGTCGGTTCTCGTTTACACACATATCTAGGGTAGATTTATTTTATGTGCAGATCATATTGCATGTATACTGCTGGAGTCAAGTACACATCATTATCTGTACACATCATTATCTCTAGCATTCATGCATTGGCTTTTCTTAATTCAATTCCATGTTTCTTGGACTTGGGAAATAAAAAAGAATAGAAAATTCGTTAGACATTTTCTTTATTAAAAAAATACCGAAAAAGCGATAACCAATAAAATTGGGACTGCTAATTAAGCTCGATCCTAAAATGAAACGTAAGGATAAATCGCATTGTTTTGGGGAGAGTAACCCCCATCATTGTCGCAGGTACACTCCTGAGCGAGCGAGGCATGTACACTTAAGGAATAGATCCCAAGGCTCTGGACTTGTGCCCTATGCGCTTGGACTGACTTTTGGATCATGTTACTGCTGCAAGCGCTTGACTCAGACCTTAATTGATATTGAAGTAGTCTTGTGTTAAAGTAGATGAGCTTTACTGACTTGAACACAAACTATTCTAGGAGACTTCACCGGTGAGTTTGTAAATAACTGCATTGTCACCTAACTCTAAAGTTGAAAACATAAAAGTACGAACCTCCACGATCTTCACAGTGTTGCATTGGTGAATTAAGGGGTTTGATTTGTGTTTGTTTTGTGTGTTTGATCCTTCACGCATTTGTCCCTTTTTCTGTTCATATCTTGATTTGACCATCGTGATCCCCCTGATCCCCGTCGCTTGTACAAGAGATGGTAGATTGGAGCAGTTTTGATCCGAGCTTTGCGGATCTCTCTCACTCTACTCCAGTCGATGCATCTCCATTTTGTCATAAGGACTATCTTTCAGATTCTTCTTCTTTTACACATCCATTAATAAATCCGCTGATCGAGATGGACCCTCCTGTCGATTGGTCGCACTGGCAAGCTACATACTTTGATTTTCCATACCAATTAGGGCAATCGACATACCCATAGTTTCAATAGTCAGGTTTTGAGTACTTCCATCCCTAATACCACAACCACATTACCAACCATCACCCACACCCTTTGATGAGCTGTTGGGTTTCCCTCCCATGGACCCCACTCTATACTACATGACTTGGTTAGTGGAGCAAATGCAGAAAAGGCTAGATGATCTCACAGAACAGAATAAGACCCTACATTGGAGTTTCACCTTCTAGCGAATTGTTGTCACGAGAAGCTATCCAAAGGAGAACCCCTTCACCAAAAATACAAACAATGGACAAAATATAAATTTTCAAAAAAAAATAATAGTAGGAGACACTTGGCCATGACTGACAGTGAGGATAAAACACCTATAGCACAATTTGTATCCACACCAACACGCCACAGTTCCCATCACCCCACCTATCAAGGATGGCATTGTACATCCTTCTTCTAGTCATCCTTATGTACACGCTGATTCCAACCTCTTCACTTATAAGGAAGAGATAAAATTTTCTTAAAAAAGTTATCTGATCATGAAGTGATTGCTACTATTCAGCCTATCATTAAAGAACCAGTTAATAAATCCATGGAATTTAAGCCTTCTTCCAAGAGGAAAAGACGTCGCAGGACCGAGCATCACATTCCTACCATGGCCACTTCCCATGCTATGGATACATCATAAGAAAAGGGACAGTGATAGATCTTTTGTTATATGTAACATTCTGACCACCATTTTGATTGTATTCTCCTTTACAACATCGCATCAATTAATATATTACCCTTATCACTTGTCGAGACACTCAACCTCGGACCTCTCACGAAACCAGGATGATTTGTTAATTTATTGACGGATCAATAAAGAGGCTTAAGGGTATTCTTGAAAATGTTGTCATTACAATTCAGGACGTGAGCTACCCTGTAGACTGTGTTGTATTGCCCATGTAGGCCTCGACAACCATGGAGCATACTCCAATCATCTTGGGTCGGACTTAACTTGCTACTGTGAGGACCGTTATTGATTATGGACCTGGAAAGATACGCTTACTTTCCCACAACGAGAGTGTTGTTGTTGAGACTATCGTTGCACCTATTGTCATTCAGAAATCCACCCACGATGAGGCCGTACCTATGTTAGCCGACTCTGAGGACCGTGGCCTATCTGATGAGATTAGAGAAATTTGTCATACCATGGATGATACTGAGACTCGAAAATTCCTCTTCAAAGGGGAAGACTCGAAAAGCATAGACCTCAGTGTTCCTTCTTGTGTGTGAAGACGTGTTGATGAGATCTACGGTATTTACACTGTTGATACTTTACCATGAAGGGTAGAGAAAGAAGAGACTTCCCAAGCCAAACCTGACCATACTTCTTCCATTGATGAGTTTGTGCCTTTCCATTTTGA
This sequence comes from Ottelia alismoides, assembly GCA_037367405.1. Taxonomy (NCBI): domain Eukaryota; kingdom Viridiplantae; phylum Streptophyta; class Magnoliopsida; order Alismatales; family Hydrocharitaceae; genus Ottelia; species Ottelia alismoides. The sequence goes on along the minus strand of JAZKJV010002178.1, from coordinate 536,253 downwards.
TACCACCGAGGATTGCCTCCACATCGATCATGATCGGGCTTTGTCAGCTGTTGACCCCGATATCGACCTACACCTTGTTAGATCTATTCAACAGCGATCGCGCAAGAAGGTATAACTTCTACCTTCTTGAGCATTGTATATTCCCATTGCCTTGTATATATTCTTTCCATTTCATCTTTTGTTTCTCGCATTCACCTCGATCAGTGCATTTGCCTTTCCTTGGATATACTTTATCCTAAGTATAAGGGAGGTGGATGAGTCGAGTGTTCTTTATTCATTCTATTTCATTACTCTTGTTGCTTATACTTAGGGATCCTTCATCTTAAGCATAGAAGGAGCGAAATGTTTATTTTTTCTTAGTTGTTTTGATTTTTAGGTTTATAGAATCCTTCATTTGTCTTACCTTAATAATAATTCTTTTCTATATTTAGGGATATTTTACCTAAGTAGAGGGGGAGACAAGCTGAGTTGTTGATTTGTTGTAAATTCTAATCTTATATCATCCCTGCTTGTGTATAGTCTGCTATATCTAGAATTAATTGATCATAAATATAGGGTGGACGATTGACTTCTTATTTTGTAATTGAGTCATTATAGTATAGAATTTTCTATATTTAGCATGAGTTATGTCTTCCTTCATTGCTCTTTAATCACTATGAGGACATAGTTCGAGCTAAGTATAGAAAAAGATTTTAAAATTGGTTGAAAAATGTCCAGAAAAATGTTTTGAAAACCTTTAAAAAAACGTTATACAATTTTTCAAACCTTTAAAAAATATTCTTTGTAAAATGATTGTAAAAATGTTTGGAAAATCCTTTGAAAAATTATTTGGAAAATGGAAAATGAATTTTCAAAATGTTTGTAAAATATTTGCAAAAAAATGTTTTAGCCGACTTTGAGGATCGTGGCCTATCTGATGAGATTAGAGAAATTTGTCATATCATGGACGATATTGAGACTCGAAAATTCCTCTTCAAAGGGGAAGACTCGAAAAGCATAGACCTCAGTGTTCCTTCTTGTGTGTGACGATGTGTTGATGAGATCTGCGGTATTTACACTGTTGATACTTTACCATGAAGGGTAGAGAAAGAAGAGACTTCCCAAGCCAAACCTGACCATACTTCTTCCATTGATGAGTTTGTGCATTTCCATTTTGATACCACCGAGGATTGCCTCCACATCGATCATGATCGGGCTTTGTCAGTTGTTGACCCCGATATCGACCTACAGCTTGTTAGATCTATTCAACAGCGATCGCGCAAGAAGGTATAACTTCTACCTTCTTGAGCATTGTATATTCCCATTCCCTTGTATATATTCTTTCCATTTCATCTTTTGTTTCTCGCATTCACCTCGATCAGTGCATTTGCCTTTCGTTGGATATACTTTATCCTAAGTATAAGGGAGGTGGATGAGTCGAGTGTTCCTTATTCATTCTATTTCATTACTCTTGTTTCTTATACTTAGGGATTCTTCATCTTAAGCATAGAGGGAGCGAAATGTTTATTTTTTCTTAGTTGTTTTGATTTTTAGGTTTATAGAATCCCTCATTTGTCTTACCTTAATAATAATTCTTTTCAATATTTAGGGATATTTTACCTAAGTAGAGGGGGAGACAAGCTGAGTTGTAGATTTGTTGTAAATTCTAATCTTATATCATCCCTGCTTGTGTATAGTCTGCTATATCTAGAATTAATTGATCCTAAATATAGGGTGGACAATTGACTTCTTATTTTGTAATTGAGTCATTATAGTATATAATTTTCTATATTTAGCACGAGTTATGTCTTCCTTCGTTGATCTTTAATCACTATGAGGACATAGTTCGAGCTAAGTATAGAAAAAGATTTTAGATTTGGTTGAAAAATGTCCAGAAAAATATTTTGAAAACCTTTCAAAAATCGTTGTACAATTTTTCAAACCTTTAAAAAATATTCTTTGAAAAATGATTGTAAAAATGTTTGGAAAATCCTTTGAAAATTATTTGGAAAATGGAAAATGAATTTTCAAAATGTTTGTAAAATATTTGCAAAAAAATATTTTCAAAAATTTTTGAAAATCTTGTATATAATATTGCAAATAAAACTCTCATATAAAAATTGTATATATTTAAATAAAATTCTTTGTTAATATGTATATAACACTTATAAATATATTCAATCCACTAATTTTTCAGATTCTCCTAAAAATTTAAAAAAAACAAAACTCCATAAAAAATTGCATTTTTTTAAAAAATCACATAAAAAGTTCAAAATCAGGTAATATTTTCACAAAAATACTTGGCATTGCATTTGCACTTTTCTGAATGATGTTGACAATTGAACTAGTCTAATCAAAATATGAAGATTGGAGTTTGGTCTAGAACTTAATCCATTTAATTTCACATGAATCTTATAGGAACTGAAATCAAGACTTCTCATGTCAACGAGACTTAATTCTTTAAGTACACAAGACTATGTTCACATGTAATATTAATTAGCCTAAGTAGAGTATTTCAAAGCACACGTATGACTCTTGATGACAATGATCTAGCTTGGACAAGCACTCTACACTGAGCTCAACTCAGATGAGGTGGTGAGTGCAAGATTCTTTAGCTTGAGAAGCATGCGAATTGAAACATATGTCGCCTCAATAAAAGGACAGTGCACCCTAAATCGATCTAATGGCATGGACGTCTAAGACAAGACGAAGTGGGTTGCAATAAAGCTACAAAAGAGGGATAGTCTACTGGCTCAAGAAGAAAAATTATGGATGTAGATGTTACTGTATATAGTATATATATACACGATAAAAACTCCAAAAGAATAGACGGGCAAAAGTCAACGAAAATAAAATCCCGTCGAAGATACGTATCAATAAGCAATGGACTTCAAAGTCAGAAATCTCAAGGTTTCCTGCAACTAGAGACTTGACTACACTGGTCAAGCTCCACAGAACATGCGACTACATTAGTCACAATCCATTCTTCTTCTCTACCCCCACTTCTTGAACTGATTGTACTTGAACCTAGAAGGAAATACCTCGGTCCTCGAGGAAAGAGTAGCTAGATTAGGGAATTATAGTTACCCTTGCTGAGGGAAATTGTTTCTTGTTATTTCTGATGAGAAGAGCTACATTCGCATGCACTTTATAAGTGAGACTCATAGTCATAAGGGTTTGCGTATGAAAAGACTTAATTTGACATGTCTATTGAGAGGAACAGAATAGATGATTGTGGAACTTAAGGGCGGTTAAGTTTTAGATCATATTCACAATAAGGTTCTGACAAACTAACGATTAAAGGTCTTACTAAGCCCAAACTTTGATTTTATGAAGACAAGTTTAAAATAATCATTCTAAGTTCTATATTTTCATGTTCTTTATTTTTTTCTTTTACATAACTTATTCTTCTAATAAGTGTCTGCTAGGGAGTAGACAAGGTAAGTATAGGGGAGTGATGAATTGTCATTCATCTATCTTTATTCTTCCATTTTGACTTTAAAACCCTATCAAAACACCTGTAAATACTCTAACTTATATAAATTTACATTCAACATTCATCTGTAAATAGGACATAAATACTTAAATTTAAATCCAAAATTAAAGAATAAGGAAAAAAATAAATGAAGTATCAAAGATAATGACCTTAAACCCCGAGACCAAGCTCAAATATTGACTAGGTTGATCGGGAATAAAGTAAAGGGAGATAATGGCCAAATATTGTATAGAAACCCTAATTTTATACCTAGTGAATATCCATTTTTTTACATTATTTCATTTACACTTATAAACATCTCAAATAATAAAGTTTTCAACATGAAACTTGTACATATTAATATATAGCAAATTATAAAAATAATAGCCAATAAAAATCATGCACAATGCACGTTGTAATACAGATGAAAAAGTCATAAATCGAACTTCATTGATCAATATCTACTCCATACAAACTAAATTTGAACCAAATTCACCACTATTATATTTCAAATTAAATATATCTAATGAAGGTGTCATTTAAAAAGATCTAAGAGACAAAAGCCAAATTTTTGGGGTACTATTATATTGTATATAAAACTAATTTACTTATGCTTTACATTTTTTTCTCTTTTTATATTTTTGAATGATTGTACATATTATATAAAACATATTAAAAATATAAATATAAATAAAAACATTTAAAATACTCCTAAAATAATAATATATGGGTATGCTATATCTATATCGTACTTATATGTAATTATGTATATATATAATTAAAAATAAAAAAATATAAATTTGTATTTAATAATGTTATAAATATATAAAACATGTAAATATACTATGGGAAAAATGTAGCTGCCCCCTAGGGGGAGCTAAATATAATAAGCTATATTAACTACGAAACTTGAATGACCTAATATATGGGTATAGTGATGAATTTCCAAGGAAGTATTTTTCAAAAAAAATAAAAAAATTGAGAAAATGGGACGGGGGTAGCTAAGTTAGCTCCCTTATGGTGCATCCCCATTTAACTCATATGATATTATAAAATACAAAATAAAAGTATAATACATAAAATATAGGTCTATATACAGATATATACATGTAAATATAAACATCTCACAAATAATTAAAATAAATAAAAATCACAATAAATATTTATAAAATTAGAACCATTTTCCATGTTTTAAGTTTATTTAATAAAATCGTACCTTTTTTATTAAATTTATACATATTTTTAATTTATGGCTTGTCTTATTTGGTCGTAGGTGGACTAATGAGAGCCTAGGGAGTGTTCACCCCTGGTCAACACCCCCTCTTCACATGCGACCCGCCCGTACCTTCTGCAACCCCTTCCTTTGCCGAATTTCCGTGCCTTCTCCATGCTTCCATCTTCCTCGAGCCTTCCCCCATTCTAAGCACCACATCTCCCTCCATCTCTCTATGCAGATAGGACCAACCACCATTCATCTTTACGCAACCTTCCTTCCAAAGTCACTGTTTGCCATGTCCATACATAAAGCACCTCATCTTCATTTCACCTTTTGATCCATTCTTAGCCACTGTAACTCCAAAAGAACACCCCAAGCTTGAGGTCCTGGTGACATCAAGAAACTCCAGGTTCTACGGTGAGGATAAAGTGGTTTGGAACACGATCCATCCATTGTCAGAGCGTGCTCCGACGGTCTTCTGCTCCTTTGTCCCGAAGGCCATGTTCGAACTGTTAGGTTAGTTTTTTAGCTTGCATTACCATTCCTTGGCATAGATTCAATCTTAGTTTAGCTTGATTTTATGTTGTTTGGTGTAATATAGCAAATTCGTAGTTCACCGGAGCTAGTGCTCCGCCCACCTGTTTCATCGTGATCTCGACATTGTTTCGAACCCCAAATCATTCCATTTCATTTCCTATCATTTCTACATCAAAACCCCTTGCCCAATTCAACCTGATCTGTCCTAGATCGGCTAATCAGATATCAATCCGCCACTCGCCAAAGATCTGCCATCCACCCTTATTTCTCATGCTCCTAACTTCATACATCAGTCGAGGGCATATCCCTCGAGCTCCTCTATCCTTTTATGCAGGTCTGAGGCCTAGAAGAGGCACATGTACCTTAGATTGATCGGGGAACATGAACCCCAGGTGTGTCGGAGAAAACAATCTTTCCAAGCCTCTTCCAGTGAGGCCTAGAGCCATTGGTACCATATTGCAGCTGCGAGGACCTCACAGAAAACATAGAGCCCGTCAATGTTACTGAAGCTATTCGGAGGAGGAAGAAATCAACAATCAAAGCTCAGGGAAGAACTTGTTCCTCATTGTTCTTCGTGACCCCTCCATCGCCATCCGATCAAGATGACGACCCAGATCTAATCCAGGTTGTCTATTTCACACAAAGCAATGCCCTTCCAGAGTTGTTGGATGATAAGTGAAGACGTGTGGTGCCACCCTAATAATTGATCCAGCCTGCAATGTTGCAGAAGTCGGTATTCAATATTCACGGAGGGGTCACTAAATAGAGAATAATTTGTATTCTGGGACTATTCAAATTATTTGATTTTATATTTTTTATTATTTTTAATATGAAATGATTTTTAATACATATATTCTTATATATTTATACATATATTATCATCAATCAACAAGAATCCGATATAAAAGTATCCACTAACAACATACATATACAGAACTTTGACACTTTTGGTAATATCATGACAAATGGTAACTCTTGAGAAATTTAAAAAATAAAAAATCTCCAACATTAACTACTGATTGGCAGAATAATCAGACAGACTATTTGATTAGGCCGACTATTGACCGACTAAAGGTTATTCACTCGAGGACCCCACTGCCCCTCATAGTCGGACTTAATAATCGGCCTAGTCGGCTGACTATTGCAACACAGCCAGCCTGTACATGCCAAGCACGAGGCCCCTAGGGTAATTTCAAGTAAGCACCTACACATTTTTGTATATTTTTTTAATATTATAAATATAATATTATGCGTAATATTTTAGGTTTATTTGCACTCAAGAACTTTATTGGTATTGCATAATAGTCATTCCGCCTCACATGTTACGTCACGTGAGGCTCTAAAATTTGTGTATTTAAACGTATATTCTCTGGACTTGTTCTGAAATGCATATTTAGTCTATTATAATTGCAAATAAGTCCATGCTAGTAGTGTAATTTTATTTTTAAATATTGCTTAGATTAAATATTTTTATTGTGCAAAAAATGTTAGGAAAAATATGTTAGATGCATGTAGCCATGATTGTTCATGCAAAATTTTATTTTGGCATTTCAACTAATTTTCCTATTTACTAAAAATACCAAAACATACATGTTTTCCTTGACCAGCATATCAAATCCATAAAAAATATAAAACCTCTTCCAAAAAACCCAAAAAATATTATCTATATTAATATATATTCTATCACATTTCCAAAAAAAATACAAAATCTAAAATCTAAAAATCATAAAACCCTAAAAATATTATAAAAATTATCAAAAATTATATAAAAAATCCAAAAATATGTCTTTCTATTTTGCTTTTTCTTTATTATATATACTATACCTTAAAAAATAGTTTTGAGTAAATTTTATGCATATATAAATTAAACCCAAAACAATCGAATATTTAATCTATTTATTGTTTTGTATATTTATTAACGTCAAAATCCATTAAAATTTAAAAAATTGCATATATTAAAAATATAGAAAAATTTAAAAAATAAAAATATTTTTATTTTTTGTAAATTAAAGTTATTTTTACTTATTTATAAATATAATAATCTATATTAATTATATATACTATATATTACTTATATAACATATAATATCTATATTATTATACCTATTTTATATTCAAAAATCAAATAGGAAATTAAAATTTTACAAAATAAAAAATACAAAGTAAAAAAAATAAAAATATAAAATATAAAACAAATAAAACAAATAAAAAATCATAAAAATTAAATATAATTTAAAACCCACACGAAAATAAAGAAAAAAGAAAAATACAAAAATTATTTATTACTAGTTAGCAATGATTATTAGTAATTACCTACCCACACAGTTTCTCCCAGTGTTCGACACTCAGACTACGTGTACCTATGCACATTTTATTCCGACTTATAATAAATTTTAACTCACACATTTTATTGATTTATTTAATCATGGGTTAATTGTTCGTTGAATTGAGGTTGATCAAAGCAACGACTGTCGACTTAGCTTGTTAATTTAACAGACCATCTTAGCAGTTCACCACTTCTGCGCTTGTGCGCCCCTGCGCATGCACGCCCTCGCGCTAGCGCCTGCGCACCTGTGCCTGCGCACCTGTGCCTGCGCACATTCGTGCCCTCCAGCGGGCACTTTAGTGCCCTGTGCGTGTGCCCTTGAATCACATCTCTAGAGCGCACACCGTCAACTAAATGGGTTTGGTTGCTTGAAGTCTACATATGCAACTGAACCCATCTATGTCCGTGTAGACGATCTTATCTTCAGTCTATCGCTCCAGTCTTCTGTTTCCAGTATGTCAGAAAGCAAGGCGGATATTCCATCTATAGGCGCCTTTCGTGGTCCAGTGCCTATCGTAAAGATGGATGGTACAAACTATGAACTGTGGGCGATGCGGTTCATGAGTATGATGAAGTCAACTGGTAAGAAGCACATTCTTACCGAAGAAGAGCCTGCTGAGAAGACTGGAACCAATGCCTCATGGGAGGCAGATGATGCATACGCCAAAGTCTGGTTATCTGGAACTTTGGCGATCGAGATTGCTAATGATATTCTTCATAAGCCAATGGCTAAAGCCATGTGGGATATTCTGGCAGCCACATACTCTCAAGTAAAGAATGAGACAAAGATTCTGCAACTCCAGCATGACATATTCACCATTAAGTAGAATGGTCGCCCTCTACATTCACTCTACACTTCTCTGCGTGGGATGTTCGAGAAGCTATACAGCTTTATGCCCCTGACAGCAACACCAGAGCAACAGAAGACCTACCGAAATGCTACTATGGTAGGAGTTTTCCTTGCTGCCCTTGATCCTGAGTATGAGGCAGCACGATCTCAGATCTTGGCGGATTCTACTATTCCTCCTATGGAGGAAGCCTTTCACAGGTTGAGCTGGATCACTGTTCACTCTACGACCACGAATCAAACTGCTTCCACTATGGCTGCCAACAGAGGTCGTGGAGGTCACCTTCATACTCGTGCCCGTTGTCCTCGTGGCAGAGGAGGACGAGTACGACCAACATGTACATACTGCCACCGTACCAGACATACTGAAGACACATGCTACTCCAAGCATGGATTTCCTGCATCTGCACGAGTCGCTGAGCAGATAGAACCTCCATCTGCTGCCTCTTTAGATCAGCGCTTTGATGATCTTGTTGCTCGTCTAAGGGGCATCATTCCTCCATCCGGCCCAGCACATACTACTGAGAGCCAGCCTGATACTGTTGCATCCGCCTCTGCCTCTACCAGTGCATCAGGTAGAACACTTGCATTTTCTAGTAGTGGATCAGATACTCTAGCATGGATTATGGACTCTGGAGCCACACATCATCTATGTGGCGATCACAGTCTTCTTACAGGATACAGACAGATCCCTCCAGGTCGAACAGTGGTCATTGCTAATGGCACACATTCCCCAATTACTGGTCAGGGGGAGATTAGACTGACACCTTCTATGCAGCTGAAGAATGTGTTACATGCACCCGATTTTTCAATGAATTTGTTATCTATCAGCCAAATTACCAAGGATTTACAATGTCGGGCGATTTTTGATCCATCTTCTCTTGTTTTTCAGGACATCCTTACGGGCAACGTGATTGGTCGTGGCTATGAGCAAGGAGGCCTCTATAGCCTCAGTCAGCCTTTTTTTGCTGGAACCTCATCCTTACCTATTGGATATGTATCACCTCTGCTATGGCATCTGCGCTTTGGACATCTACCGCTTCAGAAGCTGCGTTGTGTGTTACCCCAGGGTCTGCCTCACACATCTATCCAATGTGAGGCTTGTCAGTTGGGAAAGCATCATTGGTCTACCTTTCCCAGTCGTCAGTGTCGGAGTAGTACCTCCAAGTTTGAGTTATTTCACATTGATATCTGGGGTCCGAGTCGTGTGCCTGATCATCAGGGACACAAGTTTTATATAGTTATTGTGGATGATTTTTCTCGTGTGTCATGGGTGTTTTTGTTAAAGAATAAATCTGAAGAAGGGAATATTATTATCAATTTTCTTAATGAGATTCGTAATGTTTTCTCCACTTCTGTTAAAATTGTGAGAAGTGATAATGCCCTGGAATTATGTACTCATGTCCTAGCCAGTTATTTCTCATCCCATGGGATTATCCACCAGACATCCTATGCCTATACCTCCCAACAGAATGGGATCGCTGAAAGAAAACATCGCCACTTACTAGATGTCACCAGGTCACTTCTTATACAGAGCAATGCTCCCTATTCTTACTGGGGTGATGCGGTTCTTACAGCGTGCTACCTAATCAATCGTATACCGTCATCCGTCATAGGTGACAAGATTCCTTTCACCCTTATCTTTCCTGGTAAAGATCTATTTTCCCTGACTCCTCGTGTGTTTAGTTCGGTTGCCTTTGTCTACCAATTGTCTCCCGGTACTGACAAGCTCTCTCCTAGGGCTGTCAAGTGTGTGTTTGTTGGGTACTCCAGAACTCAAAAGGGGTACAAGTGCTATGATCCATTGCGCAGGCGATATCTTGTTAGTGCAGATGTTATATTTTTTGAATCTGTAATGTATTTTTCATCCTCAGGTGATCAGCAGCTACCTCCACCTACTACCGATGCCATCTATGTGCCACCACCACCACCAGTACCACCACCACCAGCACCAGCAGCAGCAGCTCCTTTACCTCCTATTCCTGTTTCACCACTACCTTTTCATTATAGCCGCAGGCCTCCTCCAGCTCATGGTCAATACTCATCACCTAGCTCGCCTAAGGTATGTTCTGAAGATATTACTCTTGATGGATCTAATGATGTTTCTGAGCAGGATGTGTTGCAGAGGGCAGATGAGGACACGGCTGATTTAGATGTTCCTATTGCTATACGCAAATCGAAGCGCAGCTACGCTACATATCATTTAGCAGCTTCTGTGTCATTTGAACGACTATCTGAGGACTTCAAGAACTTTGTGGCGGCCTTGTCAGCTGTAGATATTCCACGGAATTACCAAGACGCTTTGAAGGATAGTAGATGGCGTCTAGCAATGGAGGAAGAAATGACAGCTCTTCAATCTAGAGGAACTTGGAGTCTAGTTCCTATACCTGCAGATGTGTCCCCAGTGAGCTGCAAGTGGGTATTCACAGTCAAGCAGAATGCGGATGGCAGTATTGACAGATACAAGGCTCGCCTTGTTGCTCGTGGCTTTACACAGACATATGGGGTGGACTATCTTGATACATTCTCGGCAGTAGCCCGTCATTCTACCCTACGGATCTTGCTGTCAGTTGCTGTTACTCGTGAGTGGCCGCTATATCAGTTGGATGTGAAGAGTGCGTTCCTATATGGTGACTTACAGGAGGAAGTCTACATGCAACAGCCACCTGGTTTTGCTGTTGAGGGGGAGTGTTCCAAGGTGTGCAGACTTCATAAGGCTATCTATGGCCTTAAGCAGAGCCCCAGAGCATGGTTTCAGAAGCTCTCAGATCTCTTTGAAAAACAGGGATACAAACGTTCTAATGTTGATCATTCCTTGTTTGTACAGAAGACTTCCAGAGGTATTATTGCAATCATGGTTTATGTAGATGACATCTTGATTACAGGAGATGATGCACAAGGGATAAAGAAGGCGAAAGAAAAGCTGGGCAGCGAATTTGTTACTAAGGATCTTGGAGTCCTTAAATATTTTCTGGGGCTGGAATTTGCCAGAAATCCGTATGGGCTAGTAATGTCGCAGAGAAAATATGTTACGGATCTGTTGAGTGAGACAGGAATGCTTGGGTGCCGGCCTGCTATAACACCAATGGACCCCAGCATGAAGCTATATGACGATGATACAGAGGAGGTGGACAGGAGAAGATACAGAGAACTGGTGGGAAAATTGTTGTATGTCATGATCACTAGGCCCGATATAGCCTTTGCAGTGAGTCGTGTGAGCCAGTTCGTGGAGCAACCACGTCAGGTTCATATGGATGCTATACATATGATACTCAAGTACCTCAAATCATCTCCAGGTGCGGGTTTTCTATTTAAGAAAGGCAAGGTGATCTCTATCTCAGCATGTGCAGATGCAGACTATGCAGGTTGTCCCAAGGACAGGAAGTCCACCTCTGGGTTTGCAGTTTACGTTGGAGATTCTCTAATCTCATGGAGGAGCAAGAAACAAATTGTGGTAGCCAGGTCTAGTGCTGAATCTGAATATAGGGCTATGGCTCAGGTTAGCACAGAAATGATGTGGATAAGGCTGTGCTTACAGATCTATGTATAGAAGTCCCACTTCCTATGACCTTAGAATGTGACAATCAGGCCGCCTTGTTCATTGCAAACAATCCAGCATTCCATGAGCGAACCAAGCACATTGAGGTTGACTGTCACTTCATACGTGACATGATTCAGAAGGGATTCATTGCTACATCCCATGTTAGTTCAGAGAATCAAACTGCAGATATATTCACTAAGGCATTACTATGAGGCCCATTTCAGAATTGTGTGTCCAAGCTGAGCATGATTGACATCTATGCTCCATCTTGAGGGGGAGTGTAAACATATATTAGTTTACTTTGTATTTTTCTGTTATTTTTCTTTTCTGTCGTATGTTTTATGTAATTTACCCATAGGCTACTCTCCTATATAAGAGAGCCTAGGGCTGATGGAATAAACACTTCTTCCATTTTTCCCAACATGGGTTATTATTGATTTGTGTATTGATGAGTTGGAACAACATATATTAAGTTTACTCTTTCGCTTCTCAAGTCAAAGGACAATATCCCAATCACCCTCTCTGCAGTCTTGCATTTTCCGTCAAATATGGATAGAAAGATGCAGTTAAAGTATATTGGTCCAATTAGCCATCTGTGCGAAGTAGGGTCTTATGGTATCAAGTCAGCAGACGCTCCTCAATCTTTTAACCATGCAAGACCTAAAAGGGAATAAGTTCTTCACAAATTAATCTTTCGGAATTTGATATTCTAATAGAGGTGGACGCAGCTGTCTCCATCATGGGAAGCTCTTGTGGTATTGTGTGTTTGAATTCCGCCAAGGAACTTTTGGGAATCTTAGCCTTCTCTGTTCAGGACACCTCCACAGTAGAAGCCGAGCTTTCGGTGATTTTGAAAGACATTGATGTGTCTTCAAATTACGACAATGACAAAATTATGATAATCTCATATTTGCAAATTAGAGCAAATTAGTGGCAAAATATAATAAAACAAAATTGAGATATTCCAAAGTTCATCAGTGGATATGAAAATAATTGAGCAAGGTATTTATTTAGCAACAGCGATAGTCTTATAATAAGAGAAAATATGACAATAGACATTGTTTCATTTATTGATATAAAGATTGCATTTGCCTACCAATTCCTCCTGGACTCACAAATCCTTGACCAAAAACACGTTCGTAACGCAAAATTCTAGTGCTTGTGTATGGCACATTGTCCACGAATTTCTGGAAATCCCTAATAGAAGTGGAACCAACTTTCTGCCATAACCAGCACATCTGGAAGGCAGATAAATAGTGTCAATAACTCCACCTACAATCAATTGATCTGCCAGAAAGGGCTGTAAAATAAGAGGTGAAGATACACCTGGTTTTGGTCTCCTCTGTTTTTCACAAAAGCTTTACTGCGCTTGAATGTAACAAGAGAGAGCTCAGCCGAATTGTGTCCATCATCCAAGTGCAACTCTTGAAACACCTGATGAGGATGACATAAGGGAGCTCAGAAAATAGTGCTCCATGTAATACCAACTATTGTTCTTTAATTTATAACCATTCCAAATACTGGATTTTGGATGGCATTCCACATTAGATACTTATTCTGTGGCTTCACGAAGATAAAATCTAATAAGTTCAATTTCACTGGAAGGCCAAAACCAACCAACAGTGGTAAATGAGCAAAGAGAAATGGATTGAACCAAGGTCCAAAGTACGATACTTTAACACGTGCGTGTATGCAAGCAAGCAAAATGCGGCATCCCCTTGAGAGATGAAACCAAGAAACTTCTTAATTTAGCATATCCCTATAATCAATCGGACACAAAAGGAAGATAATCACTACTATGAATTGAAAACACGGCAAATACAGCTGGCAAATGATAAATGATACCTTCGAATAGAACCTTGATTCTCGATAATAAGTTGGGTTGATTTTTCTCAGTGCGTCACCAGATTGATGGAAACAAGATTCTTTAAAAAAGATAAATCCACCAACCTTTACCCATTTTAGCATTCTTTCAGCGAAACTCTTGACCTGTGTATAACATATTGCACATGAGAGAGCTATCCAATAAACAATAGCAAACGATCTCAAATTTAAACATCAATATATTGTTTTTCAATCCCAGAAAGTTGTGGTTAATTCCTCGGATCATATGTGAAAAGTTACCAACATATGTCACCCAACCTCCTACAAGCATATGCCATAAAGATTACCTCGCAACTCATGAACATTTCCCTCCTTTTTTAAGCAAGGTAAGATTTAAATCTGGTCCGTGTAAAAAGCCCAATGTTTAGCCTTATGAACCATTTAAATGGTTCACTCAAGTTTTTTTCAACTATGAGAAAAGAGGCATTTCCCTAAACTAACAGCTCCACGAATGGACTTGAGGACATGAGAGGAAATACTAAACACTGACTAATATTTTTGGAGCAACAAACATCACTTTAAACTATTGAACTTGCAGACAGATTAATATAACAGCTATAACACCATAAAAAGGAGTACCTATTCTTTAGAATTGATTTTAGAAAACCAACAGTGAAAAATTAAACGAGAATCTTGTTAGAAAACTAGGACAACATGATAGAGTTGCCTGCAGAGATTCACCTCAGCTTCAGTAAGATACATCAGTAACAAATTTGAAAAGATCAGATCGAGAGATTCATCCTCAAAATTCAGCTCAGGTGACCTTACATCAGCACATATAAAGCTCGCATTCTTGAAATGCCCGTTGATGGTTTCATTCTGCAAGAAGCAAGAAAAATAAAAGTCATCAGATTGACAATAAGCATACAGACTTTATATGCCACGTACCTTCTTTGTCATACTCTCGATAAAATCTACAGCTACAACTTTTCCAGCACATTTAGCAAACTCCCCTGTTAAATGGCCAATTCCAGCACCGAGCTCCAGCACTGACTTGCCTTCAAAAACTGGCAGCAGAGAGAGAACCTGAATGGAGTAGAGTATTGCTATCATAAGCTAGTGCACAATACAATGTAATATGTAGAGACTTATGTTATGATGTTATGTATCATTTAGTAATTTCTGTTTTATTCTGGACGTCTATGTATTTTACCCATTGGGTCTCTCTCTATATAAGAGAGCATAGGGTTCCTTGGAATAATAGATTACTTGGTTTTTTTTCCCAACATGGTATCAGAGCCAAAGGTCTAACCCTAACCCTAGGCTCTTCTCTTCCGCCGCCGCTCCCCCTTCTCCTACCACACCTTCCGCCACCACCGCTGTCCCAGCCCTCCTCCCCCGCCCTCCCTTGTCGCCGCCAGGGCTCCCATCTCGCCGCCGAGGCTCGTCCCTTGCCGCCGGGCCCCGCCTCTCTCCTCCGCCAGGCCCCGCCTCTCTCCTCCGCCGGGTTGTGCCCTAGGTAGGGGACCCACACCATCGAGTTCCCTTCCTTCCACGCCGACGCGGCCACTTTCGTCGGTCGTTCTATCTCCATGGATTTGAGTGCGTAACATCTACATATGCACTCAAATCCGATCAAGTCCTTATAGACAATTGTTTCTAGTCTACAATCCCTAGTTCTTCATCTACGGCGCTATGTCAGAACACAAGGTCGATATGCCTCCAAAGGCACCTTCAAAGGTCCTGCGCCAATAGTCAAAATGGATGGGACAAACTATGAGCTCTGGGCGATGCAGTTCATGAGTCTCATGAAGTCAAACGATAAGAAGCATATACTTACCGAGGATGAGCCGGCAGAGAAGACTAGGATCTATGCCTCGTGGGAGGCAGATGGCTCTTATGCCAAAGTTTGGCTATCAGGCACACTGTCGATGAAGATTGCCAATGACGTCCTTCATCAGCCCACTACCAAGGAAATATGGGATATTCTGGCCGCTACTTATTCTCAAGTGTGGAACGAGACCAAGATGTTACAGCTCCAGCATGATATATTCACGATGAAGCAGAATGGGTGCCCACTTCACTCGTTGTACACGTCCCTGAGAGGGATGTTCGAGAAACTATACAGTACCATACCACTCACGGCAACTCCAGAGCAGCAGAAGATATTTCGGAACGCTACCATGGTTGGCGTACTACTTGCAACACTCGATCCTGAGTATGAGGCTACCCGCTCTCATATATTGGTTGATGTGGTTATTCCTCCTATGGAGGACGTTTATCGGAGGCTCAGTCGCATATCAATCTCCTCCAGCATGTCTACTCCACCCCCATCGGCGATGGCAGTATCGCGTGGGAGAGGTGGACAGTCTTCTAGTCGTGGAAGTGGACCCCGTGGACGAGGAGGTCGCTTTCGTCAGCCGTGTTCATTCTGCCACCGCATCGGTCACTCGGAGGATACATGCTACTCTAAGCATGGGTTTCCAGCATCAGCGCGTGTAGCCGAGCATGTTCCTCCTCCGTCAGCTTCCACTGCTGACAACAGATTCGAAGACTTGTGGCACGTCTATGTGATATTATGCCTCACTCATCTACTGATTCGCCAGAAGGACCTTCAGATGTTGTTGCTACAGCTTTTGCCAGTTCATCAGCCGCTGCCAGTACCTTAGGTAGTGCCACTGCCTTTACATCTTATCATGTCCTCTCTGATTGGATTATCGATTCTGGCGCCACCCATCATCTCTACCGTGACAGAGAGAGACTTGAGTCTACAGGGACATCCCACATGGCCGCTCAGTACTGATAGCAGATGATACTCATTCCCCCATCGCTGGACAGGGGGAGGTTTCCTTATCACCTACTATACATCTCCAGAATGTTTTACATGCTCCTGAGTTCTCCATGAACTTGTTATCTATTAGTCAGATTACGAAGGATTTGCATTGTCGTGCTATATTTGACCCCTCATCTCTTATTTTCAGGACATACTAACGGGCAGGGTGATTGGTTGTGGCTCTGAGCAAAATGTCTCTATCGTATGGTCCGAAACTCTTATGATGACGTCTCTTCACATTCAGTCGGATCAATCTCTCCGTACATCTGGCATCTTCGGTTTGGCCATCTCCCGCTCAAGAAAATGCGACATCTCTTGCCTCAGATCTCTCCCAGTTCGTCCTTTTAGTGTGAAGCGTGTCAGTTGGGAAAGCATCATCGGTCTAGTTTTCCTAGTCGTAAGAGTCAGAGCAATAGCTCCCCGTTTGAGTTGTTTCACATTGATATTTGGGGTCCGAGTCGTGTACCTGATCATCAGGGACACAGGTTTTATCTAGTGGTGGTGGATGATTTTTCTCGTGTATTGTGGGTCTTTCTTTTAAAGAATAAATCTGAAGCAGGGGATGTTATTAAAAATTTGATTAATGAAGTGCAGAATGTTTTCTCTTCTACTGTCAAATATGTCCGTACAGATAATGCATTGAATTCTGCACCCGTTCTCTCTCTCTTAGTTTCTTTAATCCAAGGGTATTATTCACCAAACCACATGTGCTTACACCTCTCAACAGGATGGTGTGGCCGAAAGAAAACATCATCATCTTCTTGGCATTACTCGAACCCTTCTTATTCAGAGTTGTGCTCCTATCACTTTCTGGGGGGATGTTGTCCTTACAGCCTGCTACCTGGTCAATCGAATGCCATCATCTGTCCTTGGTGAGAAAATTCCTCTTTCTGTCATTTTCCCTGATAAGGAACTATTCTCACTTACTCCTCGTGTCTTTGGTACCGTTGCGTTTGTTCATCACCTGTCTCCTGGACTTGACAAATCTCTTCTAAAGCTGTCAAGTGTGTTTTTGTAGGTTACTCTAGGGACTCAAAAGGGTTATCTTGTTATGACCCCGTGGAAAAGAAATATTTTGTCAGTACCGATGTCATATTTTTTGAGTCTGTTATGTAGTTTTCCCCTGCAGGTGACAGACTGGTCTCGTCCACTACCAACAACGATGTTTATGTCCCTCCTCCTCCTAGCTTGAGTTCACCTGAGTCCACTCTAGTTTCGGTTGCTACACCACCACCACCGCCGCCGCCACCTCCACAACCGCCTATTCCACCCTTCCCTAAATTTCTATACGCGTCGGTCAGGTCCTGCTCAGGCTACACATCAGGCATCCATCACGCCTCAGGTATGTTCAGATGACGTCACTATGTGCAGATTCTTCATTGCAGTAGGAGACTACACCATCCAGTACAGAGGACGACGACCTTGATATTCCCATTGCTATTCGGAAGCAGAAACGGACTTGTGTGTCTTATCCGTTGGCTTCCCTGGTGTCCTTTCATCGTCTCACAGGCGACTTTCAGAGACTTGTTGCGGCTTTGTCTTCAGTGGACATACACGGACCTAATCAGGAAGCTATGAAGATTGATAGCCGGCGACTGGCTATAGAAGAAGAGATGTGTGCTTTACAGTCTCGTGGCACATGGAGCTTGTGATGCTCCCCCTGACACGTCCATTGTTAGCTGCAAGTGGGTATTCACAGTAAAATACTATGCTGATGGCGGTCTAGATCGGTACAAGGCACGGCTAGTCGCGCAAGGTTTCACCACAAACCTATGGCGTGGACTATATGGATAGATTTTGTCCAGTGGCTCGTCACTCTACTCTTCGTATTCTTTTATTAGTTGTTGCAGTACGTGACTGGACTATATCTCAACTTGATGTCAAGAATGCCTTCTTGTATGGAGATTTACAGGAGGAAGTCTACATGCAGCAGCCATCAGGGTTCACTGCTGAGTGGGAGAAGCATATGGTGTGTAGACTTCACAAGGCGATTTATGGCCTTAAGCAGAGTCCAAGGGCGTAGTTCCAGTCCTCCAGAAGCTTTCCCACTTGATTGAACAACAGGGGTTCAAAAATCTAATGCAGATCGCTCGTTGTTCATTCAGAAGTCTTCTACAGGTACAGTGGTCATCATGGTCTATGTTGATGATATTCTAGTTACAGGAGATGATGTTCAGGAATAGAGAGGGCAAAGCATTCCTGGGTCGTCAGTTTGTCACAAAGGATCTTGGTACCCTAAGATACTTTTTGGGGTTGGAATTTGACAGGAATGCACAGGGTCTGGTGATGACCTAAAGGAAGTACATTACAGATTTGTTGATTGAAACAAGCATGGTTGGATGTAGACCATCAAGTACTCCTATGGATCCAAGCATGAAGTTGTATGACGATGACACTGCCGAAGTAGACAAGAGGAGATATAGAGAGATGGTGAGTAAGCTCCTTTATATTACCATAACTCGACCCGACATTGCTTTTGCAGTAAGCCGGGTGAGCCAATTTATGGAACAACCAAGACAAGTCCATATGGATGCCATATACATGATACTGAGGTATCTAAAGTCTTCTCCAGGCTCAGGGTTGTTATTTAGAAAGGGCACAGATTTATCTATTTCAACATGTGCAGACACAGATTATGCAGGATGCCCTAAAGATCGAAAGTCTACTTCAGGAATTGCAGTTTTTGTTGGGAGCTCTCTGGTTTCTTGGAAAAGCAAGAAACAAACTATTGTGGCAAGGTCCAGTGCTGAATCAGAATATACGGCCATGGCGCAAGTAAGCACGGAGATGATGTGGGGTTCGAGCTGTGCCAGAAGATCTACATATAGTTGTACCTTTACCCATGCAGCTTGAGTGTGACAACCAGGCAACATTGTTTATTGCCAACAATCCAGCATTTCATGAAAGAACAAAGCAAATCAAAGTGGATTGCTACTGCACGAGAGATCTGATCCAGAGAGGCTTGATATCTACATCCCACGTTAGCTTAGGGGATCAGACTGCTGACATATTCACAAAGTCGTTGCTCAGAGGACCTTTCCAGAGATGTTCTTCCAAACTGAGCATGACAGACATCTATGATCCACCTTGAGGGAGAGTGTAGAGACTTATGTTATGATGTTATGTATCGTTTAGTAATTTCTGATTTATTTGGACGTCTATGTATTTTACCCATTGGGTCTCTCTCTATATAAGAGAGCCTAGGGTTCCTTGGAATAATAGATTACTTGGTTTTTTCCCAACGTAATACAATTCAGAATCCATAATCCAAAATCCGTATCCATGTTTCACAGCTATATTTGGGAAAAAATTTTGAATACGCAAAGGGTATATACCCTAGGTAGGTGTTCACCGTTATACTTGAAATATATAATGTTGGATTGTTGCGGAATAATTACCTTCAATGACTACGAATACAAAGATAACATGTAAAAAATAATAGTGTGAAGCGTATCAGAGATAAAGAGATAAATAAGGAAAAACATCAGGATTTTACATGGAACCCTACTCCGTGAGGAGCGGATGAAACCACGGGAGAAGGCTACTCAACATGCTGGATACTCTATTGTTCCTCTCTCTCTCATCTTTTATAGGTGGTATGGGGCTTCTTATATAGCCCCACCAGTAAGACCAAGTCCCAATCACAACAGATGTGAGACTAAACTTGTGGATGTAGTAATTGTTCCCTGGAGAGATCCAATTACCCATCTATGCATGTGACGCATACTCCTTAAACTCTCCCTCAAGCTGGAGCATGCAATGATCATCTTGGGAAAATAGAAAGAAATCACTCTCTCACACAATACAGGATATTACAGACAATATCAACTTAATGCAAGATCTGTTGGCTATCTGTTGAGGACGTTGCTTCTCATATCGTGCTAGTGAGGAGGAGCTAAAGGGCTTGGCATGCGAAGTGAGTCACCTCGTTGGAGAATGCATGTTTTGTACTGCATTTGTTAGAGTCGCTGAAATCGGAATGAGTCTCCACTTGGAGAACTCTAGCCCACAACTACTCCATCTCTCTAAAGGGTCAAAGTGAAATAGCTATGGAAACATCCTCGTTGGAGTCCACAGTCGCTGGAGAATGGAGTCTGAAAGTCTCCTTGTCGGAGAACTAGGTCTCTCCATATTGGCTCAGAGAATGGGATCTCTACTCTGGAGTTCCTATGAATCACATGAAAACCTTGAGTCCAAATCAAAGATTGAGACATCTCAAATAATGATCGCACATGAGCATGTGTGTCACGAACTGAAGACTCTGAAACAATCTGAATTTAGAATATAAATATGAACTGTAGAGTCTGAAATCTGACTTGGAATATGAACATGAGAATCTGAATATGTCCTGTAGAACTCTGCATAATACTCCCCCTTTCTCTCGTACTGGTGGGAATAGATGACATTGATCGAGTTGGGGGAAGACATGAAAATAGGAAAACAAAAAAAACCAATAAGTCGTCTCATTTTTTTCATCTTTTCCTTTTTTCTTTGTGTACGGATTTCTTTCCTCTTTTTTGTACGCTTGCCCTTATTTTCCTCAAAACTCACGGGTCCAATATACCTATCTTTTTTCCCTTTATTCTTCTTTTACAACAACCCATTGGTGGGCCCTTTCTTTTTTTCCGAGGCCAAATATAAGCCCCCTCTTTTTTTTCTAATGTAAGAGCAACAACCCATCTTTAGGTTTTATATTCCTAAAGTCCAATTGGACCCATAATAGCATGCATCAGTTGTCCTTGCTAAATAAAAGAAGACATACATCCTTCCCTTTCTCATATTCGCGCTCAATAGGGTTCTTGAACCCTCATCTCCGCCGTCGCCTATTCAAGGAAAGTCGGATCATCGGGAGAGGAGGTTGTTGGAGGGGATCATGTCTCTACTAGAGGGTGCATCTGGAGAGTTAGTGATATGGTTGTATGCAGGAAAGGAGAGAACTACCCATCACCAGCACGCGGATGGCACCGACTCTGAAGTTACAGAGCCGAGTAGGGCAACACAAGGAGGGCTTGTCGCCTCTCGTAGATACTGCCTAGAGAAGTAATGTCGTTGTCGTGGCTAGAGCCAAATCTGTGCCGCTTGTTATGGGACTCGGAAGGTGCTGCCTAGGGGTGATGGTTTTGTATGCCTTATGCGCAAAGGTGGAGGGCTCATGCACCATGTGGAGACCGAGATCGAAGCTACGTGTCCTAACCATAATTTTTCCAAACATAGTATCAAAGCCACAATCCTAGATCGAAGCTTTGTACCCTAACCATAACCCACACCCACCGCCTCTCTCTCTCCAGGCGGCACCGCCATCACAACCCTCCTCTCTCGAAAAGCGACCGTCACCGCCTTTTCGCACGTTGCTGCCGAGTCGTCGAACTGCCAAGCCGAGCTGCCGCCGACGTCGGCTCGGCTCCTCTCTCGGTCGTCGGCCCCCATTTCCTCTGAATCGCACTTGCTGCCCAGGTCGATCTCCTCATCTCTCGTCGTTGGCCTCCTGCTGCCTTCGGCCCACGACCCTCTCTTTTTATATCGAGGTCTATTTGGGTTGATAGATTTGAGTGAATAAGTCTACATATGCATTTAAATCCACACATATTTGTGTAGACATTCATCCATCGGTCTACAAAACCCTAGTGATCTTCATACGACGATATGTCAGAAAACAAAGTCGACGTACCCACCATAGGTGCTTTCAGAGGTCCAACGCCTATTGTCAAGATGGACGAGACGAACTATGAGCTTTGGGCTATGCAGTTCATGAGCCTTATGAAGTCTAATGGCAAGAAGTATATTCTTATCGAGGAGGAGTCGATGAAGAAAACTGGGGTTAACACCATGTGAGAGGCGGATGATGCATACACCAAAGTTTGGCTTTCAAGTACATTGATGATAGAGATCGCCAATGATGTGTTACATCAGCCCACTGTTAAGGCGATGTGGGACATCCTCACAACAACTTATTCTCAGGCGATGAATGAGACCAAGATCCTCCAACTCCAGCATGATATACTTATTGTTAAGAAGAACTGATAACCTCTTCATTCGTTGTATACATCCTTGTGTAGGATGTTTGAGAAGCTCCGCGGCTTCATACCTCTCACGGCTACTCCAGAGCAACATAAGACATATAGGAATGCTACCATGGTTGGTGTATTCCTAGCAGCCCTCTATCCTAAATATGATGTTGTTCGCTCCCAAATTCTCGAGGATGCTACTATCCCTCCCATGGAGGAAGCTTTCCACATGCTTAGCAAGATTACTGTCCCCTCCACTGTTACTGGCCAAACTTTTTCAACAATGTCAGATTCCAAGGGCAGAGGAGGATTTTTTTTCGTGGATGTAGACCTCGTGGTAGAGGAGATCGCATTCATCAGCCCGGCACTTACTGTCATCATCCAGGTCATACAGAAGATACATGCTACTCCAAGCATGGTTTTCCGGCATCAGCCCGAGTAGCAAAGCAGGTTGAGTTTATTGTTACGCCTACTTCAGATCAGAGATTTGATGACCTCGTAGTCAGACTGAGAGATATCATGCCTCATGTTTCTTCACCATCTCCAGGAGGCCACTCAGATGTAGCAGCTTCAACCTCTGCAAGTACTTCTACAACTAGCACCTCAAGTAGTACTTATACTCTTGCATCTTGTCATGGATATGAGATTACATAGTAGATTATGGACTCAGGGGTGAAACATCATTTATGTGGAGATAGAGATTAGCTTGCAGCATATAGGAACGTTCCTCCAAGGAGACTTGTAGTGATAGCCGATGGGACTCATTCCCTGATAACATGACAAGGGGAGATCAGTTTGATGCCTTCGATGAGTCTGCAAAATGTGTTACATGCTCCTAATTTTTCTATGAATTTGTTATCCATTAGTCATATTATGAAAATTTGCATTGATGGGCTATTTTTAACCCATAGTCTCTTGTTTTTGAGGACATTCATACGGGCAGGATGATTGGTTGTGACCATAAGCAGGGTGGTCTCTATCGCCTGGTCTGAACTCCCTATGTAGGCATGACCTCTCATTTAACAGGGCCAGTCTCTCCCTTCACTTAGCACCTACGTTGGCCACAACCCTCTACATAAGATGTGTCATATTTTGTCGCGGATTTCGTCGGGTTCATCCTTCCAATGCGAGGCGTGTCAGTTTGAAAAGCATCATCGTTCTACTTTTCCTAGTCGTCAGAGTCAAAGCAGTAGCTTCCTTTTCGAGTTATTTTATGTTAATATTTGGAGTCTGAGTCGTGTTCCTGATCACCAAGGACACAGATTTTGCCATGTTGTTGTTGATGATTTTTCTCGTTTGTCATGGGTCTTTTTATTGAAGAATAAATTTGAAGAAGGGGATGTGATCAAAACCTTTATCAATGAAGTGCAGAATGTTTTCTTTTCCTCAATGAAATTTGTGAGAAATAATAATGCTTTGGAATTATGTACATGTGTTCTATCGCATTTCTTTTCATCCCGTGGTATTATTCATCAAATAACATGTGCTTACACTTCTCAGCGGAATGTATTGCAGAGAGAAAGCGTCGCCATTTACTTGATGTCAGTCGGACTCTTCTCATTCAGAGTCATACCCCGCATTCGTTTTGGGGTGATGTAATTCTTACGGCTTGTTATCTAATGAATCGCATGCCCTCGTCTGTCTTGGGTGAGCAAATTCCTTTCTCCATAGCTTTCCCAGAGGAGTTGTCTCGCTCACTCCTCGTGTTTTTGTCTCTATTGCATTCGTCCACCAGTCATCTCCAGGTCTTGACAAGCTCTCTCCTAGAGCTATCAAATGTGTATTTGTTAGGTACTCCAGGACTCAGAAGGGATACCGGTGCTATGATCCATTGCTCATGAGATATTATATCAACGTTGATGTCATATTTTTTGAGTCTGTGATGTATTTATCCCCTACAGGTGACATGTTGGCTTCAACATACTCTGATGATGAGGTTGACATGCCACCTCCTCCTATGAGTCTGTCACCTCTTCCACTTGTGTTTGTTGTTCCACCACAACCACCATCACCACCTTCACCTCCTTCTACACAGTCGCATGTGCCGATTATTTCACCATTACCAAAGTTCTATACTCGTCGGCCTGCATCTGCTCATGGTCATCGCTCATCATCCAGCACACCTCAGGTTTGTTCTGATAACAATGCTTCTGATGATGGGTCTGGAGATGTATCTGCGTAGGAACCGTTGCAGAAGACTGGCCCACGGGTGGAGGAGGTTCTCGATGATCTGGATATACCCATTGCAGTTCGAAAGCAAAAGCGTACATGTACTCCATATCCTCTTGTTTGCCAGGTCTCCTTTCGTCGTCTAATAGGGGAACTCCAGAGATTTGCATATGCTCTATTTGCCATGGAAATTCCACATAATTATTAGGATACCTTGAAGGATAGTCATTTGCGTCTAGCTATAGAAGAAGAGATGGTTGCTTTGCAATCATGTGGTACTTGGAGTTTGGTCTTTGCTCCTCCTGGGGCATCTGTTGTCAGTTGCAAATGGGTGTTTACTATTAAATATCATGCAGATGTGACTCCTGATTGCTTCAAGGCAAGATTGGTGGTACAAGAATTTACTCTGACTTATGAAGTGGATTATCTGGACATGTTCTCTCTTGTTGATCGTCACTCAACTCTGTGTGTCCTTTCAGTTGTTGTGATACATGATTGGCCTTTGTATCAGCTAGATGTTAAAAATACATTTTTGTATGAGATCTTCAGGAGGAAGTCTACATGGAGCAACCTCTAGGTTTTTCTACTGAGGGGAAGTGTCAGCAGGTTTGTAAACTTCATAAAGCAATATATGTCCTTAAGCAGAGCTTGAGGGAATGATACCAGAAGCTCTCAGATTTGATT
Organism: Ottelia alismoides; assembly: GCA_037367405.1. Classification (NCBI taxonomy): domain Eukaryota; kingdom Viridiplantae; phylum Streptophyta; class Magnoliopsida; order Alismatales; family Hydrocharitaceae; genus Ottelia; species Ottelia alismoides. Next base: position 510,817 of record JAZKJV010002178.1, on the reverse strand, counting down.
GACAAGCAGAGGTTTAAGAGGTCAAATGCATATCATTCATTGTTTGTGCAGAGAATACCCAGAGGTACCGTTGCTATCATGGTATATGTTGATGATATACTTATTACATGCTATGATAGGTAAGGGATAAAGAAGGCAAAAGAATGTCTGGGTCTTCAGTTTGTTACTAAGGATTTTGGCACCCTAAGGTATTTCTTAGGGTTAGAGTTTGCTAGGAATGCATAGAGTCTTATGATGACTCAAATGAAATATGTTACAGACATGTTTGTTGAGATAGGCATGATTGGGTGTCAACACTATACTACTCCTATGGATCCTAGCATAAAGTTATATGATGATGATACAGATGATGTTGACAGGAGGAGATATCGAGAGTTGGTGGGAAAACTTCTCTATATTACTATCACTAGACCTGATATCTCTTTTGCAGTGAATCGGGTGAGTCAGTTCATGGAGCAACCCTGACAAGTACATATGGATGTTATATTTATGATATTGAGGTATCTAAAATCCTCTCCAGGTGCAGGACCACTATTCAGGAAAGGAGTAACTCTTTTGATTTCTGCATGTGCCGATGTCGACTTTGCAAGGTGTCCTAAGGACAGGAAGTCTACTTCAGGCTTAGCGGTGCTCGTTGGCAATTCTCTTGTTTCTTAGAAAAGTAAGAACAAACAGTTGTTACTAGATCAAGTATTGAATCTGAGTATAGGGCTATGGCACATGCAAGCAAAGAGATGATGTGGGTTCGAGCAGTGCTAGCAAATTTGCACATAAATGTACCCCTACCCATGCAGTTACAATGTGATAATCAAGTTGCCCTATTCATTGCAAACAATCATGCATTCCATGAAAGAACAAAGCATATTGAGGTAGACTATCATTATACTAGAGACATGATTCAGAAGGGCTTGATTTCTACCTCTCATATCAGTTCAGGAGATTAAATGGGGATATATGAGAGTACCATTTCAGAAGTGTTCTTCCAAGCTGAGCATAATCGACATCTATGCTCCATCTTGAGGGGGGTGTAGAGATATTTTCACATTCTTTGTACCTTTTTCCTTTATTTTATTTCTTTTTGTCTGCCTTATTAATTAACCCATAGGTCTCTCCTTTATATAAGAGAGCTTAGGGTTCCCAGGAATAAACAACTCTTCTATTTTTCCCAACACTCTCAACAGACTAATAAATAAATAATTAATAAAATGAAAAAAATAAAAAGGGATTGTCCCTATGGTTGCAACAACCTTGGACGTCCCCCTATTTTAGGGGAATCCTTTTTATTTTCATTTTATTATAATTATTATAGTTGCAACAATCATAAATAATTATTTATTTATTTATTCATTTATTTATTTTTAAAAATCAATTATCAACAAATAATTTCAAATTATTTGTGATAATTGCAAATAGACCATTGAGAAATATGAATTTTTAATGTGAAACCAATTCACATTAACATTAATTAATCTTATTTGCTCTATAGATCTGAATATTAGTTTATGAACCATAGACATGTGTAGAGAATGGATGTACTTGTAGCAAAAATGAAAATGCTAAGGTGGGTGTGCACACATATAAAGATCGGATTCAGAGTGATGCAATCAGAAAGAAAGTTGGTGTAGCTCCGATCGAGGATAAAATGTGAGAAAAGTGCTTCAGATGGTTGGTCATTTGCAAAGAAGGTTAATTGATGCACCAATTAGGGGATGCAAGTGTTGGGATGTTGAGCCGGCTAAGAGAGGGCGAGGACTGCCCAAGAAGTGTTGGAAAGAGAATATACGAAGGGATTTAGTTTTTTGGATATAAGCTCGAGATTGACCCAAGATAGATTCGAATGGAGGTGAAGAATCCATGTAGCCGACCTACTTAGCTATGGGAAAAAGGCTTTGTTGTTGGTGTTAGTGTTGTTGTATTTGCAATCAAGTCTCAATGGAATAATGTGGATCTTATCCACACTATCCAAGATTGTTGTGGATAGCATTATCCACATTAATCTTATCCAAGATAAGTAAATCCAACTTAATTATCTTAAAATCCTCAATGTACATATCCAAAAATAATGTGAATCTTATCCACATTATTTCTTAGATAAATGTTCATTGTACAACATCCCCTTCCCTAATCACCAGGCCCTCCAGGGACGCTCCCTCCATCGCCCTCGCCGCCAAGCGCTTCAGCAAAAAGATCCAGCCAATGGAGCCCAACATCTCCAGAGGCGGAGCTCCCAACTCAGGAAACTCTCCGCCGAGCCCTACATAACATCCCCCAACCGAAAAACCTCTCCAGCGCTCGTTCGTTTCAACCAAGTTCCCCTAACAGTGCACTCCCTCCTCTTGTGACACAACCTCCTACATCATAAGCACAACACCGCCTCCCAGTTGCACGCAAAAGCCAAATGGTCCAGCGTTCCGCATCGAAAGCATCAAGATTTCTTGCCCCCTCTCAACTCCACCTTCCGCCCCACGCTGACCTTTGCCTTCCCTCGCCCACTCCTTCATGCTGGTGAGCTCTAGTGGCCATCCCCAATGAGGTCCTCCATCATCACATCATCCTCCATCTTACCATCAACATCCACACTGCCCACACCCTCCACAGGATCGGCCCTCTGAAACCCACCCATCAACCCCCGCTGCACGATCGGCTCTGCTCCCACTCCCTCCGCCGTTCTCGTTCTGATGGCCCACAGCACGACCGGCGCCACTCCTGCTCCCTCCACTGCTCTCGCCGCTACCACTCCCTCTACCGCTCTCGCTCCTTCTCGACATCTCTAGATCAAGAAGAACACTTTTCAAGCTGCAATAAGTTTAATTCACAGTAAAGCAAATAGTTCAAAGGGAAAGCATATTGAGATCCATTATCACTATATTCGAGACATAATGGCTAATCGAGAAATCGAGGTAATGTATATACATATATGTGAGATGTTAGCTGCAACGGAAACTTATACTAAACATGTTGGTTTAATATTACTCAGGAATGATTGAGTCAAGTTGGAGGTTTAATAATAATGAACCTTAGATAAACATCTCCAAGAAGATAGACCCTTCTCGACCAGTGGGATTGTGGAATATTTTGACCATTTTAGTCAATTGGGAGATGTTGGGTTGTTACAAGAATAATGACCTTTAATGATCATGAGTCGTATGTCTTGATAACGGATGTTATAGAATCTTTTAACACTGATTTGGGCCATACAGGTTACTGGAAGGTCCTATATATGGGTGTTCTTCTCATGGTGACAAACATAAAGATAAGAATATAGTGAGTCCTTGGAGACATGGAAGGATGGAGGGGGGTAAGGAGTGGCAAATGCCCCCATTAACTTTAAGGAAGCGTAAAAATCCCTACTTTGAATTAAGGAAAAGATAATTAACATAATAACCTAAAAATATTATCCACCAATTCCTCATTCACCATTGTGCGGCATTCCCGCTCGCATGACTCCTCCCTCTCTCTCTCTCTCTTCCTCCCTCTTCATCTTTCTCGCATCCTTTACCAACATTCTTGTCGATTATGCGAGAAAACAATATGAGGAAGTTTGAATCTTCAGGATGTGATGTGTGACAGGTGCGGGGAGCAGGTAGAGAACTTGGAGCATCTCTTCCTCACTAGCCGGACCTCGATGAAGGTCTGGAGAGAACTGGCGATTCAATGGGTGGATGTGGGTGGTTTTTCGAGCTTCTAGGAAGGGGTAAGGAAAGTGAGAGGCAGTTCCTCTGTTGATGTGACAAAACCCTTTGCGGCACTATGGGCAATTTGGCAGATGAGAAATGAACTCATTTTTAAAAATCAGAGGTTTTATCCTAAAAATGTTGTTTCTCATTGTAAGGCTCTCTTGTGTTTCTGGGAGTCAAGTTAAAGTTAAATTATGATGTATCCCTCCTTTTGATTGATATAAACGCTGTGCAGTGACTCCCAACTTGGGAGCTCACCCTCTATTTCATAAAAAAAAACAATCAGTTAGATATTCCCTCCATATGTGGAAGATATTTTGGATTCTTAGTCAGGTTACTGGAATCCCGGAACATTTATTAGTATAATTCCTAATCATCGTGTACTTCAACCCTTTAATTAATAAATTCCTTGGGCTTTCAAAAAAATTGTGGAAGAAGAGGCTAAAAATTCCTGAAAACCGATGTCAGGTTGTGATGTCATTTGGTCATCCTATTCTATACCGGACATACCTCGATTTTTTCAAGCATTTACTCATCCTAGGATTGGGTAAAGTGTCTACTGCAAGTTAGTTGACACCAATGATCAAGCAACTTGCACTTTTGATCATAAACAGCAAGCCTGCCTTGCAATTGATTCCTACAAAAAGTCATTAAGATTGCCGAAAGAAGTTGTGTAACCATTTGTTTCATTCTTGAAAAATGAACTCAGGTAGTGGTCATCAGCAGAAACTTGTTCACATTTCTACAATAGGCAATCTGGATGGAAACGGAGTTGTCAATAGGTTTGAGATGGTGAGGTGGCCCACCCAGTAAGAGCTTCCATTATGAATATAACATGAGAGGGCTGATTATACACATTCTCTTCGATGATTATTAAATTAAATACCAGAGAACTGCAGATGAACAATCAAGAGGTATTGGCAGCTGCACCAGTTGAAGACTTGAGGATGCTGTAGCAGAATTCAATATTTTTATAGATTTTAGATATGCTTAATGTGATCATTGATTTGAACCTCTGTAGGAACACCCTCAGTGACTAACATGTCATGCTTACGGATTTTATGCTCGCAATATGTTCAGTACCTGGTTTCTGAAATGCTGATGGATTTGTCCCTCCAAGAGTTTTTACACTTGTGCTCCTCGAGTTTCCACAAATGCACCTTTTTGTAATAGCATTTGTGCCCCTATATTCTTACAAGATTGAATTATTACCCTTCCCTTATTACATTTATCCTATATGTTATATTAATAGAAGGGCAATATTGTGAATTTTGTAAGAATATAAAGTACAAGTGTTATTGTTAGAACAGGTAGGGGTGTGAGTATACTTACAGAAACTCGAAGGGGCACAAGTGTAAAAATCCCTAAATAAAAGAACACCCAATTTACCTTAGGTTGCCATTAGAATAATGCAGCATCCCTACAGTTGTAAATCACTTTAAAATGCTAAAAATAAAAAAAAATTACTGAGTGTGCCAGGCATCTGCTCTCTATAAAATGAAGAAGAGTTTTTTTCGTCAATTCTAATAAATCTTTAATATCAAAAGATAGTGTTTTTCTCAACTTTCACTCAAGCAATTCCATGTTCGGTTCAACTTCCGTCACACTATCGAACCAAAGACACCATCGAAGAAAACATAGAGAAAGAAAATGACGACGATACCTCGGATCTCTCCTCCCTGTCGATCTCCGCGGCCTGCGAATCAAACAGTACGGCTTCCATGGTGAGATCCCTGGAATGCTCAAGCCAGTACCTCTGCTGCCCATCTGGCTCATCCACGGACACCGCCACACCTATCATCAACCAACACAACCACAGCAATAACCACAAATCTGAATCAAAAAGAAAAGCGAGAAACGCATTATGAGAAGCAAACGATCGATCTATCGCAATGTACCATCAGCAGCCATTTCCTCTCAAGGGAGATTGTGAGTCGATAGTAAATTTTAGTGGATTAGTTGAAGGCAGTGGACGGCGAGTCGAGATCAGGAGAAGGTCCTGAGTGTGCGGTTAAAGGGCTTGCACTTGTGTTGCAAGAGCGCATGCTCTTCCGGCGCCCGGCGTTCCAAGCGCGAGCCGACAGCAGCAATAGAGGGAGTAGATAAGGTGCATACACGATGGAGCAGCCACTTTCCCCACCCCCAACAAACACACACTGTACGTACTGATAGAGGGAAATAAGAAAGAGGATGAAAACGACAAGGACTACTAAGAACGGCAAAAACGTCACCAGGCATGAAAACTTAACAGCTGTGGAACTGGCCGATCTAGATATTACTCTTGAAGGACTTTTTTTAATAATTATTAAAAAATTCGAAAATAATTAAATAAATATGAATAAAATGTATTTAATATGTATGGCACCTTGGGAGGTGTCCGTTGGAAAATTGCCAATGGTCTCCCTCCCAAATCTCTTATAAATAACCCCCTCATTCTCCTCATTCTTCACGCACTTCCCTTCTCCATTCTTCATCTTCCTCCCTTACTCATCTTCTCTCATTTCTCTCAATCCGTATTCTGAAGCACGATTTCGTCTCTTTCAATCTGTTAATCTTATTCAAGTAAGAATAAGATCTTTTTTTATAGACCATTTTTTGTGTTTTTTACAGGTTTTTATTAGTGAAGACGATATAATATTATGGATATCAGATTATATTCTTTTCTTTTCGGATAACATTTCTAATTGAAGACACGCATCTTTCAGGTAAATTTACTTTGTATTAATTTTTTGTGATTGTAATCAATAATTAGATGTGCAAAATTGATACTTAATTGAAATATATATTCAAATTAAATCCTTTTTATATTACAATTCAAATCATTTGTGTGATAAACTTTTTATGAAGTACCCTACATAAGTTGAAAAATAATAAATGTAATTTAAAAATTATTTTAATGTCAATTAGATTAAGGTTAAACACCTTATTATCATTGCATCCATTTAGATTTACAGGTATCCATAGTCATGTTATAATTACTTCTCATTTAGATTTGGAATCAAGCCTGAGAGGGTCTCTATACAGTGCTTGCAGGACTCATTGTGATGAGCACCGATGAGTTCCCCAAGACCGAAATTTTGGATTCCATTTCTGAGTGATTAGTATATCATTTATAATCGATTAGTAGAGATGGCATCCGAGTGAAATATAAATGATTGTTATATTCAAATAAACTAATCAAATCATGAATTTTATTCGTAGAGATGGCTTCCAATACCGCTCATGTCTTATTATATTGGGGTGGATCAGTTCATGTCTCTGATTATCATGTAGAATATATTGGGAGCAAGAAACGGATGGTTATATTACCATGCCAATTAACATATATTGGTTTACTGGCTCGAGTATCTGAAGCCACTGATCTCCCGCTCGATCGTATATACTTACATTAACGTGTAAGCAGTTGTATGAGGGATTAATATTCTTTGCAGTACCGATTCATGATAATGAATCCACATTAGCAATGTTGAGTTCAATCATCGACGTGAGATTTATTTACCTTTTCGTGGAAGCTACTCTTTTTTCTATGGAAAATATGTCGTCGTCATTGAGGTAAAAATAGTCACATTTAAATTAAGAAATAATGTTATATTTTCTTTATTTAAACTAACAAAGATGTAAATTAATCAGGCTAACAAATGAGACTATGTTTGAGCATATCGAGGGGTCCTTACAAATAAATGTTGAAGATGAATTGGTGAAAGAAATATCTGAAGAAGAAAATGAGGAGTCTGAAAACGAATCTCAAACATTAGAAGAAAACATACGTGTTAATAGTTGTCATAATTTTGGATATGGTTCACTAGTTCTAACCGTAGGTAACGAGGAAAGGGGGAACTCATATTGTGCTAATAATGAGGATGCTGAAGAAGAACCGATGGAGGAGTTACCCCAGTGTTTGATCACGAAATGACAGAAGCAGAAGATGTAGCCTTTGTAGAGAGACATTCGGATCCCACCGATGATTTCGGATTAAGTTATTGGTTAGGTAGGAGTTATAAGTCAAAAAAGGATCTACAATACGACTTACAGAAATGGAGTATGGAAAATTATGTGCAATATGAACCCAAGGCATCAAACAAGCAGATTTTGATTGTTGTTTGTATTCATGAAGATTGTGGATGGCGTTTGCATTCATCAGAGAGGAAATCTCGAGGAGACTGGTACGTTTCAGGATATAGGGGAAAGCATACATGCAGAAATCCTGTCCTTTTAGTGAAACATCGTCACTGCACATATATTTTTGTAGCGCAGTACATATTATCTTCCTTTAAAGCAAAGGTTAGTATGAACCCGGAAGAAATAATCTATAAAATAAAAGATGAGTTGAAGACTGAAATCAACTACATGACAGCTTGGAATGTTAGGCGACGTGCAATGAATATTAATAATGGGAATGAGGTTGAGTCATGTCGTGATATTCAGATATTCATCCGTGCTTTAGAACGACATAACCCCGGAACATATACGTGGTTTAAGGCACAAGAAGGTCAAAATAAGAGTACTATACATTTTCAGAGAGTGTTTGTAGCATTTGGATCGTACTGTAGAGCATTCAGATTTTATCGACTTGTTTTAAGTATAGAAGGAATACATTTATATGGTAGATACGTCGGTCACGTGTACGTGGCCACAGCAATAGAGGCAAATAATGGCTTATTTCTGCTCGCATTTGCCATAGCTGAAAAGAACGAGAATATTTCGATATGGGAATGGTTTTAGAATTTATTAAGACAAATTATTGATCGTCGGGACATATTTTTTTCAGTGATAGATTTCCTGGTCTAAAGTATGTTGTGCATGATTTATTTCCACCGGAAGAGGGATTCACCCATCGTCATTGTCTAAGGCATTTGCGTGCAAACATGCAAAGAGCTGAACATAAAAATCATACAGTTCAAAACATATTCTACGTTGTTGGACATGGGCCATGTCAGAACAAGTTCGATAGTATGATGCGAGAAATTAATATACTCGACCGAAATGCTTTCGAGTAGATCATATCTCGAGATAAATGGCAAACACAGTTATTGGGCATTAAGTTCAGATAATGGACACAGTTATGGACACATGACAACAATTTTATCTGAAAGTTTTATCGGTGCCTCAAGAGGAGTACATGGTTTACCAGTCATTTCTCTGATTCTAATATTTTTTCCTTAGAGTTAATGGTTATTTCAATGATCGTCGTGAGGAGTTCGCAAGAATGACCACATATTTGACCAAGAAATATGAAGACTTGTAGAGAAACAAACTAGGGAGGCAAGATCATGCCACGTAGAAAAATTTTCATTAACTCAATTTTCAAGTCTGTGATCGTGATGGATTTGCATATGAAGTCAACTTAAATGGTCGAGAAAGTGAATGCATGTGCGGGTTTATGCAGATGAAATACTTTGTATGTCCACATGTTATAGCCGCAACTTCACATACATGTACACACGTAGATAACTATGATCTATGCTCATAGTACTTCTCCAGCGATTACTATCGTCAGGCGTACAACTTCTTCTTTCATCTCATACCAGATAGATGTTATTGGAGAGAAGAAGACGTCACTATTATGCCACCTCCAATAATCGGGAAGAGAAATGTCGAACGGCCTATACAGGAAAGAATTAGAAATAAAATGGATGAAATGTACGTACGACTGAAATTATGTAAAATCTGTAAGCAAACAGGATACAATAGATTAAGTTTTCCACTTAGAACATAACAACACATAGATAGAGTACATGGATATGTAAGGACATTTTAACTACATAATTTATATTTCATTTGCATTTTAAATTGATTATTTTCATGAAATATACAATTGTTAATGTAGATGGCACAGATGGATAGAGTTCCTGAACCAGTAGATATCTTGGTATAATATATGCAGAATGAGCATCGATCATCACAACCTACTAGCTCGGTAAGTAATTAAATAATCTTTAAATTTTACAGTTTGTTAATGTTGTTATTTATTTTTTATTTAAAATATTTTACAAATTCGATTTGTAGAATATAATGAGTTACTAAACAACATTTCTGACAAGAAGAGTGTCGTAATAGAACGATTGTTAGAAGCGTCGGGCTTCTCATGTGTGCTGAACATAAGAAGAGTCCAAATAGATCCTTCATTACTGACTAGTTCATTGGAGTGATGGAGAACTGAGACACACATTTCACCTATATTTTGGGGAAGCTACCATTACTCTTCAGGATATGGGATTAATTAGTGGGTTGAGAGTTGATGGTCTGCCTGTCACTGGGCCAGATACTCCGACAGGTGGATGGGATGCATTGTGCTTGAGTTTATTAGGAGTAATACCTACTCGGATAAAGAGTAGAAAAGTAAAGTTGTCATGGATACGCGACGTGTTCTTTAGTTAGGAACATCCGCTGCAGGGTATTGAAGACGAACAAGAAGCGACTCGTATGGTTAGAGCACTTATTTTCTGTCATATAGGATGTAGTGTTCTTGCATATAGTAGCGGATATATGGTGCCTCTAAGGTATGCACTACTAATTCAAAGCTAAATTTCTCATGTGTTATTGCATTCTTAGAAATATCGCTTAATCAATTTCTATAGATACCTATTATATTTACGTAAACTGGAAGAATGTGCTCAACTTGCTTGGGGTGCTGCTGCTTTGGTGCACATGTATTCAGAGCTGGATAGGGGTGCGAAGATCGGCACGTTTAGGATATATGGCTTTTTCTCAATTTTACAGGTATGTAGAGTATTCCATATGTCTCGTGTTCTCAATAGCATTTTCTTGGTTTATGTCATTTAATATTTTAAAATACAGGTTTGGACATGGAAGCATGTTCGTATCGGAAGAATAATAGTACGTGCTGGTGCACATATCAACGGAGGTGCATTAGCTTTGAAGTGTATAGGAGTGCAAAGTTTTAAGGAGAACGTTCATACAACAACACTAGTATTTTATCACAATGAGTTGGATACACAACAAACTCATCAGGTAAAAAATGACGGTATCTATTTTTCAAATTCTTATATAATAAATACATACGATTTGGACACTGTACGTTGATGGGGAAATAGCACAACTACATCATATTTGCAGAAGTGGTTAGGCTGTTTGGATGAGTCGAGTACTACTTATATGTTAAGACCTCGTAGTGATGCACCTACCTGATCGTGTGATGCGTCAGTTTGGAATGCGATAACATATTCCTACTTCCGTTTAGAGGATAAATATTGTATCTTGATGTAATAAGACACGAAGTACTGACATCCTAAATTGGTCTACTATACATCGGCAATACGTAGATCGTTAGGACGACAGGGAAGCTGCAGTTGTTCATGAGCACGCGGATTCCAATACTGATGTTTACATGCAATGGTATTGAAATATAACAAGAAGGTGGATCCAGACACAGATTATTCCTCCTACAATAGCCTACCAACCACACGAATCAGTAGAAAGACGCCTGGTATGCTTAAAAAATTTACCTATTCTTCTCATATTGTATTAAATTATTCTTATTACATACGTAAATGGAATAGGTGGATACGATTATACAAGGAAGAAACAACATGAATGAAATTAGACGATCAACAAACTTACCTTCCAGCATGAGGATGAAGGTCGAAAATACAATTAATTTGTTCGAAGAGAGAATCAACATGTTCTCGTTGATGTATCCATTCCAATACTATGAGTAGCCGTACATGCCATCACAAGAGCATCATACTTCGGGAGTATCAGGTTTTGTGATTTCCTTATTATAAATGGAAACTATTTTGTTTCTCTTTTCAGATGAGTGAATTTTTTAAAAAATTATATGTTGTATATCGTACATGTATGAATTATGTGGAATATGGTGGGAGGGATCGTAACCACCACCGATGTTTGGAACTTCAGATTTTAGTTAATTCTTTATGTATAGTAAATATACATACTCAGAGGATGCTTGCCTATGTCGGAGGTACTACTCCGACAGTGACCACCACCGATGTGGGGAGGATGCTTGCCTATATCTTTATGTATAGTAAATATACATACTCAGATATTAGTCTATCGGTCTGCCAAATGTACATACTCAGACATATAGTTATACATTTGTCTCCGGTCAGAGGATGCTTGCATATATCGTGACAGCATACGACATAGGACTTTGGTTATCTCGATCTCGTTAAGTCAACTATTTGACCTAACTAATTTGACACCTCCGAATCTCTATTCCTATGCAGAGGACCTGCATCAAGAGGTCGGTCAGATATCATCCTATGTGAGAAAGGATTGTCATCTCCTACTCAAGATGGAGATCACATCTTAACAATCATTTGATGGTGCTTGATGAGTCCTCAATCTAACTCTTTAGATATTCATTCAAGCACCAGTCTCTATGATTCAATAATTGAATCAATAGCTGTATGATCATTAAGATAGCCATGGTACATAACCCTAATTGTACTAAGGGACCTATTATGCAAATTAATTATTCTTCATTTCAGATCAGGGAATGATAATCGTAATAACATTTATTGCATAATGGCTCGCCGTGGGCTCGCATGTCCAACACCCTTATATAGGGTAATATTTCTAGGAATATTTCGACAGGGTTTCCCCTTGTATCGGGACATATTTTTATAAAAATTTTGGCAGAGTTTCTCTTTTATCATGATATATTTCTATAAAAATTTCGGTAGAGTTTCCCCCTATATCGGGACATATTTCTATAAAAATTTTGGTAGAGTTTCCCTTTATATCGAGACATATTTCTATAAAGATTTCGGCATAATTTCCCCTTATATCGGGACATATTTTAAAGAAAAATGGAAAGAGTTTCCTCTATTAAAATCATCGAGGGGAAAACAATAATGAAAATGAAAGAATATACTCAAACAGCAAGAGATGAAGAATTAGTAGACACCACGGGTCTTAGGTGAGTGGGTGTGACGAATCACAAGATTCAGTGATATGCATAGCCGCCCACTCATAATTATGGTATTACACATATTTCTCCATCAAAATAACTATAAAAGCAGAATTAAAATAATAGAAACATAAGCGATGGAGAATTAGTAGACACCATGTGTCTTAGGTGTGTGAATGTGTGACGAATCACAGGGTTTACTGACGTGCATAGCCGCCCGCACCTGTGTAGGTTATTACACATATTTCTCCTCGAACCACAATAGAAAATGAATCTAAAAGAAAGATGAATTAAGAATAAAGCTTAGAAGAAAAGAGAATGAATTGAAATCCTAGCTTACGAAGCAAACTAAGAGAGGATCATACATTTCTCCTCCTCATTCTCCCAGCAACGCTTTACTAGCACTCTTTCCCCGCTTTCCATCCTCCTTCTGACCTCTCAACCCTAGCCCTTGGGGTGGTGGTGGTGGTAGTGGAAATCACAGAGAATGAATGGGTAGAGGGGGTATGTATAAGCTCCAGAAAATCGCTAACCATGGTTAGTAAACCATAGTTTAGCCCTTAACCGCGGTTAGAGGCCCATGGTTTTGGCCCATGGTTTTGGATAAAACTTATCCGAAAACTAAGGCTTAAGTTATAATGTTCCAGAGTATCCTAGATTCGCTAATGACGCTTAATTAACACTAATCGTGATTAACATTCACTAATCACGATTTAACTTTCACGGTTTAAACTTATCTTTTGCTAACTATTGATTAGTGTTATCTAATGGTCATTAGTTTCTTTAATCATGTTTAATTAGTCTTAATAATAGTCATTATGGGTTAATGACATCTTAAACCTCTTTACTTCTCTTTCTTCCGAAAATCATAATAATTCCAAACGAAGTCCGATTCGTACGAAACAAATTCCGTTGGTTTCCTCTTGACGAGTCGGATCTTATTATATAGGATCCGAGAGATGCCAACTTCAAGTTATTACAATTATAACAACCTTAAAGGAAGTCTCATCCTCAAGACTTATAATGATGGCATAACAACCTTAAAGAGGATTGAAATCATAACAACCTTAATGCGAATGAGCTCCATTTCATTTAAAAAGAATATATACAACATACAGTGTTAATACTCAAACAAGTAGGGGTATTTCTCTCTCATTTCCGCCTTAGGTTCCCATGCGGCTTCTTCAAACTCTTGGTTCCGCCATAATACTTTAACTAGAGACACCTCTTTTATTCCTCAACTTCTTGATATCTCTACTTAGTATTTCCACATGCATTTCTTGGTATGTCAGGTCTGGCTCAACGTGTAAATCATCATAACTTATCTTATGCTCTGGATCCCTAATGTACTTTCTCAGATTTGATACATGAAAAACATCATGTATTGCCAAAAGATGTGGAGGAAGCGCAAGTCTATACGCAACTTTTCTAATTCGCTGAATGATTTCAAAAGGACCCACGAACCTTGGTTCCAACTTTCCACGCTAGCCAAACCTCTGAACTCCCTTCATAGGTGATACTTTGAGGAATACAAAGTCGCCTATTTCAAACTCAAGATCTTTTCGCCTGGCATCACTATAGCTTTTTCTGGCGACTCTGAGCAGTCAAAAGTCTTTTTCGAGCAATCTCTATAGCTTCCCATGTCTCTTGGAGTCTATTTGAATCATAAAGGTTCTTTATCCTGAGTTATGGTCAACACAAAGGAGTAGTAAACCTTCGTCCATAAAGTTCTTCAAATGGTGTCATGCCAATACTTGTATGGTAACTATTGTTGTATGTGAATTCTACAAGAGGTAAATGATTAATCCATAATCAATTCCATTCTAAGGCACACGCTCGTAGCATATCCTCTAGTGTCTGGATCGTACGTTCTAGCTGACCATCTGTTTGTGGATGATATGCTATGCTCAAGCATAGTTGTGTACCTAAGACTTTCATGAAGTAATCCCAATAATGTGAGGTGAATTGTGAATCTCAATCGGAAACTACTTCCTTTGGAATGCCATGGAGATGAATCACATGTATAATATATAACTCAACAAACTAGTCTGGAGTGAAAGATAAGCTTATTGGAATAAAGTGTGCTACCTTCGTCAGATGATCTATTATAACCCAGATACTATCTTTACTACCAGTCGTTTGAGGTAAGCCAGTAACGAAGTCCATGGAAATGCTTTCCCATTTCCATTCAGGTATAGGGAGGGGTTGCAATAATCATGGTGGCTTTTGATGTGAAGCCTTTACCTGCTGGCAAGTGAAACATGAATTCACAAACTCAGCAACATCTTTTTTCATTCCTGACCACCAAAAGTATGAATGAAGATCCTTATACATCTTTGTAATTCCTGGATGAATAGATAATCTTAAGAAGTACGCTTCTCGTAAGATGTCTTTTTAGTCCTGGTGTGTTTGGTATACAAACTTCTGTGATGGTTATACAATAACCCATCTTGTATATGGAATCCCTCTATCCCATTTTTCTCAAATTGTTTCTTAAGTCTTTAAGGACTGGATCATCTTCCGTTCTTTCTTTATTCCATCCCAGATCTCTGGTTTGTATCGGTGAGGAATAGTTATAATATCAGCACTACTATCAAATGGTTTCCATTCACTTAATGTTGATAGTAAACCCCAGAAGTGGATAGCACTTACCAACCCAGGTGAATAAGTTCTTCTGCTAAGGGCATCTCCTACGACGTTCCCCTTACCAGGGTGGTAAGAGATAGTGCAATCATAGTCTTCAACAACTCTAGCCACTGTCTTTGTCTCATATTGAGTTCCTTCTGATCAAATAGATATTTTCAAGCTTTATGATCAATGAAGATTTCAAAAGTAATACCATAGAGTAATGTCTCCATATCTTTAAAGCGAAAACTATAGCAGCTAATCCCAAGTCATGCATCGGGTAGTTCTTCTCATGTGTCATAAGCTGTCGTGATGCATACATAACTACCTTACTATGCTGCATATGAACTGCCCCAAGTCCTTCTTTAGATGCATCCGTATACACTTTACACCCCTTCATTCCCAGAGGGTAGAGTAAGGGTAGGTGTATATGTTAGACATTCTTTCAGTGTCTGAAAATAGATTCACATGTGTCAGACCATATGAATGGGACTTCCTTCTGAGTTAGCCTTTTCATTGGCAATGGTATTCGTGAAAAGTCCTTCACGAATCTTCTATAATATCTAGCTAACCTAGAAAAGATCGTATTTCTGTGACAATCTTCGGGCGTTCCCAACTCATCATCGCACTAACCTTTTGTATGATCAACTGATATACCTTCTCCAGAAATAACATGGCCTAAGAAAGATACTTCAGATAGCCAAAAGTCACATTTGTTTATTTAGCATACAATTTGTTCTTCCTTAATGTTTCAAGTGCCCGCTGAGATGGTATTCATGCAGATACTTATCCTTGGAGTAAATAAGCACATCATCAATAAAGACTACTACAAAGTGATCCAAGAACTCCCTGAATATTCTATTCATGAGATCCATGAAGTTGCTGGGGGCATTTGTCAATCCAAAAGGTATAACTAAGAATTCATAATATCCATATCTAGTTTGAAAGGCTGTCTTGGGGATATCTGCATCTTTTATCTTCAACTAATGGTATCCATATCTTAAGTCAATCTTGGAATACTTAGTCGAACCCTATAACTGGTCAAAAAGATCATCTATTCTTGGTAGAGGATACTTATTCTTTATTGTCCTCTTGTTTAATTGTCTATAGTCAATGCACAACTGCATTGACCCATCCTTTTTTTGACAAATAAGACATGTGCTCCCCATGGTGAAGTACTAGGACGAATGAATCCTTTATCTAACAGTTCTTGCAATTGTGCCTTTAACTCTCGTAACTCACCTGGTACCATCCTATATGGAGGGATAGAGATAGGATGAGTATCAGGTATAAGAGAGATTTCAAATTAAATCTCTCACTCAGGTGGTACACATCTTCTCTCATTCCTATCTGACCCTGAACTAGTGGATACATAATATAATAACCTTGGCACCTTGTTCTAATAGTTGTTGATCCTTTAGAGTAGATATGTTCGACATTATCATTGGATGTCTTTCCAATGAACTGGAACTCTATCGAGTTAGGAATGTGAAAAGTTGTTGTCTTCTGCAAACATCAAGGCATGCATGATGCCTTTCTAGCCAATCCATCCCAGGTGAGATCAAAGTCATCCA
The DNA here is from genome assembly GCA_037367405.1 of Ottelia alismoides. NCBI lineage: Eukaryota > Viridiplantae > Streptophyta > Magnoliopsida > Alismatales > Hydrocharitaceae > Ottelia > Ottelia alismoides. The sequence continues at coordinate 494,048 of JAZKJV010002178.1, read as the reverse complement.
TTTCAATAAGTAATAGGAAATCAGGTAACTGATGTCCTGCTATCAGTAATACACAATCATCTAGTATTTCTTAGATTATAAATACTTGTCCTCATGTTCCCTTGATCAGATAGGACTGATGTACTTCTACTTATACCTAACCAGAATCAGAATCAAACAAGGCATGTACTGAAAAGCCATGAATGATAACGGTATCTAGTATGACGTGCATGAGTTGTAGGCTTGTTCTTTCAGTGATTGCACTGAGCTGGCCATTAGGAATATGTAAATTAGAAACTACAATACTTTGTGGTGGCTGCTTTGTAGGGAGACGCTCCTTGAGAGCCACGACCTCTACCATGTCTTCCTACGCGTGTTGCTCCATTGCTCGGGGTGGATGTTATAGTGTAAATTGGAGTTGGTTTAAACCCTGAGCCTCTCAACTGTGGACAGTCTTTCCTAATGTGACCTTCTTGATGATAGTGATAACATGCATGTGTTCCTGTCTGAGCTTAAGACCAATGATGAATATGTTGATTCATCACTCTTAAAGTGAAAATAGAGCCTTGTTCCCAAGCAATTAGGAGTATATTCCATAAAAATCGTATAATTAGCATTCATGCATGCATTAATAACATTTGCATCTTAGCATTTGCATCTGCATTAAATGGGAAGCCCAATTCACTTGTAAAAATCATTCATCTGTATATATTTTACACTAACTATAAATTCCATAAAATTTTCTTTAGCACTGTATATATTACTAACAAATAATACAAGAAAAAAACCAAAAAAATTGCTGACTTGGTTATTTGCCAATAAAACCCAAACCAAGTTAAGGACCATGGACCTTAGAGTGCACATATCTCTCTAATACATACTTCAATCTAGGTCTACTCACTTTTAAATTAATACACATTCAGAGACCTTCAAAATGAGACCAATTTCATTTAAATCTGAGCTCGTATGCCAAACTTGGGTTTTGGGCCCCCCGTTGTATATTGTAAGTACGTATAATTGTACCCTTGTATTTTAGTACTTTATTTGACCTCATTTCCATTTTGATCAACATAAAACTTGTACATCTCATTGAGATCTACAACTTTCATGTTTTGAGTTTTTCCAAATTCGGCCATCTTCTGCTTCTTATCTCACACTCTTTATCGACCAACTAGATTAGGCCACATGGCGCCCTCTGATTGCGTCACACGGCCTACACCACTGCCTGCCACGTGCTCTCCTTCCTCTATCGTCCGATGGATCGTCTTCTCTCCTGATTACCTCCATCCAAGCCCGGTCAGATCTCCATAATCCGATAAAATCCTGGACTCCATCACAGCCCTCCGTCAGCGCCTTACCCTCCGCCCTCCATGTGACAACATCTCCATTTTGATCGGCCGATAACTTCACTCGGGTTTTATTTGATTAATGGAGAATGTCGTTGTACCCAAAGAAAAACCGACTTAATCAAACAATTATTAAATCCAAATCAAAGAGATCAATGAAGATGATGGATTTTTGCTATTTAGTTATTAACCTGGTATAGCTCCCAAGGTCGAACACAAGGAGGCAACAGTAATTAAGCAAGGGTTATTCAATTCAAAGACAAGAAATGAAATAAAAGAGGGAAACTAAGCAAGCTACTCTTGGGTTTTTGTTATTTTTTATCCTTTTATTTTTTATGGGATCTGAATTTTATGTTTTTTTTATAATGATGAAACTAATTAAACAAAACAAAGTAGACAAGATTAGAAAATGCAGTTAAACAGAAGCTGGAATGCAATTTTTAGAAAACAAGGAGCTCTTATGAAAGTTGTAAACATGAGAGATCACATAAAATAACCAGTGAAGCATATGTACAAGCACACTAAGGCTGCCTACGTGGAGATTTTCTTGCAATAACAATAAAGCATGAAGGCGTATGTGCTAAAACACCAGAATGTGCGTGGTCAATCACGTACCATCAACTTATAGTTGGACCTGCGCGCAAATAGAGAGAGTTCGGGGTAGCAATGTAAATACACCAAAGAATAACCCCGCATCACGCGTGAAGCTCGTGAGGACAAGACTTTTAAGCAGTGGCGGCTGTGAACCGTTGATTCGAATCTGATCGGACGATACTGCGCGAATCTGGAGCTACTCCCTTGTTCTTCCCCAAAACCTCACGCGACGGCAGCGTTTTTGCTCAGATCTTGATCAGCTCGCTCCCAACGGCGGACATGAGAATCGAGGCTAGCGGTTGTGGTCTTTCTGTGCAGATCCTCAACGGAGAAGGGGCTTCAGGTTGCGAATCGTCGTCTCGCAGGTGCGGCAGATCTGGGAGAAGGAGACGACAGTAGCTCAGGTGGTTCTCAAATCACTCCCGAGTCTCGATGAATCTGATCTCATCTGGAATACCTGCGAGTGAAGAAGCTTCTCGATTCGATTCGAATCGGAACTCAAGACGCGTAAAGCAAGCCGATCTCAAATCTTGATATGTTAAAATCCAATTTCAGGGACCAATTCTAAATGATTTTAGTATACTTTCTGAATATGTGGTGACGGATCCCTACAACATTTCAATTAGATTCCAAATCTTGATTCCTCACCAACAAAAAAACGGATAGGCATTCTGGAAAATAAGGATGGATTGCATAAAGGTTTATATCAGAGTGTAAATAGACAGATACTGTCCATATCCGTGTGAACAATGGCTACGGATCCGAGTGAACAACGAGCGAAGAGTAAGTATGTGTATGAGTAATTTGATCAACTGATGACGATCTATGTTGAATCTGAGGTGCGCAGGTGGTGAGGGGAGACTGCAGAAGTAGCTCGGATGTATTGCGGGTAGTGGAAGGTGGAATGGAAGCTCCAGCCGGTGGCGAATGAAAGGAGCTCGAGCTCCGACGACGCTCTTCGTCGGAGTGGTCAGATATGGAAGGAGAAGAATGGGAACTGGAGAGGGAGGCAAGCGAGGTGATCGTGGTCGGTTTCGGATTCAATTGAAGGTGGAAGACCTCCGATCACAATGGACTAGAGGCATGGAATATGGAAAAACTACAGATCTACACTATCAAAGCAAACCTACACAGGAATGAAAATCTAAGTTACCTGATGGAAGGAAGTGCCTGGGCTGAAGCTCCGAGAAGCTTCGGGTCGTTGCCTCGACGGCTCGGCGGTGCCGGAGGCTCAAGCTCGCCGGAGGCGGAGCACGGCGACGGAACGCCGGATCAAAGGCCCTCACGTCCTCTCCTCACTGCAACGAAGGTCGGTTGTCACTCACGAAGATCGGAGCTCCTTGGAGATGGAGAAAATGGCCAAAGATGGGAGGAGGAAGAAGATGGAGCCTTATTTATAAGATGAGAAATGTCGAAATTCAAATGAAAATTCGGCGCGCGAATCGAGGCGGGAATTTTGAAATTTAATATGGGCGAAAATTAGAGTTGTGAGATCGTTATTTTGGTGAAGAAATCAAGTCAATCCGATCAACGAGCCGATCTAGAAAATTTGGAGAAAACGACTCGGTTGAACAGATTATTTGGGCTGAAGGATGAAAAAGACGAAAGAGGGAAAAGGACGAAACCACAGATTAAATAAAAGATAAATACAATAAATAGATAAATAAATGGTTTTAAATTACAAAATAATGAAAATAAATAATATTAATAATTTATTAAATAATTTTATGGTTATTTTTAATAAATAAAATTAATTAATTAATTACGGTAAAATAAATAAGAACCTTTATTAATAGGTATAAAATACCTATGTGGAACATACTTTATTTTTTGATTATTTTCAGATTTTATATTTTTTTATTTTATATAATTAAAATAATTATATACAAAACATTTTAAAATACAATATGAGCACAAATAAATAATAAAATAAATAAATAAAAGTATATACAATGTATACATATATACAAGTATACCCATAAGGTCCCAAAACCTACTTTTTGCATATTAACTCTAATTTCAGTGAAACCACTTTTATTCGATAGATATCTTTTATAAAATGAACTTTAAAAGTGAGTACACTCAAATCGGAGTTCATATGGGTTAGTTATGAGGTTCGGAAGTTAGGCTTTACGACTTTTAGATTTTGAGATTTATTGGTATTTATTCACAATTATTTTTAAATTATATTTTTGTATTTTTTTATGTATTTTTATGAACATTTCAGAAAAAGAATTAAGTTATTGGGAGTTACAAATAAATAGATAGAAAATAAAGAAGTTTTATACACATAATGTACATATATACAAAGGGGTCCAAACGCCAAAACTCACACATTTTATTCCAAGATTTTTTTGATATTTTTAATAAATAGTATTAATTATAAAATGAAGTTTAAAAGTGAGTTTGGTCAATTTGAAGTTTTCTATAAATAGTTATGAACCTGGGAAGTTGGACTTTTAGGCTTTTTAGGTTCATTGTATTTATTTATTTATTGGTTAAATAATTTTTCTGATATTTTTATAAATTAGTATACATTATTACACACAACTTTCAAGAAGGAAATATTTTTATTTGAAGTTGTTTTATTGATAAATAAAATAGGTGGAACTATGTACAAGGTGGAAAATAATGAATATATACAAGTAAGAATTGGTTTTCTTGATTTTTATAAGTTATGGACCCTATCTCCCCCTACTTTATTCCTGGTCGATCAGGTCAATTCTTGACCTTCTCTCGGGATTCGGGTCAGTCTGCATTTATTCCATAAATACATCCTTCTTTATTTCTTTTCTTTTTCTTTTCTTCTTTATTCTTTTATTTTGGTTAAAAAGAATGTTAAATATACATTATTAACAAATAGACGGTGAATGATAAGTAATGAGAATTAATGCATATGTACATGTATTTTACTAAGGATTTTAAGCTAAAATAAAAGAATAAAGATGATGAATCATGGATTCATCATTCCCCTATACTTTACCTTTGCTAGTCCCTTAGCAAACACTTATTCAAAGAAGAAGTGAAAAAGAAAAATAAGAAAAGAAAAAGGAAAGAACTTAGAACAATATTGATTATTAAACTTATCTTCATAAAATTGAAGTATGGAGCTCAGTCAGACCTTTGGATTATTAGTGTGGCGGAACCTTATTGGGATCTAGGTTTAAGACTCAACAGCCTCTAAGTTCCACTATTCTATGGTCAAGAATCCTCAATAATCCAGATCAGAACAAGTCTACATACACAAACTCTAACGACCATGAATCTTTCCATGCAGTGTAAGTGATATGTAGCTCCCCACCTCAGAAGTGACAAAGAAACAACCTCCCCCAACCTGGTAAGTCTAATGCCTCGGTCTAGCAACTCTTTCCTCGAGAAGCGGGGTATTCCCTTCTAAGTTCAAGTGCAACCGGCTCAAGAAGAGGGGGAGTAAGAGGTATAGAGTTTTGGGAGCTCAACCAGTGTAGCTAAGTCTCCCGCTGCAAGCTTCATGAGATGTAACATGGATACCATAAGCTTTTGCTTTATTTGACTATATACACTCCGGTGGGATTATTAAATTTTCAATCCGACCCACCACTTTTTTGGAGTTTTTCTTTCTTTGCACATTTTTTCTTTTTTTCTTTTCTTTTTTTTTGATGTGCATATTTACAACATATCTACATGGTGCAGCATATATACAAGAAATTTTCCTCTTGAGCCAGTAGACTATCCCTCTTTTGAAGCTTTATTGCAACCCACGGCTTCTGTCTTTAGCCTTCATCACCACTAGACCAAGTTGAGATGCACTTCCTTCACTAGAAGAAGAAGAGAGGTTCCACCTAGAAGTACTACCCTCATATGCTACCCCAAGCCAAAGGAAACTGCCTCCTCACCACCTCATCCGTGGAGAGCTATGTGTAAGGTGCTGGTGCAAGTCAAGCCATTGTCTCTAAGAGTCATGTGTGTGTTGTTAAGTGTTCTACTTAGGCTCATCAAGATGACATATGCTCATAGCCTAGTGGACTCAAAGAATTAAGTCGCTATGGACCTGAAAAGTCTTAACCCCAAGTCTTATAAGGTTCCTCTGAGAATTAGGTGGATTAAGATCTTAACCAAGCTCCATTTTCCAATTTTATTCTAGACTAGTTTAAATGTCAATACTATTCTGAAAAATGCAAATGCACATGCAAGGAAATATTTACAAAACTTTTTTAAGAGAAGAAAATAAAAGACAAAATATTTTTGAAAAGTTTTTTAAAGAATTTTGCAATTTTTATGGATTTTATCTTCTTCAAATTTTTATGTATTTTCAATAATCAATTATACACATTTTATATAAAGTTTTACAAAAAGACTTTTTATTTACAAGTTTTATATACAAAATTTACAAGTGGATTAAATATACATATTTTATACACGGATTTTATATAAAAGTTGTAAATTACATAAATTACAAATAATTACGGCTTTTATTCACACGTGGATTTTACAAGTTTACAAAAATAATTTTTATACCCATAATTTATATCCCACGTGACAAAATATTTTACAAAAAAATTTACAAATCATTTTACAAAATTTTTCAAAACATTTTACAAAAGATTTACAAATAATTTTGAAAATAATTTTATAAATCATTTTACAAAAATTTTACAAATCATTTTACAAACGGTTTTTTGCAAACATTTTATTTTCACACATTTTACAAACATTTGTACAATATACATAATTTTGATACAAAAATAAGTTACAAACATTTTGCAAACAAAACAGTTTTTACAAACATTTTACAAATCATTTGTACAAAAATAATTTTACAAAGGTTTTTACAAATAATTTTTACAAATCATTTTACAAAATGTTTTACAAAATATTTTACAGAACTTTTTACAAAAGAGTTTACAAACATTTTTACAAACATTTTTCAAAACATTTTTATTCCAATTTTATAAATAATAGCCATATTATTAAAATACAAAAGTACGAGTTATGGCTAAAGTATATATACAATATATACGACACCCCCCTATACTTAGCTCAAACTATGTCCTCATAGTGACCAAAGAGCGATAAAGGAAGACATAACTCGTGCTAAGTATAGAAAAGTGAAAAGAATCTTATACTACAATGACTCAAAGAATAAAGAATGAAATGAATGGAAGTCGGTGATCCCCCCTATACTTAGGATCAAGTGATCCTAAGTATAGAAGACTGTACAAACGGGGAAGACCGAGGAAGAGAATATACACGAAATCAACGACTAAACTTGTCCCCCCTATACTTAGGGTAAAAGATCCCTAAGTATAGAAAAGAATATCAACAGTTGAGGGACAAAAGAGGGAATAGAAGAAACTCAGACAAATATATACAAGATAGAAGGACAACATCACTCCCCCTATACTTAGGGTGAAGGATCCCTAAGTATAGGCAACAACAGGAGTAATGGAACAGAACGAGAATGAACAACTCGATGTCTACACCCCCCTATACTTAGGATAGAGTACATCCTAAGTATAGCAAAAATAATCCTAAACGAGACCTGGGGTGTAAAACAAAAGCGGAGGAAACAAGGAACAAATCAAGACGAAACAAGTATATACAAAGTAGACAATGTTGAGGTGCCTCTCAACAAGCGCTAGAGTTTACGCCCCTAGCTGGGCGCAAAGGCTAGGACAACGCAGTATCAAGGTTCAGGACGACATCTGTAAGACGAATACCGTACTGTCGTTGTAGTCTCGGTATGAGAACAACAACGAGGTCAACAGTGTAAACGATGACACCCAAATAAGAAATCAAGAGGGTGTCTGCTACCGGCCAAGGATATGGGAAGATGTGATTGGGATCCGGTAACACAAAAGAAACCATCGGCTCAGGATCAGACTGAAGTGGAAGTTTGGAGCCGAAGAAATCAAACGTGGAGAAGGATGGATCAGTCATGGAATCCTCCACGTCAATCAGTGTCTCAAAAAGGTATAGAAAATCAAGATCAGGAGACTCTCTAAGAAAACTGATATCCGATGCATATAATGGAGAAAAATCAGTCAGATCATTGAATATCTCAAGGATCGGCTCATCCTCACGAGGGTCGTCGAGGTGAGACAACTCAGAACTAGAAGGATCAGAAGACTCGGTTTCGTGCTCCGACAGATCGGATACACTCTCAGAAAATGAAACCGAGTACATATCGTGTATGGCATTCTCCCGCAGATAACCCTCGGGGAGGAATGCGAGATCATCAGTCAGGAGTAGAGGATCAGGATCTATAAGGGCATCTGCACTGCTGTCAAGCACCCACTCTGTGCACCAGGCTGCATCATCATCTGAAATCTGACTCTCGACAATCTGGAAGTAGGAGAAGGTACTAGTTATCATCGCAGAGGCTGGTAAGGTGATTGCGGCTGATCCTCGCTCTGCGGTAATGCTGGCTGGTATCTGGTCCTCATAAAACGTATCTGTCTGATCAAAGTGGAGGACAAAAGGCTCGAATACGGGACTCTCTATGTCTGGCCTCTCAAAGTGGTGTCCCATATCGAGGTGTGGCTGCTGGGCTAGATCAATATATCTATCTGAATCCAAGAAGTATCTCTGCAGAAGAAAAGCTGAGTCATCCGGGACTGGGCTCTGAAATGGCTGGATCGATGGCTGAAGTAGCAGGGGCTCCTCCATCTCCTGGAATATCAGAAGATCTGATATCCAAGACTCGTCGACTGAAAACTCTGGGGCTGACTCGAACTCTAGCTGGAAGACCAACGGGAACTCGAGTAGACTCTGGGTCAGAACCTCCACTGTGGTAGTCATCTCCTCTATCATCTATGCTGCATCAGAATCCAAGTCCTCGATCGGGTGTATAGAAGTTGTATCCTCATGTACGGCGGTACACCCAACTGGTACTGCAACATCCTCATGTGTTGTCCCGACTATGGCATCTCGTGAAAATGGGCTCTGTAAAAGTGATCTCGAGATGGCATCCAGTAAGTCAATGTCGGAACTGCGGTGTGAACCGCCACATGAGGTAATCACCAGTGCTATCTGATCGGCGGTCATCCCCCTCATGGAGATCTCAACAAGGTCTATCATCGAAAGTCCATGATCTGGGAATCTCCTCAAGAGGTCAAGAAACCTCAGCCACGAATCATGCAATGGCTCCTGGGGGTCTACTGAAAAATCCGTGATGAAAGACCGCATCATATCTGCTCTACGCTGGGGGTAGAATCTCTGTAAGAACAATGACCGTAAATCATCCCACGTAGCAAACTTCCTTCCCAACCGTCTGTGCCAACTCTTGGCTCTACCCTGAAGTGTGAAAGGGAAGGTCATAAGCTGTAACTCCTCAGAAGTGATATCTGAATATGATCGTGATCTACAAAACTCCTCGAACTCAGAAAGATGAAGATATGGCTCCTCGTGCACTTCCCCTGAAAACTTCGGCAGTCTCTGAATGAACTCTAAGTCTAGAATGAAGGGACTCAATGTAGAAGCTGACTGTGCTCCATGATCTGGCTGCTCATCCCTCATCCCAACATAGAAGTCGTCTGAATCTCGCAACTGCTCAATGTGATCTCCACAGGTGTTAACTCCAAGCTCAGCATGCCCAGTAGAAAGAGGGAATCGAGTAGAGGTAGAAGGAGAAAAAGAAGAGAGGTCGATCGGAGTTCTGGCCTCACGAGAATGATGTGGATGAAAAAATGGAGCCGCAAGATCCGGCTGAAGAGAACATCGATCCATCATCACGACTTGAGAAGAAATGACAAGGGGAGAAGACAAATGAGGGTGGGAGGGAGGGATAAAAGAGAAGAAAACAGAGTAAAGATGAGAAGGGAAACAGATGGTGACTGCTAATGATCTAGAGATGATGATCGTAACCAACTCACACCAATCACATATAAACGCAATGCAAACCCCCAATTCACCTACTCAACGCAAAGTGAGGACCGCAAATGTGCGGTCTTTTTATCTTTTTTGTTTTAGAGTTAGGTGAGAAGATAAAATGTTGTACAAACACTTAGGAGGCTTAATGGGATTGGGGCACTATTCCTTAGTGTGTACGCGAGCAATTAAAAGCGAAGACAATGAGGGGATTGCTCTCCCAAACAATGAAGTGAATCAGTCGTTTAATTTTATGATCAAGTTCAATTAGTAGTCCCAATTTTTAATTTTAATTTTTTTTGGATATTTTCAATGAAACGTTTAACGAATTTTCCGATTTCCTTTTTATTCCTAAGTCCTGAAAACAGAGGGAGGAATACGGAAAAGCCAATGCGCGATGAAATCTATGAATGCATGCACGAGATAGAAGGCGTACCTTGCTCCAGCAGTCTACATGCAATATGATCCGCGCATAAATTTAAACTAATCTATATGAATGCAATGCGAGAACCGTCCTAAACAGGAACTTCTATTATCGTGAAGCACAGATTTATTTGTCTAAGTCCAAGCGAGTTCTATAGGAATAGATATTTTATTAGGGGCTTTGGACCTAATGCTACCTGGCTCAATCAAATAGAAACCTAAATCTAGGGGCTCAAGCACAAAAATCCACGTGAAACAAATTAAAATAAAGCGATAAAAACAAAACACGGTGAGGTCCCCCAAGTGCACCGGCACTTGGCGAAACAGACCCCGAAATATGTCAAGTGTCCAAAGTCCTAGAGATTATTACAACTTATTATAAGAATGATAATGGAATAAAATGCTAAAAGTCCTCAAAGGATCCTCCAAATCTTCTGCTCCTCTTCTCCTACGCTCTCCTGCTGCTCGATGAAGAAACGAGCCGCCTCCGCTTCGCTCGGGTGCGCCGGCGCTCCTAGGAATGCCGCCCTCGCTCGTCGGGCCCTCGCAAGAAAGAGAGAAACAAAAGATATGTCAGATCACAGTTATGCAAAATTTATCAGATAAAACGAAGTAGAAAAATCAACCAAGTAAGGAAAAACAAATATATACACAAACTAAGAGCAGAAGGAAAGAAGACCTAACTACCCTCGCCGTGCCTCCCCGGCAACGGCGCCATTTTGATCGGCCGATAACTTCACTCGGGTTTTATTTGATTAATGGAGAATGCCGTTGTACCCAAAGAAAAACCGACTTAATCAAACAATTATTAAATCCAAATCAAAGAGATCAATGAAGATGATGGATTTTTGCTATTTAGTTATTAACCTGGTATAGCTCCCAGGGTCGAACACAAGGAGGCAACAGTAATTAAGCAAGGGTTATTCAATTCAAAGACAAGAAATGAAATAAAAGAGGGAAACTAAGCAAGCTACTCTTGGGTTTTTGTTATTTTTTATCCTTTTATTTTTTATGGGATCTGAATTTTATGTTTTTTTTATAATGATGAAACTAATTAAACAAAACAAAGTAGACAAGATTAGAAAATGCAGTTAAACAGAAGCTGGAATGCAATTTTTTAGAAAACAAGGAGCTCTTATGAAAGTTGTAAACATGAGAGATATCACATAAAATAACCAGTGAAGCATATGTACAAGCACACTAAGGCTGCCTACGTGGAGATTTTCTTGCAATAACAATAAAGCATGAAGGCGTATGTGCTAAAACACCAGAATGTGTGTGGTCAATCACGTACCATCAACTTATAGTTGGACCTGCGCGCAAATAGAGAGAGTTCGGGGTAGCAATGTAAATACACCAAAGAATAACCCCGCATCACGCGTGAAGCTCGTGAGGACAAGACTTTTAAGCAGTGGCGGCTGTGAACCGTTGATTCGAATCTGATCGGACGATACTGCGCGAATCTGGAGCTACTCCCTTGTTCTCCCCCCAAAACCTCACGCGACGGCAGCGTTTTTGCTCAGATCTTGATCAGCTCGCTCCCAACGGCGGACATGAGAATCGAGGCTAGCGGTTGTGGTCTTTCTGTGCAGATCCTCAACGGAGAAGGGGCTTCAGGTTGCGAATCGTCGTCTCGCAGGTGCGGCAGATCTGGGAGAAGGAGACGACAGTAGCTCAGGTGGTTCTCAAATCGCTCCCGAGTCTCGATGAATCTGATCTCATCTGGAATACCTGCGAGTGAAGAAGCTTCTCGATTCGATTCGAATCGGAACTCAAGACGCGTAAAGCAAGCCGATCTCAAATCTTGATATGTTAAAATCCAATTTCAGGGACCAATTCTAAATGATTTTAGTATACTTTCTGAATATGTGGTGACGGATCCCTACAACATTTCAATTAGATTCCAAATCTTGATTCCTCACCAACAAAAAAACGGATAGGCATTCTGGAAAATAAGGATGGATTGCATAAAGGTTTATATCAGAGTGTAAATAGACAGATACTGTCCATATCCGTGTGAACAATGGCTACGGATCCGAGTGAACAACGAGCGAAGAGTAAGTATGTGTATGAGTAATTTGATCAACTGATGACGATCTATGTTGAATCTGAGGTGCGCAGGTGGTGAGGGGAGACTGCAGAAGTAGCTCGGATGTATTGCGGGTAGTGGAAGGTGGAATGGAAGCTCCAGCCGGTGGCGAATGAAAGGAGCTCGAGCTCCGACGACGCTCTTCGTCGGAGTGGTCAGATATGGAAGGAGAAGAATGGGAACTGGAGAGGGAGGCAAGCGAGGTGATCGTGGTCGGTTTCGGATTCAATTGAAGGTGGAAGACCTCCGATCACAATGGACTAGAGGCATGGAATATGGAAAAACTACAGATCTACACTATCAAAGCAAACCTACACAGGAATGAAAATCTAAGTTACCTGATGGAAGGAAGTGCCTGGGCTGAAGCTCCGAGAAGCTTCGGGTCGTTGCCTCGACGGCTCGGCGGTGCCGGAGGCTCAAGCTCGCCGGAGGCGGAGCACGGCGACGGAACGCCGGATCAAAGGCCCTCACGTCCTCTCCTCACTGCAACGAAGGTCGGCTGTCACTCACGAAGATCGGAGCTCCTTGGAGATGGAGAAAATGGCCAAAGATGGGAGGAGGAAGAAGATGAAGCCTTATTTATAAGATGAGAAATGTCGAAATTCAAATGAAAATTCGGCGCGCGAATCGAGGAGGGAATTTTGAAATTTAATATGGGCGAAAATTAGAGTTGTGAGATCGTTATTTTGGTGAAGAAATCAAGTCAATCCGATCAACGAGCCGATCTAGAAAATTTGGAGAAAACGACTCGGTTGAACAGATTATTTGGGCTGAAGGAGGAAAAAGACGAAAGAGGGAAAAGGACGAAACCACAGATTAAATAAAAGATAAATACAATAAATAGATAAATAAATGGTTTTAAATTACAAAATAATGAAAATAAATAATATTAATAATTTATTAAATAATTTTATGGTTATTTTTAATAAATAAAATTAATTAATTAATTACGGTAAAATAAATAAGAACCTTTATTAATAGGTATAAAATACCTATGTGGAACATACTTTATTTTTTGATTATTTTCAGATTTTATATTTTTTTATTTTATATAATTAAAATAATTATATACAAAACATTTTAAAATACAATATGAGCACAAATAAATAATAAAATAAATAAATAAAAGTATATACAATGTATACATATATACAAGTATACCCATAAGGTCCCAAAACCTACTTTTTGCATATTAACTCTAATTTCAGTGAAACCACTTTTATTTGATAGATATCTTTTATAAAATGAACTTTAAAAGTGAGTACACTCAAATCGGAGTTCATATGGGTTAGTTATGAGGTTCGGAAGTTAGGCTTTACGACTTTTAGATTTTGAGATTTATTGGTATTTATTCACAATTATTTTTAAATTATATTTTTGTATTTTTTTATGTATTTTTATGAACATTTCAGAAAAAGAATTAAGTTATTTGGAGTTACAAATAAATAGATAGAAAATAAAGAAGTTTTATACACATAATGTACATATATACAAAGGGGTCCAAACGCCAAAACTCACACATTTTATTCCAAGATTTTTTTTGATATTTTTAATAAATAGTATTAATTATAAAATGAAGTTTAAAAGTGAGTTTGGTCAATTTGAAGTTTTCTATAAATAGTTATGAACCTGGGAAGTTGGACTTTTAGGCTTTTTAGGTTCATTGTATTTATTTATTTATTGGTTAAATAATTTTTCTGATATTTTTATAAATTAGTATACATTATTACACACAACTTTCAAGAAGGAAATATTTTTATTTGAAGTTGTTTTATTGATAAATAAAATAGGTGGAACTATGTACAAGGTGGAAAATAATGAATATATACAAGTAAGAATTGGTTTTCTTGATTTTTATAAGTTATGGACCCTATCTCCCCCTACTTTATTCCTGGTCGATCAGGTCAATTCTTGACCTTCTCTCGGGGTTCGGGTCAGTCTGCATTTATTCCATAAATACATCCTTCTTTATTTCTTTTCTTTTTCTTTTCTTCTTTATTCTTTTATTTTGGTTAAAAAGAATGTTAAATATACATTATTAACAAATAGACGGTGAATGATAAGTAATGAGAATTAATGCATATGTACATGTATTTTACTAAGGATTTTAAGCTAAAATAAAAGAATAAAGATGATGAATCATGGATTCATCACCTGCCACGTGCTCTCCTTCCTCTATCGTCCGATGGATCGTCTTCTCTCCTGATCACCTCCATCCAAGCCCGCTCAGATCTCCATAATCCGATAAAATCCTGGACTCCATCACAGCCCTCCGTCAGCGCCTTACCCTCCGCCCTCCATGTGACAACATCTCCACCCCCCGATCCATCCCGAACGCCTTCAAATCCCAACCGTTCCTCCCTGCACTATCCTCAGCCATGCGATCAACCTCCCGATACCATCGTATCCATCCACCATCGTCGAGCTCTCAGCATGACACGTGGCTTTCTCTACACCCTTCGATGGTGCTGATCCGATTTGATCTGGACCGTCTCCTCACGTCCACCTCCTAGCTGTTGGATCACTAGATCCAACAGTTGAGGCTTCATCTTCCACCTCCCGAAGGAGCCTCGCCCATGTCTCCCTCCTCGCGACGACTCCATCCCCTTTCCATTTCTGTCTCCACCCCAGCCACCTACTCCACCCCTTGTCACCTCCATGACGTCGCCCATACCTCCCTCATCCTTGCCGGCTTCCACGATCTCCATAACGCCCGTCCTTGTCGCTCCATAAGCTCCACGAAACCTCACCTCTCATCACTGGAACCTCCACATTCTCTCTATAAATCCAGTGCCTCTGGCCTCTTTTCACCCCATCTACCCATGCAGAGAGATAAACCGAGCTCCTATCCTCCTATTGGTGACAACAATTAGGCGAGAAATCGAGCGACGACGGCGCTGTCATCTTCGACGAGATCTATGGCGTAGCACGCTGTGTCGCAGCTTCTTTGACAAGCTGCACGAGCTTGGGCTAGCTGCTGACCGTCGAGCGACGACCATGATCTCTATCTCGAGCTTCAGACCCCAGGTAGTACCCTCCATCATCCTCCGATCACCCTTCTTCTCCATCATCAACTTTCTCACAATTTATTCCGCTCCTCCGCTCATCTTCACGCCTCTCTGACAACCCACCGAGCTCCGCCTTGGAGTCTCTCCTTCGCGCGCTACTTCGTTCACTCTGACAACGCCTCGTACCTTCTTCCGACCAAAGCTCCGGCACCACGGTAGAGGAAGACCATCAATCATCGCTCGCTTTGCCTCCAGGCCTCACCACACTTGCACTCACCTCACGAGCACGTTGCACACGCTGTATTGCACAAGCTAACCCTGCAAGACCCATCATCTTCATTGGCCGGACTCGTCGTTGCAACCGCTTCGAGTTTTGCCTCCACTGGTCTCCGATCAACTCCAGCTACCTTCCAGACCCTCCGGTGGACTCCTGATGCTTATACGCTTGATCTGAGTTTTCCAAGAGTCGTCGACGAGCTTCCACGACCTCAGGAGAAGGCGGCGGAGCAGGAGCATCATCACCGGAGCCCCGCTCAATCCGCCGCAGGAGGCGGCATGCTAGAGAAGAAGACTACCAGCTACCGTTGGATCTTCCTGATCTGACAGTTCTTGTCACGACACGTGGACCAGTGCCTGCATCCATTGGATCTCCCTGATCTAACGAACCTCGACACGCCATGTCGTCTTCTCTTTAACTTTCATATACTGTTGGATAGATCACCATCCAACGGTCCGCAGCAAGCCACGTCGTCAGCATTTGCACCGTTAGATCTTTCCGATCTGACGGTCCTTGATCGCGCCACATCAACCACATCACGCACCGTTGTATCGACCTCGATCTAGCAGCCAAGCTTTCGCCACGTAGATTCTTCGAGCCTCTTCCCTGACCCTAGGCTCGGAGTAACCGAAGCTGACCTGAGACGGAGCTGAACCTCCAGAGTCATACGAGCCTCTCCCAACCCTCTAACGCCATCCGAGCCTAGCCCCCTCACGTGTCTCTCACGTGAGGGCTGGGTAAATTACACAGAGGCCCCCACCAAGTTTCAGAAATTACACTTTGGTCCCTACTAGGTGCGCCACGTGAGGAGCACGTGTTCTAGTGGGAATTTTGCATCCATACCCCCCGCATTATAGGTAATTGCACTTAATTCCCTATCAACACATTTTGTTTTAAGAAATTTTATTTTCTATATTTGCATTTTGGCCCCTGTCATTGCAGGAAAATTTAATGGTCCATATTTCATTATTTTTAAATTCCAAAAAATGCATTCTATAGTTTAACTTGTCCTCTCTCTTGTTTGACACATGTCTTAATTTTGACCATCTGGAATTTAATAATATTATTTTGGTGAAATTTGCTATATTTTGCCCACTGTGAGTCTTTTTAATTAATATTAAATTCCTTGTTGCTCTAAAAATCACCAAAAAAATTACATTAGACCTAGATAGGTTACTATACACTGTACCTAAAAATCATTGAATTTGCACGCATCTCGAGGCCTGAATAAATCAAACAATAATTTTTCTAATTGATTTTAAATGGTCCAATTCACAAAGATTTTTAGGTTTATTAATTTTCCTGGATTCCTCTTACTTAGACCTATCTAGGATAATTTTTATATATGGAAATAATGTGCTTTGGTATTTATTAAAATTAAATTTTGCAAAAATCACGCTGCATTACTCTTTAATTCATAGTAAATTCATTTAGAGCAAAAAATTCCAAAAAAATTACAGTAGCTTGATTTCATTGCATTCCATATTCTGGCCAAGTTTCATAATTTTTGGACTTAATCAGACCATCTTTCAAATTTAACCTTAAACTTTGGCTTGAAATTGCATGGTCTTTCTTTTAAATTGCATAAAAAATTTATAAAAAGACCAAAAATATTCTTCTAAAAATCCAACATTAGAATTAACTAAAAATTGACCTAAGGAGAAAGCTGCCTCCCTGAGTTCGACCTTGGGCTTGCCCAAGTAAAATAAAAATCTGTCGCTCGTATTTAATTAAATATTAATTGAAGTAGTTTTTGATAAGTCTCGATTTACCCGACTACAACGAACAACAACAGTTAATTCGATCACTAACCCGATTGTATTAGGTAGGGTATATCGTGGCTTGTCAAATGGTGTCATTGCTGGGGAGGCACGGCTTAGAATTTTTAGAAAATTTTGAGTTTTGATTTTCCATCCCTGGGTAGTCTGATTCTCGGCTTTTCTTGTGGATATTTTTCTGTCATTTACTTTTGTCTATTTTGTGTAGTCCTTTATCTGATCTCCATTTATTTTTATGCGAGGGAAACGAGGAGTCAAAGGCGCTTCGTCGGGCAAACCGAGGAATTTACATGTAAATAATTAGAGTGATTGTGAGGACTTGTAATTTTCCTTTATTTTCACTATTTTTGCATTTTTCCAGCAGTTCTCGTTTGGGTTCTCGCGTATGTAAGTACGGTGAAAATGTGTCCTTGTGTGCTATGTGGATTGCTTTTACGTAGAATAGGCTTGTACTTGCGGCTCTTAGGGCTACTTTAGGACTTGCTAGTACTCGTAAAATTCTAGGACCACACTTCACACTTAAAAGACACACATATATTGCAGATCTAGCCAAATTCAATCTGTGCTTCACTCGTTAATAGAACTAACTGTCTAGGAGCGACTTTTATTACTTGCATTGCATATAGTATAAAGTTTTCAATTTTGTTTTGCATCCTGCATAAAAAAAGCGAAGGGATCACTGTAAGTCTTCTCTACTTGGCATTTCATCATAGTTTTTATCTTGCATCGGCTTTTCTTGACTCCTTTCCCCTTGGTTTTTCAAACTTAGGATAAAAAGGAAATTAGGATTAAATGATAGATGTGCTTTGTGGTTGGACTAATCAAGTAATCATCTAAATTTAAAATCGAGACTGCTAAACATAATTGACCAAAAATTCAATAAAATCAGAAATTCTGCTTGCGGGAGATTAACCCCGACCTTGTTTTCAGGTTGAGTGAGGGTACTTGAGTATGTGTGCACACCCTAAGGTAGAGCCAAAATCCCCACTTTCCATATCACATACCAACCGATTTTAGCAAATGTCACAAGTTGAATTCTTTCAGGTTCATAAACTAGCACCAAGTAACCTCTGCATGTTCGCAGGTAGATAGGGGTGAACCAGTGGTGCTTCGCGACAAGTTACTAGTAACCCCTCGGGGTGAAGTTCCAGCTTTGTCAACCTTCGCCTGCTTACATGTAGATAGGCGCAGGTCTTTGAACTCATCAACTTAGTATTGGAGTGAAGAAAGGAAGGGCGCCGATATCTTAGGCGATAGGTTAAACAGGGAAGACACATCCGACTTTGAGCCGACTTCCCTATAGGCCACGTAACCTTTGCTACTTTCTTGAAAATTCACACTTAAATTCAATCAGATTAATCAGACCGGTTTTGGGTCCTTCACCGTATTGAATGTGAAAATCAGGATTTGAATTCACTTGCTTGTTTTAGGTAGGAGTAAAATCCTATCTTAAACTCACGATTCTTCCTCTTGCCATCCAAGTAGATTGAATGGGGGGATATCTATTCCCAATTCACAAATCTTTCTTTGATCCCCTCACGAAGTTCATCTTCATCGGCCCAATCGTGACTTGGGCCAACCCGAGCTCATGACCCTCTTGAGTTTGGGATCCATCACTCCCAGGGTGGTTACCCTCAAACCAACCCTTTTCTCTCCTTTGATCTCACCGAGGAAGACCATCGCCTCGGTGAGAATTTCTTCTTTGATATGTCCTCTAACCTAGACCATTTTCTTCACCCAAGAAAAGAGGACAAAATGCCAAAGAAAAACCCTGACGAGGAGGAACACAGAGAGGATCCCATGCTCCAAGTCCTGGCTCGGCTAGCTAGAGCCAAGCAACCGAATGCAGAACTGATGGCTAGGATGGGACAGATGATCAAGGCTGAAGGAATTGATCGATCCATTGTAGACACCTACAATCCTGCGGAGAATGAAATACATAGCTGGCTAATACCTGATGTCCCCCCCCCGAAGCGTTCGAGCTGAAGCCCCACTTTTTGAGCCTGCTACCGAAGTTCAGTGGAAACACCAACGAAGAACCATATGCCTTCCTTAGAGACTTCAAGCTAATTTGCAACAACCTTAATCACCCTAGGGTTGGGCAAGACTACATCAGGCTGAAGGCCACCCCGTTTGCCTTAGGAGATAAGGTTGCTCATTGGTTGAAAAATCTTGGGGTGAGATGTACGACCTAGATGTAGTTCAAGGACCTATTCTTGAAGAAGTTTTACCCACTCAGTAGGACTAATCAGATAAGAACCAAGATCGCAAGTTTTTCCCAGGGACCAAATGAACCATTCCATGAAGCCTGAGATAGATTTAATGACTTAACACAGAAATGCCCTTGCCATGGAATTACAAAAGCGATCTTAGTCCAGACCTTGTTCTGTGGCACGACCCCGGAGATGCAGGGGTTACTGAGTGCTGCCTGCGGAGGAAGCTATCTGAACAAAAATGAAGATGCCGTATGGAAGATCATGGAGCAGATGACGGAAATAGGAAGATCTCATGCCACCAGGGCCTATTAGTTGTCTCCCTCAAGCCTATCCAATACGACAACTAGGAGGACTATGGCGGATCTGACTAGGACCTCATCCCCATCATGGGGGTAATAGCTGATAAGTTAACCATGGTCGAGCAGATTCACAAGAGGATCACTGACCTTGAGGTGCTTTTGCGACTGCCGAAACAAGTGGAGGAATTGATTGAGAAGGTAGCCAAGATACGGCTACCTGCCCCTTCTGCACCACCTGTGCGTGTACACCGAGTCCATATTGTACAGGAGCAGGTATAGGGGCCTCAGAGTAGCTAGGTAGAGGAGCAATAATATACTCAACAGGAGCAGCACACCCCCCCACAAGTGGAGACAGGATACGAGAAGCCTCCGCAGGTGTTCGAGATCAACGGGTTGTAGTACAGCCATGACCCCGTCGGCAGACAGTCAGGGATAGGGAACGGTCAGCCACACCGACCTTCCCTAGCTTACCAGGAAACCAGCTCCATCACCGCACCGCACTTCGTACAGTCCCGACCTGGACAAGGGTACTAGGCTCAACAACACCAGCAGCAGCGCACTTTTCACTCGGACCAGCAGGACCCTCCACCACTTTCCCATCAGCAACAGTATGGGTAAGGCCAGCATGGCCAATACAGGAACTTGTCTTCTAGTAACTATCAGCAAGCCCCGCCCACAAGCGAATTGGAGTCCCTCGCCTTGGCGATCCAGACCCTGACTTATAGGGTCCAGCAGATGAAGAATGATTATATGGATATCATGACTGATCTGAATTGCGTTTCACGCAACCAGGATCAACAAATGGCGCAAAGGACCCCAATTCTCGCCCAGGTTCAGGCTAACCAAAATAGCCTGAATTAGGGTCAGAACCAACCTCGAGATCAAGTATACTATTCAGATAACTCTTTATCTGAACATGAGATCCTTATGTACGATAATATTAATCATATGTCCCTCAAGAGCGGAAGGACTGTGATCATACCTGATCGGGCACGAGCACCAGAGGAAGACACCACCAAGTCTCTACCTGAGGAGAACTTGGAGGCAGAGGAGCAGAACCACCACCACCACCGGCAAAAGAAGAGGAAAGAGAACAACACCCGCAGTGAGTCCAGCGAGACCGATGAGGAGCCCGCACCTCCATCTGAGGAGGATGTCCCAGTAGTCGTGGAAGATGCATCATCGGTTTCGCAGCAGAAATTTTCTTTTAGTCAATGTCAGAGTCCGAGTCAGTATCAGTGTTAGAGTCATGTACAGAACTCAGTTCCTCAGTTCAACGAAAATCTTTTAGTTTCGTAATCTAAGTTATCATCAATAATCCCTTTCCCCCGCGCTCTTAAGGGTGGAAAGAAGAAAACAAAAAAAATACAAAAAGATGACACTGAGATGGCAGAATTCTGTAGCAAATACATCAAGGTTACAATCCCTTTCGATAAGTATGTGTAAATGACACCTACATTCCAGAAGTACCTTAAGGTGAGATACACACCTACTAGGGTTAGCAGGAAGTCCAAAAGCCATGTTGAGAAACACATTCTGTCAGTAGACACTATTTATGCAATAAAGAATGCATTTCTGAGGAAACTAAGAGACATGGGTGCACATTATGTGGTGAGTCATGTCGATGATAATGCGTTTGCACGCACTCTCCTTGATAACGGTTCCTCAATTAACTTTATGCCTACAACCCTCTACGAGAGGCTTAATCTCAGACCTATTAGGAAATCTAGAGCACTACTTCAGTTTGCAGATAAATCCATCAAGAGGTCCCAAGGAGAATTGAGGAACGTTAGCATCAAAGTCGAGGGTCAGGAGTACATGGTGGACTTTACAGTCCTTGATATGGAGACCCCTCGAAATTGGAGAGATTCCCATATCATATTAGGAAGGCCCTTCCTCAAAACAGCAGGGGCCTTATTTGATTACAAGATCGGGAAGATTCAGTTCCAAACTCCAGGCAAAGATGAGGAACATGAGATGAAGCAGACCAGGTGGCAAAGGTCAGATTCAAAACCCAACACCGAGTACTCTTCGTCTGAAGCAGATTGTATTCATGTAGACACAGTTGGGCCATGGAGATAGAACCCAACCAACACCAATGAGCCCCTCTCCTCCAGATAAGATCATGTGCATGAGTCAGTTTGCGAGACCCTTAGGAACAAATACAACAGAAAATTTGCATCCCCCTACATCTTCGGTGACGTAAAGGCCCAGCTAGACCTGTCAATCCTTCCCTCTCTTGGACAATCAGAAGATGAGGATGACGAGTCGGACGTAGCTTTAGGCGATCACTTGAAAATCTTTGAGATCCAACTCTAGAGCTGAATGAGTTGGTGGCAGCAATTTCAAAGACAGATCCAACCACTACCAGTACAGAACCTGATTTGATTGAGCCAGACTTCCTTGATGATCACACCTTACATGAGCTCAAACCTTTACCCACAACACTGAAATATGCCTTCCTTGCGGGACAGGAGAAGAAATATCCGATCATCATCAGCTCACGATTGACCGAGGAGCAGGAATATTGCTTATTAGAGATCCTGGAGAGAAACCACAAAGGTGATAGGTTGGAGCATTTTCGATCTCCACGGGATAAATCCTGCTTTGTGTTCGCACCATATCTGCTTAGGAAATGAAGCTAAACCCTCTCGTGAATTCCAACGTAGATTGAATCCAAATTTACGAGAGGTTGTGAAGAAGGAGATAGAGAAATGGTGTGACGCAGGATTTATTTATCCCATCTCCGATTCTAAATTGGTGGCACCAATCCATGTTGTCCCGAAAAAGTCGGGAATTCAGACGACCACCAATGAGGATGGAGTGGAGATCGTAACACAAGTACCTGTTGGAAATGCGAGCCCACGGCGAGCCATTATGCAATAAATGTTATTGCAATTCACTCCTTAATCTGAAATGAAGAATACATAATTTGCATAATAGGTCCCTTAGTACAATTAGGGTTATGTACCATGGCCATCTTAACGATCATACAGCTGTTGATTCAATTATTGAATCATAGAGGTTGGTGCTTAGATGAATATCTAAAGAGTTAGATTGAGGACTCATCAAGCGCCGTCAGATGATTGTTAAGAGATGATCTCCAGCCTGAGTAGGAGATGGCAATCCTTATCTCTGAAGGCTGATATCTGACCGACCTCTTGATGCAGGTCCTCTGCATAGGAATAGAGATTCGGAGGTGTCAGATTAGTTAGGTCAAAGAGTTGACTTAACGAGATCGAGATAACCAAAGTCCTATATCATATGCTGTCATGATATAGGCACGCATCCTCTGACCGGAGACAGATGTGTTGCTATATGTCTAAGTATGTACATTTGGCAGACCAATAGGTTGATGACCTAATCAAGGTCTATACACCGGCGCGCTGGTGTGCATATAAGGGTATATGAGTAATACGATCTCTCAAAGGGATCATACAGGTTCAGTTACTGAACCGGAAGACATGAGCTCACTCATGAGATATTGGGAAGAATCAAATTCCGTGCGCACGGTCGTCTCGCTTTGAAAGCCTGACTGAATTTGTAGGTTTGATATATACTTTTGGAAAGTATATGATCAAGACCTAGGTATGATATATGCTTTTGGAAAGTATATGATCGATACCGACTCCCAATGATCGAATGAGAAACTTACTGATAAAACCATGAAGTAGACAGTATAAAGTTGATCGAATACTTCGGGTTTAGTCTGAGTCTTCCAGTATGCAGGATGTACAGGTATTGGGAATACCTGAGGGTGATGTGATCATAAACGATTGTATAACCATGACGCTTCCATTCCTAGGGAGTGATGAAACGGGTCTGGATTTTAGTGACTCCTCTCAGTAGAGAAGTGATCTGATCTTGGTCCAAGTATTGGACATTGGTCTGAATATGATTCAGATACAATGAGAAGATTAGATTTACGGTCTTGATTTAATCAAGCATCTATGGGAGGCCCGCGATCTGGATTTGAGATAAGATCTCAATATCCATGTCACTATACGTGGAAAAATACAATCGCCCTGTCCTTATCTCCAAGTATCTGCGGAGAAAGCGCATTATCCTTGAAGGAGTTCATGGATAATTCTATTGTTGATATATGTATCCGAGCATTGAGAAAATGGATAATTAAATGTGATTTAATTATCATGAGTAATATGAATTTGATTCATATTATAAAGAGAGTTATCTTAGATAATTAAATGAGATTTAATTATCAAAGATGTAAATAATGTGAATGTGATTCATATTATTTGGACACAAGAGAATAGAGATCCAAGATGATTAAATATTATTTAATTATCATGGATATGAATAATGTGGATAGCAATATCCATATTAGTCATATATATTATAAATGTGATTTATAATATATAAGAGAGAGCTATTTGTAATTTACATTTGTTAATTAAATGTTAATGTGAATTGGATTCACATTGGACATCAAACTGAAAATGTAATTTACATTTTGTTTTGGGTTGTGAATGTGATTCACAATTTTTCAATGGCATGATTGCAATGTTCACAAAATAAATTGGATTTATTTTTTGTGAAATAATTTGCAACAAAAGTTGTTGCAAATAATGGAGATTACATAAAAGGTGAAATAGCCACCTTCCTAATGGAGGAGGGTGGACGACCACCACTCCCATTAGGAAAGGGAGGCCGTCCCCCCTCTCCACATGGAAGGAGGCTTTCTCTCCTTTCATTATCTCCATGTATTGATGATTTAATTTTGTAATTAAATTGTGTTGATTTATCAACATATATTTAATTTAAATTAAATTAATTGTTGTTGTGTTTTTAGCAACAAATCATGACCATTGAAAGAAACACAAATTGATGTGGACCATTGGATTTGTGTTGACACATGGATTGAGATCCATGGATCCCAAAACCCTATAAAAGGAGAGGCACCCCATTGCTCTTCTTGACACATAAGTTGAGGCAACAAATCTCTCTCTCTCTCTCTCTCTCATTCTCTCTACACGTCCTCTCTCCATCTCTCTCATGTGGTCGTCCACCATGGATGCCCTAGAGAGGTTCTCCATCGCCGCGGCATCGTCGTTATGCTGCCCGATGGTTTGCTCGTGGATCTCCGTCTCCTTCGGTGCGCCCCGCTCGTGAAGAAGACATCGTATCTCGTGTGTCGAGATCAGGAGATCCGCCGCTTGGATCATCAACATGGATTGCGAGAAGCACGCGGTTCATCCCCGCGCTCGCAAGCGTCTCCTCCGACGGATCGGACTTGAGACAGGAGGTCTCTTCGTTTAGAGACTTGATCGCAACCACGCTTCAAGAGGTAAACCTAATACTTGGTTGTGGTTTAGACGAAACGATCCGAGAAGTGTTCTTGGATCATGTGGTTTCGTCACATGAAAATTTTTTAATTTCCGCTGCATAGAACAACTAGTGCGACTAGTCGTTCTTCGTCGTATTCGATACGACGATCACGCTTCCGTGATGCGCTTGAGGATATAACCAAATCCTTCAAGTGGTATCAGAGCCTTAGGTCGGTGTTTTTGGATACGATCCATAAACCGAGGACGACTTGGGTTCTTTAGGGTATGCGAAAGCTTTCTTGCATTTCATTTTCGCATCTCTGTTTTGATATTATTTTCGGCACTGTTTAAATTGTTTAAACACGAAAATAATAATTTTATTCCCCATTAAATAAGGAAACCGTAGGATCTGAGTTTGCGTGATTTCGATTCCGTTTGCTCTAGATATGCTCATTTTAGTGAACATGTATCCACTGTTTCGGGGACTGCGGATCATGACGTAATTAAGATGTTAATTGCGGATTTGAAACGCCTTGAAATGCGTGCAAATCACTTGGGTTCTGTTGTAAATCAAGTTAGCAAACTTTAGAAATTTACTTTGCTTAATTTGGATTTAAATTGATTGAGATATGGTATTTTTAGTAAGTGAGGGTCACTGCTGAAAATACTTTCCTAATCAAGAACCTAGTGATTGTCATTTAATTAATTAGTGAAATTAAATTGTTTAATTTCCTGAAATAATTATGCATAAATATTTGTGAAATATTTAATGATAATTATGTCCTTAAATGACTTTGCCCTAACCAACAAATGATTAGATGTGATCTAGATCAAGATTGGTTACATGATCTACATGATCAACATTCCAACAAACATGTTGCTTGAATAGGACTTGGGATTTGTTTAGCAAATCTCATTATAATGTTAATCAAAATTGTTTTGATTATTACTATATGGTATAATTTCGGTTGAAAAACCGATGATCATCTCAAGTACAAAATGATCTATTTTGCATTATCCTTTCCCGAGGTGGATATGGTGTCTAGTCGGAGAGCATCGGGGTTGCGGGTTGCAACGTATGTGGTCCGTCCCACTCTCGTCGGTACTGGCCATGACAGCGGGTAGGGTTAGTATAATGCTTAAGAAATCATGATGTATTTCTAATTATTAAAATTCGAAATAATACGTATTTGAGATAATACCATTATTCAAGTAACTATTAAAATGTTTGTTGGATATTAATTGGATCATTAATTTAATATGATTAGATTAATTGGAATCCAATTAAAATTAAAACACTCTATTATGAATAGAGATGTTATTTCCCTTGGAAGAATTAATCATAATGAATATGATTCATAATGATTAATTAGAATTTGAATATGATATGGAGGATCACATAAGTGACATCCATGGTCTCCCGTCAAGGCGAAGGGTTCCGTCGCCAGATATTGTATGTAGGAGACGCCTGTCCGAAGTGACAGCTCCTGCATACGATCCATTTGGATCGGGCTCTTCGCTTCTCGAAAGAGTAAGGACGTATGCGTAGTGACCCCAATATCGGGTCATCATATTATTGGGGCGATATTGGATTGCGCATAGCGAGTTGTATTCCTGTTGACGGTTGGTTCAATTAATGACGGGTCAACATTGCCTTAGGGGTGGTGGGCCCGGGTGTTAAAGTCCGAATTGGGAGATGCAAGTTGGACTTGCAAGGCGGAATGTGTTCCCGCTTCTTTTTATCCGAGTTGTAGGTTCTCATATTATTGGGATGCAACAAAGATAAGGAAGGAGATCCCAGATCTTGTTGAGATATAATGGTAAGTATATCTCTTACATTGAAAGTGATTAAGGGAATGAACTTTCAGTGTTGACAAGACAAGACAACTTTGATATAAAAATCCTAAATCAAAGTAATATATATATATTTATATATTTATGCAAATTTCTTATTTCAGATAATCCTTCATTAAAACCCACTCAATGATATACTCAATAATAACCAGTAAAATATCATGGATTGGACTCATGATCCAGATATTGTACTTGCAATTGGACACATAATGTATGTGGTTGCAATGTGCAAGTTTCCTCATAATATTGAGGAATGACAATTAAATAGATAATAGGACTACAACCCTAGGGTTTGTATGTCTCTATAGTCTTGATCTCTCATCGGATGTACTTTGGAAGTGACATGTCAATGATGATCGCAATTGTCAAATAATCCTTATAAAATTAGTGAAGATATTCTGGCATACACATGTGCTCTTGACATTTAACAAGAATGAGATGGTTCACTGCATCATGCAGAATGGTGGCTCTATAAGAGATGATGTATTCAAATTGTTTGAGTACCTACCTGAACCTATGTTTTAAGAGTTTAGATGGATGTAGATGATGAGTGTCATCATTCTACTATCTATACTCTGGTCATTCATGAAGCTTCATAATATTCATATTGTATGAATTTAATGAAGCATGTATAAATGTTGAAATGCTCTTACATAAGAGATCCTTAGTCTTAAGCAATGGTTGCTTATAGATAAAGGGAGCGCAGTGGAAGCACGGGTTGGACCCGAGTAAGAAGTATAATCAAAGAGTTGACTATACATCTATGACTTCCATATGTCATCCGAAGAGTTGGATGAATGCCAATACTGCAATAAGTTGATGTGTTGATAGTATGACTATCAAGTCTATCTAGAATCCTTAGAGAAGGACTCGGATGGAGCATCAGATTAATCTACATAAATCATTGATAAGATAAAGTCAAATAATTATATCTCAATCTTCTGATGACATTTGCAATAGGTTGCATATGTTTTAGAAGACTGGAAAATTTGATCTTAAATGTTTATAGTTATCCACATGGATATTGATGTAATTGTTGCAACAATCTCTGTTGGATTGATAGACTTGTTAATTTCAGTGGGAGAGTCCTTAGTCTTAGAGAATGTCTCTATGACCTAGATATAAGAATACACTCATTGTTTGTTTCTAAATGTTAGAAATAAACATGAATCTGAGATAGAACTATCATAAAGAGTTATGATGTATATATTTCAGATAGTAATCTAATAATCTAGTGGACTTCACTAAATTAGAAAATTAATGAATGGTTCATTAACATTTCTAAATACTGAAATTAAACCTTAAGATCAATAGGAGGATGAAGATCATTTGACAATGATCTAGCATCAAGCCTTGGACATTTGTCTATTGATTTGATCAATAGGCTAGTAAGAGATGAAACTTTAGAATGTCTAAAATTTCAAAGCTTACATGCTTATGAATATTGTATTCATAATAAAATGTCCAATACACCCTTCTTTGGGAATGGTGTAAGATGATAAGGTATTCGGGATCTCATACATATTGATGTATGCGGATCATCTATATCATAGTAAACATTATGGATATATGATATCTATTAATGATTATGTATGATATGAAATTTCTTCTCTTCACCTGAAGAAACCTTTGAAATGTTCAAAGATTTCATAATTTTGGTCTACAACCAAAGTTTGAAGGAAGATAAAATGAATTTGATCTAATCAAGGTAGCATGTACCTGTTAGATGAATTCAAAGGATACCTTATGGAGATATGAATATCATTTCTATCTAAATCCTCCTAACTCACCTTAACTCAATAGAGTTATAGGGAGATACAATTGGATCATGTGTGACATGATCTTATCAATGATGATTTTTAGCATAATTATCCCTTAGTTTCCAGGTATATATGTGTAGTAGAGACTACAATATATATCCTTAATAAGGTTCCATGCAAGATGGAATCTAGCACTTGAGAGTGCTGCTTCATTAGGAAAATAAAGGATGGTATTGGATACCTACTTTATGACCTTGAGATTCTTGAAATATCTCATCTCTGAGAATGTGATTCTTGGAGGTTGAGACTCTTGAGAATCAAGATGAAAATGAAGTGTAGGAACTCATTTAATCTTGAAAAGATAATGAGGCTCCTGAAATTGGAAACTAAAAGGATAATTGAAGATAATACACTAAAACCTCTTCAAAAGAGTTTGAGGAAGGATTCCATGTGTCAGAGAAATCTGACAATGATCGAACTTCATGTGATGAAGCTTCTGAAGATCATAGCATGGATAGATGGATGTTAGCAATAAAAGTCTAAAGTAGACTTCATATACAAGTGTTGTATATGGACCCTATAGGATCCACCTATATAGGTAAGACCTGTAAAGGTGTAAATGGATCTTAAAGAGAAAGGGAACCTGATGAGAAGGTAGAGACCCTCAAAGCACGGTTCGTAGCCATGAGCCACACACCGGAAGAGAAGACATTGCTTGCAATGAGACTTGCTCTTCGGTGACCATGCTTAAAATCATCAGAATGTTGCTAATCTTAGCTACACAACTTGACTATTGCATCTTCAAGATGTACGTCAATATTGCATTCCTCTACGAATACCTCTTTGAGGATATTCACATGAAGTAGCCCCAGGGCTTCATGGTTGAGGAAAGCAAGGTGTGCAAACCAAGGAATCCATCTATGGACTCAAATAAGCTTCTTGAAGTTGGACCATAAGATTTGATGGAATTGTTATGATTTCAGATAGAATCTTGATGAGCCATGTGAATCTTAGTGGGAGTGCCTTTGTGTTCATCTTGCTGAATGTAGATGATATCCTAATCATTTAAAATGATATAAGGATAATAATAAGTGTTTTATTCTTTGGTTATTCCATATCTTGAAATATTATTTCAAAGATACCTCTTAGATCTTAGTTCTGAAGTTGTTCAGAAGCCAAGAGAAGAGGATAATTGGACTGTCACATTTGTAGTATACCTTGGTCATATTCTATTCATAGAAATTCCAAGAAAGGCTTCTAACCCTTAAGATATGGTACTAACCTATCTTAAGGGATAGCACCTCAAAGAGTTGAGGAAGTGAATGCTAGAATTACTTGCCCTTGGGCATCAGTTCTGAGAAGCTGGGTGTGTGCTAGATGTGTACAAAAGCCAGATGGCTGCCATGCAGTGGGAGTAGTAAACTGTTACTAATCCTACTATGGAAATAAAACACTTGGTTGCAGTAAATGCAAAATCTTCGTAGATGACAAGATTTTTGAGATAGTGATCTCGAAGTCTTATCTTCAAAAACTTAAGACTTTATAGATAGAGATCTAAAAGGTCTTATTTGTAGATACCTTTGGAGATAGAAATCTTCATGAATAAGGGTATTCTGATAAGGATTATGGAAATACTGGTTATAACAATTATTAAGCTATAGTGTCAAGAACACTACAATAGCTTTAACTAGATTGAGTATTGGTTGCATGAGATGCAACATTCGCATTAGATGCGAGCACTGTTACTGGGGATATGCAAGTGCCGTAAAAGGACTCGGCGTAGTCTCGCGGGAACAGAGTGACTGATCAGCTTACCTAGCTATTTTCTAAATAGCCTATGATTGTCACATGAGTGCGGGTTTAAATGATTAGCCCATTAATGGCTCTTTGGGCTAGTGGGAGATTGTTGGAAATGCGAGCCCACGGCGAGCCATTATGCAATAAATGTTATTGCAATTCACTCCTTAATCTGAAATGAAGAATACATAATTTGCATAATAGGTCCCTTAGTACAATTAGGGTTATGTACCATGGCCATCTTAACGATCATACAGTTGTTGATTCAATTATTGAATCATAGAGGCTGGTGCTTAGATGAATATCTAAAGAGTTAGATTGAGGACTCATCAAGCGTCGTCAGATGATTGTTAAGAGATGATCTCCAGCCTGAGTAGGAGATGGCAATCCTTATCTCTGAAGGCTGATATCTGACCGACCTCTTGATGCAGGTCCTCTGCATAGGAATAGAGATTCGGAGGTGTCAGATTAGTTAGGTCAAAGAGTTGACTTAATGAGATCGAGATAACCAAAGTCCTATATCATATGCTGTCATGATATAGGCACACATCCTCTGACCGGAGACAGATGTGTTGCTATATGTCTAAGTATGTACATTTGGCAGACCAATAGGTTGATGACCTAATCAAGGTCTATACACCGGCGCGCTGGTGTGCATATAAGGGTATATGAGTAATACGATCTCTCAAAGGGATCATACAGGTTCAGTTACTGAACCGGAAGACATGAGCTCACTCATGAGATATTGGGAAGAATCAAATTCCGTGCGCACGGTCGTCTCGCTTTGAAAGCTTGACTGAATTTGTATGTTTGATATATACTTTTGGAAAGTATATGATCAAGACCTAGGTATGATATATGCTTTTGGAAAGTATATGATCGATACCGACTCCCAATGATCGAATGAGAAACTTACTGATAAAACCATGAAGTAGACAGTATAAAGTTGATCGAATACTTCGGGTTTAGTCTGAGTCTTCCAGTATGCAGGATGTACAGGTATTGGGAATACCTGAGGGTGATGTGATCATAAACGATTGTATTAAACGATTGTATAACCATGACGCTTCCATTCCTAGGGAGTGATGAAACGGGTCTGGATTTTAGTGACTCCTCTCAGTAGAGAAGTGATCTGATCTTGGTCCAAGTATTGGACATTGGTCTGAATATGATTCAGATACAATGAGAAGATTAGATTTACGGTCTTAATTTAATCAAGCATCTATGGGAGGCCCGCGATCTGGATTTGAGATAAGATCTCAATATCCATGTCACTATACGTGGAACAATACAATCGCCCTGTCCTTATCTCCAAGTATCTGCGGAGAAAACGCATTATCCTTGAAGGAGTTCATGGATAATTCTATTGTTGATATATGTATCCGAGCATTGAGAAAATGGATAATTAAATGTGATTTAATTATCATGAGTAATATGAATTTGATTCATATTATAAAGAGAGTTATCTTAGATAATTAAATGAGATTTAATTATTAAAGATGTAAATAATGTGAACGTGATTCATATTATTTGGACACAAGAGAATAGAGATCCAAGATGATTAAATATGATTTAATTATCATGGATATGAATAATGTGGATAGCAATATCCATATTAGTCATATATATTATAAATGTGATTTATAATATATAAGAGAGAGCTATTTGTAATTTACATTTGTTAATTAAATGTTAATGTGAATTGGATTCACATTGGACATCAAATTGAAAATGTAATTTACATTTTGTTTTGGGTTGTGAATGTGATTCACAATTTTTCATTGGCATGATTGCAATGTTCACAAAATAAATTGGATTTATTTTTTGTGAAATAATTTGCAACAAAAGTTGTTGCAAATAATGGAGATTACATAAAAGGTGAAATAGCCACCTTCCTAATGGAGGAGGGTGGACGGCCACCACTCCCATTAGGAAAGGGAGGCCGTCCCCCCTCTCCACATGGAAGGAGGCTTTCTCTCCTTTTATTATCTCCATGTATTGATGATTTAATTTTGTAATTAAATTGTGTTGATTTATCAACATATATTTAATTTAAATTAAATTAATTGTTGTTGTGTTTTTAGCAACAAATCATGACCATTGAAAGAAACACAAATTGATGTGGACCATTGGATTTGTGTTGACACATGGATTGAGATCCATGGATCCCAAAACCCTATAAAAGGAGAGGCACCCCATTGCTCTTCTTGACACATAAGTTGAGGCAACAAATCTCTCTCTCTCTCATTCTCTCTACACGTCCTCTCTCCATCTCTCTCATGTGGCCGTTCACCATGGATGCCCTAGAGAGGTTCTCCATCGCCGCGGCATCGTCGTTATGCTGCCCGATGGTTTGCTCATGGATCTCCGTCTCCTTCGGTGCGCCCCGCTCGTGAAGAAGACATCAGATCTCGTGTGTCGAGATCAGGAGATCTGCCGCTTGGATCATCAACATGGATTGCGAGAAGCACGCGGTTCATCCCCGCGCTCGCAAGCGTCTCCTCCGACGGATCGGACTTGAGACAGGAGGTCTCTTCGTTTAGAGACTTGATCGCAACCACGCTTCAAGAGGTAAACCTAATACTTGGTTGTGGTTTAGACGAAACGATCCAAGAAGTGTTCTTGGATCATGTGGTTTCGTCACATGAAAATTTTATAATTTCCGCTGCATAGAACAACTAGTGCGACTAGTCGTCGTTCTTCGTCGTATTCGATACGACGATCACGCTTCCGTGATGCGCTTGAGGATATAACCAAATCCTTCAGTAACCACGTCGTGGCGTGTCTGTATGAATTACAGATGCCTGAATGCTGCGATGAAGAAGGATCATTTCCCCTTACCATTCATTGATCAGATCTTAGAGAGACTAGCGGGGAAAGAATTCTTCTGCTTTTTAGACGGGTTCTTGGCCTACAATCATGTAGCCATAGCTCCTGAGGACCAGGAGAAAACCACGTTTACATGCCCCTTTGGTACCTATGCTTTCAGGCGCATGCCCTTTGGGTTATGCAATGCTCCTGGTACTTTTCAAAGGTGCATGGTTATTGTATTCGTCGAAATGGTCGGCAAATTCCTGGAAGTCTTCATGGATGACTTCTCAGTCCACGGTGATTCTTTCAATTTTTGTCTTAGGAATCTGGACCGAGTCCTCAAGCGGTGTTGTGAGGTCAATCTGGTGCTGTCCTGGGAGAAAAGTCACTTCATGCTGACGGATGGCATTTTATTGGGGCACGTCATCTCCAAGAGAGGAATGGAGGTTGACCCCACCAAGGTGGACGTGATCAGACGACTCCAGCCACCAACCAACATGAAATAGTTGCGGTCAATCCTCGGGCATGTTGGATTTTATCGAAGATTTATCAAAGATTTTTCTAAGATTGCCCGGTCGCTAACTAATCTTTTAGGCAAGGTAATGAAACGTTTTTGCTCCTCGGGTTAAGGAATAAATATGGTCATTGCGACCCGAATCGCAAGGCGAAATCAATCCATAAAATCAGACCACCAAATGAGAAAATAATGCAATCAAAATGTAGCAAGCGGTCGTGCTAGTTTATTTTACATGGTATAGCTACCAGGGTCGATCACAAGGAGCACGAAATGAAAAACCTACGAAGTAGTCGGGAAACCATGGAAATAAAGAGAATTGGTGTTTTTTTTAATTTTTCAAATTTTTTTATGATTTTTATAGTGAGAAAAGGGATAAAGAGAAAGCCAACAATCACCTTCAAGCAATTATTTAAAGGGTAAAAATACTAAAAAATTCAAAATAAAAATATTTTTATGTTTTTAAAATATGCAAGTGTTTTTGTGAATTTTATGGGGGTTTTTTGATTTTTGGTTGATTTTCTAAAAATACAAAGGCCAAAAAATGAAGAAATGTACAGCTAGAATCTAAAGTCAAATTAAAATTAATTAAAGTGCCTACAAAATTTAGCAGTAACTTTATTTGAAACTCTAATACAAAACCTAACTACAACAACTTAAATCACATTTTTTATTATTTTTTATGAATTTTTGCTGATTTTTCTAAGTTTTTTACTCTATAAGTTTTTTACTCTATTTTAATTTTTATGGTTTTTATGCATGGAAATAAGGTGAAAATTGGAAAGAAATTTAAACAACACAAAAGAAGCAATAAAAAATTGTTTTAGAATTTTTCAAGGCTTTTTATTATTTAGTTGATTTTCTAAAATAAACAGTGACACTTTTTAAGGTTTTTGAATTTTTAAAACAACAAAAAAAAATCAAAAATAGAACCAAAAATTCACCAAAATTCCTACATTGTGGCAGAAGCCACGTGTCAAAATTTCGTAATTTTTGGAGCTAAAATGCTAATTTGTGAATCAAAGATAAGACACACCGCACGTAGGGACCAAAATGCATAGAAAAGAAGTTCTAAGACCAAAACGTAACACGCCAGAAAAGCTTAGGGCAAGGTCTATAATTTTTCCACTAATATCCACACATGTCACAAAAAAGCATTCACGGGGGCATATTTGTAAATATGAGAAATAAAACTTCAATTCATAACAGAGGATAAGTCCAGGGTAAACAATGCAAATAACCAAGAAATCATGTAATCTTCTTTGTTCATGTTGGTTGCAGGACTTGACAAAAGAAGCAGCTCCAGATATCTCCTTTGCTACAGGTGCTCGGCAGAAGGGTACGACGTCGTGGACTGGATTGGTTCTTCTCCGCTGATGGGTTTCGAATGGTACGGTGCTGATCTCACCTTGCTTATGTTCAACCATCCTCGATGTGATTCCAAGCACTAAAGGCGGAGGAGTTGCAGGCAGCCGAAGGTCCAAGTTTCATTGGTGCTTCCAACGAAGGAACCTGTGTGTGCTGACGATGGGCTCGAGAATGTTGATCTCGGCCGGAGAGGATATTGGATGTTGCAGCTGAGATAATGGGATGGAGGGTTGATGGGCGTGGATCCGTGCGTCGTGTGAGGGATCGG
Organism: Ottelia alismoides; assembly: GCA_037367405.1. Lineage (NCBI taxonomy): Eukaryota > Viridiplantae > Streptophyta > Magnoliopsida > Alismatales > Hydrocharitaceae > Ottelia > Ottelia alismoides. The sequence continues at coordinate 458,534 of JAZKJV010002178.1, read as the reverse complement.
AGCTCAAGGATGAGGGGATGTGTTGTAACATCCCGGGCTTAGGTCCCCGGTCTGTTATCGAGGAAAACTGGCCCTGACAATTTGTTGGGTTCAGACCCAAATGAACCCGTTGACAACCACCCAAAATGCTTAAGTCCGAGTTTTCAAGTAGTAATCCCCCACCACTTATATACCACACCCACACTTCGTGAATTTTAGGTATGGTACTGTGTTTGGGTTTGGGGTGTTACAACCTCCCCCACTTATATTCACAACATTTTGCGACATGGCCCATTCACTTATTCCCAGTGACAGTGGCGGCTGCACGCTCCCAGCTTAGTTCCCTTCGAGTAGCCCTTTCCTCTATCAGAGGGAACCCGCTCTAATACCATTTGTAATGTCCCGGGCCTAGGTCCCCGGTCCGTTATCGAGGAAAATTGGTCCTGGCAACTTGTTGGGTTCGGACCCAAATGAACCCGTTGACAACCACCCAAAATACTTAAGCCGAAGTTGTCAAGTAGTAATCCCCACCACTTATATACCACACCCACACTTCGTGAGTTTTAGGTATGGTACTATGTTTGGGTTTGGGGTGTTACAGATGCATCAGGCACGGGACTCGGGTGTGTCCTTATGCAGAATGAGAAAATCATTGCCTATGCCTCACGACAATTAAAACCGCAAGAGAGAAACTACCCTACTCATGATTTGGAGTTAGCAGCGGTAGTCTTTGCATTTAAAATTTAGCATCATTACCTTTATGGTGAACAATTTGAGGTGCTCAGTGATCATAAGAGACTCAAATATATTTTCTCTCAGAAGGAACTTAATTTGAGACAGCGACGCTGGCTGGAGTTTCTAAAAGATTACGACTTTTCCATTAATTGTCATCATGGAAAAGCAAACGTTGTTGCTGATGCATTAAGTCGAAAGTGGGAAGGCAGGCTATCTAGCTTGAAACATCAGTGGAAGATGATGAAAGATTTTGAAGACTGGAAACCTTTCTTAAGTGAAGAAAGAAAGATATCTTTTGCAGGCCTTATAATCCAACCCGAGGTAATTGGAAAAATCACGACAGCATAGAAAATTGATGTTGATCTTCCTAAAATAATAGATGCATACAAGAAAGAAGGTCCCGATTTCGCAATTGGAATTGATGGAGTTATAAGGTACCGAAACAGATTGTGGGTTCCCAAATGATGTCAAATTGAGGCAGGAGATTCTCGACGAAACCCACAGGTCGATGTATACCATCCACCCAGGTACAACAAAAATGTACAAGGATCTGCAACGAAACTTTTGGTGGCCAAAAATGAAGAATGACATCGCAATTTTTGTTTCTAAATGCTTGGTATGTCAGCTGATCAAGATTGAACACCAGAGACCGGTAGGCCCTGTTCAACTCTTAGAGATACCTGAATGGAAGTGGGAGCATATAACGATGGACTTCGTTTCGGGTCTACCCAAGACCAAGAAACATCGTTATGATACCATATGGGTGATTGTTGATCGATTGACCAAGTCGGCTCACTTCTTACCTATCCGCTTGGATCAATCGACAGACAGTCTAGCTGAATTGTACGTGAATGAAGTGATTAGATTACATGGCGTCCCTACATCAATTGTGTCAGATCGGGATACTAGATTCACGTCTCGTTTGTTGAAAATTTTCCAAGACGCTATGGGAACTCAATTGAAGTTCAGCACTTCATTCCACCCGCAAACTGATGGTCAATCAGAAAGGACAATCCAGACGCTGGAAGATATGTTGAGAGCCTGTGCTCTAGATTTTGCAGGCAGCTGTGATAGACATCTCCCATTAATAGAGTTTGTTTATAATAACAGTTATCATTCGAGCATCAAGATGGCTCCCTATGAGGCATTATATGGGAGACCTTGCAGATCACCCTTATGTTAGAGTGATGTTGGTGAGAAGCATATTTTGGGACCGGAACTAATCCAGATCAGCAAATAAGGTGTTGAGATAATCAAGAAGAGATTGTTGGCAGCTCAAAGTAGGCAGAAGTCTTATGCAGATCGTCATAGAAGGGAGTTGAGTTTTGCAGTTGGAGATCACGTGTTTTTAAAGATTTCATCGACAAAGAGTGTATTGCGATTCAGCAAGAAAGGGAAGCTTACTCCTAGATACATAGGACCTTTCGAGATTTTACAGCGAATCGGAGAGGTGACATATCGTATTGCATTACCACCGCAATATTCAAAGCTACACGATGTTTTTCATGTATCGATGCTAAGGAAGTGCACTCCCGATCCTTCGCATGTTATCGAGCATGAGGTTCTTGATATTCAGCCTAATCTCACCTTTGAGGAGAAACCTGTTCGCATAGTCGATCATAGAGACCATCAGCTTCGTCGACATATAATTCCGATGGTCAAGGTCCTCTGGCATCATCACCAAAAGGAGGAAGCCACCTGGGAGCTGGAGAGCGAAATGCGGAAGAAGCATCCGCAGCTTTTCGGTATGTCCCTTTTTTAAGAAATTTCGAGGACGAAATTTTTTTAAGGAGGGTAGATTGTAACGGTTGTCATTTGCCCTGTATCCCAGCCATACTTTCCTTTTATTCTCCCAATTAATAGCATGTTTTCATTCTAAAATTAAGGATATTATTAGCCAATTGATTATCCTATTTAGGGGCTTAAAAAGCCAAGGTATCCTCTCACCCACGGGATATTATTAGCCAAGGGATATTATTAGCCAATTGATTATCATCAAATATTTCACAAATATTTATGCACAATTATTCTAGGAAATTAAACAATTTAATTTCACTAATTTATTAAATGACAATCACTACACAAGCATCATGTTTGATGAATGTGTTTCCAATTAAGATTTAGATCAAATCTAATCAATTAAATGGTTGAGGCCATGTCAATTATGTAAATAATCAACTTCCAATATTTCACAAATATTTTTCATGATTATTTCACGAAATTAATAATTAATTTCACTAATTGACAATCACTTGGTTCTAGATTAGGACTGTAATTTCAGCAGTGACCCCCTACTTACTAAAATTAGCATATCCCAATCATATTAAATCCAAACTAGACAAAATCAATTTTCATAGATTGCTATTTTGATTTAGGACAGAACCCAAATGATGTTACACGCATTTCGAGGCAAGTATAAACAGTAATTAACATTTTAATCACGTTCAGATCTACAGTTCCCGCAACAGTGCATACATGTTCATTAAAACAACCATATCTAGAGCATACGAAATCCGATTTACGTAAACTCAGATCCTATGGTTTCCTTATTTAATGGGGAACAAAATCCGCATATTAAATTCGTGTTTAAACAAATTAAACAGTGCCGAATTTATTTACTAAACAGATCTGCGAAATCAAATGCAATAAAAACTTTCGCGACCTTAACGAACTTAAGTCGTCCTCGGTTTTTTGAATCATATTCGAAACCGTCGAACTAAGGCTCTAATACTACTTGAAGGATATGGAATTATCCTCAAGCGCATCACGGAAGCGTGATCGTCGTATCGGATACGACGAAGAACGACTAGTCGTACTAGTTGTTCGGTGCAGCGGAATTTAAAAAAATTTCATTCGATGAAACCACATGATCCGAGAACCATTCTCAGATCGTTTCATCTATAACCACAACAAGTATAATACAATACCTCTTGAAGCGTGGTTGATCAAGTCTCTAAAGGAAGAGACCTCCTGTTTCAAGTCCGATCGTCGGCGAGACCGCTTGCGAGCGCGGGGATGAACCGCGTTGTCCTCGCAATCCAAGAAGATGATCCAAGCGTGGTTGCTCCTGATCTCGTCGCACGAGATCAAACGTCTCCTTCGTGAGAGGAACTCTCCAAGAAGACGGAGAACCGAAGAACGTCGAAGCGGCGACGCGGTGGCGAATGCGACGACGGTTCTCTCCTCTAGGGTTTTGTGGACGGCCACCAATATTAGAGGGAGAGAGGGCTGTCGAGTATGGAGAAGAAAAGAAGAGAGAGAGCCTCCAATATTCCAAGTACAAAGAGAGCATGGTATGACTCTCTATTTATAGGGTTTTGAGATCCATGGATCTCAATCCATGTGACATATAAAATCAGTGGATGAGATTGATTTATGTCAATCCAATGGCTAAGATTGTTGTTGGTAAAACCAACAAATTTAGGTTAAAATATATTTGACAAAATCAAATATAAATTAGTCCTAAATCACACCAAATAAATAAGGAGAGAATATACATGGAGATTACATCTCCATGTACATTCCATAAGGACGGCCACCCATTCCTATGTTGGAAATGCGAGCCCACGGCGAGCCATTATGCAATAAATGTTATTGCACATATCATTCCCTGATCTGAAATGAAGAATGAATAATTTGTATAATAGGTCCCTTAGTACAATTAGGGTTATGTACCATGGCCATCTTAATAATCATACAGCTGTTGATTCAACTATTGAATCATAGAGGCTGGTGCTTGGATGAATATCTAAAGAGTTAGATTGAGGACTCATCAAGCACCGTCAAATGATTATTAAGAGATGATCTCCAGCCTGAGTAGGAGATGGCAATCCTATCTCTGAAGGCTGATATCTGACCGACCTCTTGATGCAGGTCCTCTGCATAGGAATAGAGATTCGGAGGTGTCAGATTAGTTAGGTCAAAGAGTTGACTTAACGAGATCGAGATAACCAAAGTCCTATATCATATGCTGTCATGATATAGGCACGCATCCTCTGGCCGGAGACAGATGTGTTACTATATGTCTGAGTGTGTACATTTGGCAGACCAATAGGTTGATGACCTAATCAAGGTCTATACACCGGCGCGCTGGTGTGCATATAAGGGCATATGAGTAATACGATCTCTCAAAGGGATCATACAGGTTCAGTTACTGAACCGGAAGACATGAGCTCACTCATGAGATATTGGGATGAATCAAATTCCATGCGCATGGTCGTCTCGCTTTGGAAGCTTGACTGAATTTGTAGGTTTGATATATACTTTTAGTATATGATCAAGACCTAGGTATGATATACACTTTTGGAAAGTGTATGATCGATACCAACTCCCAATGATCGAATGAGAAACTTACTGATAAAACCATGAAGTAGACAGTATAAAGTTGATCCGATACTTCGGGTTTAGTCTGAGTCTTCCAGTATGCAGGATGTGCAGGTATTGGGAATACCTGAGGGTGATTTGATCATAAACGATTGTATAACCATGACGCTTCCATTCCTAGGGAGTGATGAAACGGGTCTGGATTTTAGTGACTCCTCTCAGTAGAGAAGTGATCTGATCTTGGTCCAAGTGTTGGACATTGATCTGAATGTGATTCAGATACAATGAGAAGATTAGATTTACGGCCTTGATTTAATCAAGCATCTATGGGAGGCCCGCGATCTGGATTTGAGATATGATCTCAATATCCATGTCACTATACGTGGAACAATACAATCGCCCTGTCCTTATCTCCAAGTATCTGCGGAGAGATTGCATTATTCTTGAAGGGTTCAAGAATAATTCCATACGATCTAAGCAATGAAGAAATAATGATTAAATGTGATTTAATCATCTTGAATGTGTGAAGAAATTATCCAATTTAATTAAATGTGATTTAATTAATGTGGATAAGAATAATGTGGATAAAAATATCCAATTATTCATAATATATTATAAATGTTATTTATAATGTATTAGAGAGAGTTAATTATAATTTATATGTGTTGATTAATTATGATGTGTATTGGATACACATTGTGTAATTAATTAACAATATGAATTACATGTTGTTTTGGGTTGTGAATATGATTCACAAATTATTCCATGGCTAGATTGCAATTTTCTCAAAGATAATTGTGAATTATTTTTTGAGAAATAAAACCCAACTTATTTTTGTTGCAAATAAATAAGAGAGGGATTACATGGAGATTTCAATCTCCATGTATTCCAAGGTGGGCGGCACACCACTCCTAATTGGAGTGGGTGTGCGCCTACATGGAAGGCACATGGAGATGAAATCTCCATGTGTCTTCTCTCCTTATTTGTTGGGTTAATTTAGGAGCAAATTATATTTGATTTTATTAAATATATTTTGACCTAAATTTGTTGCTTTTGACAACAACAATCTCAGCCATTGGATGAACATAAATCAATCTCATCCATTGATTTTATGTGTCCCATGGATTGAGATCCATGGATCCCAAAACCCTATAAATAGAGAGGCATACTTGGCTCTCTCCTTTACACATGCTATTGGAGCTCTCTCTCTCTCTCTTTCTTCTCTACACACGTCAGCCCTCTCTCCCTCTAATTGGTGGCCGACCACCAAACCCTAGAGGAGAGAACCGTCGTCGCCTTCGCCACCGTGCCGCCGCTTCGACGTTCTTCGGTTCTCCGTCTTCTTGGAGAGTTCCTCTCACGAAGGAGACGTTTGATCTCGTGCGACGAGGTCAGGAGCAACCATGCTTGGATCATCTTCTTGGATTGCGAGGACAACGCGGTTCATCCCCGCGCTCGCAAGCGGTCTCGCCGACGATCGGACTTGAGACAGGAGGTCTCTTTCTTTAGAGACTCGATCAACCACGCTTCAAGAGGTATTGCATTATACTTGTTGTGGTTATAGATGAAACGATCTGAGAATGGTTCTCGGATCATGTGGTTTCATCGGTTTAAAAATTTTTAAATTCCGCTGCACCGAACAACTAGTGCGACTAGTCGTTCTTCGTCGTATTCGATACGACGATCACGCTTCCGTGATGCGCTTGAGGATAATTCCATATCCTTTAAGTGGTATCAGAGCCTTAGGTCGACGGTTTCGAATATGATTCGAAAAACCGAGGACGACTTGGGTTCGTTAAGGTCGCGAAAGTTTTTATCGCATTTGATTTCGCAGATCTGTTTAGTAAATAAATTCGGCACTGTTTAAATTGTTTAAACACGAATTTAATACTTGGATTTTGTTCCCCATTAAATAAGGAAACCATAGGATCTGAGTTTACGTAAATCGGATTTCGTATGCTCTAGATATGGTTGTTTTAATGAACATGTATGCACTGTTGCGGGAACTGTAGATCTGAACGTGATTAAAATGTTAATTACTGTTTAGACTTGCCTCGAAATGCGTGTAACATCACTTGTATTCTGTCCTAAATCAAATTAGCAATCTATGAAAATTGATTTTGTCTAATTTGGATTTAATATGATTGAGATATGCTAATTTTAGTAAGAAGGGGTCACTGCTGAAATTACAGTCCTAATCAAGAACCAAGTGATTGTCAATTAGTGAAATTAATTGTTAATTTCGTGAAATAATCATGAAAAATATTTGTGAAATATTTGAAGATGATTATTTACATAATTGACTTGGCCTCATCCAATTAATTGATTAGATTTGATCTAAATCTTAATTGGAAACACATTCATCAAACTTAATGTTTGAGTGGTGATTGTCATTTAATCATTTAGTGAAATTAAATTGTTTAATTTCCTAGAATAATTGTGCATAAATATTTGTGAAATATTTGATGATAATTATTTCCTTAAATGACATTGCCTTAACCAATAATTGATTAAGATGTGATCTAAATCATAATTGGAAACCACAATCTTTCAAACTTGATGCTTGAATAGGATTTGGGAATTTGTCTAGCAAATTTCCTTATAATCAAAAATGTTTTGATTATTACTATATGGTACAATTTCGGTTGAAGAACCGATGATCGTCTCAAGTACAAATTAATCAATTTGGCATTATCCTTTCCCGAGGCGGATATGGTGCCTAGTCGGAGAGCATTGGGGTTGCAGGTTGCAACGTATGTGGTCCGTCCCACTCTCGTCGGTACTGGCCATGACAGCGGGTAGGGCCGGGATAATGTCCGAGGGATTAAGATGTATTTTTCTAATTATTAAAATTCGAATTAATACGTATTTTGAGATATTACCATATATGTATTCAAGTAAAATAATCAAGTTTGATTGATTGAATTGGATTGATAATTAATTTAATATGATTAAATTGATTATGTCCAATTGAAATACTCTAATATGATTAGAGCTAATAATTCCCTTGGAAGAATTAATTATGTGAATGTGATTCACGATAATTGATTAAAATTTGAATATGATATGGAGGATCACATAAGTGACATCCATGGTCTCCCGTCAAGGCGGAGGGTTCCGTCGCCAGGGATTGCATGTGGGAGACGCCTGTCCGAAGTGACAGCTCCTGTATGCAAGCGCATCTGGATCGGGCTCGTCGCTTCTCGAAAGAGTAAGGACGTATGCGTAGTGACCCCAATATCGGGTCCTCATATTATTGGGGCGATATTGGATTGCGCATAGCGAGTTGTATTCCTGTTGACGGTTGGTTCAATTAATGATGGGTCAACATCGCCTTAGGGGTGGTGGGCCCGGGTGTTAAAGACCGAATTGGGAGATGCAAGTTGGACTTGCAAGGCGGAATGTGTTCCCGCTTCTTTTTATCCGAGTTGTAGGTTCTCATATTATTGGGATGCAACAAAGATAAGGAAGGAGATCCCAGATCTTGCTTGAGATATAATGGTAAGTATATCTCTTACATTGAAAGTGATTAAGGGAATGAACTTTCAATGTTGACATGGCAAGACAACTTTGATATAAAAATTCCTAAATCAAAATAAAATATGTATATATAAATACATACATTTATGCAAATTTCTTATTTCAGATAATCCTTCATTAAAACCCACTCAATGATATACTCAATAATAACCAGTAAAATATCATGGATTGGACTCAATGATCCAGATATTGTACTTGCAATTGGACACATAATGTATGTGGTTGCAATGTGCAAGTTTCCTCATAATATTGAGGAATGACAATTAAATAGATGATAGGACTACAACCCTAGAGTTTGTATGTCTCTATAGTCTTGGTATCATCAAATGTACTTTGGTAGTGACATGTTGATGATGATCATAATTGTCATATAATCCTTATAAAATCTAAGAAGATATTATGGCATACATATGTGCTCTTGACATTTATCATGAATGACATGGTTCACTGCATCATGCAGAATGGTGGCTCTGTAAAGAGATGATGTATTCAAATTGTTTGAGTACCTACCTGAACCTTTGTTTTTAAGAGTTTAAATGGATGTAGATGATGAGTGTCATCATTCTACTGTTTATACTCTAGTTATCCATGAAGCTTCATAATATTCATATTGTATGAATTTAATGAAGCATGTATAAATGTTGAACAACTCTTACTTTGAATTCTTTTGAATTTAAAATAAGAGATCCTCTGTCTTGAGCAATGATTGCTTATAGATAAAGGGAGCGCAGTGGAAGCATGGGTTGGACCCAAGAAAGAAGGAAAGTCAAAGAGTTGACTGGACTTCTATGACTTCCATATGACATCCAAAGAGTTGGATGAATGCCAATACTGCAATAAGTTGATGTGTTGATAGTATGACTATCAAGTCTGTTTAGAATCCTTAGAAAAGGACTCGGATGGAGCATCAGAGTAATCTACATAAATCATTGATATTGACTTACTTATTGAATAAGATAAAGTCAAATAATTGTATCTCAATCTTCTGATGACATTTGCAATGGGTTGCATATGTTTTAGAAGACTGGAAAATTTGATCTTAAAAGTTTATAGTTATCCACGTGAGTATTGATGCAACTGTTGCAACAATCTCTGTTGGATTAATAGACTTGTTAATTTCAGTGGGAGAGCCCTTAGTCTTAGAGAATGTCTCTGTGACCTAGATATTAGAATACACTCATTGTTTATTTCTAAATGTTGGAAATAAACATGAATTCTGAGATAGAACTATCATAAAGAGTTATGATGGATATATTTCAGATAGTAATCTAAAATCTGGTGGACTCCACTAAATTAGAAAAATTAATGAATGGTTCATTAATATTTCTAAATACTGAATTAAAACCTCTGTAAGATCAATAGGAGGATGAAGATCATTTGACAATGATCTAGCATCGAGCCTTGGACATTTGTTTATTGATTTGATCAATATACTAGTAAGAGATGAAACTTTAGAATGTCTAAAATTTCAAAAGTTACATACTTATGAATATTGTATTCAAAGTAAAAATGTCCAATACACCCTTCTTCGGGAATGGTGTAAGATGCCAAGGTATTCAAGATCTCATACATATTGATGTATGCGGATCATCTATATCATAGTAAACATTGTGGATATGTGATATCTATTGATGATTATGTATGATATGAGATTTCTTCACTTCATCTAAGAAACCTTTGAAATGTTCAAAGATTTCATTAATCTTGGTTTAGAACCAAAGTTTGAAGGAAGATAAAATGAATTTGATCTAATCTAGGTAGCAAGTACCTACTAGATAAATTCGAAGAATACCTTATGGAGATATGAATATCATTTCTATCTCAATCCTCCTAACACACCTTAACTCAAAAGAGTTATAGGTAGATACAATTGGATCATGTGTGACATGATCTTATCAATGTTGAATTTTAGCATAATTATCCCTTAGTTTCCAGGTATATATGTGTAGTAGAGACTACAATGTATATCCTTAATAAGGTTCCATGTATGTTGGAATCTAGCACTTGAGAGTGTTGCTTCATTAGGAAAATAAAGGATGGTATTGGATACCTACTTTATGACCTTGAGATTCTTAAAATATCTCATCTCCGAGAATGTGATTCTTAGAGGTTGAGACTCTTGAGAATCAAGATGAAAATGAAGTGTAGGAACTCATTTATAATGAGACTCCTGAAATTGGAAACTAAAAGGACAATTAAAGATGAAACATTAATACCTCTTCAAATGAGTTTGAGGATGGATTCCATGTGTTAGAGAAATCTGACAATGATCGAACTTCATGTGATGAAGTTTCTGAAGATCATAGCATGGATAGATGGATAGCAATAAAAGTCTAATGTTGACTTCATATACAAGTGTTGTATATGGACCCTCGAGGATCCACCTATATGGGTAAGACCTGTAAAGGTGTAAATGGATCTTCAAGAGACAGGGAACCTGATGAGAAGGTAGAGATCTTCAAAGCACGGTTCGTAGCCATAAGCTACACACTGGAAGAGAAGACATTGCTTGCAATGAGACTTGCTCTTCGGTGACCATGCTTAAAACCATCAGAATATTGCTAACCTTAGCTACACAACTTGACTATTGCATCTTCAAGATGTAAGTCAATATTGCATTCCTCTACAAATACCTCTTTGAGGATATTCACATGAAGTAGCCCCATGGCTTTATGGTTAAGGAAAGCAAGGTGTGCAAGCTAAGGAATCCATCTAAGGACCCAAATAAGCTTCTTGAAGTTGGACCATAAGATTTGATGAAATTATAAGTGTTATGATTTCAGATAGAATCTTGATGAGCCTTGTGAATCTTAGTGGGAGTGCCTTTGTGTTCATCATGCTAAATTTAGATGATATCCTAATCATTTAAAAATGATATAAGGATGATAATAAGTGTTTTATTATCTGGTTGTTCCATAACTTGAGATATGATCTCAAGGATACCTCTTAGATCTTAGTTCTGAAGTTGTTCAGGAGCAAAGAGAAGAGGGTATTGGGACTGTCACATTAATAGTACATCTTGGACATATTCCATTTTATGGAAAATTCCAGTAATGGCTTCCATCCCTTAAGATATGGTACTGACCTATCTAAAGAGATAGCACCTCAAAGAGTTGAGGAAGTGAATGCTAGAACTACTTGCCTTTGGGCATCAGTTCTGAGAAGTCGGGTGTATGCTAGATGTGTACAAAAGCCAGATGGCTGCCATGCAGTGGGAGTAGTAAACTGTTACTAATCCTACTATGGGAATAAAACACTTGGTTGCAGTAACAACAAAATCTTCATAGATGACAAGATTTTTGAGATAGTGATCTCAGAATCTTATCTTCAAAAACTTAAGACTTTATAGATAGAGATCTAAAAGGTCTTAACTGTGGATACCTTAAGAGATAGTGATCTCCAGGAATAAGGATATTCTGATAAGGATTATGGAAATACTGGTTATGATAATTGTTAAGTTGTAGTGTCATAGACACTGTAACTAACAAGATTGAGTATTAGTTGCATAAGATGCAACATTCGCATTGGATGCGAGCACTGTTACTGGGGATATGCAAGTGCCGTAAAAGGACTTGGCGTAGTCTCGTGGGAACAGAGTGACTGATCAGCTTACCTAGCTATTTTCCAAATAGTCTATGATTGTCACATGAGTGCGGGTTTAAATGATTAGCCCATTAATGGCTCTTTGGGCTAGTGGGAGATTGTTGGAAATGCGAGCCCACGGCGAGCCATTATGCAATAAATGTTATTGCACATATCATTCCCTGATCTGAAATGAAGAATGAATAATTTGTATAATAGGTCCCTTAGTACAATTAGGGTTATGTACCATGGCCATCTTAATAATCATACAGCTGTTGATTCAACTATTGAATCATAGAGGCTGGTGCTTGGATGAATATATAAAGAGTTAGATTGAGGACTCATCAAGCACCGTCAAATGATTATTAAGAGATGATCTCCAGCCTGAGTAGGAGATGGCAATCCTATCTCTGAAGGCTGATATCTGACCGACCTCTTGATGCAGGTCCTCTGCATAGGAATAGAGATTCGGAGGTGTCAGATTAGTTAGGTCAAAGAGTTGACTTAACGAGATCGAGATAACCAAAGTCCTATATCATATGCTGTCATGATATAGGCACGCATCCTCTGGCCGGAGACAGATGTGTTACTATATGTCTGAGTGTGTACATTTGGCAGACCAATAGGTTGATGACCTAATCAAGGTCTATACACCGGCGCGCTGGTGTGCATATAAGGGCATATGAGTAATACGATCTCTCAAAGGGATCATACAGGTTCAGTTACTGAACCGGAAGACATGAGCTCACTCATGAGATATTGGGATGAATCAAATTCCATGCGCATGGTCGTCTCGCTTTGGAAGCTTGACTGAATTTGTAGGTTTGATATATACTTTTAGTATATGATCAAGACCTAGGTATGATATACACTTTTGGAAAGTGTATGATCGATACCAACTCCCAATGATCGAATGAGAAACTTACTGATAAAACCATGAAGTAGACAGTATAAAGTTGATCCGATACTTCGGGTTTAGTCTGAGTCTTCTAGTATGTAGGATGTGCAGGTATTGGGAATACCTGAGGGTGATTTGATCATAAACGATTGTATAACCATGACGCTTCCATTCCTAGGGAGTGATGAAACGGGTCTGGATTTTAGTGACTCCTCTCAGTAGAGAAGTGATCTGATCTTGGTCCAAGTGTTGGACATTGATCTGAATGTGATTCAGATACAATGAGAAGATTAGATTTACGGCCTTGATTTAATCAAGCATCTATGGGAGGCCCGCGATCTGGATTTGAGATATGATCTCAATATCCATGTCACTATACGTGGAACAATACAATCGCCCTGTCCTTATCTCCAAGTATCTGCGGAGAGATTGCATTATTCTTGAAGGGTTCAAGAATAATTCCATACGATCTAAGCAATGAAGAAATAATGATTAAATGTGATTTAATCATCTTGAATGTGTGAAGAAATTATCCAATTTAATTAAATGTGATTTAATTAATGTGGATAAGAATAATGTGGATAAAAATATCCAATTATTCATAATATATTATAAATGTTATTTATAATGTATTAGAGAGAGTTAATTATAATTTATATGTGTTGATTAATTATGATGTGTATTGGATACACATTGTGTAATTAATTAACAATATGAATTACATGTTGTTTTGGGTTGTGAATATGATTCACAAATTATTCCATGGCTAGATTGCAATTTTCTCAAAGATAATTGTGAATTATTTTTTGAGAAATAAAACCCAACTTATTTTTGTTGCAAATAAATAAGAGAGGGATTACATGGAGATTTCAATCTCCATGTATTCCAAGGTGGGCGGCACACCACTCCTAATTGGAGTGGGTGTGCGCCTACATGGAAGGCACATGGAGATGAAATCTCCATGTGTCTTCTCTCCTTATTTGTTGGGTTAATTTAGGAGCAAATTATATTTGATTTTATTAAATATATTTTGACCTAAATTTGTTGCTTTTGACAACAACAATCTCAGCCATTGGATGAACATAAATCAATCTCATCCATTGATTTTATGTGTCCCATGGATTGAGATCCATGGATCCCAAAACCCTATAAATAGAGAGGCATACTTGGCTCTCTCCTTTACACATGCTATTGGAGCTCTCTCTCTCTCTTTCTTCTCTACACACGTCAGCCCTCTCTCCCTCTAATTGGTGGCCGACCACCAAACCCTAGAGGAGAGAACCGTCGTCGCCTTCGCCACCGTGCCGCCGCTTCGACGTTCTTCGGTTCTCCGTCTTCTTGGAGAGTTCCTCTCACGAAGGAGACGTTTGATCTCGTGCGACGAGGTCAGGAGCAACCATGCTTGGATCATCTTCTTGGATTGCGAGGACAACGCGGTTCATCCCCACGCTCGCAAGCGGTCTCGCCGACGATCGAACTTGAGACAGGAGGTCTCTTTCTTTAGAGACTCGATCAACCACGCTTCAAGAGGTATTGCATTATACTTGTTGTGGTTATAGATGAAACGATCTGAGAATGGTTCTCGGATCATGTGGTTTCATCGGTTTAAAAATTTTTAAATTCCGCTGCACCGAACAACTAGTGCGACTAGTCGTTCTTCGTCGTATTCGATACGACGATCACGCTTCCATGATGCGCTTGAGGATAATTCCATATCCTTTATCCTATTTGGAATTGGGTGCCGCCCAAGCTTTCCATGAGGAGAGCAATCTCATGACATGTCATGAGATTGCATATCTTCATGGAAATCTCTTTATTTATTTTCCAACAACTTTTGTTGGCTTTTATTCTTCAAAAATAATTCACAATTATATTTGAGAATATTACAATCTTGCCATGGAAAAATTGTGAATCATATTCACAACCCAAAATAACATATAATTTACATTGTCAATTAATTACACAATGTGTATCTAATACACATAATAATTAATCAACACATATAAATTATAATTAGCTCTCTCTAATACATTATAAATCACATTTACAATATATTATGAATAATTGGATATTTCTATCCACATTATTCTTATCCATAATAATTAAATCACATTTAATTACATTGGATAATTTCTTCACACATCAATATGATTAAATCACTTTTACTCATCATTTCTTCATTGCTTAGATATTATGGAATTATTCTCGAACCATTCAAGAATAATGCAATCTCTCCGCAGATACTTGGAGATAAGGACAGGGCGATTGTATCGTTCTACGTATAGTGACATGGATATTGAGATCATATCTCAAATCCAGATCGCGGGCCTCCCATAGATGCTTGATTAAATCAAGACCGTAAATATAATCTTCTCATTGTATCTGAATCACATTCAGATCAATGTCCAACACTTGGACCAAGATCAGGTCACTTCTCTTCTGAGAGGAGTCACTAAAATCCAGACCCGTTTCATCACTCCCTAGGAATGGAAGCGTCATGGTTATACAATCGTTTATGATCAAATCACCCTCAGGTATTCCCAATACCTATACATCCTGCATACTGGAAGATTCAGAATAAACCCGAAGTATTGGATCAACTTTACACTGTCTACTTCATGGTTTTATTAGTAAGTTTCTCATTCGATCATTGGGAGTCGGTATCGATCATATACTTTCCAAAAGCATATATCATACCTAGGTCTTGATCATATACTTTCCAAAAGTATATATCAAACCTACAAATTTAGTCAAGCTTCCAAAGCGAGACGACCATGCGCATGGAATTTGATTCTTCCCAATATCTCATGATTGAGCTCATGTCTTCCGGTTCAGTAACTGAACCTGTATGATCCCTTTGAGAGATCGTATTACTCATATGCCCTTATATGCACACCAGCGTGCCGGTGTATAGACCTTGATTAGGTCATCAACCTATTGGTCTGCCAAATGTACACACTCAGACATATAGTAACACATATGTCTCCGGTCAGAGGATGTGTGCCTATATCATGACAACATACGATATAGGACTTTGGTTATCTCGATCTCGTTAAGTCAACTCTTTGACTTAACTAATCTGACACCTCCGAATCTCTATTCCTATGCAGAGGACCTGCATCAAGAGGTCGGTCAGATATCAGCCTTCAGAGATAAGGATTGCCATCTCCTACTCAGGCTGGAGATCATCTCTTAACAATCATTTGACGGTGCTTGATGAGTCCTCAATCTAACTCTTTAGATATTCATCCAAGCACCAGCCTCTATGATTCAATAGTTGAATCAACAACTGTATGATTATTAAGATGGCCATGGTACATAACCCTATTTGTACTAAGGGACCTATTATGCAAATTAATTATTCTTCATTTCAGATCAGGGAATGATATTTGCAATAACATTTATTGCATAATGGCTTGCCGTGGGCTCGCATTTCCATCAATCTCCCACTAGCCCAAAGAGCCATTAATAGGCTAATCATTTAAACCCGCACTCATGTGACAATCATAGGCTATTTAAAAAATTGCTTGGTAAGCTGATCAGTCACTCTGTTCCCGCGAGACTACGCCAAGTCCTTTTACGATACTTGCATATCCCCAGTAACAGTGCTCGCATCTAATGCGAATGTTGCATCTTATGTAACCAATACTCAATCTAGTTAGTTACAGTGTTTTTGACACTACAGCTTAACAATTATCATAACCAGTATTTCCATAATCCTTATCAGAATACCCTTTTTTCTGGAGATCACTATCTCTTAAGGTATCTACAGTTAAGACTTTCTAGATCTTTATCTATAAAGTCTCAAGCTTTTGAAGATAAGACTTTGAGATCATTATCTCAAAAATCTTGTCATCTATGAAGATTTTGTTATTACTGCAACCAAGTGTTTTATTTCCATAGTAGGATTAGTAACAGTTTACTACTCCCACTGCATGGCAGCCATCTGGCTTTTGTACACATCCAGTACACACCCGGCTTCTCAGAACTGATGCCCAAGGGCAAGTAGTTCTAGCATTCACTTCCTCAACTCTTTGAGGTGATGTCCCTTTAGATAGGTGATGAATACCCATTCATCACTCTTTATTCTTATATTTTAGCGACAAAAACCTTTGCAAATGCATGTAGATATGTGTAAATACAAATAATTACCAAAAGCATGCATTGTGTAAAAACCTATAATTAACATGTTTTGTGAAAAAATAAAAGAATAAAGATTAAAAAGAAAAAGAGGGAAATATTTAGAATAAATATTGAGCAACCAACCCAAGGGAGGGCTCAACATGGGCCTCACCGTATAAAAGCCAAAGTAGAGGGAGATAGGGGCTCATGTGTGTAAATATTTATGTAAATAAATAAAAATATTTTTCCTCACAAAAATAGCCCAAAATATGCTTGTAAATACTTGTACATATTTATAAGTATAAAAACAAAAGAAAAAGGGTAAAAATCAAAAAGAACAAAAACACCACTTTCATCATGTACATAAACCACTCTTATATATTTATAAATAAATAAAATTAATTTCCAAAATATTCTATGTTATATAATGTAAATAAATTAAATAAAAAACAATTAAAACAAAAACAAAATAAAAATAATAAAATTAAAAATACAAAAACATATTGTAAATATACCATGTATATAAATGTATATATGTATTTATTTTACCTATGTATATAAATAATAAAAATAAAATAAAAATTCCTTTTTATTCCTTATTTTATAATGAAAATAAATAAAATATAAAATGGGAATAAAATTTTATTAAAATAACAAATTAAAAATCAAAATTAAAAACCCTATATAGTGTACATATACCTATGTATTACATATTATGTATATACCTTATTTTTATTTCGAAAAAATTATTAAAAATCACAAAAAAATAGAAAAAAAATAAAATAAAAATATTTCATGTTTTAAGTTTTTATTAATTCGATCATTTTCTAGCCTAAAATAAATAAATAAGAATTTTGTGCTTGGCGGCTCCTGATTGGTCCACGGGGGTTTGTTGACCCCGGTCAACTTCCCCCGCGGACCCTCTTCCCCGCGGATCTGGGTGACGGACCCGATTTCTACATTTTCTACCCGCGCTATCCGACACCCATTTCACCAAACCCTGGGTCCGACTTCTTCGCGATACACCCGAGACCCTCGCCGGATCCACCGCATCGAGATCCGCGCTCCTGATTTCCGTACCCGCACGATTCTTTCCGGATCACCCCCACGTATAAAGCCGAGCTCCGCCACCCTATTTCCCTATATTTGGCCATTCGAATCCTTCACCTGTGAGCTCCAGAGAGTGCGCGAGAGTGACAGCTCACGTCCGGTGCTGTCGAAGCGAGGAGAGGAGGAGAGACCATCGATCTGGCGAGCTACGCCGCCGCTGCTCCGCCACCAGCCGGAGTACCGAGCCTCGGAGGGAGACGCTCCTCGAGGCAACGACCAGAAGCTTCCCCAGCTCCTCCCCAGTCTCTTCGTCCACCCAGGTATCCATTTCGCTCCGCCTTTTCCTTTAATTTTCGATTACGCCCAAATCGCCGCTCCGTCGCATTCCATCGATTCCGACCATCCAGTAGATAGATTCGATCATCGGAGCCCACCATCAGCTGCGGGACACCCTTGCGGAGCTTCTCCGACCTTCAGGCGCAGCAGTGGAGCCTCGGAGCGAGACCACCGGGCCGACGAACTTCGCCGGTCATCTGTTCTTCGAGCATCCTCTTCCTCCGTTCGATCAGCCCTCCAGCTCCAGACTTCATCGGGCCCGTCCATTTTAGGAGCAGCAGTCACCGCCCGATCTCAGGAGGACAGATCCCAGCCATCCGATGCACAAGGGTTAGCCACCTGCGCCCTACACCGTCCGATCGTCCACGTGGAGGAACCCTCGCCATCGGATCGCCCAAGGAGCCCAGCTGTGGAGCGGCCGCTGTTCCCCACCGTCGGATGTGCCACGTGCCCTCCATCCAGCCGGCCCACGTAATAAAAGGGTAATTTACCCTTAGGCCCCCTATGCTATTTTATTTCGTAGTTAGTCCTGTAATTAGTTAATCCAGTTGTTTAGTTTTAGGGTTATTTGCATGGAACCCCATACTCTGTTGATTTTGCACTTATGCCCTTGTATGTGGTCTGACACGTGCTTCGACACGTGATTTTTTGGGTGTTTTGCAATTCATGCCCTTGTAGTTCTGGTTGTTATCAGTTGAATGAAAGTTTTTGTTTATTTACATTTATACCCCTGTGCGTGAAACATTTGAGCATGTGCGTTTATTTTTTGGGTATTTTGCAGATAAGCCCCTGGACTTTTGGTACCTGTTACCAATAAGCCCTCGGAACTTATTTTTCTTACATTTGGGTCCCTGAGTGCCCCCGACACGCGCATCGCACATGTTTTGCTGGGTTAATTGCACCAAACCTCCCAGACTCTTGGGTATTTGCACTTTGGTCCCTGTGCACAGTGCCCCATCTTTATTTTTGAATAAAATAGCAAGTCACCTCCAAATTTAATGAAAATTGGACACATGGCTCCTGCCATGATGTAAAATTTTCTATAAATTTTGGAGATATTTTCGTCACTGTTTGATATTTTTAGAAAATCAAAAACATCTATTTTTGCTACTGTCTAACTTTAAAAATCACAAAAAATATTGAATAGTGCCCAAAAATTACAAAAAAATTGTCTACTGTCTCTTTTGTTGTGTTTGATTTTCTAGCCAATTTTGGCTATTTTTCATTAAAGAAAACCATTAAAAATTGAAAAACATTCAAAATCTTATAAAATTCTAGTAAATCAATTAAAAATCCAAAAACAATAAAATAGATGCCTAAATTTTCCTTGTTTTATTCTCTTTACATGAAAATTACCTCCCAACTAATTTGGGGGTTTTAGATATTTTATCTAGGCCCTTTTAGCTCGGCTGGACAATACCTTCTGTTTTAGTCACTTTTCGATTTTTAGAAAATTAAATAAACATCCGAAAATTCTCAACATTTCACCAAAAACACTAAAAATTATAAAACACATAAAAATATTTTTGTTTGAATTTTTGGTTGAGTTTTAATGCTTTTAATAAATTGTTGAAGTGTGTGCTTAGTTGCTTTTCTTCTTTTCTTAATAAACTAAAAAATCTAAAAAAAATATAAAATATTCAAAAACCACCAAAAATATTTTCTCCTTTTATTTTATCTCTCTTTTTGACTACTTCGTAGGCCGAGAGGCCAACCCGTGCTCCTTGAGTTTGACCCTGGTCGCTATACCAGGTTAAATAAATAGCCAGGACCGCTATCGTGTGTTTGATTTGATTTTATCTTTGATTGGTGGTCTTCTTCATATTTTTCTTGTTGAGCTGAGTTTCGAGTGACTGAGGTCGCAACGACCTTCGCCAGATTTTATTCACCTTAGTTCATTCGTAAATTTACGCTCATCAGAATGGCGCCGTTGCCGGGGAGCACGGCTTAGTAGTCGATTCATTTCTTTCCGCGGTTTTCTTTTCGCGGCTTTTTGTATAGATTTTTGTAGCTATATTTTTCTGACATTCTCTTACAATAATCTGGTTTGATACTCTTGTTTTTGTTTTCTTGCGAGAGCCCGAGGATCGAGGCGGCTTCTTCGGAAGACGACGCAACCGCGAGAACCGGAGGCGGCTCTCTTCTTCACAGAGCCGCAGGAGAGCACAGGAAAGCAAGCAGGAGTGCGGGAGCCGCGGAATAGCCGCGGATTAGCATAGATTAGATTAGGATTTATTATTCGCACATTTGAACTGATTGTAATAATACAGGTATATTCAGAGACACTTGAACTTTCGGGGTCTGTTTCACCGAGCACCGGTGTGCTCGGGGGACCCCTTAGTTAGTTCGGTTTTTCGCTGTTTTTACGCGGTTTTTCTCTTACTACCTTTTCCAGTTTCACGCGGATTTCCGAGCCCCTAGCCGTAGGATTTTCTGCTTGATTGTGACGTAATTCATAGGATCCAAACACCCTAATATAATTGTCTGTTCCTATAGTACAGTAATTGGACCTATAATAAAAATAATAATAAAATAGCCGTTCCATCACCTCCGAGCCTATGCGCCGCGAGCCCACCCTATCAAGCGCTACTCCTGAACTCGACCTGTCGAGAAGAGGAGGGGTGGGTCTAGACCGGACTCTTTGGATTGGAGGCTGGTGGTCGGCTAGCCGTTCTTTCGAGTAGCACTGCTGTTTAGGGACTCGGTTTTCCGCCTGCACCATTTAGGTAGTTTATTTCCTGTCTTTAAATTCTGCGCGGATCACTTGCATGTAGAGTGCTGGAGACAAGGTATGCATTTCTATCTCAGTATGCATCATTGATTTCATCGCGCATCGGCTTTTTCGTCTTCTCCCCCCTGTTTTGGACTTAATAACCAGGAGAACCGAAAAATTCGTTAGGCGTTGGTTTTTTATTTGAAAAATATTAAAAAGAAAAATCATAAAATTGGGACTGGATAAAACTATTGACCCTAAAAGATACTCACCCTAAAAATTTATCTTGGGGAGAGCAACCCCCTCATTGTATGGTTTGGATGCGCGAGAGAGTGACCCGCACCCTAGGTAGAGCCCTCCGGTGATATTCCCGACCGATTACCGACTCTTCCGTGCGGGCCAGTCGGTTGGGATAGCATCGGGTATCCTAACAGGTCACGTAAGCGCTCTGATATCTTGTGTGTTCACCTAATAAAAATTGACAAGATAATTTGACCGAGCTTTTATGGTCTTCAGCTCGCGTTGCGTTGGTGAACCGGGGGTTTGCATTTTGATCATAGTTTCTCCATATCTCATCTGCACTACTCGCCAGATCAAGATGATGGGCAGACGCTCTCTTAGGCAGCCTCTGGCTGCACCGCTTTCGGGCACGTCTACCCGATCATCTAGGTTGGCCCGTGAGAGCCGAGACCAGCTCTCCGAGCCTGAGTACGACTCCGCCCTGTTCCCCCTCGACCCCCTTTCTTTCAGTTCTGAGAGATATGAGCCAGAGGAGAGACTCACAGATTTTACAGCACCTGAGTTTGGCTCGTTTGATTTTGCAGACGCCATGGCCGGCAGTTCTGAGGATCACCCTGGAGGTCCACGAGGAGAGCAGCATTTTGTCCTGGACCAGGGTTCGATCAACTCCACCCTGATCGCCTCCCTCGAGTCAGTTCAGCAGCAGCTGAGGGATCAGGGAGCTTTCATGATGGACATGAGGCGAGAGTTTGAGCAGTTGAGAGCCAACCGCGGAGGAGGAGCAGGAGGAGGCCCCGCCGATCCGGCAGCAGGAGGAGGACCTGATGATCCTGCAGCCGGAGGCGGCGGAGCAAGCGGAGCAGGAGGAGCACCACCACCACCACCACTTAGATCGATACGGGAGAACCACAATCCCGGGTCGACATTGACACACCGCTGGGTGGTACTTCCAGCGATCGTGGGGGACTTCAAGTTCCCCCCGAACACCTTGCAGCTTCTTCCCCGATTCCACGGCTTGGCGATAGAGGAGCCTCATCTCCACCTGCAGGAGTTTGAGATGATTTGCAGCACTGTCCACGACCGTCAGGTGGACCAGGACACGATCAGGATGATCGCCTTCCCCTTCTCTCTAGCAGACAGAGCAGCCACCTGGCTGAAGCATTTGGGGAAGTTTGTTTACACCTGGGAGCAGCTCCGCACCGAGTACTTGAACAAGTACTATCCACTCAGGCGGACGAATGCAGCGAGGACCCTGATCAGCAACTTCTCCATGCTCCCCAACGAGCAATTCCACGAGGCATGGGAGAGGTTCCGTGAGCTCACAGACCGATGCCCGCACCACGACATTTCGAAGCCGAACCTTGTGCAGAGCTTCTTCAGCGGGTTGACACCAGAGCTCCAGGGCCTGGTGAATGCTTCTTGTGGCGGGTCCTACTTCGCCAAGGACCACGACCAGGTCTGGGCCATCTATGAGGAGATGGCCGAGAATTATATGGTGATGTCCCAGACTCGGTTGTACACACAGGGGAGACCCCAACAGCAGCCAGGACCCGTGCAGTACCCGAGGATAGCACGGGTCGACGACGGTCCATCCAGTTCATCCGCAGTTGCAGCAGCACAGGCAGAGTCGTCCGCTGCGGATATGGGTATTATCAGCGAGAAGTTGGATCGGATGGAGCTGATCGAGAAGAAGCAGTGCCAGGGCATCACGCAGATGGAGCAGATGGCACAGACTCTGAGCGACATGAAGACCCAGCTCATGTGTCTCCAGGAGGCACAGACGGCTTCACAGCCCCGTCTTCAGTCGCGAGGCGATACCGGCAGCAGCAGCTCGTCCCAGCGCTCCAGCTCCTTTCAGCAGCCTAGACAGGTTCACCTTGTACAGGCGGAGCCGTACCAGCCGCAGCATCCCTCCTACCAGTCACCACCATCTCCAGACATGCAGATGGTGGTATACCAGCCGGATCAGCCTCTGGCAGTACTCCCGCCAGCCCCATACGATGCAGAGCCATTGATGGATGTCAACGGGATTTGGTATGACCGCCCCCAGCCTGGGATCCGACGAGACCATCCCGGATTCAGGTGGGGGAGTGGAGGTACCCAGCCCCAGCAGCAGTCATCCGGTCAGGGTGGGCAGTATAGCCAGCAGAGAGATCACCAGTAGCAGCAACCCCCAGCCTACCAGCCACAGCAGCAGTCATCCTTCGTTCCTCGTCCCTATCAGCAGCAGGGACAGTCTTGGAGACGTGAGCAGCAGGCTCACCAGCCACACCAGCAGCAGCATCCTTCCTCCTACCCCTCTCAGCAGCAGCAGCACCCGTTCCAGCAGCCTCATTACCAGAGAGGCTACCTGTCAGGCCCCCATGAGAGCTCCACCTTGGATGACGTAGCCCGCCTCCTCATGGACCAGCAGACTACATTTAGACGGGAGATGGACAAGTTCCGCCAGGAGATGCGGGACCTGAGGAGAGGGAAGGCCGCCATCCCTGCACAGATAGAGCCGAATCCGAACAACCTGAAGAGGAAATCTGAGCAGGTAGTTTCCACTGAGCATGCCACTCTTAGTGATCCATTTGATGATATGTCTGCGGATCTATTTGATGCTGATTTTGTTACACTTAGGAGCGGTAGAGCACCAGCAGGCGGCGCCTCATCTGAGCGACGACTCGAGGATCCACCCAGGGTGCCAGATGAGGAGGAGGAGAGCGGTACTGAGGTCGCACATGATGATGACGGTGGTACTGATGCCACCAAGGATGCTGATTCCACCAGCGGCACTGAGGCCGCCGCTTCACCAGTTCGAGGAGGTGGTGCTGAGGCCACCAGAGGAGCCGAGCCAGCCCGCGGTACTGAGGCCGCGAGACGTCCAGCAGCAGAGCCAGCCCGTGGTGGTACTGAGGCCACCGGTGTTCGCTTCGATAGAGATGTTGTTTTTCCTTCGGTTGATGTATCTCAGAATGCTGTTTTAAATAAAAGAAAAGGTTTAGTTTCTTCTGGTCCCACTGTGGTGATTGATGTATGTGCGGATCCGGCCGTCGAGTCGTCTAGGCCTTTTCCTAGTCCTTCATCTGAGAAGGACCCTGTGATCCCCTTCCCTAGAGCCCTTCAGATGGGGAAGGGGAAGAAAAGAGAAAAAGATCCAAAAAAGAGAGAGTAGGAGGAGTTCAACCAGAGCATGATCGAAAGATTCCATATACAGCTGACCCTTCAGGAGGCTTTGCAGCACATCCCCCTTCTTCCGCGATCATTGAGAGATAGGACCACAGTCAGGAGGAGGAGGAGGAACCACCATTCAGAGATTCATGTGCTGACGAAAGCCACGTGCTTCGCGATCCAGAACCGTCTGCCGGCCAAGAGGCCAGATTCAGGAGCCCCATATGTCAGATGTCACATTAGAGAGCAGAGGTTCGACCGTACTCTATTGGATAGCGGATCGTCTATCAACCTCCTTCCGGCAGCCCTTCTCGACCGCTTCGAGTTGGGCACTCTTCGACAGAGCAGGACAGTCCTTCAGTTTGCTGATAGATCTGTCAAGAGGCCGAAGGGGTTGTTGCGAGACGTTGTCGTCACTATTCAGGGCCTGCAATTCCCCGTGGACTTCGTAGTGTTGGACATGGAGATCCATGATTCAGTGGCCGATACCCCCATCATCCTTGGTCGTCCGTTCTTGGCCACAGCCAAGGCGATGACTGATCATGATAGCGGGAAGGTGTACTTTCGCGTCAAGGGCGAGAGTGTACAGATAGAGACGGTCGAGGACTACAAAGCCAGAGAGAGAGCATGCTCAGAGACTAGCACAGATACAGAGCAGCTGACAGATGCCGGGTTAGACATCTACCAGGACTGTGATTTTGTGATCACAGATGATGAGGCAGTATGGGCAGACCCTTCCGCACAGGCCATCCTCTCATTTCCAGACACCACTGATGCAGAGATGACAGCAGAGGAGAGATTGGAGAGCACAGCCCTGGTACAGGATACGATAGAGGCAGCAGAGCCGGTTCTCGACCGCGACACGGTTTATAGTGATGGTGGTACTGAGGCCACCTTGCGTGACGGTGGTACTGATACCACCTTGTTTGATGCAGATCCCTCGGATTCAGAGTCTGATTGGGAAGATTGTGATGACCAGATGCCAGACCTGAGTCCCCCTGAGCCTACAGGTGAGGAGGAGGTAGAGGCAGAGCAGATCAGAGACAGCACAATTGAGCAACCTCCTCCAGATCCAGTTTGCGAGAGCTCGTATTCTTTCTCCTAGGCAGATTTGGCAGATTTAGCAGCATTCACGCACCTTCTTCCGAGGCCAGATTTGTCAGCACCTAGCTGTCCAGAGCTGAAGCCGCTCCCTACTTCGCTGAAGTATCGGTTCCTTGCGGGCGAACCTGAGATGTACCCAGTCATCATCTCCGTCGATCTGACTGGAGAGCAAGAACCCGTTTGATGGGGGTTCTTGAAAAGAACCGCAAGGCAATTGGATGGAGCGTAGCAGATCTCCATGGGATTAGTCCATCAGTGTGCTCCCACCATATTTATCTCGAGGAGGGGGCGAAGCCGTCGCGTGAGTTCCAGCGGCGACTGAACCCTAACCTGAGAGAGGTTGTGATGAAGGAAATATCAAAATGGTGGAGTGCAGATTTCATTTATCCCATTTCCGACTCCAAGTGGGTCAGCCCCTTGCATGTGGTGCCCAAGAAGACGGGCATCACGACTGTGATCAGTGAGTCGGGAGAGGAGATTGCTACACGAGTACCCACCTCTTGGAGGGTCTGTGTTGACTACAGGAGACTCAACCAGGCCACCATGAAGGACCATTTCCCCTGCCTTTTATTGACCAGATTATTGAGAGACTGGCAGGGAAGAGCCATTATTGCTTCCTGGATGGGTATTCGGGCTACAACCAGGTGGCCATCGCTCTTGAGGATTAGGAGAAGACCACCTTTACCTGTCCCTTTGGTACATATGCCTTTCGACGCATGCCATTTGGGCTAGGCAATGCCCCTGCGACTTTTCATAGGTGCATGCTGTCGATCTTTTCGGACATGGTAGGGGAGTGTTTGGAGGTCTTCATGGACGATTTCTCGGTCTACGGCGACGGATTCGACTCCTGTCTTGACTGCCTGGACCGAGTACTCCAGCGATGTATTGAGTACCATTTGGTTCTATCTTGGGATAAGAGTCACTTCATGGTGACTCAAGGGACGGTGCTTGGCCACGTCATCTCCAACAGGGGCATGGAGGTTGATCCGACCAAGGTTGATGTCATTAGAAAACTCGCACCACCGTCCAATTTTGAGGCAGCTACGGTCATTCATGGGGCACGTTGGATTTTATAGGAGATTCATTCAGGATTTCAACAGGATTGCCCGGCCGTTGACTGACCTCTTGACGAAAGACACCGAGTTCCTTGTCGATGACAAGTGTCTTTCGTCCTTTGCGACTCTCCAGCAGTGTGTGATTGAGGCTCCTGTCCTCCAGCCGCCTGATTGGTCTCTCCCATTCGAGATCATGACGGATGCCTCCGATTTTGCCGTAGGGGCAGTGCTGGGACAGAGGAGGGATGGAGTCCCGTTTGCTATCCACTACGCTAGCCGCACATTGGATTCCGCCCAGCGGAATTACACGGTCACAGAGAAGGAGATGCTAGCCGTAGTGTTCGCCCTAGATAAGTTTCGATCTTATATCATTGGATCTAGAGTGACTTTATACACAGATCACACCGCCATCAGGTACCTGATGGCAAAGAAGGATGCCAAGGCCAGACTGACTAGATGGATCCTTCTACTCCAAGAGTTCGACATTGAGATTAAGGATAAGCCTGGAGTCAAGAATGTGGTGGCGGATCACCTCTCCCGTTTAGAGCAGCCTGAGGAGTCTGAGCAGATTGATCCCATTCGAGATACCTTCCCAGATGAGGCGATCCTTGCTATCGCCTCACTCCCGTGGTATGCCGATATTGTGAACTTTCTTGTTGCTGGGAAAGTCCCACAAGATTGGCCTAGGCAGAGGCTTGAGACCTTCCTTGCGAAGGCCAAGTCCTACCACTGGGAGGATCCCATCCTTTACCACGAAGGAGGGGATAGCGTCTGGCGTCGGTGCATTCCTCAGGAGGAACACCATAGCGTCCTCACTTACTGCCACAAGCTTGAGGCAGGAGGACATCATTCTGGGAGGAGAACAACACAGAAAGTGCTCCAATCCGGCTTGTGGTGGCCTACCCTCTTCAAGGACTCAGATGAGTTCGTGAAGAGGTGTACTGACTGTCAGAGGATGGGCACTTGTGGACAACGTGATATGATGCCGATGCAGCCCATTCATTTCTGTGAGGTTTTTGATGCATGGGGATCGATTTCATGGGTCCATTCCCTAAGAGTCAGGGATTTGAGTACATTCTATTGGCCGTTGATTATGTTATTCATTGGGTTGAGGCCATCCCCGCCCGAGCCGCTGATGCGAGGACAGTTTGCAGATTTTTAAAGAAGCACATCATCACGTGGTTCGGGATTCCACGAGTTCTGATTTCTGATGGGGGGTCTCATTTCATCAACGACCAGGTGAAGGCCCTTGCTAGCGAGTTCAGTATAGACCATCGTGTTGCTACACCTTACCATCCACAGACGAATGGTCTAGCCGAGGTCTCGAACAGGGAGATCAAGACTATTTTGCAGAAAGTCGTCCGCCCTGACCGAAAGGATTGGTCACAGCTTTTGGACTCGGTCTTGTGGGCATATAGGACTTCTTACAAGACACCATTGGGCACATCTCCCTTTCGCCTCGTATATGGCAAGCCGTGCCATTTACCTGTTGAGCTGAGGCACAAGTCACTTTGGGCAGTTACAGATATTCTTATGGATCCAGATGGTGTAGGAGACCAGAGGAGGGCAGAGTTAGCTGCCCTGGAGGAGCTTAGAGATACAGCTTTCTCAAACAGCCTACAGTATAAGGAGAGAGTGAAGGAGTGGCATGATTCTCATATCATCCACAAGCATTTTGAGATTGGACAGAGAGTATGGCTGTTTGATGCGAGGCTTCGTTTGTTTCCAGGGAAGCTGCAGAGAAAATGGAAGGGACCCTACTTGGTCAGAAAGGTACACGACAACAGTAGCATTGATATATCCGAGTTGTCTTCTGAGAGTACCTTTCGAGTGAACGGCCAGCGGCTCAAGCCATTTCTAGATCATGAGCCGCGGGTCGTTGATGTTGCCCCTATTCATTTTGTGTGAGATGTGGTCTCTTGACTCACATCTTTTGCATCTCACGCCTGATCATCACCGTTCTTCCGACTTGTATAGATCCAGTTGTCCATATCATTCTATTCTTTAGTCCAACATCCCTTTTCTCATCTCATGATTATGCTATACTTAGGGTGTACTTCACCCTAAGTATAGGGGGGATGTAGGACCTGCGGGTATTCTTTTCATTCTTTCTGCTCCTATTTTGCTGCCTATACTTAGGGGTATTTGACCCTAAGTATAGGGGGGGCAGACTGTTGGACATGTGAGCCCACGGCGAGCCATTATGCAATAAATGTTATTGCAAATATCATTCCCTGATCTGAAATGGAGAATAAATAATTTGCATAATAGGTCCCTCTGTACAATTAGGGTTATGTACCATGGCTATCTTAATGATCATACAGCTATTGATTCAATTATTGAATCATAGAGGTTGGTGCTTGGATGAATATCTAAAGGGTTAGATTGAGGACTCATCAAGCACCGCCAAATGATTGTTAAGATGTGATCTCCAGCCTGAGTAGGAGATGGCAATCCTTTCTCACATAGGCTGATATCTGACCGACCTCTTGATGCAGGTCCTCTGCATAGGAATAGAGATTCGGAGGTGTCAGATTAGTTAAGTCAAAGAGTTGACTTAACAAGATCGAGATAACCTAAGTCCTATGTTGAATGCTGTCACAACATAGGCACGCATCCTCTGACCAGAGACAGATGTATTGCTATATGTCTGAGTATGTACATTTGACAGACCAATAGGTTGATGACCTAACCAAGGTCTATACACCGGCGCGTTGGTGTGCATATAAGGGCATATGAGTAATACGATCTCTCAAAGGGATCATACAGGTTCACTACTGAACCGGAAGACATGAGCTCACTCATGAGATATTGGGAAGAATCAAATTCCGTGCACGGTCGTCTTGCTTTGGAAGCTTGACTGAATTTGTAGGTTTGATATATACTTTTGGAAAGTATATGATCAAGACCTAGGTATGATATATGCTTTTGGAAAGTATATGATCGATACCAAATCCCAATGATCAAATGAGAAACTTAGTGATCAAACCCTGAAGAAGACAGTATAAAAATT
This sequence comes from Ottelia alismoides, assembly GCA_037367405.1. Taxonomy (NCBI): domain Eukaryota; kingdom Viridiplantae; phylum Streptophyta; class Magnoliopsida; order Alismatales; family Hydrocharitaceae; genus Ottelia; species Ottelia alismoides. The sequence goes on along the minus strand of JAZKJV010002178.1, from coordinate 428,691 downwards.
GATCTTAATCTTCGGGTTGACCATGGGTCTTCCAGTATGCAGGATGTACAGGTATTGGGAATACCTGAAGGGTGATGTGATCATAAACGATTGTATATCCATGACGCTTCCATTCCGAGGGAGTGATGAAACAGGTCTGGATTTTAGTGACTCCTTTCAGTAGAGAAGCAATCCGATCTTAGTCCAAGTGTTGGACATTGATCTGAATGAGATTCAGATTCAATGAGAAGATTGGATTTACGGTCTTGATTTAATCAAGCATCTGTGGGAGGTCCGTAAGATCTGGATTTGAGATGAGATCTCAACATCCAAGTCACTATACATGGAACAGTACAATCGCCCTGTCCTTATCTCCAAGTATCTGTGGAGAAAGCACATTATTCTTGAAAGGGTTCAAGAATAATTCATTTGATGAAATGTATATCCAAGCAAGGACTTGATGATTAAATGAGATTTAATTATCAAGCATAATATGAATATGATTCATATTATTATCCAAGATAATTAAATGAGATTTAATTATCAAGGATTAGAGAATGTGGATAATACTATCCATGATATATGTGTATTATAAATGTGATTTATAATATGTATATATAAGAGAGAGAATTTATGTAAATAGCATTTGTTAATTAATAATGTGGATTGGATTCACATTTGTTAATTAATTGGAAATGCAATTTACTATGTAGTTTGGGTTGTGAATATGATTCACATAATATTCAATGGCATGATTGAAATATTCACAAATTAATTTAGAATTATTTTTGTGAATATTTTTTTTGTGATTAATTAAGGAATAATTAAATAAATAAAATGGAGCAATAACCACCTTCATAGGTGGTGTCACCCATGAATGGTTCATGGGTGACGCCCCCCCTTTTTAGGAGGGTGGTTAGCTCCATTACATTTATCATATTATCCCTTAGTTAATTAATGTTTAAATTGATGTTGTTGTTTTTAACCAACAACAAATCATGGCCATTGATTTATCATGGACCAAGCATATCCCTTGGATCCATGTGTCCCATGGATTGAGATCCATTGGATCCTAAACTAATATATAAAGGAGGGCTAGGGTAGCCTTCCATGGTACATCATTAAGAGTTGTACAAGGTGACAACTCTCTCTCTCTCTCTCTCTTTCTCATTCTCGCCCTCTCTTTCTCTTCTCCATTAAGTGGCCGTCCACTTTGTGTTGAGAAAGGAGAGACTCTCGGCTTCTTCTTCGACGACTCGTGGATCTCCATCTTCTTAGGAGTTTCTTACTCTAAAGGAAGACGACGGATTTCGTTTGACGAAATCGGGGGAGCCATCGCTTGGATCTTCATCGAGGATTGCGGGAAGGAACGTGACTCATCATCGCGCCCGCAAGTGCGTTCTTCGTGGATCGGACTTAAGATAGGAGGATCTCTACTTTGGGATCTCGCGATCACAACCACGCTTCAAGAGGTATTCCTTGTACTTTGTGGTTTGATGAAACGATCCGAGAAGTGTTCTCGTGATCATGTGGTTTCATCTTTAAAGTTAAAATTTTAATTTCCGCTGCATCTAGCGACTAGTGCGACTAGTTGCTCCGATTGCATACGATGCGATCGACACGCTTCCGTGATGCGCTTAAGGATTCTCAATATCCTTCAAGTGGTTTCAGAGCCAGGTTGAATATGGTTTTGGATATGATCCATACACCTTAGACGATTTGGTTCTTGAAAGGGTTGCGAAATTTGTTTTTACTGCATTTCAATTTTCGCACCTCTGTCTAATTGAATTTTTCGGCTCTGTTTAAAATGTTTAACACGAAAATTTCAATTGGATTTTGTTCCCCATTAAACAAGAAAACCATAGGACTTGAGTTTACTAAATTTGGACTTTATTTGCTCAAGATATGGCTTTTTGAATATGACTATATTCACTGTTGCGGGAACTGCGGATTTGAACGTAATTAATGAGATGATTACGGTTTTAATCCACCTCGAAATGCGTGAATTATCACTTGGGTTCTTTAATAAATCAAATAAGCAATCTTTGGAAACTGAGTTTGCATTTTTTGGATTTAAATTGATCAAGATATGTTAATTTTAGTGATTGGGGGTCACTGCTGGAAATTGACATTTTTGATCTTGAACCTTGTGATATGTCATTCAATTATCATGATGAAAATTAATTGTTAATTTTCTAGAATAATTAGTGATAAATATTTGTGAAATATTTAAAGAGATAATTATTTCATTGAATGACACTTGCCTAAACCACAATGATGAGATATTAGATCTTGATCATTGATTCATCAACAAACATTGATTTCATGAAAATCATAGTTTATCCTACAATAGTTGTAGGACAACTTTTACATGAAAAACCCTCTTGCTTGAGTAGGATTGGGGATTTATCTAGCAAATCTCCTTATAATATAATCAAAAATGTTTTGATATATATTATATGGTATAATTTCGGTTGAAAAACCGATGAGCATCTCAAAGTACATGATGGTCTATCTGGTATTATCCTTTCCCGAGGCGGATGTGGTGCCTAGTCGGAGAGCATTGGGGTCGCGGGTTGCAATGTATGTGGTCCGTCCCACTCTCGTCGGTACTGGCCATGACAGCGGGTAGGGACTGTATAATACCGGAGACAGACAATGTGTATTTTTCTAATTATTAAAATTCGAATAATACGTATTTTGAGATAATACCTACTATTCAAGTAAAAGACATGTTTGTTGATTGATGATTGGATTGATGATTAATTTAATGTGATTAAATTAATTATATCCAATAAACACTCTATTATGAATAGATGTGTATTTCCCTTGGAAGAATTAATTATGTGAATATGATTCACGATAATTAATTACAATTTGAATATGAGGTGGAGGATCACATAAGTGACATCCATGGTCTCCCGTCAAGGCAAAGGATTCCGTCGCCAGTTGTTGTGTATGGGAGACGCCTGTCCGAAGTGACAGATCCTGTGCATGATTTAATTGGATCGGGTTCTTTGCTTCTCGAAAGAGTAAGGCCGTATACGTAGTGACCCCAATATCGGGTCCTCATATTATTGGGGCGATATTGGATTGCGTATAACGAGTATTAAGCATGTTGACGGTTGGTTCAATTAATGACGGGTCAACATCATCTTAGGGGTGGTGGGCCCGGGTGTTAAAGACCGAATTGGGAGATGCAAGTTGGACTTGCAAGGCGGAATGTGTTCCCGCTTCTTTTTATCCGAGTTGTAGGTTCTCATATTATTGGGATGCAACGAAGATAGGAAAGGAGATCCCAGATCTTGCTAGAGATATAATGGTAAGAATATCTCTTACATTGAAAGTGATTAAGGGAATGAACTTTCAGTGTTGACAAGGCAAGACAACTTTGATATAAAAATTCCTAAATCAAAGTAAAACATGTATATATAATATATATATACACTTATGCAAATTTCTTATTTCAGATAATCCTTCATTAAACCCACTCAATGTTATACTCAATAATAACCAGTAAAATATCATGGATTGACTTTTGATCCAGATATTGTACTTGCATTTGGACACATAATGTATGTGTTTGCAATGTGCAAGTTTCCTCAACCTAATGAGGACTGACAATTAAATAAGACAATAAGACATCACCTTAGGGTTTGTATGTCTCTATGTTCTTGATCTTTCATTGAGTGTACTTTAGAAGTGACATGTCGATGGTGATCGTAATTGTCAAATAATCCTTACAAAATAAAAGAAGATATTTTGGCATACATGTGTGCTCGAGACATTTAATCTTGAATGACATGGTTCTCTGCATTATGTAGAATGGTAGCTCGAAAGAGATGATGTATTCAAAATGTTTGAATACCTACCTAAACCTAAGTCTCTAAGAGTTAAGATGTATGTAGATATGATGAGTGTCATCATTCTGCTATCTATACTCTAGTCATTCATGAAGCTTCATAATATTTATATTGTATGAATTAAATGAAGCATGTATAAATGTTGAAGTTCTCTTATATTGAAATCTTTTGAGTTCAACATAAGAGATTCTTTGTCTTGAACAATGGTTGTTTATAGATGAAGAGAGCGCAGTGGAAGCATGGGTCGGACCCGAGTAAGAAGGAAAGTCAAAGAGTTGACCTACTTCTATGACTTCCATATGACATCCAAAGAGTTGGATGAATGCCAATACTGCAATAAGTTGATGTGTTGATAGTATGACTATCAAGTCTGTCTAAATTCCTTAGTGAAGGACTCAGATAGAGCATCAGAATAATCTACATATAATCATTGACTCTGACTTTATTTCATAAGATAAAGTCTGATAATTGTATCCCAATCTTCTAATGACATTTGCAATTGGTTGCATATACATATTAGAAGATTAGAAATTTGATCTTAAGGTTTAGTAGTCATCTACATGGATATTGCTGTAATTGTTGCAGCAGTCTCTATTGGATAGATGGACTTCATATTCTCAGTGGGAGAGCCCTTAGTCTTAGAGAATGTCTCTATGACCTAGATATTAGAATACCCTCATTGTTTATTTCTAAATGTTGGAAATAAACATGAATTCTGAGATAGAACTATCATAAAGAGTTATGATGGATATATTTCAGATAGTAATCTAACATCTAGTGGACTCCATAAAATTAGAAAACTAATGAATGGTTCATTAAGATTTCTAATACTGAAAATTAAACCTTGATAGATCAATAGGAGGATGAAGATCATTTGACAATGATCTGGCATCGAGTCTTGGACATATGTCTATTGACATGATCAATAAACTAGTAAGATATGAAACTTTAGAGTGTCTAAAATTTCAAATCTTACATACTTGTGAATATTGTATTCAAAGTAAAATGTCCAATACACCCTTCTCTGGGAATGGTGTTAGATGTCGAGGTATTCAAGATCTCATACATACTGATGTATGTAGATCATCTATATCATAGTAAACATTATGGATATGTGATATCTATTGATGGTTATGTATGATATGAGATTTCTTCTCTTCACCTGAGAAACCTTTGAAATGTTCAAAGATTTCACAATTTTGGTTTAGAACCAAAGTTTGAAGAAAGATGAAATGAATTTGATCTAACCTAGGTAGTTTGTACCTATTAGATAAAATTCAAAGAATACCTTATGGAGATATGAATATCATTTCTATCTCACTCCTCCAGATAAACCTGAACTCAATAGAGTTGTAGGGAGATACAATTGGATCATGTGTGACATGATTTGATCAATGATGAATTTTAGCATAATTATCCTCTTAGTTTCCTGGTATATATGTGTGGTAGAGACTACAATATATATCCTTAATGAGGTTCCATGGATGTAAGCTGGAATCTAGCACTTGAAAGTGCTACTTCATTAGGAAAATAAAGGATGGTATTGGATACCTACTTTATGACCTTGAGATTCTTAAAAGATCTCATCTCTGAGGATGTGATTCTTGGAGGATTGAGACTTTTGAGAATCAAGATGAAAATGAAGTAAAGAAACTCATTTAATCTTGAGAAGATAATGAGGCTTCTGAAATCGGAAACTAAAAGGACAGTTAAAGATGAAACATTAATACCTCTTCAAATGAGTTTGAAGATGTATTCCATGTGTCGATTAAGTCTGACAATGATTGGAGTTCATGTGATGAAGCTCCTAAGGATCATGACATGGATAGATGGATATTAGCAATAAAGTCTAAAGTAGACTTCATATACAAATGTTGTATATGGACCCTCGAGGATCCACCTATAAGGGTTTGACCCATTAAGGTGTAAATGGATCTTCAAGAGAAGAGGGAACCTGATGAGAAGGTAGAGACCTTCAAAGCCCGGTTCGTAGCCATAAGCTACACACAGGAAGAGAAGACATTGCTTGCAATGAGACTTGCTCTTCGGTAACCATTTTTAAAATCATCAGAATATTGCTAACCTTAGCTACACAACTTGACTATTGCATCTTCAGGATGTAATTCAAGATTGCATTCCTCTAAGAATACCTCTCTGAGGATATTCACATGAAGTAGCCACAGGGCTTCATGGTTGAGGAAAGTAAGGTGTGAAAGCTAAAGAAATCCATTTGTGGACTCAAATAAGCTTCTTGAAGCTGGAACATAAGATTTGATGAAATTATAAATGTTATGATTTCAAATAGAATCTTGATGTACCATGTGAAGCTTAGTGGGAGTGCCATTGTGTTCATCGTGCTAAATGTAGATAATATCCTAACCATTTGAAATGATATAAGGATGATAATAAGTGTTTTATAGACTGGCTATTCCATACCTTGAGATATGATCTCAAGAATGCCTCTTGGATCTTAGTTCTGAAGTTGTTCAGAATCAAAGAAAAGAGGGTATTGGGACTGTCACATTTGTAGTACACCTTGGACATATTCCATTCTTGGAAATTCCAAGAAAGGCTTCCTTCCCTTGAGATTTGGTACTGACCTATCAAAAGGGATAGCACCTCAAAGAGTTGAGGAAGTGAATGCTAGAACTGCTTGCACTTGTGCATCAGTTACGAGAAGCTAAGTGTATACTAGATGTGAACAAAAGCTAGATATCTGCCAAGCAGTGGGAGTGGTAAACTGTTACTAATCCTACTATGGAGAAAGAACACTTGATTGCAGTAATAACAATATCTTCAAAGATGATAAGGCTTTAGAGATGGTGATCTCTATGTCTTATTTTCAAGAAGTTAAGACTTTATAGATAGAGATCTAAAAGGTCTTAACTGTGGATACCTTGAGAGATAGTGATCTCCCAGAATAAGGGTATTCTGATAAGGATTATGGAAATACTGGTTATAATAGTTATTGAGCAATAGTATCAAGGACACTATAACTGCTTTGACTAGATTGAGTATTGGTTGCATTGGATGCAACATTCGCATTGGATGCGAGCACTGTTACCTAGGGATATGCAAGTACCGTAAAAGGACTTGGCATAGTCTTTTGGGAACAGAGTGACTGATCAGCTTACCTAGCTATTTCTAAATAGCCTATGATTGTCACATGAGTGTGGGTTTAAATGATTAGCCCATTAATGGCTCTTTGGGCTAGTGGGAGATTGTTGGACATGTGAGCCCACAGCGAGCCATTATGCAATAAATGTTATTGCAAATATCATTCCCTGATCTGAAATGGAGAATAAATAATTTGCATAATAGGTCCCTCTGTACAATTAGGGTTATGTACCATGGCTATCTTAATGATCATACAGCTGTTGATTCAATTATTGAATCATAGAGGCTGGTGCTTGGATGAATATCTAAAGGGTTAGATTGAGGACTCATCAAGCACCGTCAAATGATTGTTAAGATGTGATCTCCAGCCTGAGTAGGAGATGGCAATCCTTTCTCACATAGGCTGATATCTGACCGACCTCTTGATGCAGGTCCTCTGCATAGGAATAGAGATTCGGAGGTGTCAGATTAGTTAAGTCAAAGAGTTGACTTAACGAGACCGAGATAACCTAAGTCCTATGTTGAATGCTGTCACAACATAGGCACACATCCTCTGACCGGAGACAGATGTATTGCTATATGTCTGAGTATGTACATTTGACAGACCAATAGGTTGATGACCTAACCAAGGTCTATACACCGACGCGTTGGTGTGCATATAAGGGCATATGAGTAATACGATCTCTCAAAGGGATCATACAGGTTCACTACTAAACCGGAAGACATGAGCTCACTCATGAGATATTGGGAAGAATCAAATTCCGTGCACGGTCGTCTTGCTTTGGAAGCTTGACTGAATTTGTAGGTTTGATATATACTTTTGGAAAGTATATGATCAAGACCTAGGTATGATATATGCTTTTGAAAAGTATATGATCGATACCAAATCCCAATGATCAAATGAGAAACTTAGTGATCAAACCCTGAAGAAGACAGTATAAAAATTGATCTTAATCTTCGGGTTGACCATGGGTCTTCCAGTATGCAGGATGTACAGGTATTGGGAATACCTGAAGGGTGATGTGATCATAAACGATTGTATATCCATGACGCTTCCATTCCGAGGGAGTGATGAAACAGGTCTGGATTTTAGTGACTCCTTTCAGTAGAGAAGCAATCCGATCTTAGTCCAAGTGTTGGACATTGATCTGAATGAGATTCAGATTCAATGAGAAGATTGGATTTACGGTCTTGATTTAATCAAGCATCTGTGGGAGGTCCGTAAGATCTGGATTTGAGATGAGATCTCAACATCCAAGTCACAATATATATGGAACAATACAATCGCCCTGTCCTTATCTCCAAGTATCTGCGGAGAAAGCACATTATTCTTGAAAGGGTTCGAGAATAATTCATTTGATGAAATGTATATCCAAGCAAGGACTTGATGATTAAATGAGATTTAATTATCAAGCATAATATGAATATGATTCATATTATTATCCAAGATAATTAAATGAGATTTAATTATCAAGGATTAGAGAATGTGGATAATACTATCCATGATATATGTGTATTATAAATGTGATTTATAATATGTATATATAAGAGAGAGAATTTATGTAAATAGCATTTGTTAATTAATAATGTGGATTGGATTCACATTTGTTAATTAATTGGAAATGCAATTTACTAACTAGTTTGGGTTGTGAATATGATTCACATAATATTCAATGGCATGATTGAAATATTCACAAATTAATTTAGAATTATTTTTGTGAATATTTTTTTTTGTGATTAATTAAGGAATAATTAAATAAATAAAATGGAGCAATAACCACCTTCATAGGTGGCGTCACCCATGAATGGTTCATGGGTGACGCCCCCTCTTTTTAGGAGGGTGGTTAGCTCCATTACATTTATCATATTATCCCTTAGTTAATTAATGTTTAAATTGATGTTGTTGTTTTTAACCAACAACAAATCATGGCCATTGATTTATCATGGACCAAGCATATCCCTTGGATCCATGTGTCCCATGGATTGAGATCCATTGGATCCTAAACTAATATATAAAGGAGGGCTAGGGTAGCCTTCCATGGTACATCATTAAGAGTTGTACAAGGTGACAACTCTCTCTCTCTCTCTTTCTCATTCTCGCCCTCTCTTTCTCTTCTCCATTAAGTGGCCGTCCACTTTGTGTTGAGAAAGGAGAGACTCTCAGCTTCTTCTTCGACGACTCGTGGATCTCCATCTTCTTAGGAGTTTCTTACTCTAAAGGAAGACGACGGATTTCGTTTGACGAAATTGGGGGAGCCATCGCTTGGATCTTCATCGAGGATTGCGGGAAGGAACGCGACTCATCATCGCGCCCGCAAGTGCGTTCTTCGTGGATCGGACTTAAGATAGGAGGATCTCTACTTTGGGATCTCGCGATCACAACCACGCTTCAAGAGGTATTCCTTGTACTTTGTGGTTTGATGAAACGATCCGAGAAGTGTTCTCGTGATCATGTGGTTTCATCTTTAAAGTTAAAATTTTAATTTCCGCTGCATCTAGCGACTAGTGCGACTAGTTGCTCCGATTGCATACGATGCGATCGACACGCTTCCGTGATGCGCTTAAGGATTCTCAATATCCTTCACAAACTCTGTATCTTCTTCACTCGGATTTCCCTTCATGTACAGCTTGCTATACTTAGGATTAGTTAATCCTAAGTATAGGGGGAAACCACCGAGTTCCTCTCATTCTATTCATTTATTCATTTCTGCACTTAGCCATTCCTCTTCACTTCCCTTTTACTAAGCATGAGTTATGTCTTCTTCATCGCTCTTGATCACTCTGAGGACATCGTTCGAGCTAAGTATAGGGGGGGTGTATATATTTCATATATACTTTAGCCATAACTCGTACTTTGTGTGAGTGTGTTAATAAATAAATTGGCTAAAAACCTTAAAAATCACAAAAAGTAAAAAATTTTCCTGTACATAATCATTCTTTTCTTGCACATACATAGCTAGTGTACAAAATTATTCTTGTAAAAATGTTTTCAAAAATCTTTTGTGTAAAGTTTGTGTAAATATTTTCTTATCAAAACTATGTATATAGTACAAAATTTTTCCAAAATGTTTTGAAAATCAAAAGTTTGCAAAAACCTTGTGTAAATGTTTGTAAATACTTTTGCAAAACTTGCACTTCATGCATCCATCCATTCGTGATTTCAAAACATTTTTCAAAAAATTTGCACGATTGTAAATATTTGTAAATAACATCTTTGTATATATATATACAGTTTTTCCTGGATGAGAGTTGACATTTAAACTAAGTCTGGAATTAAATTGAGAAATGGAGCTTGAATAAGATCTTAATCCACCTAATTCTAAGAGGAACCTTATAGGGCTTAGGGTTAAGACTTTTCAGGTCCATAAGGACTTAATTCTTTGAGTCCACTAGGCTATGAGCATATGTCATCTTGATGAGCCTAAGTAGAGCACTTAACAACACACGCATGACTCTTAGAGACAATGGCTTGATCTGCACCAACACTTTACACATGGCTCTCCACGGATGAGGTAGTGAGGAGGCAGTTTCCTTTGGCTTGGGGTAGCATATGAGGGTAGTACTTCTAGGCGGAACCTCTCTTCTTCTTCTAGTGAAGGAAGTGCGTCTCAACTTGGTCTAGTGGTGATGAAGGCTAAAGACAGAAGCTGTGGGTTGCAATAAAGCTTCAAAAGAGGGATAGTCTACTGGCTCAAGAGGAAAATTTCTTATATGCTGCACCATGTAGATATGTTGTATAGAAGCACTTGAAAAAAAAATTGCAAAATGCAAAAAGAACTCCAAAAAAAGTGGTGGGTCGGATTGAAAATTTAATAACCCCACCGGAGTGTATATAGCCAAATAAAGCAAAAGCTTATGGTATCCATGTTACATCTCATGAAGCTTGCAGCGGGAGACTTAGCTACACTGGCTGAGCTTCCAAAAGTCTATACTTCTTCCCCCTCTTCTTGAGCCGGTTGCACTTGAAATTAGAAGGGAATACCCCGCTTCTCGAGGAAAGAGTTGCTAGACCGAGGCATTAGAGTTACCAGGTTGAGGGAGGTTGTTTCTTTGTTACTTCTGAGGTGGGGAGCTACATATCACTTACACTGCATGGAAAGATTCATAGTCATTAGAGTTTGTGTATGTAGACTTGTTTTGATCTGGTTTATTGAGGAGTCTTGTCCATAGATTGGTGGAACTTAGAGGCTGTTGAGTTTTAAGCTTAAGTCTAAATAAGGTTCCGACACATTAATAATCCAAAGATCTGATCGAGCTCCATAATTCAATTTAATGAAGGAAAGTTTAATTTCCCCTCTTTTTCTTTTTCTTTCTTTCTTTCTTTTTCACTTCTTTTTCAAATAAGTGTTTGCTAAGGGACTAGCAAAAGTTAAGTATAGGGGGGTGATGAATACCCATTCATCACTCTTTTTCTTATATTTTAGCTACAAAAACCTTTGCAAATGCATGTAGATATGTGTAAATACAAATAATTACCAAAAGCATGCATTGTGTAAAAACCTATAATTAGCATGTTTTTGTGCAAAAATAAAAGAATAAAGATTAAAAAGAAAAAGAGGGAAATATTTAGAATAAATATTGAGCAACCTAACCCAAGGGAGGGCTCAACATGGGCCTGACCGTATAAAAGCCAAAGTAGAGGGAGATAGGGGCTCATGTGTGTAAATATTTATGTAAATAAATAAAAATATTTTTCCTCACAAAAATAGCCCAAAATATGCTTGTAAATACTTGTACATATTTATAAGTATAAAAACAAAAGAAAAAGGGTAAAAATCAAAAAGAAAAAAAACACCACTTTCATCATGTACATAAACCACTCTTATATATTTATAAATAAATAAAATTAATTTCCAAAATATTCTATGTTATATAATGTAAATAAATTAAATAAAAAAACAATTAAAACAAAAACAAAATAAAAATAATAAAATTAAAAATACAAAAATATATTGTTTATATACCATGTATATAAATGTATATATGTATTTATTTTACCTATGTATATAAATAATAAAAATAAAATAAAAATACCTTTTTATTCCTTATTTTATAATGAAAATAAATAAAATATAAAATGGGAATAAAATTGTATAAAAATAACAAATTAAAAATCAAAATTAAAAACCCTATATAGTGTAAATATACCTATGTATTACATATTATGTATATACCTTATTTTTATTTCGAAAAAATTATTAAAAATCACAAAAAAATAGAAAAAAATAAAATAAAAATATTTCATGTTTTAAGTTTTTATTAATTCGATCATTTTCTAGCCTAAAATAAATAAATAAGAATTTTGTGCTTGGCGGCTCCTAATTGGTCCACGGGGGTTTGTTGACCCCGGTCAACTTCCCCCGCGGACCCTCTTCCCCGTGGATCTGGGTGACGGACCCGATTTCTACCTTTTCTACCCGCTTGATCCGACACCCATTTCACCAAACCCCGGGTCCGACTTCTTCGCGATACACCCGAGACCCTCGCCGGAGCCACCGCATCGAGATCCGCGCTCCTGATTTCCCTACCCGCGCGATTCTTTCCGGATCACCCCCACGTATAAAGCCGAGCTCCGCCACCCTATTTCCCTATCTTTGGCCATTCGAATCCTTCACCTGTGAGCTCCAGAGAGTGCGCGAGAGAGACAGCTCGCGTCCGGTGCTGTCGAAGCGAGGAGAGGAGGAGAGACCATCGATCCGGCGAGCTACGCCGCCGCTGCTCCGCCACCAGCCGGAGTACCGAGCCTCGGAGGGAGACGCTCCTCGAGGCAACGACCAGGAGCTTCCCCAGCTCCTCCCCAGTCTCTTTGTCCACCCAGGTATCCATTTTGCTCCGCCTTTTCCTTTAATTTTCGATTACGCCCAAATCGCCGCTCCGTCGCATTCCAACGATTCCGACCATCCAGTAGATAGATTCGATCATCGGAGCCCACCAGCAGCTGCGGGACACCCTTGCGGAGCTTCTCCGACCTTCAGGCGCAGCAGAGGAGCCTCGGAGCGAGACCACCGGGCCGACGAACTTCGCCGGTCATCTGTTCTTCGAGCATCCTCCTCCTCCGTTTGATCAGCCCTCCAGCTCCAGACTTCATCGGGCCCGTCCATTTTAGGAGCAGCAGTCACTGCCCGATCTCAGGAGGACAGATCCCAGCCATCCGATGCACAAGGGTTACCCACCTGCGCCCTACACCGTCCGATCGTCCACGTGGAGGAACCCTCGCCATCGGATTCGCCCAAGGAGCCCAGCTGTGGAGCGGCCGCTGTTCCTCACCGTCGGATGTGCCACGTGCCCTCCATCCAGCCGGTCCACGTAATAAAAGGGTAATTTACCCTTAGGCCCCCTCTGCTATTTTATTTCGTAGTTAGTCCTGTAATTAGTTAATCCAGTTGTTTAGTTTTAGGGTTATTTGCATGGAGGACCCCGTACTCTGTTGATTTTGCACTTATGCCCTTGTGTGTGGTCTGACACGTGCTTCGACACGTGATTTTCTGGGTGTTTTGCAATTCATGCCCTTGTAGTTCTGGTTGTTATCAGTTGAATGAAAGTTTTTGTTTATTTACATTTATACCCCTGTGCGTGAAACATTTGAGCATGTACGTTTATTTTTTGGGTATTTTGCAGATAAGCCCCTGGACTTTGGTACCTGTTACAAATAAGCCCTCAGAACTTATTTTTCTTACATTTGGGTCCCTGAGTGCCCTAGACACGCACATCGCACGTATTTTGCTGGGTTAATTGCACCAGACCTCCCAGACTCTTGGGTATTTGCACTTTGGTCCCTGTGCACAGTGCCCCCTCTTTATTTTTGAATAAAATAGCAAGTCACCTCCAAATTTAATGAGAATTGGATACATGGCTCCTGCCATGATGTAAAATTTTCTATAAATTTTGGAGACATTTTCGTCACTGTTTGATATTTTTAGAAAATCAAAAACATCTATTTTTACTACTGTCTAACTTTAAAAATCACAAAAAAATATTAAATAGTGTCCAAAAATTACAAAAAAATGGTCTACTGTCTCTTTTGTTGTGTTTGATTTTCTAGCCAATTTTGGCTATTTTTCATTAAAAAAACCACTAAAAATTGAAAAAATTCAAAATCTTTTAAAAATTCTAGTAAATCAATTAAAAATCTAAAAACAATAAAATAGGTGCTTAAATTTTCCTTGTTTTATTCTCTTTACAGGAAAATTACCTCCCAGCTAATTTGGGGGCTTTGGATATTTTATCTAGACCCTTTTAGCTCGGCTGGACAGTACCTTCTGTTTTAGTCACTTTTCGATTTTTAGAAAATTAAATAAACATCATAAAATTCTCAAAAATTCACCAAAAACACTAAAAATTATAAAACACATAAAAATATTTTTGTTTGAATTTTTGGTTGAGTTTTAATGCTTTTAATAAATTGTTGAAGTGTGTGCTTAGTTGCTTTTCTTCTTTTCTTAATAAACTAAAAAATCCAAAAAAATATAAAATATTCAAAAACCACCAAAAATATTTTATTCTTTTATTTTATCTCTCTTTTTGACTACTTCGTAGGCCGATAGGCCAACCCGTGCTCCTTGAGTTCGACCCTGGTCGCTATACCAGGTTAAATAAATAGCCAAGACCGCTATCGTGTGTTTGATTTGATTTTGTCTTTGATTGGTGGTCTTCTTCATATTTTTCTTGTTGAGCTGAGTTTCGAGTGACTGAGGTCGCAACGACCTTCGCCAGATTTTATTCACCTTAGTTCATTCGTAAATTTGCGCTCATCAATAGGTCAGTACCATATCTTAAGGGATGGAAGCCATTCTTGGAATTTTCCATAAAATGGAATATATCCAAGATGTACTGTTAATGTGACAGTCCCAATACCCTCTTATCTTTGCTCCTGAACAACTTCAGAACTAAGATCTAAGAGGTATCATTGAAATCATATTTCAAGATATGGAATAGTCAGTCTATAAAACACATATTATTATCCTTATATCATTTTAAATGATTAGGATATCATCTACATTTAGCATGATGAACACAAACGCACTCCCATTAAGCTTCACATGGTTCATCAAGATTCTATCTGGAATCATAACAATTATAATTCCATCAAATCTTATGGTCCATCTTCAAGAAGCTTATTTGAGTCCATAGATAAATTCCTTAGTTTGCACACCTTGCTTTCCTCAACCATGAAGCCCTGGGGCTACTTCATGTGAATATCCTCAAAGAGGTATTCGTAGAGGAATGCAATATTGACTTACATCTTGAAGATGCAATAGTCAAGTTGTGTAGCTAAGGTTGGCAATATTCTGATGGTTTTAAGCATGGTCACCGAAGAGCAAGTCTCATCGCAAGCAATGTCTTCTCTTCTGGTGTGTAGCTCATGGCTACGAACCGTGCTTTGAAGGTCTCTACCTTCTCATCAGGTTCCCTTTCTCTTGAAGATCCATTTACACCTTTACAAGTCTTACCAATATAGGTGGATCCTCGAGGGTCCATATACAACACCTGTATATGAAGTCTACATTAGACTCTTATTGCTAACATCCATCTATCCATGCTATGATCTTCAGAAGCTTCATCACATGAAGTTCGATCATTGTCAGATTTCTCTAACACATGGAATCCATCCTCAAACTCATTTGAAGAGGTATTAGTGTTTCATCTTTAATTGTCCTTTTAGTTTCCAATTTCAGGAGTCTCATTATCTTCTCAAGATTAAATGAGTTCCTACACTTCATTTTCATCTTGATTCTCAAGAGTCTCAACCTCTAAGAATCACATTCTCAGAGATGAGATACTTTAAGAATCTCAAGGTCATAAAGTAGGTATCCAATACCATCCTTTATTTTCCTAATGAAGCAGCACTCTCAAGTGCTAGATTCCAACATACATGGAACCTTATTAAGGATATACATTGTAGTCTCTACTACACATATATATCTGGAAACTAGGGGATAATTATGCTAAAATTCATCATTGATAAGATCATGTCACACATGATCCAATTGTATCTCCCTATAACTTTATTGAGTTAAGGTGTGTTAGGAGGATTGAGATAGAAATGATATTCATATCTCCATAAGGTATTCTTCGAATTTATCTAATAGGTACTTGCTACCTAGATTAGATCAAATTCATTTTATCTTCTTTCAAACTTTGGTTCTAAACCAAAAATAATGAAATCTTTGAACATTTCAAAGGTTTCTTAGGTGAAGAGAAGAAATCTCATATCATACATAATCATCAATAGATATCACATATCCATAATGTTTACTATGATATAGATGATTCGCATACATCAATATGTATGAGATCCTGAGTACCTTGACATCTTACACCTTTCCCAAGGAAGGATGTATTGGACATTTTTTTCTTTGAATGCAATATTCATAAGTATGTAAGTTTTGAAATTTTAGACATTCTAAAGTTTCATCTCTTACTAGTCTATTGATCAAATCAATAGAAAAATGTCCAAGGCTTGATGCTAGATTATAGTCAAATGATCTTCATCCTCCTATAGATCTTAAGGTTTAATTTCAGTATTTAGAAATGTTAATGAACCATTCATTAATTTTCTAATTTAGTGGAGTCCACTAGATTATTAGATTACTATCTGAAATATATCCATCATAACTCTTTATGATAGTTCTATCTCAGAATTCATGTTTATTTCCAACATTTAGAAACAAACAATGAGTGTATTCTTATATCTAGGTCATAGAGACATTCTCTACGACTAAGGGCTCTCCCACTGAAATTAACAAGTCTATCAATCCAACAGAGATTGTTGCAACAATTGCATCAATATCCATGTGGATAACTATAAACCGTTTAAGATCTAATTTTCTAGTCTTCTAAAACATATGCAACCCATTGCAAGTGTTGTAGAAGATTGAGATACAATCACAAGACTTTATCTTATTCAATAAGCAAGTCAATATCAATGATTTATGTAGATTATTCTGATGCTCTATCTGAGTCCTTCTCTATGGATTCTAGACAGACTTGACAGTCATACTATCAACACATCAACTTATTGCAGTATTGGCATTCATCCAACTCTTTGGATGTCATATGGAAGTCATAGAAGTCCAGTCAACTCTTTGACTTTCCTTCTTTCTTGGGTCCAACCCATGCTTCCACTGCGCTCCCTCTATCTATGAGCAACCATTGCTCAGGACAGAGGATCTCTTATTTTAAATTCAAAAGAATTTAAAGTAAGAGTTTTTCAACATTTATACATGCTTCATTAAATTCATACAATATGAATATTATGAAGCCTCATGAATAACTAGAGTATAAACAGTAGAATGATGACACTCATCATCTACATCCATTTAAACTCTTAAAACATTGGTTCAGGTAGGTATTCAAGCATTTTGAATACATCATATCTTATAGAGCTACCATTCTGCATGATGCAGAGAACCATGTCACTCATGATTAAATGTCAAGAGCACATATGCATGCCAGAATATCTTCATTGATTTTATAAGGATTATTTGACAATTGCGATCATCATCGACATGTTACTTCCAAAGTACATTCGATGAGATCAAGACTATAGAGACATACAAACCCTAGGGTTGTAGTCCTATTATCTATTTAATTGGCATTCCACATTATTATGAGGAAACTTGCACACTGCAACCACATACATTATGTGTTCAACTGCAAGTACAATATCTGGATCATGAGTCCAATCCATGATATTTTACTGGTTATTATTGAGTATATAATTGAGTGGGTTTTAATGAAGGATTATCTGAAATAAGAAATTTGCATAAATATATAAATATATATATATATTACTTTGATTTAGGATTTTTATATCAAAGTTGTCTTGCCTTGTCAACATTGAAAGTTCATTCCCTTAATCACTTTCAATGTAAGAGATATACTTACCATTATATCTCAACAAGATCTGCAATCTCCTTTCTTATCTTTGTTACATCCCAATAATATGAGAATCTGCAACTCGGATAAAAAGAAGCAGGAACACATTCCGCTTTGCAAGTCCAACTTGCATTTCCCAATTCGGTCTTTAACACCTGGACCCACCACCCTTAAGGCGATGTTGACCCGTTGTTAATTGAACCAACCATCAACAGGAATAGTACTCGCTATACGCAATCCAATATCGTCCCAATAATATGAGGATCTGATATTGGGGTCACTACGTATACGGCCTTACTCTTTCGAGAAGCAAAGAGCCCGATCCAGATGCGCTTGCATACAGGAGCTGTCACTTCGGACAGGCGTCTCCTACATACAATCCCTAGCGATGGAACCCTTCGCCTTGACGGAAGACCATGGATGTCACTTATGTGATCCTCCATTTCATACTCAAATTCTAATTAATCATTATGAATCATATTCATTATGATTAATTCTTCCAAGGGAAATAGCATCTCTATTCATAATAGAGTGTTTCAATTTTAATTGGAATTCAATTAATCTAATAATATTAAATTAATAATCCAATTAATATCCAACAAATATTTTATTGTTACTTGAATTATGGTATTATCTCAAATACGTATTATTTCGAATTTTAATAATTAGAAATACATCATGATTTATTAAGCATTATACTAACCCTACCCGCTGTCATGGCCAGTACCGACGAGAGTGGGACGGACCACATACGTTGCAACCCACAACCCCAATGCTCTCCGACTAGACACCATATCCACCTCGGGAAAGGATAATGCAAAATAAATCACTTTGTATTTGAGATAATCATCGGTTCTTAAACCGAAATTATACCATATAATAATAATAAAAACAATTTTTGATTAACATTATAATGAGATTTGCTAACAAATCCCAAGTCCTATTCAAGCAACATGTTTGTTGGAATGTTGATCATGTAGATCAATTAGTGATTAGATCACATCTAACCAATTATTGGTTAAGGAAATGTCATTTAAGGAAATAATTATCATCAAATATTTCACAAATATTTATGCACAATTCTATGAAATTAAACAATTTAATTTCACTAATTTATTAAATGACAATCACTACACAAGCATCAAGTTTGATGAATGTGTTTCCAATTAAGATTTAGATCAAATCTAATCAATTAATTGGTTGAGGCCATGTCAATTATGTAAATAATCAACTTCCAATATTTCACAAATATTTTTCATGATTATTTCACGAAATTAACAATTAATTTCAGTAATTGACAATCACTTCGTTTTAGATTAGGACTGTAATTTCAGCAGTGACCCCTACTTACGAAAATTAGCATATCTCAATCATATTAAATTCAAATTAGACAAAATCAATTTTCATATATTGCTAATTTGATTTAGGACAGAATCCAAGTGATATTACACGCATTTCGAGGCAAGTCTAAACAGTAATTAACATTTTAATCACGTTCAGATCTATAGTTCCCGCAACAGTGCATACATGTTCATTAAAACAACCATATCTAGAGCATACGAAATCCGATTTACGTAAACTCAGATCCTATGGTTTCCTTATTTAATGGGGAAAAAAAATTCAAGTATTAAATTCGTGTTTAAATAATTTAAACAGTGCCGAATTTATTTACTAAATAGATCTGCGAAATCAAATGCGATAAAAACTTTCGGGACCTTAACGAACCCAAGTCGTCCTCGGTTTTTCGAATCATATTCGAAACCGTCAAACTAAAGCTCTGATACCACTTGAAGGATATGGAATTATCCTCAAGCGCATCACAGAAGCGTGATCGTCGTATCGGATACGACGAAGAACGACTAGTCGTACTAGTTGTTCGGTGCAGCGGAATTTAAAAAAATTTTATTCGATGAAACCACATGATCCGAGAACCATTCTCAGATCGTTTCATCTATAACCATAACAAGTATAGTGTAATACCTCTTGAAGCGTGGTTGATCAAGTCTCTAAAGGAAGAGAGCTCCTGTCTCAAGTCCGATCGTCGGCGAGACCGCTTGTGAGCGGGGATGAACCGCGTTGTCCTCGCAATCCAAGAAGATGATCCAAGCGTGGTTGCTCCTGATCTCGTCGCACGAGATCAAACGTCTCCTTCGTGAGAGGAACTCTCCAAGAAGACGGAGAACCGAAGAACGTCGAAGCGGCAGCGCGGTGGCGAATGCGACGACGGTTCTCTCCTCTAGGGTTTGGTGGACGACCACCAATATTAGAGGGAGAGAGGGCTGTCGAGTATGGAGAAGAAAAGAAGAGAGAGAGCCTCCAATATTCCAAGTACAAAGAGAGCATGGTATGCCTCTCTATTTATAGGGTTTTGAGATCCATGGATCTCAATCCATGTGACATATAAAATCAGTGGATGAGATTGATTTATGTCAATCCAATGGCTAAGATTGTTGTTGGTAAAACCAACAAATTTAGGTTAAAATATATTTGACAAAATCAAATATAAATTAGTCCTAAATCACACCAAATAAATAAGGAGAGAATATACATGGAGATTACATCTCCATGTACATTCCATATGGATGGCCACCCATTCCTATTTGGAATTGGGTGCCGCCCAAGCTTTCCATGAGGAGAGCAATCTCATGACATGTCATGAGATTGCATATCTTCATGGAAATCTCTTTATTTATTTTCCAACAACTTTTGTTGGATTTTATTCTTCAAAAATAATTCATAATTATATTTTAGAATATTGCAATCTTACCATGGAAAAATTGTGAATCATATTCACAACCCAAAATAACATATAATTTACATTGTCAATTGATTACACAATGTGTATCCAATACACATAATAATTAATCAACACATATAAATTATAATTAGCTCTCTCTAATACATTATAAATCACATTTATAATATATTATGAATAATTGGATATTTCTATCCACATTATTCTTATCCATAATAATTAAATCACATTTAATTACATTGGATAATTTCTTACACATCAATATGATTAAATCACATTTAATCATCATTTCTTCATTGCTTAGATCTTATGGAATTATTCTCGAACCATTCAAGATTAATGCAATCTCTCCGCAGATACTTGGAGATAGGGACATGGCGATTGTATTGTTCCACGTATAGTGACATGGATATTGAGATCATATCTCAAATCCAGATTGCGGGCCTCCCATAGATGCTTGATTAAATCAAGACCGTAAATATAATCTTCTCATTGTATCTGTATCACATTCA
The DNA here is from genome assembly GCA_037367405.1 of Ottelia alismoides. Taxonomy (NCBI): domain Eukaryota; kingdom Viridiplantae; phylum Streptophyta; class Magnoliopsida; order Alismatales; family Hydrocharitaceae; genus Ottelia; species Ottelia alismoides. Next base: position 407,587 of record JAZKJV010002178.1, on the reverse strand, counting down.
GATCAATGTCCAACATTTGGACCAAGATCAGATCACTTCTCTACTGAGAGGAGACACTAAAATCCAGACCTGTTTCATCACTCCCTAGGAATGGAAGCGTCATGGTTATACAATCGTTTATGATCAAATCACCCTCAGGTATTCCCAATACCTGTACATCATGCATACTGGAAGACTCAAAATAAACCCGAAGTATTGGATCAACTTTACACTGACTACTTCATGGTTTTATCAGTAACTTTCTCATTCGATCATTGGGAGTCGGTATCGATCATATAATTTCCAAAAGCATATATCATACCTATGTCCTGATCATATACTTTCAAAAAGTATATATCAAACCTACAAATTCAGTCAAGCTTCCAAAGCGAGATGACCATGCGCATGAAATTTGATTCTTCCCAATATCTCATGAGTGAGCTCATGTCTTCCGGTTCAGTAACTGAACCTGTATGATCCCTTTGAGAGATCGTATTACTCATATGCCCTTATATGCACACCAGCACGCCGGTGTATAGACCTTGATTAGGTCATCAACCTATTGGTCTGCTAAATGTACACACTCAGACATATAGTAACACATCTGTCTCCAGTCAGAGGATGCGTGCCTATATCATGACAGCATACGATATAGGACTTTGGTTATCACGATCTCGTTAAGTCAACTCTTTGACCTAACTAATCTGACACCTCCGAATCTATATTCCTATGCAGAGGACCTGCATCAAGAGGTCGGTCAGATATCAGCCTTCAGAGATAAGGATTGCCATCTCCTACTCAGGCTGGAGATCATCTCTTAACAATCATTTGACGGTGCTTGATGAGTCCTCAATCTAACTCTTTAGATATTCATCCAAGCACCAGCCTCTATGATTCAATAGTTGAATCAACAGCTGTATGATTATTAAGATGGCCATGGTACATAACCCTATTTGTACTAAGGGACCTATTATGCAAATTAATTATTCTTCATTTCAGATCAGGGAATGATATTTGTAATAACATTTATTGCATAATGGCTCGCCGTGGGCTCGCATTTCCAACATCGACATATGCATCCCATCTTTAAATGTGATACGTAATTACCTAGTTGCACAAAATACATTCTCAAAATATATGATGGGCTTAGGTTTTATCCGTATTAAGAAGGATCAATTCCGGAATATGATTTATAAATGTATATTTCTTTTTAGATTTTGTATAAACCACGATTATCTACATGTATACGTCAAAGCCGTAGGAATATCATTCAATGAACGGATTTATGCTTTTCGGTCATAATCATGGTACGTATTCTTTCACGACATCAGCATTCCTTTAAGTATACTATTGTTCGATAATAGTAACCATGAGAGAACAAAATGAAACGTGCATCTTCATAGTGTATGGAAGCAGTAGCTGACCGAATATCTAAGAATTAGGTATATTGTAATTACTCATCGAGAGTAGTCATGTTCACGCCCCCCACATAATTATGTTTGGAGTTGGATATTTGTGGGTGATGGTTTTCATTTTTTTACTGCAAACTAATGTTATTTTAGTCAATAGGTTTATATAAAAATATAAAATATGAGTTTTGATGATCTGATGAACTCGCGTGATGGTTATTCAAAGGAACACAACAAATTAGAATAGGGAATCTCATGATATTATTAATAGATGGTACAAAATACCCTCACCTTGACATTAGATTACACGTGATTTACAGTGAAGGTATTCCTTAGCAAATCACACCCACCAACAAAAAGAAATGATAGTAATATCCTACCTTTTCTAGTACGGATGGATATGGTATAATATCATAATATACCAAATACGCTTCTTTTGGTTTCTTTTTGACGGGAACTGTCCACATATTCAAGCCTTATACATACTAATTTAATAATATTGTTATCATCTCCCATCACCGAATCTCGTTATAAATAATACAGAATAATTTATAGCCATCGTTGAGGAGTTTCTGGTGTTGTAATGGATCTTATGATTGAAAAGCATATTAAAGAAAGTATTAGAGTATCATTCAACAAAATAAGTCTCCGAATATGGGTGATGTAAATAAGCTCTGTAATAGGATATGCACACCTCAGTTTATAAGTTATGTATGTTAATTTAACATCTAATTTGAAGTACTCAAGGAAATGATGATAAAATAATGTGAACTTATTAACATGGATAATAACATGATAACGATAAGCGGAGCTAAGTGCTACACCCAATGGTGGGAGCCACCTTTAGAGTCCAATTATCGTAGACCTAAAGGGGGCCAATGCCTTCCGGGGGCATACGGTTCAAGGAACCGATTGAGGCGAAAGATAAGTCCTCTACAGTTGTAGCTACACTGTCATGTATATCATGGACCGCTTGTGCCAGCGGAAAAGCCACCAAAGCCAACAAAGCCATCAAAGCTGTTTAAGGATTTAACAATCAAGACAACCTTAACCACTAAACAAATCAAGAGTACGTGTACAGTTTCTGAATTTGCTAAGGCACATGTGTGCAACTATGGCCAAGTAATAGCTTTATGTAAGTGTTATGATTGTATTGGAGCATATATGCAATTATGAAAAATTCTGAGGGTATAAGTGAAAATTATGAAAATGTAAAGGCGTATATGCAAATATGACAAATTTTAAGAGTATATGTGAAATTATGGCCTTAATTGATGGATTCAGAAGGAATTCCCATTGTATGAATGTTTATGTGAAATTATGAGTCACATAATATTAGTATATGAGAACATGCAAAGTTAGTATCCTATGCAATAAGATAATTATGCAAATTGTATAGTTGTGTTGATAATTAATTGTATAGAAGAGATTATATTTTAACCGTTTAAAGATAGCATAGGGAGACTTATTTGCCACGCTAGCCGGCTTGGTCCCAACTCGGCACATACTGAGCGTTAGCTCATAACATGTGATGTTGTTTTTTTTCAGGAGAGCACGAGTTGTGATAAAATTTCCAGTTCAAGGAGAACTATTGTCACGCGAAGTTGAACCGGTACGGACAATGGATGGATTGTTATGAAGGGATGTCATTATGCCCACTGGAACTTAGTTGTGCTATTTATTTTGTAGTTCATTTTTTGCAATGGTACCCATGTTGGACTTGTAATAAAAGAACTTTCATGTTGATTGGACTTTAGTTAATAATTATATCTCTATGCTCATTAATTACTATGCAAGTTTTCGGTAACGGTTCGGTCGTGCAATTTATAACATAGTACCATACCTAAAACTCACGAAGTGTGGGTGTGGTTTATAAGTGGTGGGGACTACTACTTGACAACTTAGGCTTAAGCATTTTGGGTGGTTGTCAACGTGTCCATTTGGGCCTGAACCCAACAAGTTGTCAGGGTCAGTTTTCCTCAATAACAGACCAGAGACCTAAGTTCGGGACGTTACAAATGGTATCAGAGCGGGTTCCCTCTGATAGTGGAAAGGGCTACCCGAAGGGAACTAAGCCGGGAGCGTGCAGCCGCCACTGTCACTGGGAATAAGTGAATGGGCCATATCGCAACGAGGACGTTGCGAATATAAGTGGGGGAGGTTGTAACACCCCAACCCCAACCATAGTGCCATACCTAAAACTCACGAAGTGTGGGTGTGGTATATAAGTGGTAGGGATTATCACTTGACAACTTGAGCTTAAGCATTTTGGGTGGTTGTCAACGGGTCCATTTGGGCCCGAACCCAATAAGTTGTCATGGCAAGTTTTCCTCGATAACGGACCGGGGACCTAAGCCCGAGATGTTACAAATGGTATCAGAGCGGATTCCCTCTGATAGTGGAAAGGGCTACCCGAAGGAAACTAAGCCGGGAGCGTGCAACCGCCACTATCACTGAGAATAAGTGATGTGCCATGTCACAACGAGGACGTTGCGAATTTAAGTGGGAGAGGTAGTAACATCCCAACCCCTATCATAGTGCCATACCTAAAACTCACGAAGTGTGGGTGTGGTATATAAGTGATAGGGATTACTACTTGACAACTTGGGCTTAAGCATTTTGGATGGTTGTCAACGGGTCCATTTGGGCCCGAACCCAACAAGTTGTTAGGGCCAGTTTTCCTCGATAAAGGACCGGGGACCTAAGCTCGGGACGTTACATGCGTGGGATAGAAATAGGAAGGTGAAGTGAAGAGGAGATGATGGTGGTCACGCATGTGGTTGGTCGATGTGTGTGGTCTCACAGCCAGAAGATGTTGTATATGGGTACAGGGAACACAACATATAAGGTAGGAGAGAAACAAGAAATGGAGGAGAATAACCTGGAAGGAAATGAGAGGAAACAACAAAGGAAAACAAATAAGAAAAATAGAGATGGAGGAGAAGATATATCGAAGTGATGAAACACAAAGGTGGAGAAGATGGTGTTCTGTTTAGAATTGTAGTTAGACTTTTAATTGGAAAGTCTATGTAATTACAACTGGTGTTAATTTGGTTTTAATTGGGAAATCAATTGGATTAGAAGGAAGTTAGGAATTCCCAAATTTGAAACATGGAAAACTTGGGTGGAATTTTAGTACCATACCTAGTATCTCTAAACTTTTGGTGAACTTATATATGAGTTCACACCCCCAAGCTTTTGTAGCAATAGTAGAGAGGGGGAATGGAGAGCCACACACCCACGCGTTACGCTCCGTCTTCGGCACGGGCTCGGAAGAGTCAATTCGGATCTCAATACTTTTGTTGCGGGTTTCATTTGACTGATTGATTAAATTAGTCAGAAAGATTAATTTGGATTAAATCGCATTGGGAATCTGACTCGATCCAATCAGCTTGTGTTAGGCGCGTTTTTTGGAACCGAATGGACACACCCATTGAGGGGCGTTTTTGGAAATCAAAAGTTACTGCGTGCTAGAATATGCGAGCTCCTCTTCTTATACCCATTTCCTCACGTCGTTTTACTTCACTCGCAAGAAAACTCTCACGCCATCGCTCTTGCTCTCTGTTCTCCCACCTACGACCTGTTCGTCTCGGCTGCAAGTTCTCAGAGGTACTTTTGAGGACGATCTCGTCGGTGTGCATGGACGAAGATCATGGACCGTCGTATCCTGGGAGCGGATCGCCAGTACCCTTCGCACCGGTATTGTGGGGGCAAAATCCTCTCTAAGGACAGTTAATTACATGGATGCTTCGGTGACATCTGATCTAATCTATTTATCTTTTTGTTTACTGCAATTCATTTATTGATTTACCTTTCCTGAATTACGCCTTGATTTATGCTTCCAATTTATTAATTAGTTCTTGTGTGCGTTGTGTAATCGGAAAATAAATAGGAAAGGCATGATTACCATTATGTTAATTGTTATTGTTTCTCTGTTAATTCATTTGGATCCGTGTATTGTTTAATTTATGCAATAATGATATTGTTTTCAACAGATGGACAGTTCGCCATACATTGGTTGAGCTTGTTAAGTTATGGTTGCAGCCTCTAGAGAGGAGCCTCTAAGCATCTGCAAAGCTTCGGATGAAGCTTCATGACGGTGGTCTATGGATAACCGTATCTCACCACTAGCGGAGGTTTGTGCATGTTGTTGCATCGATAGCTTCCCCTCTTGTAGTCACCTATGGGTTTGTTAGGAGAAGGTAAAAGCTGGGGATTCACCTAACAAATGGCAGATGAGAAGCCAAGATGGTTTTGGAGGGAGCTCTATTAGTGGTAGGGAACAAGAAGGACGATAACAGGACAGTGGCTGTGAAAGGGAGCTGGAGGGTTGAGTTGACCAGTGTCAACACCGCCACGGTGGGCTGTACCAATGAGGGCGCGAGAATGGTAATCCTTTACCACGTGTCAACCGAGGCCACGATGATGTGGATTAGTGAAGGGGTACGGGCCAACCAAGGTGGGGCATGTGACTGTGTTGACTCTAGTTAACAACTACGTGCCTACGCAAAAAAGGGAGGAAATGCAAAAACAAAGATAAGATAAAATAAAATGAAGGGTTTTTATCAATTGTGTCCCTTTGAGATACTGCAATATCATTTATGCAACTTCCTTTTTTGGAATATCAGTTGTGCCCTCAACTTCTTGTCGTTCTCTCACTTGTGCCCCTCTGTTACTTTAGTCGTCAATAAGTAGAACTTAACCATGATTTTTTAAATCAAGATGATGTTAAGAGGGGCATAACTTTCCAAACACTCCCCCGACCCACCGAGCTCTCAAAAGTTCACCATGAACTTAACCATGGTTTTTCAAACCATGGGGGCGAAGGTCCATGTGGGTCTTCTTGGGGATAGAGAACAAAAGTCACATGAAAAGTACGAGAGGGGGAATTTGCAGGATAAGGTCCCCATTTATTCACGCTATATCGAGCTCTCAACCTTGATTTTAAATGATGTTGGTTACATGTTGAGGGCTCAGGGTCGAGAGAAGCTCCCGGCTAACCAGGAGGCTGGGGATGGATGGGGAGGAGGTGGGTGGAGGAGGAGGCTGGGGCAGAGGAGGGGGAGGAGGAAGAGGTTGGGGCTCAAGAGGAGGGAGAGAGTGGGAAGGAGACAAAAGACATTTTATCCCTTTTTTAAAATTTAATTCTCCTTGTGTCTCTAAAGTTAACATCTGTTTGCGTTGGGGATGGATGGCAACTAAGCCAAGGGACACAAGTGATAGAATAACAAGAAGTCCGGGCACAACTGCCTAAAAAGGGAGGAGTATAACTGATATTGCAATATCTCAAAGGGGAATACTTGATAAAAATCTTAAAAAAATGATGAGATCTACAACTTTGATGAAGGACAGGACTCAAAAACTAATAATGGAATTTGCATAAAGATAATAATTTTACATTATATTTTATAGGTATAAAGTACCTATTTTATGGTTTTGTATTTTTCTTTGATTTTTTTCCATAAAAATATAAATATTATATATTTAATATATTGATACTATAATATTTACATATTATCTATTTTTTGGATTTTTAGAAGAAAAATATAGAAATAAAACATTAAAATGGTATATCTATATATATATGAATTTAGTGGCTATTTTTGGTTGATTTTTTCGGATTTGTGTATTTTTAGGATTTTTTATGGTTAGTTATATTATAAAATAAATAAATAAAATTGAAAGGATATAAAATAAAAAGGGAAGTTTTATCCATGAAATAGCATGATTATGAATGTACAATTGTACTATTTATAAATACACCTTAAAAATATGTTTTACAAATGGACTTTGATATCTTTGAAATTGGTCTTGTATTGAATATAATTTAATTTACATCATTTCAAAAAAGAAGTTTTGGGTTCATCGAAATATGTACGGATGAGGTATTCAAGTTTACGACTTTTCAGACTCTGATTTAGGGCTTGGGTTTATTACATGTATATACAAATTTGTATTTTTTATGATTTTTTTGTTTTACGCTTTATTAAGTATAGGTATATGTACATAATAGAAGATATTTCAAATCAATTGAAGTTAACATAAAATTATTAAAAATCAGTGAAGTTGTATTATATACATATAACTGCATATTTATACATGAAAGTCTATTTTCGTAGATTTTCTTGGTTTTTCTTATTTTTATTTGTCAAGTCGATCATGTTGATCGAGCCTCTAGGGTTAAGAGAAATACTTATACTTGCATTCTATGTATTTATTATTTTTCTGGTAAGTCTGTACAAGTACATCCTTCCCAATTCTCATGTTTGTATATTTTATTTGTGATTTTTATGTCATTTTATGTTAATTATGCAATGTTAATAATAGATATGAAAATTCTAAGAAAATGAAATTATTTATAAATGAATGTTTTTTCTCTGTTTGGATCTCAATTTCTGGCTCTAAGATAGATGAATCCCATATTCATCACAAACCTACTGGAACTTATACATCAACAGGCTGGCAACTACACATTCTTATGATGTCTTGAGGTAACGCTTCCTCACCAGATACATGTGATGTAAGTAAATAATCATATTATTTATTTGCATCACAAAAACATGAAAAAAATTAGCAAACTATTTGCTTAAAACTTGTATGTTCATCGCATGAATAAGTAATTTCAGCACAACTTTTTGTACCCCGCAAAACCATTAATTTAAGAAAATAATTTTCCTAATACGGTATCTAAATATTCTCATGAATATAAAGGAAGATATAAGGGTTACCTCTTGAATCGTGTGTCTCTAAAGCAAGAGACCTTCTGAATCAAGTCCGATATGTGCTCGTCTCTCTCGTAGGCACGATGATGAGTCATGTTGCTTCTCATGAACTTCGATGTCATCTTCTTAATCTTGTATACACATGGATGACCAAGCTCTTGATTTCATCTCACGAAATCAATCCTTCTTCACACATGAAGAGCATGAAGAAGGATAATATTTTCTCCTCCATAAAACCATGCCAATGGAGAGAAGAGAGGCTCGATAAAGTAGATATATATGGTCTTGAAGAGTATACGTGTATGAGAAATGAATTCTCAAGACTCTTATCTTCTTTTGATTCTTAAGGAAATAGAATTATTTGGAGGAACAAGACATGCTCTGAAAAAAGGTGTCGCCCTCTCTTTTATAGCTATGGGAGATGTCTATGAGGAGTCCTCTCTTTATAGTAGACATCCTCCATGGTGTTACTTGGATCATGGATCAAAGGATATAATTTAATCCTCATTCAACAAGAATTAGGACTATACTTTTATCCTTTTAATCACCAATTAAATAGATAATAAACTATGCAACAAAGTGAGAACCTAGTCTAATTAGAACTCTTCATAGAGGGTGCCATGTGTCCTCACAATACACGCCCCCACTTTCTATATATATGTTGGAATTATTGATTTATTTATTAATTTTAAATGCAATTATCTAATTGGTAATTTTAAGAGAATGATACACATAATATACGAATAATATTCATGATTACAAACAAAAACATAAATCCAGTTTACATTTTATATTCAATGTGAATCATATTCACAAAATGTACCTTGAAATACTTATATGAATCATATTCATATAAATTAATATATATTAATTATTTTGAAGCAATATTCATAATAATTAAATATATGATGCCATCATATTTACAAAAATACTCTTATGAATGACAATAACAATTATCATCTCTATATTGACATCAAATATTATGAGTCCAAATCAATTAGGACTTACAAGATGCAAATGCAGATACTTTGAGATAATATTGGAAAGATCATAATATCCATGTATAATGACTTGAAATTTGTATATCTATCCAATTTCAGGGTTTACCATTTTTAGTGAAAATGCACCACTTACGAAAGTTGAGCTTGAGCTGAAACCATCCACACTCTAAGTGAGATCAACGAAATGCATCACACTCTCCATGAGCTTCAGAATGAATCAGTGAGTTGAATCCAGCTTCCTTGACCATTTCTAATCAAAGTCCAAACCATTTAGAGTTTGTAAAAGAGCTCAATGGGTGTATATATTTGAAAATAAAAATCGTGTAATTCATTATTATATCTCTATATTATGTCAATCAGATTTCATGTAAAACAGAGACTCCTATGACATCCATCCAGACATGGGTTGATTTAAAAAATCATGTGACCATTAATAAATGACCGGCTCAATGGAGGCCGTAGGAGTAGGGTGGAGTATGAATAGGGTTGGCCCGGAACAGACCCGACCCGTAAAAGCCTGGGCCCGTCCCAAACCGATGTATAAATGGGTCGGGCTCATTCCCTCATCTTTCAAAAACATTATGCTCGAGTTAGGTCGGGCCTGAACCTGAAATACAAATGGCATGGGCCCGAGCCCTCATATTTTGAAATATCATGTTAGAACCAAATTAGGAACATGGATTTGTAGTCATAATACATCCAATATTTCCTTCATCCATGAATAGCAATATTATATCATAAAAATACATCCAATATTCATGTGTTATGGATGAATTATATCAATAACAATAAATTAAAATCAAAGTGCAACTTCATGGAATCAAAATAGGTGCGGGTTGAGTCCAGCCTGAACCTGAGCCCGACCCAAACCTGAGCCCGATCAGGCGGGCCTTGGGTTGGTCCCGAGTCCTCGGTTTGCAAAAAAAGCAGGCATGCCCGGCCTAAGGCCCACGAAAAATTAACGGGCTCGGTTCGGACTTTCCAGGATTGGGTCAGGTCGAGCTTAATGCTCCACCATACATAGGAGTCTCTGTTTCACACGAAATTTGAATGACATAATATACGTATATAGTAATGAATATTCACAGAAACATTTTAAAAATTAATAGAGAAAATGGGGTGGAGGAGCTAAGTTAGCTCCCCCTATGGGGCAACACCATTTATTCCTCTTGAAAATTATATATAAGATATAAAATCCACTTCAATGTTTGCAATATCACAAGAAAAAACAAAACTTTAATAAACGAGAAATATTCAGTGAAAACTGTCATTAATTTTCTAACAACATCTTTAATTTATGTGTTAGGCACTCCATGAAAGTTAAGTTTGTTGTCCATCTCATGCTAAGGAGACCATAGTATTAGGTATTATATCTGAATTGAATGACTTATTATGATACAAAATTAATATATGTACTTATTTCCTTAAAAACTATATCAAATACATAAAAAAACATAAATGACTTTATTATTTGTAACTAAAAATAAATCTACAGCTATATATTAAAATAAATATACAAATACATGCACAAATATATGTGGACATCAAAGTGCATTTGTTTATGTATCTATTCTAAAACATATACATATGCTATATTATATAAAATTGGTACACATATCATGTAAGTTCCTACATTAAGAGCGATATAATATTACTTATTTAAAAATCTTAATTTTAATGGTATAACTTAACATCGTATTAATGAATGATATTCTGATTTGAAGAATTTTGTAAGGACTTTTGGTCAATACAACATTTGTTGGGATATTTATATGAAATTATAAATTTACAATGATATCTTTGTGAAATGCACTTAAAATACATTTAATCATTACAATGAGAAATAGTAATAAAAATAAATTATATATAATCTAAATAATTTACCCCTCAAGTAGAAATTCCTCACTTCGTCCTGGTGAAGATGCTCTTTACCAATGAATTTTCGGAACAAATGATTCAGGATTTCATTGTGTTGAGCAATATTCTTGAAGTTGACCGCTCATCTGAAGGCCATGATTAGTAAGCATGGACAGAAGGATTATTCACCGTAATGAAAGCCTATCGAGCTCTCTCTGCCTCTAGAGTTGTAGATCATGATGATTTGAAAGATAACAATAAGATTATCTATATTAGGCTCAAGGTTTTTCTTTGGTTGCTGAAGAGGCCTTGGATAGTTATGAAAATTAATATAAAAATATGAGCTTAGTCGGACATTTTAGATCCAAAGTAAATAAAATCTCTGCTAAATAAATGTTACAGTGGCTTATATTCGCATTAAATATACTAGTGTTGCATACCCGTGCTTTGCACAGGTAGAAGCACTTTATTCATGAATAAAATAAAATTGGACGTTGAAGCAGTCAGTCTTCAGTTTGATCAAATCGAGCAGGACCGTCAATCCGAACCGGTTGGATCGACGATGTTATCAATATGACGTTATCATTCCTATCGACTCGAAAAAAATTAGAGTGAGCTTAATTTACTAGTCTGATTGATTAAACTGATTTTTTGAACCAGTAAAATCAGATACATATACGTATGTACATATGTAAATATCAATAATCGTTTAAAATCTTAAATCTTGTAATAGAATAACATGATTGTCTATTTCAAGTAAAACTCCAGAAAAGTTAGCCATATTTTTTAGCATTATATATGAATACAATATTGTAATCATTTATATATAGTTTCTAGAAAACACTCTAAGAATACATCGCCACAACTGATATTCCAAAAAAGCGGAGAATAACTGATATTACAGAAGTTAAGAAAGGCACAAGTGATAGAAACTCTATTATTTATTTAAACATTTATTTTTGAAAATTTATCAAACAATCAAAAATGGGTCAACCGATTTGACCATAGGTTTGTCCTGATTTTTTATTTTTCTTCTTTTTTAAATTTATTACATGAAATCAGTTCGAATCAACTAGACTGGTGTGATTTTTAAACCATGTTTATATCTTTATTTATTTCATGGAAAAATAATTTCCACATTACAGTGTGTATCGTAAAAAAGGGAAACAAATGTGATATTCACATCACTAAACCATGTTGAAGTGGCTTTAGATTGCACACACATGTATGTATGTGTGTGTTACTCCTAGTACCAAGTTAGGTTGTATATTTTGTATTTTGCAGAAATTAATTCAATCCAAAATTTACATTTCAACCTGGTAAGATTTGAGCGATAATGCTCATCTGCCGGTAAGTCAATCTCCTCAAACCATATGCCTAGAAGTACAAAGACGGGTACAAAATAAAGAGACATATTATTAATGCAACTAAGAATTTTGAATTTTTAGATACGTAACTACACAGTTTTGTATTGCATTCATTTTAAAATATAAGTTATATTCATAGTTTTTTTCCTGGTAATAATATGCATGTGCATGGATTTCTAAACTTGGAAAAGCTACATATCTACGTATGCGTACTATTGCCAAAACATTCCGATGATAGCATTGACGTGTGTGTTTTAGACATTAAGACATACATGAGCAATTTGTGTATGCCAATTATCACAAAAGACCGCACAACATTGCTCGCAACCAGGGCTTTCGTGGGAAACAGGTAGTGACCTTTTGGCCAAGGGTGTCCTCGGGGGGCATTAGAATCCAATCATGCCCATCCTCGAGCGAGACCTTCCAAAGTCCTCACAACATTACTCGCGATCAAGGCCCTCGCGGGTAACATCTAGTGACTTTTTGCTCGTGGCAATCCTCTATCTCTTGTTCTTGAGATAGTGACGATGTTGGGAGAGGGGTAATTGTTGTCTTCGAGGGATGCAAATATGGAGAAGCAGTACCTTTGAAAATAGATGGAAGAAGGGCGACGACGGTGTTGTCCACAAGAATGAAGGCGGCAAAAAGTTTCCTCTTGCCGTTGACGTATCAAAGAAGTATCAATTGGGTTTTAAATTTTGACTAATTCCACATGTGTGATTTCAATGGTGGATTCCCTTTCAAATAATAAGGAGTTCAAATAAGTATTACCTCTCCAAAATCAAGAATAACATATCATCCCTTTGCAGTCGAGACATAAGATATATTCTTGAAGTTCCCTGTTTTTTGTTCCTTACAAATATTAGATCAGCCTTCTTATGTAATTTTGATATTTCTTTGCAAAAATCGCATGAGAAAGTTCTGGAAAATTTACTTCATTCCTCATCAGTTTAGATTCAGAGTTGTGGGTTCCCTTAAGACAAAGAATTAGTTGCATTGGCATTTCATTAGAAATCAATAATTAATACATTCATTTAGGGGTATTCCCAAGTGAAGAAATGAATAACTAATACACTATTTTAGGGGTGTTCGTGGACGACTGCCCATGCAAATTTGATCATGATAACCCTCTCTGCATCATTATTACAAGATCATGGGTAGACCCAGCTCATCCCAATTGGTACCCGCTTCTAACGGGTACCGAGATTAGATGAGTGGGTATTGGGTACGTGTGGTTAACTATAGAGCATCTCTTCCAAAATAATAAGGAATACATGAACGTATATGTGATTTCTATAAGGGAAAAATGGGGCTGCCCCCGTCCTATTTTTCATCAATTTTTTTTGAAAAATATCACCATTCATCCCTATATCCCTCCTATATGCCATCCGAATTTCATCAGAAACAGAGACTCATATGGCCTCCATCGAGATGATGTCGATCTAAAAAATTCTGTTACTGTTAAAAAATGACTGTCTGGATGGAGGTCGTAGCAATCTCTGTTTCTGACGAAATTATGGCATATAGGAGGGATATAGTGACGAATATACATGGTGATATTTTAAAAAAAATAAAAAAATGTGAAAATGAGGTAGGGGCAGCCATGTTGGCTGCCCCTAGGGGGCAGCCACATATAACCCTTTCTATAATATGTTATTCATTAATATACGTAAGGATATATTGGGAGCAGTTGACATTAATTCCATATCATTCATGATATATATCACCTTGAGAGAGATATTCTACTGTTGAATCATTTGTAAAATGGTAGTATTTTGTTTTATGTCTTTTCTGATCTACGGGCATGAACATCTAGGAAGGATCCTCATGCAGTAGCGACCGCACCACCTAGAGGAACAACTAGCCGCTACGCTCCAGTCCGGTGGTATTCTTCTTGATCTACTCTACGGATAGCCACCCAGGCTACTGAAGCATACGAACACCACACTACCCCTCGCTGGGTGTTGAGCCACGTGAAGCAATGGTTTGAGGGTTCGATCGAATACATTGCGACAAGCGGGCCGACATCATGAATCGGGGGGATGGTCTGTTCTACATATACAAATGAGACAACTCAGAGGAGGCGGTTGACAAGGGGACTGGAGGAGGAAGGGGGAGGGTTGTATTTTTTCTCCCTTTTTTTAACTTTTGGCTAACTTTAGTCGTTAGATAGTGGATTGATTAGATTAACTTAATTGTCTGGTTGACTTAATGAACTAAACTAACGGAGACCAATGAGCATAAAAAACATAGAACTTATTCAAGGTCACGGGTGTAATTCATGGTTATCGATGATTCATGGGATAATTACAAAACTACAGGGTTTTGGGTCTAAATATCCCTTTTTTAAATCTACATCAAACTGAAGATTGAAGGCAAGATTGCGAAATGGTCTACATTCGCTTGGGGAATGAGAGGCGGCGACTGCAATAATGGGTATTTTCTGTGAAACTGTAGGGTTTATAGGTGCGTCGAGGCGATAAGTAGAAAAGCATGTGCAAGCTTAGGAAATTTTAAGGCAAAGCTATAGGAAGATGCAATAAACATGATCCTACGAAAGTGAACAATTATAATGCAGTTAGAGTAGGCATCCATTTGAAATCATTGTCAAAATAACATGGATAAATGTCATGTACATATGGAAATAAAACTATAGATAACAATGGAATAAGTAATACAGTTGGAATGGCTAGTGAACAAACTGATAGCGTAAATGAATTGTTGATATGAAATGAAAATACAGTTGAATGGCTATCAAAATAAAATACCGAATGTCATGCATGCTTACCGTAATTTCTTCTTTGTGCATATGTTTTAATCGGTGTTGTCATCTCAAATCAAATTCCAAAATGTTGGAATTCCTACTTAATTCACTTAGACAGGTGCCTTGATTTGCAAAGGAGAGATTGAGAATGATATTAGATTTCTACACATCCTTTCATTCCCAGAAGTTGTTTTTCATATGATTCAACTTTTTTGGTCAGGTGTATACACATTCCTCATAAAGTTTATGTTTTTCTATTCAAGGGATTCTTGCACCTCCAAAACAAATCACGTTTGAGAATACATCGAGCGAAAAGTTTAGTACGCCTTTAAGAATTAACAATTCCATCTAAGCATCATCCAACTATCTTCCAATCTATTTTCAGTATTCATTACCATCAACCAAAGTAATTCTCCTCACCAGTTTTGTTGAAGGCATGCACCATATGCAATATAGGCTATCGAAATAGAACAATTCATGATGAGTCGTGGATAAGGGTCATGTAGATACCACAAAAAATGAAGATAGAAAATATGTGCAGGTAATGTTGTAGGAAGCATCATAAGGACATCATCCATGTTGGACACAATTATCACCATCCTAAAAAGCAAGGAAGATTATCCCCTACCAAAGATGCAACCTAAACTTTACAGGATTGATCTTGATCATAGTGTAGAAAATCACATTCTGACCAAAACTATTCTCAGCATCAAACATCAATAAAAAGAAAAAAATAACCCTTACTTCAAAGCTTTCTGCCCAACAAATAACATCAAAAGGGAATACCAATCTTGAAGGAATATACAATAGCCATCTTCTTAATCACTGTGACATGAGGATCGATCTACTTTCTCTTCATCAATTCCAGGTCAGCATGCATATGACCGACCTTCTCACCATGCAAATGCCTCTACAATCCCCTTTCATACTCCACCTAGGGCTATCACTCCACCACGACCGTCATTCCCGCTGGCACCCATCACCGTGTTCTACTCCAGTAAGTATCACGATTTTCAGGTCGATGAAATCTTTAATCCGCCAACGCCACTCCACGAGTGCCCAGATCCGGAACCTCCGTACATTTTTGTAGCCGTCATAGAAGGCATTATGGCGTTGAGGGGAGGAGTCGAAGAGTCAGGCTTGGAGGAGGGTTGGTGGGGGAGGTGGCAGTGTTCGGAGCTGGAGGTTGTGGGCGCTGGATGTGGCAATTACAATAGCCCTGGACGATAGTCGGCACTGGGAAAAAGGGGAGGAATGCGGGATTCGTACAAAAGTGGAAGGGCAATAGTGGAACGATCGTTGGAGAGGGGAGGTTAAAATTGGAATCTACATGAGAAAAATTAATGGGTGATCGGTGGCACCCCTTCCATAATAAATATTATGGATGGATTGAGCATGTTTTAACAAATAAATTCAATTTAATTGATTAAATTGTAGCTTTCCCTTATTTTCATAAATGACCCACGGCTATAATATGGGAAAAAAGGGGGAAAGGAAGGTAGGTTATAAAGAAGGGATGTGACAAATTTAAAAAAAGAACCAGGAAAGAAAAAGGGAGTGGATTGCTACAATGGATTGCTATTATTATTAGGGAAAATGGGGTTGCTCCATAGAGGAGCTAACTTGACTTCCCATCTTTATTTTTTCTATTTTTTATTTTTTTTTGAAAAATAAATATGTGAAAATTCATCACTATATCTCTATATTATGTCATTCAAGTTTTATGAGAAACAAATACTCATACGACCTTCATCTAGACAAACATTTTTTGACGGTCACAAAATTATTAAAATCGACCCCGTCTGGATGGAGGCCGTATGATCTCTGTTTCGCACGAAATTTGAATGACACAATATAGGATATAATGATGAAAATCTACGGAACTATTTTTCAAAAAAAACAAATGAGGAAAATGGGACAGGAGAGCAAAGTTATCTCTTTGAGGGGCAGCCCCATTTACCCTTATTATTGTATCAATAAAGGGGAGAAGAATATGAAGGTCTATTGTAGAAAGAAAACAAAAATGTTGATTGATAGAAAACAGGGAAAAGCTGAGAAGAAAAACAACTTATTGAAGAAAAGGCCGCTTATTAAAAAAATCGGGAAACAAAATATGTATTTTATAGTTTGCTTCTTCCAATTTGATTATCTATGTGCTTATTCTAACAAGCATGGGAGAAAGCGGGAGTGAGAGCATAACATATTCTTCTATCTGAAATGCCCCTACAGTCTTTCTATTATGTCTATCATCCTCTACTTGTGGCTTCCTAAAAAAGATGTCAACTCCATGTTTACTTTGCAAGAGAATCGATTACTTGAGGTCCCTATAAGAGAAACTAATTCTTCGAGGTATCCATATCTATGGAGTAGGACTTTCTCAGAGTTTTAATATAGGAGAGGCCCATTCTTGAGATCTTCGTAGGGGAGATGACCACTCTACTTTTAATGTTCGACGTCAACTACTTCAAATAGACTTTTACTACTTGAGATTGTTTCGGACTTTTGTTTCCCGTCAACAACATGAAGATCAACGCTCCAACACATCCACTACATACCAACCATCTTCCCGCGAGCATCCCCTTCATGTACATGTATCCTCCCAATGTGACTCTACTCCAAGCATATGTTTTCTCCTAGTGTGACTCCTTTCATGCAAGTCTCCTCCTAGAATGACTACTTCGAGTGGATCTTTGCATGTCTCTCTCAAGATGGATCGTGTGAATATGTGTTGTATATATTTTCTTTTGTTTCAAGCTGCAACTCAACTCCCGTTTGAAGAGTGTTAGAGTACGTAATATATAGGAAATTGGATTTCTCCAGAATACAATTAGCATGCTCTCTTGTTTAGTCTCACATCATTGATAAGTGGGTCTCTAATCTATCTTTGGCGCTCTATTAAGAGCCACACACCTCTTGCAAACTTTGAGAGAATTATAATGAAGTATCCGACCTGATGAGGCATTCTCTCGTGATTTCATCCTACTCCTCAAGAAGATTCTTGTTTCACATTTGTATGTTACTATTCAGATTATTTTTTCTGTATTTTTATTTTAGACATAAATGTTATAATTATAACTATGCTTATAGAGTTTATACATGTAATCAAAAGTATTATACATGTAATTTTGGATAGTTAGATATTCATTTATACACATTTATATAAGAATAGTGTATTGTGATGATGAATCTATGATTGTCATTCTTTATTCTTTTATTTTAGTCATATCTTTTAGCAAAAACACATGTGAATATGTGTAAATCTAATAAATTATCAGTGTACAAACTATTGTTAATATTATATAATTAACACCTTTTTCCAAAAATAAAAGAATAAAGAGGAAAAGAAAAAGAAAAGAAGGATGTAATTGTGTAATAAGTACAAATTGACCCAAACCCCGAGAGAAGGACAACTATTAATTTGACCGATAAGGAATAAAGTAGGGAGCGATAGGGTCCTTGTATATTCATCACCATGCACTCTATGTATATAGCATTCCTATAATTTATTCATCCATAAAAGACCTCAAAAAATTATTTTTCTTAATATAACTTGTAAAAAAAATATTTTCTAAATAATAAAAATATTTGTAAAATAAATTATTGTACATAATACAAATAATACCACTCATAAAAAGTTACACAACAAGAACTTGAAAGATCGATTCCAACTCCATATGAACTCAAATTCTTTCAAAATTACCGGTATTGGATTATAAATTAAATTAGCTTTCAAATGAGGCAGTCAGTTTCATAAATTTTGAAGTTAAGAGGTAAAAATTGGCTTTTTTGGTGCAAAATATAGTCACGGAGTACCTATACTTGTAAATATCATTATTCCTCCTCACTATTTTTCACAGGGTTATCAATAACAACCTCCCCTACACTATCAAAATCAGAGGCCTCACGTACTTCTGAGACAGTGTCGATGAACCTAACCCTCACATGCCTGGAGAAACTAGTCAAAAACATGGCTGAGATGGCCCAAAAGATCAATGACATTGCGGTTGCCAAAACCATCATACCAGCCCAGGTCAAGGCTAATCCGGATAATTTCCAACACAAGGAGTTGGTAGCATGCAATGATCTACTCGATTCATATAGAAATTATTTGTTTATATCTAACATTGTTACTCTCAAGAGCGGTAGAGCCATGCAACCACCAGTAGCCGCAAACGGAAAGCAAATTGCATGTAACGAGGAATCATCAGTTCAGCTAGCATGAGGGCCAAGCAACATTTTTGAAGGAACACTATCTGCAGAAAAATTGCAAAAAATGAAGAGAATACAAAAATACAAAAAGACAACAACAGAGCTGGTGGAGCACAACCAACATTGGAGACGCATGCACGTGCCATAGATTTAGCACCAGATCTGAAGAGTCCTACACATGTAGCGGTTCCAAATCCAGCAAACAAAGCCGAGCCTGCATTTTTTGGTCCACAAATTGTAGATAATTCTATACCTTTTTACCATCTACCTGTAAATAATGATAGGGATAAAATGATGAATGATACAGTTTTAGATTCTATAAGTATTCCTTTTCCAAAAGCAAAGAAAAAATACAAAAATGATAAATTTGAAAAACTCTTTGTTTGATCCTACCATTGTGGAGATTATTCAAAATTTGGTCTTGAATATGCATCTAGTGAAAGCGCTAGAGTGCATGCCTGCTGTGAAGAAAGGATTAAAAGATGCATGTACAAGTAAGTGCAAGCCTCATCCTCACAATGCAAGAAGCAAAGGTGGCAAGTCTGAAATGCATATTCTTACAATGGCCACCGTCAATGCCATCAACGAACAAAAAGCTAGATAAGGGAGCACCACTCGTTCGTTGCCAGATGTTTAACCAAGAGTTCGAACACACTTTGCTCCATAGAGGGTCTTCTATCAATCTAATGTCAACTTCACTGCTCACGGAATTCGAGTTAGGACCGCTCAAACCTACAAAGATGATTCTATAGTTCGTAGTTAAATCCGTCAAGCTTTCCTAGGAGCATGTTGGAGGACGTGATTGTTACCGTTTAGGGGATGCAATTCCCTGTCGATTTTGTTATTCTAGACATGGACGTCTCCACACCTCTACTCCTCACCCCCATCATCCTTGGACGGTCATTCCTGTGAACAGCTAATGCACTAGTGAATTACAATACTGGAGAGATCACATTCGGCTCCAGCAACAACAAAATCAAGATAGAGATCGTGCCTGATGCAAAGCCTACGGAGGTAACATCTGCAGCATGTGCGAGGGAAATCAATCACTCTGAAGACTGCGACTTTTTGGTAGAAATTCAATACACCAACTTCTTTATGGATAACAATGAGATCCATGAATTTCTCTACCTCAAGGAAGGAATTGAGAATGCCGTCGAATTTCCCCTTGTCGATCATGATGAGATTCTTGCTGAGTCACTTGGGGAGATTTATGTGGAGATGATGTGCCCTCAAGACCAAGAGTAGATCATTGAAGATTTCTGCAACGAAGAAGATATTATTGAAAACTTTTACGAATTTTTGAATGAAGAGACTGAACAAAGCATGGTGAACAATGAATAGATGAAAGAACCACCACATGCTATGATAGACAAAGTCACTGTTGAAACAACTCCAACTACGCCAGAGCCGAAATTATTTTCTCCCAATATGAAGTATGCCTTCCTTGCGGATGAACCTAATATGTACCCAGTCATCATCGATGCCCATCTAACCAAAGACCAGGAATCTCGTCTGATGGAGGTTCTTGATCGAAACCACAATGCTATTGGCTGGAGGCTTCGGATCTCCATGGGATCAACTCGTCCCTTTGCTTGCATCACATTTTCCTTTAAGAAAACAGCAAACCCTCCCACGAATTTCAGAGAACGCTTAATCCAAACCTTCAGGAAGATGTCATGAAAGAAATTCAGAAATTGTGCGATGCGGGATTCATATATCCATCTCTGACAACAAATGGATGAGCCCTCTGCATGTACTGCAGAAGAAATCGGAGATCACCATCGTAAAGAATGACAAAGGAGAGAAGATCGTGACCAGGGTACCAACTTCTTGTCGAGTGTGCGTGGATTATAGAAGACTCAATCTCATCACCAAGAAGAACCACAAAATGCGGAATCTCCAAAAGTGGACAGGCCTGATTGAAAAGTAAAATGCCTACCAGAGTGTATATACAAGTGAAAAACGAGGAATAAGAACTTCAAAGTCAAATTTTTGTAAGCTTGCAGCGGATGACTTGGCTACACTGGTCATGCATCCAAGGATAGGTAGCTACACTGGTTATCATCCATTCTCTTCTACATCCCCTCTTCTTGAACCGGTTGTACTTGAACTTAGAAGGGAATATCCCCACTCCTCGAGGAAAGAGTTTCTAGATCGGGGGACTAGAGTTACATTGTTAAAAGAGGATGTTTCTTTACTACTTTTGAGATAAGGAGCTATATTTCACTTACATTGTACAAGTAAAGATTCATAGTCATAAGAATTTGTGTATGTAGACTTGTTCTGACCTGACTGTTGAGCAGACTTGAATAGGAGTCTTGTGGAACTTAGAGGTTGTTAGGTTTTAAATCCATTTCCCATTAAGGTTCCACCACATATATAATCCAAAGGCCTGACAGAGCTCCATACTACAATTTTATGAAGATAAGTTTCAAAGTTAACATTGTTCTAATTTCTTTCCTTTTTCTTTTCTTTGTTTTCACTTATTTTTCAAATAAGTGTGTGCTAAGGGACTAGTAAAGGTAAAGTATAGGGGAATGATGAATCCATGATTCATCACCTTTGTTCTTTTATTTTAGCTTTATTTCCTTAGTCAAATACCTGTAAATACCACTAATTTTGAGAAATTACTATTTTGCATGCATTTGTTAAGTATGTATTTTAATACTTTTTATATTCAAATAAAAGAATAAAGAAGAAAAGAAAAATTAAATAAAATAAAAAATAAAGGATGTATTTATGAAATAAATACAGACTGAGCTGAACCCCGAGATAAGGTCAAGACTTGACCTGATCGACTAGGAATAAAGTAGGGGGAGATAGGGTCTTTAATCCAAAAATAATTTGTAATTTTTTCCTTTTATATTTGTACTAAACTTACACTATTTTATTTATATATAAATTGACCTCAAAGTAAATATTTTTCTAAACAAAAGTTGTAAATAAAAATATTTTGTGAATAATAAAAATAATCGTAAAGTAAAACCATGTATAGAGTAAAAGTATCCAAACTCATAAAAAATCGTTAAGGGTTTAGGGTTAGATCAATCCTGGTTCCACACGAACTCAAATTGAATCAAACTCACTTCCATTGTACTCTAAATCTAAATCTTTAAAATGGCCGTGGTTTCATAATTTTTAGAGTTACGATTGAAAAAAACAGTTTTCTAGGATGGTTTTTGCAATTTTACCATTTATTTATTGCATATATTCATTCATATTTATTTTTATACATAATGTAAATAATTGTAAATACTTTTATTCAGTATTAGAAATAAAATTTAAAAATTTAAAAAATATTTAAAAAGAATTTCCTTATTTGTACATATGTATATTATACTATATGTATATATTACTTGTATATAACTAATTTCCTTATATAAAAAATCACCAAAAAATTAATATTTAACATTCATTAATTAAATTAATATAATTACGAAAATTTTATTTTATTAATTTAATTAATTAATTAATTTGATTTAAAAATAAGATTTTATTTTCTACCTTAAATAACCCCCATTATGGTAGCAAATTAAATTTTGTAAATCAATTATTTTAATTATTTTATTTAATTATGAATTTTGTTTTTAATTAATTAATTAATTTTATTTAGTTAGCCATTAAACACATTCCTTATTTGTAATTATTCCTTTTTTATTTTTCTTCTTATTTTTATTGAGCTCCTTCTCCCTCATTACCTCTTGTTCAATCTTTGGTGGAGAAGGAGCCTCAATACTAAAAATTCTGTTAGTGGATAGAGGAGCCCAACCCCTAAGTTGTCCGGTGACAGCGGATCGTTTGTCGTCGAGACCATTACAGCACCCGCCTCCCTCAGGTTAGATCCAACTTTTATCTCGTTTCTCTATAATAATCGTAGCACAATTTTCATTTTCAACTTCGTTGTAGATTTTAGATCTATAATTTTCATCACCATTTTTTATCTGATCTCACATTTGACGTCTGATCCGAATATGATTTTTCATCTCAAATCAGAATCCCTACATTTCACGTTATATATCTCACAACCTTTCACATGTGAGCACGTACGGTAGTCGAATCCTTGGATCTATCTTCCATTTCGCCAAATCCACTTCCACTCACATTTTTCCGTGTTTGAATTTTCTTAGATCTAGTCATCGTGCTCGTATTGTCATTTGTATATAAAAATAATAAAAAATAAATATATATATTTCAAATTTTTTTCTCTAACATTTGTTTTGCAGTTAATAAAAATAATAAAAAATTTAAAAAAATAATAATAAAATAGTTTTCCTATCATTTCAGTCTTTACAAAAAATACAAAAAAAATATTTTTTAATTCTCTGTTTACATATTAGAAAAATAAAAAGAACTCTGGTTGAGGGGGGGGGGACAACAACACTCCAACCGCCACCGCCCACCCTCTTCTCCTTCCAACGCCAGTGCGGCTCAACCCTAGGCCCGCCGCCCAAGTCTCCATCGTAGATCACCATCCTGTGCGGCGCTTCGATCCATCGAGCTCCGCCGATAACCGCTCAGCCTCCTCACCATCATGGCTGCCTGCCCCTCGTGCGACCAAGATCGTCACTCCGCCATCACTCCAGAACCGTCCTCGCTCAGCCGTGCTATGGGGGCGTGTGTCGCCCCCTCAGCCTGCTGCCCTTCGCTCGTGCCTCCTTACGCTCCTCCATGCGAGCCTCCATCACCGACGACCTCCACCAGCCGGCGTATCATGAACTGTCGCCCGCATCCTCCTCCACCATAGGACAACCACACTTCCCATCAACTTGCCCCTCCACTGAAGCCCTGCCAATCCTCCGCTTGAAGCACCTCCTCCAAGTGTCATCGTAGCCCTTTGGCGTGGAAGGGAAGGTTAGTGGCGGTTGCGCCCCATCCCTCTTGAGAACGAACATGAACAATAGAAGAGCCCTAGGGGAGTGTTAAGAAATTTAGATAAATTGCGAAGACCCCCCTGACGGTTCATAAATTGCAAAATTACCCCTACCAGACTTCCAATCACGTACGTCGTACGCACTTAGTAGGTAAACTATGAAATTCAACTCGGTCTTATTTATTGTTATATTACAAAGCAAGAACAATAAATAATTGTATTTCAGTCCGGCATTTCCAGAACTTAAAATTGCATGTTTGTTTAATTGAAATAAATATTTTTATTGCTCAATAAATTCTGAAAAAAATCATGTTATGTTCCTGATGAATGCATGGTCATTGTATAAAAAATTTATTGTATTTTATTTTTTATTTGCTATTTTGAAAAATTCAAAAACAGAATCATTTTCTCTGCCTGAATATTGAAAAATCATTAAAAAATAAATATTGTCTGAAAAATTTCAAGATATAGATTAGGTATATTTTACTATCCTCTATTTTATCTCCAAGTTTTGCGCATTAGTTATTTATAAAACCCCAAAAAATTACAAAATACCAAAAAACTTATAAAAATCATGCAAAATTGCAGAAAAAATCTAAAAAAATGATTTCAGTTCCCTTTGTAGATATTTATCTATATTTTAGCATAAAAATAATTTCCACGAGTTGTTGGCATCTAAAATATTTTTAAGTTACAAATTACTCCAAGTTGTGCATTATTTACTTTTTTACCACTATTTGATATTTATAAAATCATAAAAACATCAAAAAACTTGGAAAATTACCAAAAACATTTTAAAAATTATAAAACCAAAAATATTTTCTTTATAATATTCTGAGCATTTCTATCTATTTTGAAAATTATAAAAAGAGTGTGGTATGTGTATTTCTTTCCTTGTGCATATTGTTCCTTATTTGAACAAAAATAAAAATAAAAAAAACCACTAAAAAATCCTTCATTTTTGAAATTTGATTGCTGAGTTCTTTAATTGTGCTCCTTGTGTTCGACCCCGGTCACAATACCATGTAAATAAAATAGCGAAGACCCCTTATATTACTTTTCATTGATTCATATTTCATTGAGTGTTTTGTATATTTTTCTCGTTGATTACGCTTGGTGATTCGGGTCACAAGGACCCTTGATATTTTCATTCTTAACCCGGATAGTCTACTGGCTCATCAGAATGGCGTCGTTGCCGAGGATCATGACTTAGGAGTCATTTTTCAACTTTACTTATCTCTATATATTATAATTGTTTTCTGACCATCGTCTGTTAGAATTTTTGTGTGAGGGATCGCTAATAGGAGGACCCAGATTTGTTTTGGAGGACCCGCGCAGGAGGAAGAGCAGAGCAGGAATGAAGGTCGTTATTTTATTTTTTGAGAACAATTTTCTATCATTGTAATAAATTAGACCTTGGACATTTCTGGGGGTGTTTCGCTGAGTGCCGAACCACTCGGGGGACCTCACCGTTGTTTTCTTGAGTTTTGATTTCACCGCCTTACTTTCTATTTGATTCTCGCAGATTTAGCCCCTAGACTTAGGATTTTTATTGATTGTAATGTAATAAGATAAGGCCCAACACCTAATTGCTTGCTTGTACCCATTGATCGTAATTGGACCATGCTCATAATTAATAAGAAAAAGTTAGTTTAATTGGATTTGAGACCGCGCACCGTGAGCAGTCACATACAACGCTAGCAGGACCCGTTGTAGCGGGTATCGAGTGACTCCCAAGATTGGACTCTGGACTTGATTCGATTAGCTAGCTATTGTTCTTCACAATCAATAGAAGTTGTTGGTCTAAGATCGATTTCCTCGTGCATCATATAGTTAGTTTATTTTCAGTCTTTAAATTTTATACGCGAATCATATTGCATGTAGACTGTCGGAGCAAAGTATGCCTTCTATCTTGTGTATGCATTCATAGATTTCATTGCGCACCGGGTTTTCCGTCTTCCTCCCCATGTTTTCTGTATTTAGGAATAAAGA
Source organism: Ottelia alismoides (assembly GCA_037367405.1). Taxonomy (NCBI): domain Eukaryota; kingdom Viridiplantae; phylum Streptophyta; class Magnoliopsida; order Alismatales; family Hydrocharitaceae; genus Ottelia; species Ottelia alismoides. The sequence continues at coordinate 381,414 of JAZKJV010002178.1, read as the reverse complement.
GGAAATAGGAAAAATCGTTCGACGTGTTATTGAAAAATATCCAAAAAAAAGAGAAATTCAAAAATTAAAAATTGGAACTGTTAATTGAACTTGACTCTTAAAATTAAACGTAACTGATTCACCATTGTTTTGGGAGAGCAACCCCCGTACACACTAAGGAATAGTGCCCAAATCCCATTAAGCCTCCTAAGTATTTGTACAACTTTTTTCTGATCACCTAAACTCTAAAAATTGACAATATAATTGACCACATCTTCATGGTCTCCACATTGCATTGAGTAGGTGAATTGGGGGTTTGCATTGTGTTTGTATGTGATTGGTGTGAGTTGTTTACGATCATCTTCTCTATATCATTAGCAGTCACCTTCTGTCTCCCTTCTTACTTCACTCCGTCTCTACTATCCCACCCTCCCTCCCTTCATTTCCCTCTCTTTATGATGGGTCATACTTCATTTTAGCCAGATTTTGTGGCTTCATCATTTCATTCCCATCATTATCGGACACTCTTTTAGGAGGTCGGAACTCCGACCGACATCCCACCTTCTCCCTACCCTCCTTCTTATTTTGGGCATGTGGTCCTAAGAAGACAACCGAAGAGTTCAGATTGACCAGATACGAGACACGGGTGAACACCTTGCTAAGATGATAGTGCACTCCATGAATGATGAGAGAGAGTAATGGCGATTTCTATACGCTCATTATTCTAGGATGATTGGACATTATTTAGGAGACGAGCAACCACACTTAGGAGCTCAGTCAGGTTTTGTAAAATCCCGTATTTTTGTTTTCCAAAAATCTGGAGTATTTAAGACATCCAAAAAATTCAAATAATCATACCTCTTCGTAGATTTCGTCGAGATCTTTCCAACGAGCCCAAGAACGTCAAATTCTCACATTCCTAGCCCAAGATATCAACGTTTTATGATGGACGGTCGAGATCCATATGTGGATCCGAATCGGATCCGAAACTTGATCCATTTACACCCCTCTTTCTATAAATATACTATGGTAGGTTGCCATCTCCAAAGCCCTAGCCACCATACCCTCCCCTCTCATTGGAACACCACCATCTTGGTCAGTCTGGTCATCGGAAGGCTGTCGTTGACGTCGGAGAAGGAGCTCCGATTGAAGATCCGCGACCACCATCACGTAGGAAAGCTCAAGGTCACCGTGGTGCACGCCTCCGCGCTGCAATCGAGTGACGGAAATACCATTCCGTGTGAGAGGAGATCCCGAGGGAACATCCTCGGAGGTAACGATAATACCCCCTTTTGCTGTTGGGTTCCACGTATTTTTCCTATACACTAAAATACCTCTAGAGTCTTATGTGTTTGTAACGATGTTATACCTTCCTCTTGCTGTTGGTTTCCACATATTATATTCTCATATGCTCGAACATATTTAGAGCCTTGGTTAGTTTTTTTTGGAATGTGTTTTATTTACTAGCAATGATATATTTTCTCCCTCCTTGCTAATGGTTCTGCGTGATTCTCGATCCTTTCTTTTGAACATCCTTCGATTGCATGTGTTGCACAGTATGAATTCTAAATGATTTTTGATGTTAAAGGTCATGATGTATATCCAATAAATATTATTATCTTGATTTTATCAAATACAATCACCTATCCAAATATTACGCAAGTTTATGAAAAAAAAACTCGCCCAAACATTTCTAGTTAGATGTTGTACGCGCACGTACAACCTAACTTTCCAGGTTCCATGTCCAGGGCTGGTAAAGTACATAGATTTATAATGTATGGATGATGTCCATTCAATTTTGTTATAGATACATCTACCAAGAATTCGTTGACCTGATACAGTTTGGATTTTGACAGGGTTGTCGAAAATAGGATGAACATTAAGTATTTAATCATTTTTTTTGTTTTATATTAGCATCCACGTCTAATTTGACATATAAAATAAATCATATGATTATGTATTCTTGAATAACAATTACGTTGGTGGGTGATGGTGACGTAAATGTGAGTGATAATTATTGAATCCACTATAATGATCATGCAATAATATTAATATTCATGCATATTAATTTGAATAGATGTAACGTGTGGTGTTTTGAAAACATTAACGTGCACACATGCAAGGCTCCATACTATAATGGCAATAACGTTCATGCATAGTAATTAGAATAGATGTAACGTGCGCGCCTTGGAATATTAACGTGCACACATACAAGGCTTTATACTTGTGCGTTGGGCATTCCCTTTTGTATTACGATAGTCCTAACTACATCTATCCTTATCTGGATTTTGAGCTAAGTACCTAACGTACTCATTACAAGTTGTTGCCTATCATAATATCTTGAAATATTATGATCAAATTGGACAGAGGAAGTTATGTCTGATGAGCAACTGGAACTATTTTTCTTTAAGCTGTCTACAGCATTATTGGTAGTTTTCCCATCACCGATCATAATGAGATTATGTGAAAAGCTCCTATGCTCATAAATATTAGGAGATTTATGTTGCCAAATAATATGAGGTTAATGCATATTGGTATGAAATGGTTTGTAGTCAGAATGGTGAAGTGACCTTATGCATTAATTGTATAATAAAATTATCCAAAGATAATTAGATATAGATTCATTGAGGTTTAAAAGTTTAAAAAAATCCCATTTTATTATTTTGTGTACTAAACTCACGACACACCCAAGCTACTACCTAACAACATAATTATTTTGTTTACTAATAATGTTGGTGTGTAGTTATGATAAAATCATGATAAATGTACGATGACTTACACTGCAAGAAATTCAAATTTTAGATTAGTTGTCGATATTATTGTATTGTAGTGATCATCTTTCTATGGGTCAAATTACACAATGATCGGGTGGACGGAGTTAGATTTGCAAGGGAGTGTGCATGCACCCTTAGGTCCTGGGAAGATGCCATGAAGGCCGCGACCCCAACGGACGAGTTGGTTGACGTGTTGCACCTAGCAGCCCGGTAGAATCCGGAGTCGCTCGACGGAGTAGGCAGGTGGCACGGTTGGCATTCTTGGTTTCGCACTTATACACGATATTAAGACTCGATTTAAAATTGATGTGGCCGCATTAAATTCTACTTCGAGTATTACTATTGTGAGAGGTGTTCTGGGGTATGGTTTGAAGTTGGAGAATTGGAGGTTGAAAAACTTGGAGGTTTATCCATGATGACAAACAAGTTCCCGCGTAGCGGAGGCCTGCAAGTCGCGTACTTGCGTGTGCTAAAATAATATGAGAAAGGATAAATAATTTATGATCGGATGCCAAATATTATATATTATTGTGGGCTCTAACCAACTTGTCAAAATATCAATGATCATCGTGGTAGAACTTAATCGATTATTTTTTTTATAAAATCAATGTGATCGAATGTGATTTTAAATGACTTGGCGTTCTTTCTGAATTGTTTCAATACATGCACATTCCATTAAATAAAATTGGGTATACATTCTTTTCTTACCCCTACTTTAGTCATTATAACATTTGTCTCGTTATTGGGCAATTGCTCATAACGTTACCCTCGTGTGAACCCAACAGGTGTACCTGAGCAACAACCGCCACAGTAGTGCTCTTTTGAGGAGATCAGACTTCTTTTTGTCATATTTGCATCAGACAGGGCGCTCCTGCTTAGAGTAATTTACTTACTTCCGCTTTATTTTATGTTATTACCGAGAGACATTGTAGTGAGATATGTGGAGAGTTTTTCTACAAGGTTTTAGATTTCCTGATGTATCTCATATCATGGGCATGGACTTGATGAGTATTAATGAGAATGGATGTTGCATTTTTCTTTCCATTTTATGCTATTCTCCCGTTGTTATTTATATTTCAAATGTTAATCTATTGTGCATAAGATGGTTTGCTGAGTATCATAGATCATGGGCGTATTTGGACCGTAGGTCCGACGCTCCCGTCCTGTCGGTTTCGGTAGCCGGAGGGGCGGGGCGTCACAGATGGTATCAGAGCCCGATACTCCATTCTCTCTTTTGCATATTAGAATTGTTAACAATATTTGAAATATAAATATAGTGACAGAGTCTTTTGACCTTGTCGTTAGTAAGGAGAATAATTAAAGTCATGTTTAAAGTGTCCATTGTCTCTCGAACCATAGAAATAATTTTTTTACATAATGATTCTCGCAGGGAATCATGCTGCCTCGTGTTGACCCTGATATTGCACAGCAGTTGGCTTTGCTAGTTCAGGCCGTACAGGGTATACAACAACGTCAGGAGGTATTGGAGCAAAGGCTCCTCCAGCAGGATGATTCCTCGTACCAGCCCTCTCGTGATGAGGAGGGCAGTGTTCACCCTTCGGTGTCTCTGGACCCGGAAGGATCAGATGACCTAGAGACGCTGCAGAAACATCAGACGACCTACGCAGCATATCAGAGATCTAAGGTGCCACAATTCTTTGGCACCGACACACCAGATGAGGCTGAGCTATGGTTGGATCATGTATCTAAGGTGTTAAGGATGATTCATGCTCCTGAAGAGTCTTGGCTTACTTTTGTGGAGTTCTCACTAGCAGGTTATGCTGAGCGTTGGTGGTTCGCCACCAAGGAACATCTGGAAGATCCCATAACATGGGAAATTTTTCTTGATGAGTTCCGTAGTCAGTTCTATCCTGATCACTGGGTTGAGGATCAAAGGAGGTTATTTGCTGAGCTGAAGCAGGGGTCAATGACGGCCCAAGAGTATCTCATTCTTTACACTGAACTCTCCCGCCACTCACCAGCGACTACTGCTTTTCCTGAGGAGAATTTACAGAAGTTTATCCGAGGACTACGTGATGATGTGCAGCACCAGCTATCTGCATTAGATTTCACTTCCATCAAGGAGGTAGCTGCTAAAGCTACCAAGATGGAGGCAACCCAGAGTCAGCTTCAGGGGAGTCCATCACATTTCCAACCACCTCAGCCCACGAGATCTGCTCGTCGAGATTTCTACAGAGCTCGTAGAGAGCGTCGTTTCCACCCAGTGGCTACTACTCCTATCGTTAGCAGATTTGCCCCTACACATACCTTGGGGCAGGGTTTGGCGAGCCGTGGTACTACTTCCTTCCGCTCTTCGACACACTCGCAGAGCCGTAAGACAGGAGGTGCTAGCCTTGTCTCAAGAGGCTCCTTCTCTCAGCCAAGAGATCGCAGATGTTTCCACTGCCAACAGCCGGGCCATTTCAAGGCCAAGTGTCCTTTACTTGCCAGCAACTCAGGTGGCCACCCACCAAGTATACGACCAACTTTCTCTTCTGCACAGTCACACGGATCAGTTTCCCGCCGTGGGGGTCGAGGTTTTCAACACCCTCCACCACGACCAACCTTCAGTGCTGCAGGTTCTAACGCCCCTCCACAGCCTCAGGGACAGTTGAACGCAATCACACAGGAGCAGGCCCACGCCTCAGGAGCTGTAGTGCGAGGTATGATTTCAGTGCATGGAATATCATTACATGCTTTATTTGATTCGGGAGCTACGCACTCCTTTTTAGCACATCGATTAGTGCCCAAGTTAGATAAAGAGCCAGTCTGTGTTCCATCTCCATACTACATCAAGGGCCCAGGGGGCCAATTATTCATAGTGCGACAAGCAGTGGAGAATGTAGCAGTGCAGATCGGCGGACACATATTGCCCGCATATCTTTTACTCATTCAGTTAGAAGATTTTGATGTCATCCTAGGTATGGATTGGCTCGAGCATTATCACGCATGCCTTGATTGCTTCGAGAAGACGATAGTGTTCCGTCTCCCAGGCATACCTACCTTTCAGTTTGATGGACGTACCTCAGATAGTGAGGTCTTATATGTTTCGACATTGAAGGCCCAACACATGCTCGATCAGGGTTGCATGGGTTTTCTCGCCCATATTGTGGAGTTACCCGTCGAAGATCGTATGATTGAAGACGTCAAAATTGTACGAGATTTTCCTGATGTATTCCCAGAGGAATTACCTGGACTACCACCAGAAAGGGAGACCGAGTTCGAGATTACTTTGATACCCGACACGCAACCGATCTCCATTCCTCCATATAGAATGGCACCAGCCGAACTCAGGGAACTCAAAGTACAGCTGCAGGAGTTATTGGAAAAGGGATTTATACGTCCCAGTACCTCACCTTGGGGAGCATCGGTCCTCTTCGTAAAGAAGAAGGATGGGTCTATGCGCTTGTGCATTGACTATAGGCAATTGAATAAAAGGACGGTAAAGAACCGTTACCCACTTCCACGAATAGATGATCTTTTCGATCAATTGCAAGGTGCAGCGGTATTCTCAAAGATTGACCTACGATCGGGTTATCATCAATTGAGAATTAAGGATGCGGATGTGCTTAAATCTGCTTTTCGTACCAGATACGGCCACTATGAGTTTGTAGTTATGCCGTTTGGACTCACGAACGCCCCTGCTGCGTTCATGGACATGATGAACAGAATTTTCCGTCCATACTTAGATCGTTTTGTGGTGGTGTTCATTGATGATATCTTAATCTACTCACGTGATGAGCATGAGCATGAGCAGCATCTGCGTATTATTCTTGAGACACTCAGAGAACACAAGTTGTATGCAAAATACAGCAAGTGTGAATTTTGGCTTACCGAAGTAGCTTTCCTCGGTCATGTAATTTCAGGAGCAGGGGTGGCGGTTGATCCAGCCAAGATAGAGGCAGTCATGTCCTGGGAGCAGCCCAAGACAGTTACCGAGATACGCAGCTTCTTAGGCCTCGCCGGCTACTACAGGCGTTTTGTTAGGGGCTTCTCGCAGCTAGCTCTACCCCTTACTCGTCTGACACAGAAAGATGTCCCTTTCTTTTGGAGCGACAAGTGCGAGCTGAGCTTTCGTACGTTGAAAGAAAGACTGACCAGTGCTCCGATTCTCACCCTTCCTTCAGGCCCCTTAGACTTTACAGTGTATACTGATGCATCAAAGGAGGGTTTAGGAGCCGTGTTGATGCAACGTGGTCATGTCGTGGCATATGCATAACGACAATTAAAGAATCATGAATGGAACTACCCTACTCATGACTTGGAGTTGGCAGCTATAGTCTTCGCGTTGAAGATATGGCGTCACTATTTATATGGGGTCACATTTGAGATTTTTACAGATCACAAGAGTCTCAAATATATCTTTGACCAACGAGAGTTGAATATGAGGCAAAGGCGATGGATGGAGCTGTTGAAGGATTATGACTGCACTATCTCTTACCATCCGGGTAAGGGGAATGTAGTGGCAGATGCTTTGAGTAGAAGAGCACATACCGAGGGCACCGCAGCATGGCTACAGATATGGGATATGCTCGCAGCACTTAGTGAGTGGCACCCCTTTGACAGTACTACAGACGCTGTAACTATACCTGCCAAGTATAGTGGACTATGGGATAGGATTGTGCATGGTCAGCAAACAGATCAAAAATTACAAGACTTATTCCATCGATGCCTGAAGGAGGAGTTTGATGGATTCAGAGTATGTGAGTCCATCTTATGGAAGGGGGACCGTGTATGTGTTCCTGATGATGGCGAGATAAGGAGAGACATCCTAGATGAGGCTCATTGTTCTAGATTATCTATCCATCCAGGGAGCAACAAGATGTATAGAGACCTCCGTCAACACTTCTGGTGGGAGGGGATGAAGAGAGATGTTGCAGAATATGTTACTCGTTGCCTTACGTGCCAATTGGTGAAGGCAGAGCACAAGCGTCCTCCTGGCTTGTTACAGTCACTTCCTATTCCGTTGTGGAAATGGGAGAGTATCTCTATGGACTTCGTGACATCCTTGCCTCGTACAGTAGGTGGACATGATGCCATTTGGGTTATTGTGGACAGGTTGACCAAGTCTGCACATTTCATTCCCGTGAACATGACATGCACTCCGGTAGATCTGGCCAAGTTATATATTCAGCATGTTATTCGCTTGCATGGGATTCCCAAGGAGGTTGTATCTGATAGAGACTCTCGTTTTACATCGCATTATTGGGGAGAATTCATGAAGGCCCTAAAAACCGAACTATGTCTTAGTTCAGCCTATCATCCGCAGACTGATGGACAATCAGAGAGGACAATTCAGACCCTTGAAGACCTACTCAGAGCATGTGCCATTGAGTGGCAAGGATCTTGGAAGGATCACCTTCCTTTAGTGGAGTTCACCTATAACAACAGCTACCATGCTAGTATTGGTATGGCACCTTTCGAGGCATTGTATGGGCGAAGATGCACTACTCCCTTGTGTTGGAAGGAAGTGGGTGACAAGGGTATTTATTCCACTCAGATAATCGAGGACACAACAAGAGCAGTGGAAATGGCTAGGAAGAAACTATTGACTGCACAGAGCCGTCAGAAGAGCTATGCTGATCAGAGACGTCGTGATCTTGAATTTGATACCGGAGACTTTGTATTCTTAAAAGTATCTCCAATGAAAGGTATTCAGAGATTTGGTGTCAAGGGCAAGTTGGCACCACGGTTCGTTGGCCCTTTCGAGATTTTATCTCGTATTGGGAAGGTAGCATACCGAGTAGCACTCCCCCCTCACTTGGCAGGCGTGCACGATGTATTCCATGTGTCAAACCTCCGGAAGTATATTCGAGACCCTCGACATGTGATTAGCTATGAGGATCTCGCGGTTGAACCAAATTTGTCTTTTCCTGAGGCACCCGTGCAGATTTTAGACCGGGCAGTCAAGAGGTTACGACGGAAAGACATCCCTTTAGTCAAGGTATTGTGGCAAAGTCAGAATGTTGAGGAGGCCACTTGGGAGCCTGAGGCAGATATACGACAGAAATACCCCTATCTTTTTGAAGGTATGTTCACGAAACCCTACTTCAATCCTCTTTAAGATTTTCATGGGTTCCGTTCTCTTTAAGATTTTTATGCCTGAATCTACATCTCATTCAAAACTTATACGTTAAATCCTACGTCTCGAGGACGAGACTTCCTTTAAGATTTTTATGATGTAAAATCCCGTATTTTCGTTTTCCAAAAATCTGGAGTATTTAAGACATCCAAAAAATTCAAATAATCATGCCTCTTCGTAGATTTCGTCGAGATCTTTCCAACGAGCCCAAGAACGTCAAATTCTGACATTCCTAGCCCAAGATATCAACGTTTTATGATGGACGGTCGAGATCCATATGTGGATCCGAATCGGATCCGAAACTTGATCCATTTACACCCCTCTTTCTATAAATATACTATGGTAGGTTGCCATCTCCAAAGCCCTAGCCACCATACCCTCCCCTCTCATTGGAACACCACCATCTTGGTCAGTCTGGTCATCGGAAGGCTGTCGTTGACGTCGGAGAAGGAGCTCCGATTGAAGATCCGCGACCACCATCACGTAGGAAAGCTCAAGGTCACCGTGGTGCACGCCTCCGCGCTGCGATCGAGCGACGGAAATACCATTCCGTGTGAGAGGAGATCCCGAGGGAACATCCTCGGAGGTAACGATAATACCCCCTTTTGCTGTTGGGTTCCACGTATTTTTCCTATACACTAAAATACCTCTAGAGTCTTATGTGTTTGTAACGATGTTATACCTTCCTCTTGCTGTTGGTTTCCACATATTATATTCTCATATGCTCGAACATATTTAGAGCCTTGGTTAGTTTTTTTTGGAATGTGTTTTATTTACTAGCAATGATATATTTTCTCCCTCCTTGCTAATGGTTCTGCGTGATTCTCGATCCTTTCTTTTGAACATCCTTCGATTGCATGTGTTGCACAGTATGAATTCTAAATGATTTTTGATGTTAAAGGTCATGATGTATATCCAATAAATATTATTATCTTGATTTTATCAAATACAATCACCTATCCAAATATTACGCAAGTTTATGAAAAAAAACTCGCCCAAACATTTCTAGTTAGATGTTGTACGCGCACGTACAACCTAACTTTCCAGGTTCCATGTCCAGGGCTGGTAAAGTACATAGATTTATAATGTATGGATGATGTCCATTCAATTTTGTTATAGATACATCTACCAAGAATTCGTTGACCTGATACAGTTTGGATTTCGACAGGGTTGTCGAAAATAGGATGAACATTAAGTATTTAATCGTTTTTTTTGTTTTATATTAGCATCCACGTCTAATTTGACATATAAAATAAATCATATGATTATGTATTCTTGAATAACAATTACGTTGGTGGGTGATGGTGACGTAAATGTGAGTGATAATTATTGAATCCACTATAATGATCATGCAATAATATTAATATTCATGCATATTAATTTGAATAGATGTAACGTGTGGTGTTTTGAAAATATTAACGTGCACACATGCAAGGCTCCATACTATAATGGCAATAACGTTCATGCATAGTAATTAGAATAGATGTAACGTGCGCGCCTTGGAATATTAACGTGCACACATACAAGGCTTTATACTTGTGCGTTGGGCATTCCCTTTTGTATTACGATAGTCCTAACTACATCTATCCTTATCTGGATTTTGAGCTAAGTACCTAACGTACTCATTACAAGTTGTTGCCTATCATAATATCTTGAAATATTATGATCAAATTGGACAGAGGAAGTTATGTCTGATGAGCAACTGGAACTATTTTTCTTTAAGCTGTCTACAGCATTATTGGTAGTTTTCCCATCACCGATCACAATGAGATTATGTGAAAAGCTCCTATGCTCATAAATATTAGGAGATTTATGTTGCCAAATAATATGAGGTTAATGCATATTGGTATGAAATGGTTTGTAGTCAGAATGGTGAAGTGACCTTATGCATTAATTGTATAATAAACTTATCCAAAGATAATTAGATATAGATTCATTGAGGTTTAAAAGTTTAAAAAAATCCCATTTTATTATTTTGTGTACTAAACTCACGACACACCCAAGCTACTACCTAACAACATAATTATTTTGTTTACTAATAATGTTGGTGTGTAGTTATGATAAAGTCATGATAAATGTACGATGACTTACACTGCAAGAAATTCAAATTTTAGATTAGTTGTCGATATTATTGTATTGTAGTGATCATCTTTCTATGGGTCAAATTACACAATGATCGGGTGGACGGAGTTAGATTTGCAAGGGAGTGTGCATGCACCCTTAGGTCCTGGGAAGATGCCATGAAGGCTGCGACCCCAACGGACGAGTTGGTTGACGTGTTGCACCTAGCAGCCCGGTAGAGTCCGGAGTCGCTCGACGGAGTAGGCAGGTGGCACGGTTGGCATTCTTGGTTTCGCACTTATACACGATATTAAGACTCGATTTAAAATTGATGTGGCCGCATTAAATTCTACTTCGAGTATTACTATTGTGAGAGGTGTTCCGGGGTATGGTTTGAAGTTGGAGAATTGGAGGTTGAAAAACTTGGAGGTTTATCCATGATGACAAACAAGTTCCCGCGTAGCGGAGGCCTGCAAGTCGCGTACTTGCGTGTGCTAAAATAATATGAGAAAGGATAAATAATTTATGATCGGATGCCAAATATTATATATTATTGTGGGCTCTAACCAACTTGTCAAAATATCAATGATCATCGTGGTAGAACTTAATCGATTATTTTTTTATAAAATCAATGTGATCGAATGTGATTTTAAATGACTTGGCGTTCTTTCTGAATTGTTTCAATACATGCACATTCCATTAAATAAAATTGGGTATACATTCTTTTCTTACCCCTACTTTAGTCATTATAACATTTGTCTCGTTACTGGGCAATTGCTCATAACGTTACCCTCGTGTGAACCCAACAGGTGTACCTGAGCAACAACCGCCACAGTAGTGCTCTTTTGAGGAGATCAGACTTCTTTTTGTCATATTTGCATCAGACAGGGCGCTCCTGCTTAGAGTAATTTACTTACTTCTGCTTTATTTTATGTTATTACCGAGAGACATTGTAGTGAGATATGTGGAGAGTTTTTCTACAAGGTTTTAGATTTCCTGATGTATCTCATATCATGGGCATGGACTTGATGAGTATTAATGAGAATGGATGTTGCATTTTTCTTTCCATTTTATGCTATTCTCCCGTTGTTATTTATATTTCAAATGTTAATCTATTGTGCATAAGATGGTTTGCTGAGTATCATAGATCATGGGCGTATTTGGACCGTAGGTCCGACGCTCCCGTCCTGTCGGTTTCGGTAGCCGGAGGGGCAGGGCGTCACAGGTTTTACATTGAGTCCCTTCATTCTGGACTTAGAGTTCATTCGGCTATTGTCGAAGTTTTCAGGGGATGTGCACGCGGAGCCATATTTGCATCTTACTGAGTTTGAGAAGTTTTGTGGATCACGAGCATACCTAGATATCACTTCTGAGGATTTGATGCGGATGACCTTCCCATTTAGACTTCATAGTAGAGCCATGAGTTGGCACTGACAGTAAGGAAGGAAGTTCGCTAAGTGGGGAGATTTACGTTCACAGTTTCTACAAAGATTTTATCCCCAGCATAGAGCAGATTTGATGCAGTCTTGCATTTGAGATTTTTCAGTAGACCCTCAGGCGACATTGAGAGATTCATGGCTTAGGTTTATTGACCTATTGAGGAGATTTCCATATCACAGAATCTACAGGTCTGATCTTGTTCAGATCTCCATGAGGGGGTGACCTAGAGTAGATTGCATTAATCATTACCTTGTGTGGTGGTTCACACCAAAGTCCCGACATGGATTTATTTGATACCATCTTGGGAGCACTTTCAGACATTCCATATTCATCAGATGTTCTAGTCGAGACATCACATGAGGGAGATATGACACCAATTGAGTGTGTGGCAATTCATGCCTATTCACACAACATATACCAGTCAGAGGATGTGGATTCTACAACATTTCAGATGACGGACGTGTTGACCACCACTGTGCGTTCCCAAAGCTGTACATTGGTCGAGTTCTCCTTGGTTTTACAGCCAGATTTTGAGCCAGTCCCGTACTTTCATGTCAAAGATTCTTGGATTCTAAATCTTCTAGTATCCAAAGAAATGGAAGAGGATCCCACATTTCAACCGTCCTTTAAGTTATTTCAGTGTCCATGTCCCATTTGGATCCATCTCAGCATAGAGAGCTTGATGAGGGACATCATTTTAATTTAACAGACCTAGATAGTCCTATCTTTTAGGCATATGTCCTCCCAATTGATGATGTCAATACATTTTTGGAGGACATGATTATTGGCAGTATAGATCCCAAGTTCGATTCTAATTTCTTTTTTTGTACTGACGAGCCTGCATCACTCCCCAAGGGTTATCTACGGGAGGATGCATTATGTCCCGTGTATTCAGTTTCGCTCCCTGGACGTGATTCTGATCTGTCGGATCACAAGATCGAGCCATCGGTTACTTCTGATTTCACAGATATTGATTTTTCTCACCTCGACGACCCTCACAAGGATGACCCGATCTTTGAGGTATTCGATGATTTTACAAATTTTCTACATTACATGCATCAGGTATCAGCCTTTTTAATGAGTCTCCTAATCATGTCCTTCCATAACTTTTTGAGATGGTGATTAACGTGAAGGATTCCACGGTTGATCCTTCTTTATCCACATTTGACTTCTTCGGTTCTGCCCGTCCACTCCATTATGATCTTGATCTGAAACATTCTTTTGTGCTACCGGAGCCTGATTTCATTCTCCCATATCTTTGCCCAGTAGCAGACACCTGCCAGATTGTTTACTTGGGTGTCATAATCTACATTGTTGAGTACGTTGTTGTTCTCCCACCGAGACAACAACGGCAGTATGGTATTCACCTCGCAGATAGCGCCTGAACCTTGATACTACATTATTCTAGCCTTTGCACCCAGCTAGGGGCATAAACTCTAGTGCTTGTTGATGGGCACCTCAACATTGTCTTACTTGCATAGATCCATTATGTCCATATCATACATTCTTTCTGTCTAACACCCCATCTCCATCCTATGATTATGCTATACTTAGGGTGCACTTTACCTTAAGTATAAGGGGTGTCAGATTTTTTATTATTCTTTTGATTCATTTTACCTACGTTTTGCTGCCTATACTTAGGGATATTTTACCCTAAGTATAGAGGAGGTAGACCCTATACATTCTAACCCTTGGTTTTCCCCTTATGTACAGTCTTCTATACTTAGGATTACTTGATCCTAAGTATAGGGGATCACAAATCTTTATTATTTTATTCTGTTATTTGTCATTGTAGTATAGCATTCTTTTTACTTCTCAATACTCAGCACGAGTTATGACTTCCTTTATCTCTTTCTGATCACTATGAGGACATAGTTCGAGCTAAGTACAGGGGTGTTGCATATATTGTATATATACTTTAGCCATAACTCATACTTTTATATTTTAATATGGCTAAAATAATGTATAAATACTTGTAAAATTCAGTAAAACCAACTAATAAAAAGATGCATATATTTCCTCAAATTTCTTTTTATATATTGATTAATAAGTCAGATTAAAATATTTTGAAAAAAAATTAAAAGTAGTTTTCAAATCTATTTGAAAAATTTTTGAAAATTATTTGAAAATGTTAGAAAAATATTTTCAACCTTTGTAAAAATATTTTGGCTTGTAAATTTTTTTCTTTGTACGAAATAAAATTATTTTATAAAATGATTTGAAAATGTTTAAAAATTTATTTTGAAAAAAAATCTATATATATTGTTTGAAAAATATTCGCAGAATAGTTTTCAATTTTTTTTAGATGTTTATAAAATTATTTGAAATTATTTTGGACTATAGTTTTCAAAATTATTTGTAAAATTATTTTCAAATAAGTTTGAGGAATATATGCATCACACAAAAAAATATATTCCAATTGTATATATATACTTGTGTAAATTACTTATCTACCTAATTCCTGTAATCAATTAACTCATTCCTGTGTAAATATTTGTAACGTTTCTACTAACCCTAATCCTTATTAAAAAATAAAAACATTTTTTTATATATACATGTATATATTATTAACCTTTTTTCATAAAAAATCCCTTAAAACTACAAAAACCAAATTCTATAAAATTTACATAATTTTAAAAAATCTCATTTTGATGTGTATCATTTTTCAAAAATTCATAAAAAGTTCAAAATTAGAAAATTGTTTCAAAAAATCGCTTTCTTGCATTGTACATATTTCTTGCATTTGCATGTGCATTTTTTGGATAATATTGACATTTAAACTAAGTTTGGAATAAAATTGAAGAATGGAGCTTAGTTGGACCTTAATCCACTTAATTTCAGAGGAACCTTATAAGAACTGGAGTTAAGACTTTTCTGGACCTAGTGATTTAATTCTTTGAGTCCGTAAGACTGTGTTCACGTGTCTTCTTGATTAGTCTAAGTATAATATTTAACAACACAGGCATGATTCTTTCAGACAGTGGCTTATCTTAGACAAGAACTCTACACGTAGCTCTTCATAGAGGAGGTAGTGAGGGGACATAATCTTTTGGCTTGAGGTAGCATACGAGGGTAGTACATCTAGGTGGAACCTCTTGTCCTCCTCTAGGGAGGGAAGTGTGTCTCAACCTGATCTAGTGATGTTGAGGTCTAAAGACATGATGTTGTGGGGTTATAATAATGCTTCAAAAGAGGGATAGTCTATTGGCTCCAGAGGAAAAACTCCTTATGTACATGTTTCACCTTGTATATATTTTCAAAAAAATGAAAAAAAAGAAGAAGAAAATGTAGAATCTCCAAAAGTGGACAGGCCTGATTGAAAAGTAAAATGCTTGTCGAAGTGTATATACAAGTGAAAAAAAGGGACTAAGAGCTTCAAAGTCAAATTTTGTAAGCTTGTAACGGATGACTTGGCTACACTGGTAATAATCGAGTTTTGGTGAGGTCAAAATATGTCTCACACAAGGCGGAGACAAAGTCATTGTGGTGACCACTCACGAAACCCCAATTAGTCAACAATTAACCCACAACAATGATCAAACAATGAAAAGCAAGTTGTGGAGTTAAAATTTATTATAACTCTACAAAAAATGTATATAGTGCAAGTAATGTAGAGGTTGAACACAGGGAACAAGCAGGTAGATAAGGGCAATGAATGCTAAAAATGAATGTGATGTATTTGTCTATTTGTGTTATTTTTTGTGGGGTTTTAATTATATATTTTTGATTGATTTTATATTTTTATATTTTAATTTTCAATTTTATGATTTTATATTTTCTTTTTTTATATTTTTAGATTTTCTTTTTCTTTAATTAAAGCTATATAGAATATATATACAATATAGGTAAGAGAGAGATATGATATATATGTAAAAATAGGCAAAATATAGGAAATAAATATTTTTATGTTTTTATATTTTTCTAAAGCTTTTTATGATTTTTATGTATTTTTCTTAATTTTTTGATATTTTTAAACTCCAAAAATACTCAAAATAGGGAATCAAGTATGTACTCGAAATTAAAATGGAGATGAAAAATATCAAACAGAAACCGAAATTGTCCAAAATATTTTTAAAATAAAGATAATAAAATATAGAAAAATCATAAACAAAAAGTGTAATTTTTGGATTTTTTAAGAGTTTTTAATATTTTTATAGAGGTTTTAGGGGATTTGCAATTTTTATGAGTTTCTTTTATATTTTTTAGTGATTTTTTGTCTGAAGTTTTAAAATACTTAAATAAATATGAAATATATTTTTTTTGTATTTTTTCAAATAAGGACAAAAATACAAGTTTTTGATTTTTTTTATAAAAACTAAAAAGACTCAAAAATATAAAATAAAAGTATGACGTGCAAATGCAATGTAACATGAACACTATGCTATTTTTTTAGAATTTTTAAAGGTTTATAGATGTAGGAAATAAAGAGATATAACATAGAGTAACTACATTCCTGGCAGGGGTATTTTTAATAATAGATGAAAGTGCAGGGACCTGAGTGTAAATTTCAGGGAAAATTGTAACACGATATTTAAATTCCTGGACCAAACACAAAATCCGAAACTCGCGAGGGATTCTCTGCAAAGTCTCCAAAATCACGTGCCTGAACACGTGCTCTAGTGGTAGGGACTGAAACGTAATTTTCCAAACACCTGAGGGATAAATTGCAAAATGTCCCAAAAAGATATAACTGAATAAAATATTTTTGGACCAAAGTTAAATATGCAAAACACAAGGGGTCCAGTCGCAAAATGTCCACCCACGTGATGCGTCACGTGAGGTGACATGGCGTGGACCCAAATGTAAATACGGGAAATGTAGGGGTTTTTTGCAAATTACACAAAATATAAATAACTACAAATGAATGTTTAAATCTTAAAAAGTAAATACAAAAAGGCTCTTAGGCTAAATATGCAAAATACCCAAGGCGGGCACGATGTGATGGCAGATATACGTCCCCTTGCCACGTGTCAGTGCGAGGCATGTTGTTAACAGTTTGCAATCCGACGGTTTGGATTAGATCGCCCGAAGACAGTCAACGGTCGGCACACAGCTAGATCGGATGGCTCACGATCGAACTGGGGCTTTCTCCCGATATGACGACACAAAGAGGCTGGTGAAGAATGGGGAAGAACAGCTGGTCATGCGAGCTCTCCTTGTCAAGATCTTCCTCTCTGACGTCCGTTGCGGCTCCAAAAATGCCCAACCATCTCTTTCAGGTTTCTCCAGATGTGGGAATTCCCAAAATGGTTGGAGGATCGTTGTAGCTCGTCTACGACGGCAGCGGAGCTTCGGTTCTCCAGGTACCTCCGGCGGGGGGTAAAAGACTCCCAGATGTGTGTGAAGCACATGTTCCTGCTAGAAAAGAGTTAGGGGTCGAGGGCAAAGTGCCTAGACCCCGCAAGGTGGAGAAAGGGGGCATAGGTTGTGATATGGTATCTCACCGGAGTGAACTCCGGTGAGGGGAGGACGATAGATGGTTGATCGGCTAAACAACGAAAGGAAATGCTAGAATGGATCCTATGACTATGGTGAAGCTAAAACATGCAAGAAAAATAAGTAGAAAAGGGGCCTCACTTGATCGGAGCCAAGGAAGACTAACCTCGACACCGGTGGCCGGTGAAGGTGGTGGAGACTGCCAAAGCCTTCATCGTGGCTCGCTCCGAGCAGCTGAGGTTGCGCCTATCATACGCAGGGGTCCAAAACAACTCAGATGAACACTAGGATAGGGAAAAGGGGGTTCAAATTCGAAAGATGCTCAAAGAAGGGTTTGTGTACAACAAAGTCGAGGGGATCCAAAGATCGATGAGATGGCAGCGATTCAGTGGTGCAATCCCCAAGGAAAGAGGCAGGCATGCGAGACCAATCCTCGAGGACAAAAAGTCGAGAAGTAATCGATGCCAAAGGATGCATGATGTGGTCCCAAAAAATCGAGAAAATGGTGAAAAACGTAGCTTCGACAAGGAGTAGACCTCGGTCAGAGAGTTGACCGAGGTCAACCAAAGGACGGCTCTGGTTGGTCCACGTGGACCAACCAGAAAATCCCCTAGAAGAAAAGATATGTTAATTAGTTTAAAAATAATAAATGATTTTATTAATTTTAGGTTATTAAAAGAAAAATCTTTATTATTTTATGAAGTATTTTATGATGATTTTTATTTTTTTGATGTATAAAATTACATGTTATCTTTTAAGTGCTATATACATGTATATTCATCTATATATTTTAATGTTTTATTTTTATTTTATATTTTCAATTTTATTAATTAGGTTTATTATTTTATGTATTTATAATTTAATTTTATATACTTGAATATATTTTGTTTTATTTTTTTGATATATTATATACAATTAAATAAATAGATGTATAATCTATATGAATTTAATGGGGATCCCCCTTGGGGCAGCCGACAATGGCTGCCCCCGCACCGGTTTAGGCATTTTTTTTTGAAAAATATCGCTATGTATATTCATCCCTATATCCCTCCTATATGCCATTCGAATTTCTTCAGAAACAGAGACTCCTATGGCCTCCATCGAGATGGAATCGATTTAAAAAATCTTGTTACCATTAAAAAATGATTGTCTGGATGGAGGTCGTAGGAGTCTTTGTTTCTGACGAAATTTGAATGGCATATAGGAGGGATATAGGGATGAATATACATGGCGATATTTTCAAAAATAATAAAAAATGCCGAAAACGGCATGGGAGCAGCCATGTTGGCCGCCCCAAGGGGGCAGCCCCATTAAACTCAATCTATATAGGTATACTTATTGGTATTTCATCTATGTGTTTTATACAAGTATTTTATTTTAATGGTTTCTTGATGTTTTTATTCTTGTTTTAATATCCACATATATTATAAATAATATTTACAAAATTATAAAAATATAAAATTATAAAATAATGAATAATAAATAAAATGAATATTTTAATGGGTATAAGTATACAAAAAGGGGTCCAAAACCTAACTTTCAAATCGTAACTCAAAAAAATATGAAACTGTCTCATAAAATAGCTTATTAAATGCTATATACAATTAAAGATGATTTTAATATATTTTGAGTTTTTATTTGAGAGATGTGGGTCTGGGAAATTAGAGTTTTGGAAACTTATTCTAAGTATATTTTGTACATTGTATATTACTTTTGTATGAAATTAATTTGTTATTTTTATATATTTAATTATCTACAACTTTCATGGTTCAAAGTTTTTTTATTTGAGGTATAAAAAGTGTAACTAAAAATAGGTCCGAAAAATGACTAAGAATAAATTAAATAAAAAGGGGTTTTTATTGGATTTTGGCCCTTATCTCCCCCTAATTTATCCCTGATCGACCTAACCATCTAGATGCCTAGGTCTTGAGGTTTTGGGTCATAAAACATTTTTAATATTTTAATATTTTTCTTTTATTTTCTTTATTCTATAATTTTGGCTTTAAAAACCGTATTTTATACACTTTTAACAACAATGGATGGATGATAAATGCTTGAATTAAGGCTATTTGCACGCATTTATTAGGGTTTTTTAGGCCAAAATGATAGAATAAAGATGATGAAACAGAGATTCATCATCCCCTTATACTGTCCTTTGCTAGTCCCCAGCCAACACTTATGCAATAAGTGTAGAGAATGAAAAACAAAGAAAAGAAAAAGAAGAAAGATGGATTAAATTTAATTATCAAACTTGTCTTCACAAAATCAAAGTTTGGAGCTTAAGTCGGGCCTTTGGAATTTTAGTGCAGGCGAACCTTAATGATAACCGGATTTGAAATCCAACCACGTTCGAGAATCCCAAAACTATGCTCAAGTCTCCTTAATATCCATGTATTATGACTATGAATCTAACTCGTACAGAGTAAGTGATGGCGGCTCTCCCCAACTGAAATGACAAAGAGACTGACTTCTCCAATATGACAACCCAATGATTCCCCAATCCAATAACTCATTCAAAAAGATTTTCCAGCTATTTTTCAAACATTTTGCAAGAACATTAACACTTGATTTATTAATCAGTAAATACAAAAGAATTTGAGGAATAATCAATGTATTTTTATTAAGGTTTTTAATGAATTTTATAGGTGTAATTAGCCATACTTATTAATAAAAATACAAAGGTATGAGTTATGACTCAAGTATATACACAATATATACGACCCCCCTATACTTAGCATGAGCTATGTCCTCATAGATCAGAGAAAAAAGAGAAGACATAACTCGTACTGAGTGTAGAAAAATCTAAAGAATAAACAAATGGAGAAATGAATGAACGAATGAGAAGTTGATCGTCCCCCCTATACTTAGGATCAAGTAATCCTAAGTATAGTAGACTGTACACAAAGCAAGGATGGTCAAGGGTGGGAATGAATAGATCGTGCTCAGACTGTCTCCCCCTATACTTAGGGTAAGATATCCCTAAGTATACGGAAGAAGAGGAGACAGTGGAGAGGATCAAAGAATTGAAAGGACTCGGGGTACACACCCCCTATACTTAGGACAAAGTACGTCCTAAGTATAGAAGACTGACAAAAAGAGGCAATACCTTTCTGGTAGAAAAAGAAAATAGAAAATGAAAAGGAGAAAACAAGAAAAGAGATGAAAATATGGAAGATGATAGAAAAGGATGTACACATCACTCCCCCATACTTAGGGTAAAAGAAGCCCTAAGTATAGGCAACAATAGGAGTGATGAAATGGAACGACGAATGAACACTCGGCTCATCCACCCCCCTATACTTAGGATAAAGTACGTCCTAAGCAAGGCACACACACGAGAATGGGGTGGATGAGGAATACGGTAGAGGGACAGAGATGAATAAAAGTGAATATAAAATGAAGATGGATGTACAAAGAATCAAGAAGGTCGAAAGAAAACCTTCTTGCGAGACCACTGAGGAATAGATCTAATATGGTGCAGGTCGACTTTGGGGTCCTCCGATGACAATAACCGATCAGAGTCGATAGTGTGAAGATCCTCGGTGGTCCTAGGCTGTGAAGGCACAGACAGATCATTGGAAGAAGTACATCTAGGTCTGGCCTTGGGAATCTTGTTGATGTAAAAGTGAAATGGGATGACCTCATCATCGAAAGAAGTATAGTCAGTGTCATTCTGCAAGGTCTCGTCCAGGTCAAAACCAAAAAAGGAACGAACTCATCAATGGAAGTAGTCGAATCATGTTCATCCTCAAGAATCTCAACTGCATCATCTTTTTCATCAAAAGGCCCGAATTCCTTAATGAAAGATAAATTCGACATTGGTCTCATCAATATCTAAGTGAATAGGAGCAGACTCATCAGTAAAAGTAGTCAAGTCATGTCCGTCATGTCTAGTCTCTGAAGCTGCCCTCTATTTTATGGTATCGATCGTGTAAATCCTGCAGATGTCATCAACACAACGCCAAGTCCAAGAAGAAGGAACTCCGAGGTCCATGCTTTCCAAGTCTTCCTCCTCTGAGAGGATTTCTTGGGTCTTAGTAGAATCCAACATACAACAAAACTCTCTGATCGTCTCATCAAGGTCATGGTCCTCAGTATCAACCAAGATAGGTGAAGGCACATCATGTGCAGGTCTATGATTGGTAGTGGGTGCAGTGATCAACACTTCGCTCTCGTCAACAGGATGGAAGAGAATCTCTCTTGATCCATAATCAATAACGACCCTCGTAGAGGCGAGGAATGGTCATCCCATGATGATTGGAGAGTGCTCCCCTGTGGAGGTTTCTATGGGCAATAGGACAAAATCAACATTGTTGCTCGTGCCCTGAATCGAGATGACGGTGTTTTCAAGGATACCCTTTGGCCTCTTGATAGATCCAGCAGCAAACTGTATTATTATCCTGGTCTTCTTTAGAGGCCTTAAGTGAAGAGACTATAACAACGAGAAGGGTAATATGCTAATCGAAGCACCACCGTCAAAGAGAGTGTGATCACATGTGAAGTCAGAGATGGTGCAGCTAATGAAAGGTGTGGCAGAGTTCTTTTTCCTAGGTATGGGGCAGTGTGTGATGGCGTGTGCAGTGGCCATGGTCAAGATATGACGCTCAGATCTGCACCTCCGCTCTCTCTTCTTATGACGAGGAGTAGATAATTGGATCATGGCCTGACGAAGAGGGGCATCAATGATCTCATGAATAACAACCACCACTTCAGGTTCAATCAACATTTTTTTTGAATTTTTGGACCTCCTCCATACAAGGAAGGAAGTCGAAATAAGCATCTACATGAGGAATGCCAAGAGCAGTCTGTACAACGGTATCCTCAGGGTTAGGGATGAGACAAGATGTGAGAGATTGTGTGGTCAAATGATCTGGCAAGTGGGCCCTCTCTTCACAGTCTGACTCAACCAAAGGTCTCCTGAACTCTCTTTGGATTTTTAATTTTTTCTCATTTTTTTATTTTTGATGATTGCAATCTGTCATGATAATCCTCAAATGAATACGAATCCTCAAAGAATGGAACATCATGCTGGATCTTATTTACGCTAAATATATCATTCATCTTCAAGTCCATGTGCTTCATCATCTGATTCAAGGTCTCAAGTGTGGACATCATCAGAGGTGAATTCAAAATCTCAGGATCGGGTGTGTCGAACATGGGTGGTGGGTGTGGGAAAAAATCACAGTCCGAATCACGATATTCTATGAAGAGTGGGTTGTCAAACTGTGAAGGTGATGGTGGTGGAAATGATTGATGAAGGTCAAAATCCGAATCCTGAAATAGTGGGTTGGTCGGATATGTACAAAAATTAGGAGAAAAGTCTTCCTGGAAAAAGTGAGGTGGACTGGCTAGAGTAAACGAGGGATCTACAAAGTCGGGATAAAATACGCTCCAGTCGGCCATCTCGAAACAAGTGGAAAATGATCGGGAGAACACGATGGTCAAATCAAGAGAAGTGAGAAAAAGGTGCAAATGCGCAGAAGCAATCTATAATGCACACAAAACAACCACAAGAAAACTCACACAAAACAAACCCTCAATTCACCTACTCAACTCGGTAGAGACGGAAAAGTCGGTATTTTTATCTTGTATGTTTTAGAGTTGGGTGAGAAGTCCAAAAGTTGTGCAAACACTTAGGAAGCTTGATAGGATTTGGGCACTAGTTCTTAGGGTGTGCGCAAGCAAGTAAAACGAAGACAATGGGGGGATTACACGCCCCAAGACAAGATTTTTATTTTTGGTTGATTTTAGGTTCAAGTAATGTTAGTAGTCCTAATTTTATTTGATTATCACTTTTTTGGATTTTTAATAAGAATGCATGCGCCTATCAAGGAGTCAATTCCTTTAAGCACGTAGGTAATCAAAATCAGAGGTAGAGAGGCAGAAAAGCAATGCAAACGGTAAAACGATGACGTATGTTAAAGCGTAAATGCTTACCTTGCCTACAACACTCTACATGCAAGGATGCTCAGAAGAATTGAAACCTATCTACATGCAAATTCAAGCGATGAAATCGCCTTAGGTTCAGAAATTGTTATTATCAGTAAGAACCAATGCTAATGACTTAGAATAGAACCGAAGTGTCCAGTCATGAAGTCTCCTCGATGCCCACCACAATGGGTCCTACAAGCGCTATATGGAGAACTCTCGTGGCGCAGGGGTTCTGAGACTAAGTGAGAAGCAGTTTGATATTTGACTAAGTCCAAACGTATCTATAGGAGCATGCAATGGTATTACGTGATTGGACTTAATCTATCGTCAAGCAATCCTAAAGCTAAGGGCTCAATCACACAAAATAAAGAAAACAAAATCGGAAAACAAAATGAAACGGCGATGAAAATCGACAGAAACTGCGGTGAGCCCCCAAGTGAACAATCACTTGGAAATTGGGCCCGAGAGTCCAAAGTCCTGAGTACCTATTATTACAATAATAGTGGTCTCTCTCTCACAAAAATTACACTAACAAATAAATACACAAATGCTCAAAATGCAGTTGTCTTCTCAAGCCCTCCAATCCTCCTTTGATGCTAGGTCAGAATCTCACACCGCCTTTAGGTGGGTGCGTAGGCGCCTTGGGTAGACAACCTTCCTCGATCCACGGTTCCTCGCACAAAGTCAACAAGAGAGGGTAATTAGACAACTCAAACAATCATATCAAATAAATGAGCCAATAAATAAGATAAAAATATAGACAAATGTCACACTAAAAAATGAATCCCGAACTAAACGATGTTGCTCCTTGGCAACAGTGCCATATAATAATCAAGTTTTGGCGAGACTCGAAATATGTCTCACACAAGACAGAGACAAAGTCGTTGTAGCGACCCCTCACAAAACCCCAAATAGTCAACAATTAACCCACAAAAATGATCAAACAATGAAAAGCAAGATGTGGAGTTAAAATTATTATAACCCTACAAAAAATGTGTATAGTGCAAGTAATGTAGATGTCGAACATAGGGAACAAGTAGGTAGATCGGGGCAATGAATGCTGAAAAATGAATGTGATGTGTTTTTATATTTCTATTTTTTGTGGGTTTTTAATTTTATATTTTATTTTCATTTTTGATTTTAAATTTTTTATTTTCAATTTTCCGATTTTATATTTTCTTTTTATATTTTATATTTTAAGATTTTCTTTTTCTTTTATTAAAGCTATATAGAATATATATACAATATATGTAAATGAAAAATAGGATATATATAGGCAATATACATGAAATAAAATATATTTTTTCTTTTTATATTTTTCTATTTTTTTATTTTTAGATATTTTTACTATTTTTTTTAGTATTTTTAAAGTCCAAAAATACTTAAAATAGGGAATCAACTATATACCCAAAATTAAAATGGAGATGAAAAATATCAAATAAGAACCAAAATTCTCCAAATTAATTTTAAAATAAAAATAATACATAAGAGAAAATTCAAAAATAGAAAGTGTAATTTTTGGATTTTTTAAGAGTTTTTAATATTTTTATAAAGGTTTTAGGGGATCTGCATTTTATATGAGTTTTCTTTCTTTTTTTAGTGAATTTGATCTGAAGTTGTAAAATACTTAATTAAATATGAAATAGACTTTTTTTTCAAAAAGGTTTTATAATTTTTATGGGTTTTCTTTTGCAAACAGGGACAAAAATGCAAGTTTTTTATTTTTTTAAATAATAAAAAAGTCTCAAAAATGTTAAATAAAAGTATGTCATGCAAATGTAATGTAACATGAACACTATGCTATTTTTAAAAATTTCTGGAGTTTTATGGATGCTTGAAATAAATAGATACAATAAAGAGAAAGTACACTCCCTACAAGGGTATTTTTGTAAATTGATGAAAGTGCAGGAACCTGAGTGTAAATTTCACAGAAAATTATAATTCAATATTTAAATTCCTGGACCAAACACAAAATTCAAAACCCACGAGAGCTTCTCTACAAAGTCTCCAAAATCACGTGTCTGAACACATGCTCCACTAATAGGGACTGAAACGTAATTTTCCAAACACTTAGGGGCTAAATTGCAAAACATCCCAAAAAGATATAATTGAATAAAATACTTTCTGGACCAAAGTTAAATATTCAGACCATAAGGGGTCCCATCACAAAAATTCCACCCACGTGATGCATCACGTGAGGTGACGTGGCGCAGACCCAAATGTAAATACGAGAAATGCAAAGGGGTTTTGCAAATTACACAAAATATAAATAACTGCAAATTAATGTTTAAAGCTTAAAAAGTAAATACAAAAAGCTCTTGGCCTAAATATGCAAAATACCCAAGGCAGGTGCGAGCCTATGGCAAATATGCATCCACTTGCCACGCGTCGATGCGAGGCATGCTGATATTAGTTCATGATCTGGCTGTCTGGATTAGATCGCTCGAAGACGATCAACGGTCGACGCACGGCTACATCGGATGGCTCACGATCGAACTAGGGTTTGCTCCTGATCTGACGACAGAAAGAGGCTGACGAAGAACGGGGAATAATAGTCGGTAATGCGAGCTCTCCTCGTCAAGATCTTCCTCCTCCGATGTCCGTTGCAGCTCCAAAAATTCCCAATCGTCTCCAGTAGGTGTTCTCTAGATGTGGGAAGCCTCAAAATGGCCGGAGGATCGTTGTAGCTTGTCTACAATGCCGGCAGAGCTTCGGTTCTCCAGGAACCTCCGAGGGGGGGGGGGGGGGGGGTTAAAAGACTCCCTGATGCGCATGAAGCACTTGTTCCAACAAGAAAAGAGTTAAGGGGTCAAGGGCAAAGTGCCTCGACCCCACAACGGGGTGAAATGGGGCATAGGTTGCGATATTTGAAAGATCAAATACGGCTCCATATGAACTCAAATTGAACCAAACTCACTTCCACTATACTCTAAATTAAGTTATCTTTCAAATGGTTGTGACTTCTTAATTTTTGGAGTTACTACTAAAAAGTTAGTTTTCTGGGTGTTTTGTGCAGTTTTACCACTTACATATTTGTATATTTAATTCATAATTATTTTTTATACATAATGTATATAATTGTAAATATTATTTTCATTAAAAATAAAATAAAATATATAATAAAAGTAAAAAAAATAAAAATTATTTCTTTATTTGTACATCTGTATATTGTATTATATATACACAATATTTGTATACAATTAATTCCCTTATATAAAAATCAGCAAAAATAAATATCTAACATTAATTATTTAATTTAATTTAATTACGAAACTTTTATTTTGATTTAATAATTTAATTCATTATTTGATTTAAAAACCAACCTTGTATATGAGATATGGTTCCGTACCTTTATTAGCCACTATTAAGGTGGCTACTTAATTTTTTATAAATTAATTTTTTTATTTAATTATTTAATTCCAAATTTCGTATTTATTTAATTAATTTAATTATTTTATTAATTTCACCACTAAACTCCTTCCTTAAGTGTATATACCTTCCTTTTTTATTTTTCTTCTCTCTTTATTGGTCCCTTCCTCCCTCATTCATTCTTGATCAATCTTTGTTGGAGAGGAGCCCGATCTCCGAGAGCCATCTTGTTGAAGAAGAGTGTCCAACCATCGATTCGTCTAGTGACAACGCATAGGCCCTCATCGAGGCCATCACGGCATATCCGATCCCGAAATGAGATCCAATTTTTCTGTCATTTTTCTTAGATAAACCTTAGATTTAATTTTTGTTCCGTGATTACTCTTTAGATATTGAAAATCTCAAAAACTCCACCACACATAATTCGCTTCCAAAATCGATATTTCATCTCATCTCGCGATCCCTCCATTTCAAGTTCTACCTCACGCAACCACACACCTCCGACCACGCACGGTGGTCGGAGATCTGGATTTGTCTCTTACCGCTCCAAGATCCGCAACCGTTCATACATCCCATTTTGTTTATAAATAAATGAAATAACAAAACACATATAATTTTTCTCTCGCTAAAATTTATTTTGCAAGAAAATTAAAAAATATATATATATAATATAAAAAAATTATTCTCTGTTTACAGACTCGTTTCTAAAAAAATAAAATTTTATCTACTTCTTGTTTACATAAAAAAATAAAAACAAAAAAATAAATCTACGCTAGTGTTCGTACTCCAGCCCAGGCCTCCCAGCCCCTAACCGGCTCGCCTCCTCGCCTCGCCCGTGACCTCCAGCACGCGCAACGTTCGTCCCCCGTGCCTCTGACTTCCACATCGCCAGACCTGCTCCACAGACCTGCTCCGTGCGTCGCCGCACGACGTGACGTCCTCCCACTAGATCCGCCCGCGACCGGCTAGCCTCCTCCATCACCCAGTCCCAACCTAAAGGCTCCGCGCGGCGTGACCCGCTGCCACCCCAGGCGCCTTCCCCCCTTGCGTGGCCTGCTCCACCGTTCATTGTGCGCCACCCTCCACAGCGTGGCCGCCGTCACCGAACCCGATCCTCCCATGCCAAGGCCACTCCAACGGCGGCGGCATCCACCTTCTATGCTTGAAGACCAAGAAACCAAACAGCAACCCTAGGTTGGGTTTTTAATTTTAAAAAATTGGAAAAATTACATAGTTTCCCTTGGAAGTTTTCATATTTGCAAAAGAGCCCCCACCTAAAAAATATCTTTGGGTAACTTCTGCTTTTTACCTGCGAGTTTATTATTATTATTATTACATGTTCTGCAAAAACTATTCAATAATTACATTTTGGTCCCTTTATATCAGACTTTAATTTTCTTGCTATTCTCATCAAAATAATATTTTTATTGTTCTAAAAAAGACTCAAAAAAATTGTGTAAGTTCTTGCTGTAGTGTTTTACATTGTATAAATTTTTCATTGCATTTTTTCGCCATTTAATATATTTAAAAAACTCAAAAACAAATTTTTTTGTCTGCCGGAAATTAGAAGATTCATAAAAATTCGAAAACTTGCTTAAAAATTCCCAAAAAATTACTATCAATGTATTTTTTTCTTTTAATTTCTATCCAATTTTGGTGCGTAGATCATTTATAAACTCAAAAAAATGTGTAAAAAAACTAAAAATATTATAAAAATTGTAGAAAATCCTAGAAAAATCCAAAAATTGCGATTCCAGTCTCTGTTTGTAGATATGTATTTGTAGTTTAACTTAAAAATAAGTTCAAGGTATTGGGCACTTAAAGTGTTTTTAAGTTGTAAAATACTCTAGGTTGTGCATTGTTTTCCCTATTTTCTACTATTTGATTTTTATAAAATCGCAAAAACATCAAAAAATCGAAAAAAATTAAAAAAATATCTTAAAACTTATAAAAACAAAAACATTTTCTCTATAATTTTCTGGACAGTTTTGACTATCTGAAAAATACAAAAAGAGTGTGGTGTGTGTGTTTTCATCCATTTGTGTATATTGTCCCTTGTGCTTGATTTGAAAATAAGAAAAATAAAAATTCAAAAACCCCTAAAAAATTATCTTGAAAATTTGACTACATAGTTTTTAAATTGTGCTCCTTGTGTTCGACCCTGGTTGCTATACTAGGTAAATTGAATAGCGAAATCGCTTACATTTCTATGTTTGATTTTGTCTTAAGTGGTTGCATAATTTTTTCCATTGACCGCCCTTGGTGATTCGGGTAACAACAACCCTTGTTTATTTCATACATAACCTGAGTTGTCAGGCGTGTCATCAGAATGGCGTCGTTGCTGGGGAGCATGTCTTTGTAGTCATTTTTCACTTTTGTACTATTTGCCTTTATAATATTATAATTGTTTTCTGACCATCGCTTGTGCGAGGAACCGCTTGGAGTGTCCTTGTATTCTTTTTGAAGAACTTGTGTAGGAGGAAGAGCAGAAGAAGAAAAGAAGGCAGTCTTGATATTTTAGAGAACATTTTGACATTATTGTAATAATTTAGACTGTGAACACTTGTGGACTTGGACATTTCTCAGGGTCTATTTCGCCAAGTACCAGTGCTATTGGGAGACCCCACCGTTGTTTTTCACATTTTTGATTTCAGCGCCATAACTTTCTGTTTGATTCTCGTGGATTTAACCCCTAGACGTAGGATTTTTTGTTGATTGTGACGTAAATAGCTAAGTCCCAACACCTAATTGATTATTTGTTCCTATTAAACATAATTGACTTGGCTAAAAAAATAAAATTGAAAAAAATATTTTAATTGAATTTGAGACCACACGTTGTGAGGAGTCACATGCAGCGCTAGCAAGACCTGTTGTGGCGGGCACCAAGTGACTCCCAAGATCGGACTCTGGACTCGATTCGATTAGCTAACTATTATTCTTCATGATCAATAGAAGTTGCTCATCTAAGATCGATTTTCTCATACATCATATAGTAAGTTTACTTTCTGTATTTCATTAATGCGCGGATCATACTGCATATAGAGTGCTAGAGCAAGATACACATTTCTATCCCTAAATGCATCATTGTGTTTGACCACGCATCGGCTTTTTCGACTTCCTCCCCCTGTTTTTGGATTCAAGATAATCAAAGGAAATCGAAAAATTCGTTAGGCGTTCTTTGTTATTGAAAAAATTAAAAAAGTGAAAGCAATAAAATCTGAGACTGCTAATGCAAACTTGACCCTAAAACCCACCTCATCTAAAAACATTTGTTTTGGGGAGAGTCACTCCCTCATTGTTTGTTTTTCTTGAGCGAGAGAGTGATCCAAACACTATGATAGAGCCACACATGAATTTCCGTTAGACTACTGATTGTGGGGTTAGTCATTCTCCAATGAGGATATCTTCGGTAACCGGTAAAGCGGCCCGCAACATCCTTAACAGGGCGAGTTGATCGGGTGGTCGGTAAACGGTCCGCAACTTGTATTGGCAGGGAAAGATCTAGCTTTGGGATTGGGCCAGCCATCTGGGAGCATCGGGTTCCTAACATCTCGCTTAATCACTCTGCAAGATTGATTTATCACCTAAACTAAAACTGACAAGATAAACGACTGATTCTTTACGATCATCAGCTCGAGTTGAGTAGGTGAATTAAGGGTTTCACTTCTCATCTTGTTTGCTTACCAGATCTCATCCGCACTCATCCCCACATGACGATGATGGGCTAGAGGTCCCTTAGGCTGCCTTTGGTAGCACCGCTCTCCGGTACTTCGACTCATTCATCTAGCGAGGTTTTGGAAGCTCGGACCAGTACTCCGAACCTGAGTTCTATTCCACCCTCTTCTCCCTTGACCACCCTTCTTCTAGTCCTGAGGAGCCCGAGCAGAGACCTGCACAGCTATTTGTTCATCTGACGGCACCTGAGTTGGGGTCTTTTGCCTTTGTAGAGACCCGAGAGATGGCCAGTAGTGATGGACGAACCGATGGACAGCCTCAGAGTTCTACTTAGGTTCTAGATCAGGGCGCCATCAACAACATCTTGTTAGCCTCCCTCGAGATGATGTAGCGACTGATTCAGGATCAGGGAGCATTCATGGCAGAGGTCCGTCAGGAATTTGCACAAATGCGAGCCAGCAGAGGAGAGCCTCAACTGAGACTAGGCGGAGGAGAGATACACGTTGGTAGAGGAGGAGTAGGAGGACATCTAGAAGACCCACATGATCCACCCAGACCAGACAGGCCAATGAGGCAATTGCACAACCCTAGTGCAACCCTCACACACCGTTGGATACAGCTTCCAGCTATTCTAGGCGATTTCAAACTTCCACCCCAGACTATTCAGCTTTTACCCAAGTTCCATGGGCTAGGCACCGAGGAGTTGCATCTTCACCTGCAGGAGTTTGAGATGATTTGAAGTACTGTCCACAATTGATTCGTGGACGAGCACACCATCATGATGATGTCATTTCCTTTCTCTCTTGTTGATAGAGCGACCGACTAGCTGAAATATTTGGGGAGATTGATTACTTTATGGGAGCAGCTCCGGACTGAGTACTTGAATAAGTATTATCCACTTGGTCAGACTAATGCAGCAAGAGCTTTGATCAACAACTTCTCCATGATCCCGAACGAGCAATTTCATGAGGTATGGGATCGATTCTGTAAGCTCATTGACGGGCGTCCACATCATGATATATCCAAACCCAATCTTGTCCAGAGCATCTTTTGTGGGCTGACACCAGAGCTACAAGAGCTTGTCAATGCTTCTTGTAGGGGCTCCTATTTCACCAAAGATGAAGATCAGGCCTAGGCTATCTATGAGGAGATGGCTGAAAACTATACAGTGATATCCCATACTAGGCTCTACACTCAAGGGAAGCCCTCACCCCAAATAGTGTCCTATCAGAGGATAGCACAGGTTGATTCATGTCCACCCATTTCTTCATCAGCAGCAGTAGCACAAGCAGAATCTTCAGCCGTTGATATGGGTATTATCAGCAAGAAGTTGGATCGCATAGAGATAATAGAGAAGAAGTAGTGCCAGGGCATGACTCAGATAGATCAATTAGTACGGACTCTTAGTGACCTAAAGACCCACATCTTGTGTCTCCAGGAGGTATAAGTGGCTTCTCAGCCTCATCCAAGGTCACGTGCTGATCGCAGCAGTAACAACTCTTCCCAGCACTCTGTTCAGTACTGCTAGGTTGCAGCACTCTGCCCAGAGCTGGTTCAGCAGTTGCAGCAGCACTACTCTCATCCACCACCATCTCAAGACACTCGGATGGTGGTGTATCAATCGGATCAGCCACTGGTAGTTCTTCCCCTGTCCCCTTATGAGCAGGAGCCGTTGATGGAAGTCAACAGGATTTGGTAAATGACCGGCAACATCCTGGGATACGCCGAGATCATCCTGGATTCAGGTGGTCTACCGGAGCAACCTCATCCTAGCAGTAGCCTCCAGCTACGGGTGGACAGAGCAGCCAGCAACAGAAGCCCCAGTACTCCCAGTCACAGAGTATTACTAGTCAGGTCCTCATCCCCTCCATCAGGGACAACAGTGGAGGTAGCAGCAGCCTCAGCAGTATTCTCAACCTCCCCCTCATAAGTACCAGAAGAGTGATGAACCTCCATTTCATCATCTTTATTCTATCATTTTGGCCTCAAAAACCCTAGTAAATGCATGTAAATACCTCTAACTCATGCATTTTAGCATTCATGCTTGTATGTGTAAATAATGTATAGAATACTGTTTTTAATGCCAAAATTATAGAATAAATAAAAGAAAAGAAAAAGAATAAAATATTGTAAATATTTTATGACCCGAAACCCAGAGACCTAGGCATCTAGATGAATAGGTCGACAAGGAATAATGTAGGGGGAGATAAGGGCCAGAATACAATAAAAATTCCTTTTATTCAATTCATTCTTTATTTATTTTGGGAACTATTTTTAGTTCCACTTTTTATACTTCAAATAAAGAAACTTTGAACATGAAAGTTGTAGATAATTAAATATAGAACTACAAAATTGGTTTCACGCAAAAATAATGTGCAGATGAAAAGTTCTGATCTGAATAAGTTTCCAAAACTCAACTTCCCAGACCTGTGTCTCTCAAATAAAAACTCAAAACATATCAAAATCACCTTCAATTATACATAACTTTTAGTATGCTATTTAATGAAGGTGGTTTCATATTTTTGGGAGTTACGGTTTGAAAATTGAGTTTTGGACCCCTATTGTATACTTGTATTGATTAAAATATTCATTTTATTTATTATTAATTATTTTTATAATATTATAATTATGAAAATATTATTTATAATATATGTGTACATTAAAACTGGAATAAAAACATCATTAAAATAAAAAAATAAAATACTTGTATAAAGTACATAGATGAATCACCTATAACTATACCTATGTAGATAATACTTCTATTTATTTAAATGTACATAATACATCAGAAAAATAAAATAAAAATACATTTGAGTATATAAAAATAAATTTTAAATTTATAAAATAATAAACAAAAATAATAAAACTAAATATATAAAATAAAATAAAACATTAAAATATATAGATGAATATACCTATATATAACCTACCTGTAATTTTAAACCTCTAAAAAATAAATAAAAATCATAATAAAATACTTCAGAAAATAATAAACATTTTTTATTCTACAATATAAAATTAATAAAATCATTTATTATTTTTAATCGAATTAATAAAACTTTTTACCAAGGAATTTTCTCAACCAGAATCCTCCGTTGGTTGACCTCGGTCAACTCTCTGACCGAGGTCTGCACCTGTGTCAGAACATGGTTTTGTCCAGTTTTTGTGGATTTATAGAGGCTCTTCCTTGCACTATCTCGTAACTCTTCCTTGACGACTTTTTCTCCTCGTTCATCCATTATACACACCCAGATGTTACCTTGACCATTGCATCGTTGATTTTCCTGATCTGCCTCGATCTTCCCAGCCGCTCGTCAACCCATTCAAATACCACCTCCTTCTTCCCTTTCGATTTTGAACCCCTTTGCACCAGCTTCTCTCTACCTTTTGTGCTCTATCACAAGAAGGAGGTGACAGCTCCTTCTGCAGGCCGTTATGAGGATCGACGAAGCGACGAGGCGGCTCCACCTACCTCCGCTGACCACCGGTGTTGAGGTTTCACCTCAGGTGATCCCACCTTCGAGGCTCCTTATTTTCCCTATTTTCTTTGCATTTTTTGTTTACCATAGTCATAGGAGTAGATCCTCCTCTTCCTTTTCGTGTTTCACCCATGGATTCACCTCGCAACACCCTCGCTGGAGCTGAGCTCGGTAAGCTCCCATTTACGCCATCTACGCCCATTCCACCCCGCTGCGGGGTTGAGGCAGTTTTCCCTCGACCCCTTCACCCTTTTTTTGCATGTCTCACGCAACCAAAGAGCCTGGGGCTCATTTTGGCTGCTCGTCGAGGTTCCCGGAGCCCCCTAGCTCCGTCACCATCTCGAGCGAGCTCCGACCGTCGCTAGAGGATTTTGGAGCCACTTGCACTGAGAGGAACATGCCAGGAGCAGTCCCATCTACTTTTGAGCTCAAAGGGAAGCCGGAGGAGGGAGATCGAGGGCAAGGATGGTCGCTTCGCCGGCAGCTCTTCCTTGTTCTTCCTCCTAGGACCCCACCGTTGGATCAAGGCCGGATCGCCCAGGTGTGCAACATCTGTTCGATCGAGTCCCTTGCTAGCCGTCGGATCATCAAGGAGCTTCTAATCCTGTCCGTGGAATTCGAATCGTCATCGACCATTGGATCTTCGACACGTGGCAAGTGAAGGAAAACCCGTCGTCGGATCCACTTAGCCTGGCTATTGTGCATATTCACCCCATGCCCTTTTTGTATTTAATATTCAACACGCAAACTTTAATTTGTAGTTGATTATTTTTGTAAAATTTGCAAAATCACCCCCGTAGTTGTCATATTTGCACATTGGTCCCTCGCCACATCACCTCACGTGACATGCGCACGTGAGGGCGGGAATTTTGCACCAGGAACCCTAGGCTTTTTGGTATTTATAAATAGTCCAGAAATTATTTTATCACATTGTCATCTTCTTGGTGACACAAATGAGCCCTAAGGTTTTTGTTAATTACGCTTAGGTCCTTGCCAGGCACTGATGAAGCCACATTTCATCATCTTTATTCTATCATTTTGGCCTTACAAACACTAGTAAATGCGTGTAAATAGAGCTAATTCATGCATTTTAGCATTCATGTATATGTGTGTAAATATTGTATAAAATGCGGTTTTTAAAGCCAAAATTATAGAATAAAGAAAAGAAAAGAAAAAGAATAAAATATTGCAAATATTTTATGACCCAAAATCCCGAGACCTAGGCATCTTGATGAATAGGTCGACCAGGAACAAAGTAGGGGGAGATAAGGGTCAGATACCTATACTATTTTATTCATTCTTTACTCATTTTGGGGCCTATTTTTGGTTCCACTTTTTATACCTCAAATAGAGAAACTTTGTACATGAAAGTTGTAGATAATTTAATAAAGAAAAATACAAAATTGATTTCACTAAAAATAATACACAGATAAAAAGTTATGGTCTGAATAAGATTCTGAAACTCCAACTTACCAGACCCGTATCTTGCAAATAAAAATTAGAAATGTACCAAACTCACTTTTAATTGTATATAGCATAAAATAATCTATTTAATGGAGATGGTTTCGTATTTTTCGGAGTTACGGTTTGAAAGTTGAGTTTTGGACCATGGTTCTATACCTGTACTGATTAAAATATTCAATTTATTCTTTATTCAGTATTTTTGTATTTTTATATTTTTATAATTTTGTAAATATTACTTATAATAATTATGTATATTAAAATTAGAATAAAAACCTAAAAGAAACACAAAATAAAAATACATGTAAATAAAATACATAGATACCTTACCTATATTTATACCTATACATTTTATACTTACATTTTATTAAATATACAAAATACATCAGAAAAATAAATAAAAATATATTTGTGTGTATAACAGTATTTTATGATTTTATAAAATATTAAATAAAAATAATAAAATTAAAATACACAAAAAAAAGAATAAAATATATAGGTATTATACCTATATGGGGCGAAAAAGACAACTTGTAAAAATATACTTCATAAAAATAATTAAAAATCACTATAAAATAGTTTATAAAATAATAAACATTTTTTATTTTATAACCTAAAATTAAATAATTCATTTACTATTTTTAATTCATTTTCTAAAACATTTTTTTCAGGATTTTTTCCTGATTGGTCCACGTGGACCAATCAGGGGACGGCCCCAGTTGACCCAGGTCAACTGGCCGTCCTACCCTCCTGTAGACCTTGTCAGAACTGCTGATACCCCTCATTTCTCGATTTTTTCGCTGCTTGTGTGTTGCTCGTGGAGGGTTGCTTCCTTCACGAAAGTTGTACCTGGTACCTTCTTGATCCTCACCGACCTATCAGATCCACCAAGATCTCCTTGGCGCACCCGTGATCGTGCCTCGAAACCCGTCACCTCGCCACCCTTCAAAACCAAACCCTTCATCCCCTTTTCGTTTTTGATCCTTCTTCCGCCAAAATCACCCGTAAACCCCTAGCCCTTCGTGTTCCTGGTGACAACAGGAGTCGAATCGAGCCGGGGTTCGAGTCTGTTGGTGTCGAATCGAAGTGATCCAACCCTCGCTGGAGCTCCGCCCGAAGCTATCCACTTTCGTCTCCGGTGAGATTCTCCCTCTTCTTTTTCCTTTTTCTTGTAGCCCTATCTTAGCATCGATTAGCATAGTCGTAGTTTAGATTTCTCTCGCATCATTCGCCGTGAATCCTCGATCCAAGCCCACGGCGGAGCTTAGCTCCGCCTCCACTTTCCGGTCACCCCCATCATCGACAACCGCCAAGATCACCCCCGTCTTCTTCCTCGTCGCTCCGTCATCACGCTTCACCCCTCCATCTTCCTCGATCTCGCCCAGATCGAGCCACTGAGCTCCACTCTCCGACGCTCATCGGAGCTCCTCGCCCGAGCCACCTTCCGCCTCCATCGCATCATCAGAACCCCCCTATTTTCTTCGCATGGTTTTTGCGCTTCTCACCTGCAGGTCAGAGCCCAAGAGGAGGCTCTATCGAGCCCCGACCATTCGGAGAAGCAACGCCCAGGTCATCTCCACCGTCCGGCCACGCCAAGCCATCTCAGGCTCGCTTGAGGCTTCCTTCAGACGCGGAGAAGCCCCAAGATCATTTTGCCCTTTATCCTAGGGCCGGAGAGGCCGTGTGTCGGCCGCAATCGCCCGCCAAAGCTCGCTAGAGGGGGTGTTCTTCGTGAACATCTCCCCACCGTCGGATCAGGAGCCCCCTCCAGACGCCACAGCTGCCGTCAGATCGCCAAGTGTCTCCCGTCGTCCAATCAACCATCCACGATCTAATCCCAGCTGCCCAGGACGAAGGGGCACGGGCCGTCCGATGCATGCCACGTGGATAAGTGGACCTTCCTCGGCCGCACGATCAGGACAGTGGGTATTTTGCATCTTAAACCCACGCGTTTTTGTATTTACGTTTTAAACGTGAAACTTTCATCTGCAGTTTAAAAGTTTTTGTAATATCTGCACTTAGGCCCCCGAACTTTCTTTATTTGCACTTCAGTCCTCGGCCACGTCACCTCATGTGACTGGGGCGTGTGATTTTTGGGTATTTTGCATTTTCGAACCTCAACTTTCATCTATTTGCAGTTATACCCCTGTGCGTAGTTATTCAAATATGTTTTTGGGATAATTGCATGTATGCCCTGCCGGATTTTAGTATTTGCAAATATACCCCTGTGAATGACAGATCACGTGTTCTGGGCGTGTATTTTGGTGAAAATTACACCTAAGCCCCTGGATGTTTTTATAATTGCATTTATACCCCTGTCAGGCTTAGGATTTTTGTGTGTTTGAGCTATTTATTTCACGCATCATTTAAGTGCTACAAATTCCACAAAAATTACATTAAGCTCCTGTATGCTTGTACTTTAATGTCATATTTTTAGTTTTTATTTTTTGTTGCATTTTTATATTTATTAAAAATAAAAAACATGCTATTTCAGTACTGTCTAGTTTAGAAAATACCAAAAAAATATTAAAAACCTCTAAAAATTCCAAAAAAAAATTACCTGTCGTGTATTTTAATCTATTTTAGTGTCAGTCCAAAAATCACTAAAAATCTCAAAAGAAAAACCTTAAAAATTTGAAAATACACAAAAACTTCCAACAAATATATAAAATCAAAGAAAACTCAGAAAAATGGAAACTCAAGTTCTGTAGGTTCTACATTTTATTCTATTTATTTTAAAATTAGTTTGGAAAATTTTGGTGGCTGTCTGATTTTTTAATTCCCATTTTACCCCCAGCCAGTAGTTTATTCCCTGTTTTCTTTTATTTTGCTAATTAAAAAATACCAAAAACATTCTGAAAATTAACAACAAATCACAAAAACAGTAAAAAATTATAAAAATACCAAAAAGATTTTATCTGAATTTTTGGCTATTTTTACATATTTTTGTAAATATTTTGTTATCCCTTTTATTATATTGCTTACATACTCCAATTTTGAAAAAAGAATAAAAAAATATAAAATAAAAAATAAAAAAATCAGAAAATTAAAAATCAAAGTACAAAATTAAAAATTAAAAAAAATACATAAAAAATATTAAATTAAAAACCCACAAAAAAATTAGATTGGCTAAGTAGTCTATTAGACCTAGATTTTGACTTTTGTCTTTACTCTACACCTTTGTTTCCTGTGTTCGACCCCTACTTGCTTGCCATTGTACATTTTTAGTAGGGAATAATATATTTTAATTCTTGCTCTTGATTGATTGATTGTGTGGGTTAATTGTTGACGAACGGGAAGGCTTGAGTAGCATCAGCGACAGTGAGTCGGATTTGTCAGACCACTTTTTAGCGGCTCTCACATCCTCATTTTTCAAATGGCGCCGTTGCCGAGGAGCATCGGCTTGTAGAGTACATTTGTGTATTTTATCTGCTTAGCCATTTTTGATTATTTATTTTTCTATTGCATAATTTGTTTGGAACTGTCTGACATCCCTTTCTTGTTTCCTTGCGAGGGACCACTGACCGAGGAGGATCGCCTAGGGGATCCTGAGCAGCCTTGGGAGGAGGAGCCGGCGATTCTACCCTAGCCGGCAGGAGAGAGCAGGAGGACTTGAGAGAGAGAGATTGATAGTTTTTTTTCCATTTTTGGTGAGAGAGAGACATTTATTAATTTGTAATAATACAAGACTTGGACACTTGAACTTCCGGGCCCAAATTTCCAAGTGTTTGTTCACTTGGGGGCTCACCGCGGATTTTGACAAGTTTTTCACCGCTGTCATTTTCCGGTTTTGATTTCATTTTCACTTTCTTTTGTGGATTGAGCCCTTAGTTCTAGGTTTTTGCTTGATCGATTAGATTAGGTCCAAACACACTAATAATCTTTGCATGCACCTATAAATCGTATTTGAACTTAGTTTAATTAAACAGTTAACTCACCTTCTTAGATTCGCCGCGCCGCGAGCCCTCCCCATCAAGCGCTACTCCTGAACTCGATGTGTCGAGAAGAGGAGGGGGGTCTAGACTGGACTCTTAGGATCGAGGATTGGTGGTTAACTTGTGGTTCTTAACGCTAGCAATTGCCTGCTTAGGATGATTTCCGCATTGCATACCAGCATATAGATCAGGTTTATAAATTCCTGCTTTGCATCCCGCATGTAGAGAGCTGGGAGTCACCGTAAGTCTTCTATCTTTGCATTCATCATTTAGGCACTAAGGTGAGATTTCCATCTTAGTGCCACTTGCATTGGCTTTTCCGACTCTTCTCTCCCTTTGTTTTTGGATCAAATAGGAATCAAGAAAAAGCAAAAACGTTAGGCGCTTGTTTGAAATTACTCAAAAGAAGTGATAACACAAAAAAATTAAAAAAGGGACTGCTAAGAAAACTTTGACCTAAATAAAATTGGTAATTGGACTCATTGATTGGGGAGAGTCACACCCTCACTTGTATTCAGGTTGCATGGGAAGGTCTCCTTCCAAGTGAGCAGAGTGCTTCGTAAGGATTAGAGCCCAAAACCCAGTCTGTGGCTGCCTTGTGTATCGCATGGATTTTCGAAGTATTGGCGCTTCTATCGTACGTGGACGAGTAGGGTTTGGTCAACACTGGTGACTCTCTATTGTGCAGAGCATCGACCTTGTCCGAAGTATCGAGCCTAGGCCACACCTTCACGGGGGTGTCTGTCTCATCGTCTTGCGTCCGAGTAGATTCTTGCACGCTCACGGGTGATTCTGTTGCGAGCGAGTTCTGAAGTATTGGTTTCTCCTATTGGCTTCCTTTCTCTATTTCTTTGGCTGAGTAGGGATCCAGGAAGGGTTACAAGGACCTCCAAAAAAGTGCAGACTACAGGTTACACAGGAGGAGGACAAGTACGGGATACTCTTCCGGCAGTACTCTCTCCTATAGGCGTAGCGCTCTAAGGACTTGTTAAAAGATAAATGCCTGAATTAATCTAAAAACTACAAAGATAATAGCCAAACCCTTACGGTTTCACATGTTGAGTTGGTGAATCCCCTTGTTTCGTGTTTGATTGCTAGTTGGATTAAGGTCAAGATCAAAAACACTGCGCCCTTGCGCCATTTTTGCTCCCCTTCCATTTAACCCTTGCTCATTGTGAGCCTTCTACTGTTTTACACTCCATTTATTTCTTGTTGACCCCCGTATCTTTCATCCACATCGATCTTCCTCTTGATCTCCGAGATGGCGACGAATGGGCAGTTTAGCCGAGACCCCATCGACACCCACATCAGTTCCATTCGCTCTCCCTCTCCAATAATTCAGGGCGATTCCCGAGAACCCGGTTCAGACTCTGTGGACCGATCTCCAGACTCCCTGTCTTCTTCAATAAACAGGGATCACTCTCGTCCCGAACTCTGTCCATTTTGGATGGCAATTGATTTCACTCCTTACACATCGCCGTCCTTAACAAAATTCTGTGTTGACCTTAACACAGACCACATCTCTCTATCTGGTGCTGTAATTCAAACTGATCGGGGCATTCTTCCATGTGCAGACTTAGAGCCCGATTACGAGCCGGCATACCAAGTCCATTCTGAGATGGCAGGAGGA
This sequence comes from Ottelia alismoides, assembly GCA_037367405.1. Classification (NCBI taxonomy): domain Eukaryota; kingdom Viridiplantae; phylum Streptophyta; class Magnoliopsida; order Alismatales; family Hydrocharitaceae; genus Ottelia; species Ottelia alismoides. The sequence continues at coordinate 340,162 of JAZKJV010002178.1, read as the reverse complement.
AGAGGAAAGGGACCACAACTGCCATCTGAGCCTGAAGTCAATCCGGAGGAGGGGCAATATACCACGCAAAACGAAGTTAACTGTCAGCTGCTGGCTTCCATTCAAGCCATCCAGCAGCAGTTGACTAATCAAGCCCTGGCCCAGACAGCCTTCCAAGACATGCTGAACGATTTGAGGAGGAGGGCCGATGCAAGAGATGATCGGAGGGAGAATGATCCGAACCAAGAGCCTGATTTTGAAAAAGTTAGAGATGAGTTCTCAGTGGGAAGACCAGAATTCGACGCAGCGGAAGCAGATCCACCGTAGCCCAAGCCTACGCTGAAGGAAACATACAACACAGGAGCGAGACGCATCATTGAATGGATTCAAGTTCCACGTATGCATGCCCACTTCGAGCTGAAGCCGCAGTTTCTGTCCCTGCTTCCCACATTCCACGGGAATACCACTGAGGAACCGTATATCTTTCTCAAGAAATTTGGCCGCATCTGTTCCACTGCTCACTACCCTGGAATCCCTCTAGGGGTAGTAAAAATGACCGCCTTTCCCTTCAGCCTTCAAGACAAGGCCCTATATTGGGTCGACCATCTTGGGAAAGTCGTCACGACTTGGGAGGAGTTGAAGTCAACATTGCTCCATAAATTCTATCCTCTCGGGCGATTGAATCAGATGCGTGCCCGGATCTCCAGTTTCTGCCAGCAGCCTCACGAGACCGTCCATGAAGCGTGGGAGAGATTCAAGGATCTCTAGGAAAAGTGCCCCCACCATGAAATTCCAAAGACTAGTCTCGTGCAACATTTCTTTGGGGGGTTATCACTTGAGAGCCAAAAGCTTGTAGATGCCGCTTGTGGCGGTTCGCATTTCAACAAGGACGAGGATGTGGTATGGAACATCTTCAAGGAAATGGCTGAAGGAGAAGCCGCTCAATCCTCGTCCAGAGCATACCTAAAGCTACCAACCGCCATCAGCAAGCCAGTGAACATGGCTTCTCACACTGAGGACAAGGATGAGAGCTCCAACCTGAGCATCATTGGGAGCCACCTGTCCAAGGTGGACATCATTGAGAAGAGGTCGCAGGACCTTGAGAAATTATCCATCATCGAGAAGAGGACCCAAGATTTGGAAAAGCTTGACCAGGTTTCCCAACAGCTGGAGCAGCTCGTCCGTGCGTTGAATGCCAACATGTGCAACGCTGTGTCTACCTCTGTCGAGCCGAATGTTGAGAAGAAGGAGCCTACAATGCCGCAGAACCCTCAGCCGACTCAACTGCATCCCCAGCCTGTCCAGCACGTGTATTACGTGCAAGTTCCGGAGCAGCTCCCGCAGCCCCAGACACAGATGATTGTACACCAACCCGAGCCTCAGCCAACTTACTCCGAGCAGTTCTCTCCACCCCCGCCACTGATTTAGGAAATCAATGGCGTATGGGACAATGAAGCGCAGCTGACCCGTCCTCAGGGAAATTCTCAGGGTCAGAACATGGGAAACAAGCCCTATCACCAGCAGCAACAGGGTGGGAGACCCTTCCAGCACTCCTACCAATACCAGCCTTCATCTCAGGGTAACATCTGGAGGTAGAATTACCAGCACAGGCCTCAGCAGTCCAGATACCGCGGACAGGGATATCATCATCATCCGGTTGCTCAATACAATCAGCAGAATGCACCATATTCCTCCAACCCTCCTCCTCACCAATTCTCACAAGGTTATCAGTCGCAATCTCAGCCGCCATATCAGCATTCTAGACCCCAGCAGGAGGACTCCTCTGAGATTGTGCCGGTCAATCCGGCCCTGGCCTGTTTAGAGCAGTTAATGAAGAATATGGCTGAGATGAACCAGAAGATCGATGACCTGACAACATCCAAGACCGTCATACCAGCCCAGGTCGAAGCCAACCCGAACAACTTTCGACGCAAGAAGCAGGTAGCCGGCAGTGTCCAACCCAAATCAGGTGAATTAAATTGTTTTTTTATCTAATGTTGTTACTCTCAGGAGTGGTAGGACACTCCAGCCATCGGCGATGACGAAGGGAAAGCATCTTGCATCTGACGGGGAATCGTCAGTCCAGCCAACTCCAGGGCCAGTCAGTATTTTGGGAGCAGCACCAACATTCAGAAAATCACAATAAATGAAGAAAATAGCAAAACACAAAAAGATAGCAGCAACCTCGGTAGAGATCAGCCAGCATTGGAGACGCCTGCACCTGCCTCATAGTCAGTTCCTGACAGGAGGAGCACTACACCTGCAGCGAGTCCAACGCCAGCACCAGAAGCCGAGCCTGTCATTTTTGGTCCACAAATTGTAGATGAATCCATTCCTTTTTGCCATCTACCTGTACACAACAATATGGACACTATTTTGAATGAAATTGGTGAAGATTTTGTAAATATTCCTTTTCCAGAAGCAATGAAAAACACAAAAAAATGAAGAATTTGAAAAATGCTTTGTCTGATCCTGCCATCATAGAAATCATTCAGAATTTGGTGCTGAATATGCCATTGATGAAAGCTCTTGAGTACATGCCAGCCGTGAAGAAAGGATTAAAAGAGGCATGCACGACCAAGCGCAGGCCGCACCCCCACAATTCCAGAAGCAAGGGTGGCAAGTCCGAAAAGCATATCCTCACAATGGCCACCGTGAATGCCATCAGCAACCTCCCGGATAATAAGCCAGATATAGGAGCACCTCTTGTACGTTGCCAGATGTTTAATCAGGAGTTCGAGCGAACACTTCTCGATAGTGGGTCTTCTGTCAATTTGATGCCAGCCTCGCTACTCACGGAGTTCAGGCTAGGACCGCTCAAGCCTACAAAGATGATTCTGCAATTTGCAGACAAGTCAGTCAAGCGGCCTAGGGGCCTGTTGGAGGACGTGATCGTTACAGTTCAGGGGAAGTCATCCCCGGTCGATTTTGTGGTCTTAGATATGGATGTCCCCTCTCCATTGCTCTTTACCGCGATCATACTTGGAAGACCATTTCTGCGGACATCAAACGCAGTAGTGAATTATGGGACGGGAGAAATCACTTTTGGAGCTGGCAACGAAACAATCAGAGTAGAGACCCTGTCTGAGGGGACACCCGCCGACCAGACATCCATATCATGTGCAAGGGTGATCGAGTGTGCTGACGACTATGACTTTCTAGCAGAAATTCAAGATACCAATTTATTTTTTAATGACAATGAGATCCATGAACTCCTCTGTCCCGAGGAGGAAGTAGAGTCCGCAGTCGAATTTCCTCTTATCAATCAAGATGAGGAACTTGCTGATGTGCTGCAAGAGACGGTCGTGGGGGTGATGTGCCTTCAGAACCAAGAGCAGAAGTTTGAAGAATTTTCTGATGAAGAGGACATCATTGAGGAATTCTGTCAGGATTTGAGAGGAGAACCAATTATGGTGGACACCGAACAGTTGAAAGAATCACAACCTGCACTAATAGCTGAGTTCACCGCGGAAGCAGGTCAGACCCCGCCAGAGCTAAAACCCTTGCCCTCCAACATGAAGTATGCCTTCCTTGCGGGAGAACCAAATATGTACCCGGTCATCATCAATGCCCATCTGACCGAAGACCAAGAATCTCGTCTGATGGAGGTTCTTGAATGCAACCGCAAGGCGATAGGCTGGCGAACTTCTGATCTCCATGGGATCAATCCGTCATTGTGCTCACACCGCATCTTTCTGGAAGAAGATTGCAGGCCCTCTCGAGAACTTTAGAGAAGATTGAATCCTAATCTGCGGGAGGTTGTTATGAAAGAGATCCAGAAGTGGTTTGACGCGGGATTTATCTATCCCATCTCCGACAGCAAATGGGTGAGCCCTCTGCATGTTGTGCCCAAGAAATCAGGGATCACCATTGTGAAGAACGACAAAGGAGAGGAGATCGCAACCAGAGTACCCACTTCGTGGTGAGTATGCGTGGACTACAGAAGACTTAATCTCGCTACCAAGAAGGATCATTTTCCTCTACCTTTCGTCGACCAGATTTTGGAGAGATTGGCCGCCGCGAAGGAATATTTCTGCTTCTTGGATGGATACTCTGGGTATAATCAAGTTGCTATTGCCCCTGAAGATCAAGAGAAGACCACATTCACCTGTCCTTTTGGCACACATGCCTTCAGACGGATGCCGTTCGGGCTCTGCAACGCCCCAGCCACATTTCAGAGGTGTATGCTTGCAGTTTTTGCCGATATGGTGGGCAACTTTCTCGAGGTCTTTATGGACAATTTTTCGGTCTACGGGGATTCATTTGACCAATGCCTGGATTATTTAGACCGAGTCATACGGAGGTGCTGCGAAGTCAATCTCGTGCTCTCGTGAGAGAAGAGCAACTTCATGGTGACCGAAGGAATTGTGCTGGGTCACGTTGTTTCTAAGCGTGGAATGGAGGTTGACCCAGCCAAGGTGGATGTGATTTCCAAACTTGAGCCACCTACAAACATCAAGCAAGTCCGGTCATTCTTGGGCCATGTCGGTTTTTACCGACGATTCATCAAAGATTTCTGTAAACTGGCCAGACCGTTGACTGAGTTGCTCGGCAAGGACAATGAATTCATTGTAGATGACCGTGTGCTCCTTGTCTTTAATCAGTTGAAAGAACTCATCACGCAGTCCCCTATCCTACAACCACCGATTTGGATTCAGCCTTTCGAGATCATCACCGATGCGTCAGATTATGCCATCGGAGTTGTGCTGGGACAGAGGAAAGATAATGTACCATTTGCGATTCACTACGCTAGCTGAACGCTCGATGAAGCCCAGAGAAACTACATTGTCACTGAAAAGGAGCTTCTAGCGGTAGTCTTTGCCTTGGAAAAGTTCATATCATACCTCCTTGGGTCCAAAATAATCATTTACACTGATCATTCGGCCATTCGGTATTTACAGCAGAAGAAGGACGCCGAACCACGCCTCATTCGGTGGATCCTTCTCCTCCAGGAATTTGACTTGGAAATCAAAGATAAACCTGGGGTAAAGAATGTGGTGGCCGATCATCTGTCAAGGCTTCCTGAGCCAGAATCTCCAGAGCTGAACCTGCAGCCAATCACAGAGACCTTTCCAGACGAGGCAATTCTGTCTGTCACCTCGCTTCCTTGGTATGCGTACATTGTGAACTATTTGGTGACCAAGAAAATCCCACAGAACTGGCCTAAATTGAAAATAGACAGATTCTTGTCTAAAATCCATTTCTACCAGTGGGAAGATCCGTATTTGTTTCGTGAAGGAGCAGATTGTATCTGGAGAAGGTGTATTCCTCAGGAGGAAGTTCCAAGTGTCCTCGCGTTATGTCATGACCAAGATTCTGGAGGACATCATTCAGGCAAACGCACGGCAGCAAAAGTTCTTCAAAGTGGCCTTTGGTGGCCTTCATTATTCAAAGATGCAGATGAGTATGTCAAATGCTGCACTGACTGCCAGAAGATGGGCGGAACCATAGGAATGAGAGACACGATGCCTCTGAAATACATTCAGATCTCAGACGTCTTTGACGCATGGGGCATCGACTTTATGGGCCTGTTTCCCAACAGTCAGGGTTATGAGTATATTCTGCTTACTGTCGATTATGTCAGTCGATGGGTGGAGGCTATTCCCGCCCGAACCGCCGACAGTAGGACTGTATGTCGATTCTTGAGAGATCACATCATAGCACGGTTTGGGATTCCCAAGATTCTCATATCTGACGGGAGTAGTCATTTCATAAATAGAGACGTGAAAAAGCTGACTCGAGAATTCTGCATTGAGCATCGTGTTGCTTCACACTACTACCCGCAGTCCAATGGCTTAGCTGAATGTTCAAACAGGGAGATCAAGACAATCTTACAGAAGCTTGTGCGTCCGGATCGTAAGAACTGGTCTCAGCTGCTTGATTCCGTTCTTTGGGCTTATAGAACAGCGTACAAGTCACCCTTGGGAATGTCTCCCTACCGCCTTGTATATGGCAAGCCATGCCATTTGCCCGTCGAACTAATTCACAAATCCTTATGGGCCATTAACATATGTAATTTGGACTCCAAGCAAGCAGGAAAGAACAGAAAACTGGATCTGAACAGATTACTGGAATTCAGAGATTATGCATATGACAACAGCCTGATGTACAAGGAGAAGGTCAAAACATGGCATGACAAGCATATCCATCGCAAGTCCTTTGATCCAGGTCAGAAGGTGTGGTTGTTCGATGCAAAATTAAAGATCTTTCCAGGCAAATTGAAGAGTAAATGGACTGGGCCGTTTATGGTTAGGCAGGTGCGTGACAATGGAAGTGTATTGATATCCAATCTGTCAGCTGATGCACAGCCATTTGTAGTCAATGGACAGCTTCTGAAGCCATATCTTGAACATGATACATTCATGGCTGTCGTTGACTCGGTTCAAGTAATCTATGAGGATGAGCTGAATATCTCCAAGGAGGCAGAGGAAGGCGAAGCACAACAAAACATTTTTGAATGAGTTTCCTTCTTTTCTTCTTTTCTTCTTTCCAATTCCTTTTATCCTCTTCTACCGAATTGATGCCATCCCGTTCATCATTGCTACACTTAGGATGTACTCTATCTTAAGTATAGGGGGGATGCGCATCCCGAGTTGTTCATACCCAATTTCACCCCTTTTCTTCTTTTCTTCTTCCCCTTTCCTATCTTCTGTATTTATCCAAAAAGTGTCGCCCCTTGTAGACAGTCTTCTATACTTAGGACGTACTTTGTCCTAAGTATAGGGGGGTGTGCACCCTGAGTTTCTTCTATTCTTTTCGATCCCCTCCATTGTCTCCTCTTCTTGTCTATACTTAGGGATATTTTACCCTAGGTATAGGGGGAGACAATCTGAGTACGATCTGTTCATTCCCACCCTTGACCCTCCCTGCGTTGTGTACAGTCTGCTATACTTAGGATTATTTGACCTAAGTATAGGGGGGACGGTCGACTTCTCATTCGTTGATTCATTCATCAGTTCTTTATTCTTTGGTCTTGTCTATACTTAGTACGAGTTATGTCTGCTCTTTTCTCTCCGATCTATGAGGACATAGCTCAAGCTAAGTATAGGGGGGTCGTATATACTGCGTATATACTTCAGCCATAACTCGTACTTTCGTATTTTCCTAATAATATGGCTAATAATTCTTTAAAATTCATTAAAAATCTTTAATAAAAAGATGTTATGTTCCTCAAATTCTTTTGTGTATTTACTGATTAATAAATCAGGTGAAAATATTTCTTGCAAAATGTTTGAAAAATAGTTTGAAAATCTTAGTGAACATTTATTGAAAACTATTTTGAAAATATTTTTACATGTTTTCAACCTTTGTAAAAATGTGTGTTTTGTAAAATCTCTTTTCTTTGTGTGAAATAAAACGTTTGAAAAATTATTTGCAAATGGTTTGAAAAATGGTTGAATTAATATTTGAAAAACCTATATATATTATTTCGAAAGCCTTTGCAAAAATGATTTTCAAATGTGTGTACATGTTTGTAAAATGTTTGTAAAAACTATTTTGGACTATAGTTTTTAAAAAATTGTGTGAAAAAGCTTGTGTCAAATAAGTTTGAGGAATACTCACATCTCACCAAAAATCCACTATATATATGTATAAAAACTGACCACTTACCCTTGTAAATTCTTAAAATCCACTTCTTGTAAATATAAGAGGCACTCCCGTGTACATATTTTTAACCTAGTTTTCAGCCAAACCTTTTTCAAAAATCCCAAAAACATTTGCAAAAATTAAAAATCCAAAAATATTTGAAAATATTTTTGAAAAATACAAAAAATTTGCATATGCATCATCATCATCATCTTTTCAAAAATCCATAAAAAGTTCAAAATTTTGAAAAATTACATCACGAAAATATTTTCTGCATGGCATTTCATAGCATTCGCATTTTTCGGATTAAGTTTGATAGTTGAACAAGTCTAAGTAAAATCCGAAGATTGGAGCTTGATTGGACCTTAAATCTACCTAATTAACAGGAACCTTATAGGAGCTGGAATTGAGGTACTTCAGGTCTAGTTGACTTAATTCTTTGAGGATCACGAGACTTGGTTCAATGGATTCTTGACTGCCTAAGTAGAGTATTTCGGAGCACACGTACGACTCTTGTTGATAATGACCTAACTTGGACACTTGCACCTTTCACATGGCTCAACTCAGTTGGAGTGGTGAGGGGGTTGGATTTGCCGGTATGAGACGCACACAGGTGGAAACATTTGTCCTCCTCTAGGGAGGGAAGTGCGCCCCAACCCGTCCAGTAATGATGAGTTTCGAGGATAGGAGATCGTGGGTTGCGATAAAGCTTCAAAAGAGGGATAGTCTACTGGCTCAAGAGGAAAAACTCCATATGTAAATGCTGTTGTATATAGTATTCAAAAAAATGCAAAAGTAAAAACTCCAAAAAAGTGGACATGCTTGTACAAAAATAAAAATGTCTGCCGGAGTGTACATATGTTGTAAAGTCAAATAAGCAAGCTTGAGCTTCAAAGTCAAAATATGTGAGCCTGCAGCAGGATGACTTGACTACACTGGTCTTGCATCCCGGAATAGGTAGCTACACTGGCTACCGTCCATTCTTCTCTTCACCCCCTCTTCTTGAGCTGGTTGCCACTTGAACTTAGAAGGGAATACCCTGCTCCTTGAGGAATGAGTTGTTGGATTGGGGAATCATTGGGTTGTCGTATTGAAGAAGTCAGTCTCTTTGTCATTCCAGTTGGGGAGAGCCACCATCACTTACACTGTACAAGTCAGATTCATAGTCGTAAGGGTTTGCGTATGAGTTGAAATATTTCTTACATGGATATTGAGGAGACTTGAACAGAATTTTTGGGATTCTCAAGGACTGTTGGATTTCAAATTCGGTTCTCATTAAGGTTCCGCCCGCACTAAAATTCCAAAGGTCTGACTTAAGCTGTAAACTTTAATTTTGTGAAGACAAGTTTGACAATTAAACTAAATCCAAGTTCTTCTTTTTCTTTTCTTTTCTTTCTTTTTCTTTTTGCACTTACTGCATAAGTGTTTGCTAGGGACTAGCAAAGGTAAAGTATAGGGGGATGATGAAGCCACATTTCATCATCTTTATTCTATAATTTTGGCCTTACAAACCCTAGTAAATGCGTGTAAATAGAGCTAATTCATGCATTTTAGCATTCATGTATATGTGTGTAAATATTGTATAAAATGCGGTTTTTAAAGCCAAAATTATAGAATAAAGAAAATAAAAGAAAAAGAATAAAATATTGCAAATATTTTATGACCCAAAACCCCGAGACCTAGGCATATTGATGAATAGGTCGACCAGGAAGAAAGTAGGGGGAGATAAGGGTCAGATACCTACTATTTTATTCATTCTTTACTCATTTTGGGGCCTATTTTTGGTTCCACTTTTTATACCTAAAATAGAGAAACTTTGTACATGAAATTGTAGATAATTTAATAAAGAAAAATACAAAATTGATTTCACTGAAAAATAGTACACAGATAAAAAGTTATGGTCTGAATAAGATTCCGAAACTCCAACTTCCCAGACCCGTATCTTGCAAATAAAAATTCGAAATTATCAAACTCACTTTTAATTGTATATAGCATAAAAAAATCTATTTAATGGAGGTGGTTTCGTATTTTTCGGAGTTACGGTTTGAAAGTTGAGTTTTGGACCATGGTAGTATACGTGTACTGATTAAAATATTCAATTTATTCTTTACTCAGTATTTTTGTATTTTTATATTTTTATAATTTTGTAAATTTACTTATAATAATTATGTATATTAAAATTAGAATAAAAACCTAATAAAAACACAAAATAAAAATACATGTAAATAAAATACATAGATACCTTACCTATATTTATACCTATACATTTTATACTTACATTTTATTAAATATACAAAATACATCAGAAAAATAAAATAAAAATATATTTGTGTGTATAACAGTATTTTATGATTTTATAAAATACTAAATAAAAATAATAAAATTAAAATACACAAAAAAATAAAAGAATAAAATATATAGGTATTATACCTATATAGGGCTAAAAAGACAACTTGTAAAAATATACTTCATAAAAATAATTAAAAATCACTATAAAATAGTTTATAAAATAATAAATATTTTTTATTTTATAACCTAAAATTAAATAATTCATTTACTATTTTTAATTCATTTTCTAAAACATTTTTTAGGGTTTTTTCCTGATTGGTCCACGTGGACCAATCAGGGGACGGCCCCAGTTGACCCAGGTCAACTGGCCGTCCTACCCTCCTGTAGACCTTGTCAGAGCCGCCGATACCCCTCATTTCTCGATTTTTTCACCGCTTGTGTGTTGCTCGAGGAGGGTTGCTTCCTTCACGAAAGTTGTACCTGGTACCTCCTTGATCCTCTCCGACCTATCAGATCCACCAAGATCTCCTTGGCGCACCTGTGATCGTGCCTCGAAACCCGTCAACGCCACCCTTCAAAACCAAACCCTTCATCCCCTTTTCGTTTTTGATCCTTCTTCTGCCAAAATCACCCGCAAACCCCTAGCCCTTCGTGTTCCTGGTGACAACAGGAGTCGAATCGAGCCGGGGTTCGAGTCTGTTGGTGTCGAATCGAAGTGATCCAACCCTCACCGGAGCTCCGCCCAAAGCTATCCACTTTCGTCTCCGCTGAGCTTGTCCCTCTTCTTTTACCTTTTTCTTGTAGCCCTAGCTTAGCATCGATTAGCATAGTCGTAGTTTAGATTTCTCTCGCATCATTCGCCGTGAATCCTCGATCCAAGCCCACGTCGGAGCTTAGCTCCGCCTCCACTTTCCGGTCACCCCCATCATCGAAAACCGCCAAGATCACCTCCGTCTTCTTCCTCGTCGCTCCGTCATCACACTTCACCCCTCCATCTCCCTCGATCTCGCCCAGATCGATCCACTGAGCTCCACTCTCCGCCGCTCACCGGAGCTCCTCGCCCGAGCCACCTTCCGCCTCCATCGCATCATCAGAACCCCCCTATTTTCTTCGCCTGGTTTTTGCGCTTCTCACCTGCAGGTCAGAGCCCAAGAGGAGGCTCTATCGAGCCCCAACCATTCGGAGAAGCAACGCCCAGGTCGTCTCCACCGTCCGGCCACGCCAAGCCGTCTCAGGCTCGCCTGAGACTTCCTTCAGATGCGGAGAAGCCCCATGATCATTTTACCCTTGATCCTAGGGCCGGAGAGGCCGTGTGTCGGCCGCAATCGCCCGCCAAAGCTCTCCAGAGGGGGTGTTCTTCGTGAACATCTCCCCACCGTCGGATCAGGAGCCCCCTCCAGACGCCACAGGTGCCGTCGGATCGCCAAGTGTCTCCCGCTGTCCGATCAACCATCCATGATCTCATCCCAGCCGCCCAGGACGAAGGGGTACGGGTCGTCCGATGCATGCCACGTGGATAAGTGGACCTTCCTCGGCCGCACGATCAGGATAGTGGGTATTTTGCATCTTAAACCCACGCGTTTTTGTATTTACGTTTTAACCGTGAAACTTTCATCTGCAGTTTAAAAGTTTTGTAATAATTGCACTTAGGCCCCCGAACTTTCTTTATTTGCACTTCAGTCCTCGGCCACGTCACTCACGTGACTGGGGTGCGTGATTTTTGGGTATTTTGCATTTTCGAACCTCAACTTTCATCTATTTACAGTTATACCCCTGTTCGTAGTTATTCAAATATGTTTTTGGGATAATTGCATGTATGCCCCAACGGATTTTAGTATTTGCAAATATACCCCTGTGAATGACAGATCACGTGTTCTGGGCGTGTATTTTGGTGAAAATTGCACCTAAGCCCCTGGATGTTTTTATAATTGCATTTATACCCCTGCCAGGCTTAGGATTTTTGTGTGTTCGAGCTATTTATTTCACGCATCATTTAAGTGCCACAAATTCCACAAAAATTACATTAAGCTCTTGTATGCTTGTACTTTAACGCCATATTTTTAGTTTTTATTTTTTGTTGCATTTTTATATTTATTAAAAATAAAAAACATGCTATTTCAGTACTGTCTATCTTAGAAAATACCAAAAAAAATATTAAAATATCTCTAAAAATTCCAAAAAAAATTACATATTGTGTATTTTAATCTATTTTAGTGTCAGTCCAAAAATCTCTAAAAATCTCAAAAGAAAAATCTTAAAAATTTGAAATTACACAAAAACTTCCAAAAAATATATAAAATCAAAGAAAACTCAGAAAAATGGAAACTCAAGTTCTATAGGTTCTACATTTTATTCTCTTTATTTTAAAATTAGTTTGGAAAATTTTGGTGGCTGTCTGATATTTTTAATTCCTATTTTACCCCCAGCCAGTAGCTTATTCCCTGTTTTCTTTTATTTTGCTAATTAAAAAATACCAAAAACTTTTTGAAAATAAACCAAAAATCACAAAAATAGTAAAAAATTATAAAAATACCAAAAAGATTTTATTTTTGAATTTTTGGCTATTTTTACATATTTTTATAAATATTTTGTTATCCCTTTTATTATATTGCTTACATACTCCAATATTGAAAAAGAACAAAAAATATAAAATATAAAATAAAAAAATCAGAAAATTAAAAATCAAAGTATAAAATTAAAAATAAAAAAATACATAAAAAAATTAAATTAAAAAACCCACAAAAAAATTAGATTGGCTAAGTAGTCTATTAGACCTAGGTTTTGACTTTTGTCTTTACTCTACACCTTTGTTTCCTGTGTTCGACCCCTACTTGCTTGCCATTGTACATTTTTAGTAGAGAATAATAAATTTTAATCCTTGCTCTTGATTGATTGATTGATTGTGTGGGTTAATTGTTGACGAACGGGAAGGCTTGAGTAGTCGCATCAGCGACAGTGAGTCGGATTTGTCAGACCACTTTTTAGCGGCTCTCGCATCCTCGTTTTTCAGGCGCACGTTCCTATCATGTGTGACTTGGCAATTTTGCACTTATACTCCTGAATTTTTGATTATTTGCGATTGGTCCTGAAATATATTTAATCAGTTATATTTTTCTGTAGAAATTGAAAGTTGCCCCCCTGGACTTTTGCATAATTACAGAAATGCCCTTACCAGTAGTGTAATTTCTTTTTGCTTCTTGCTTTTATTTCATGTATCTCTAAAATTGTAAAAAATCACTAAAAATTAGCATAGATTCTTGTTTCATTACTCTATCATGTCATATTTTTATTTTTCATTTTTGCGTAGTTTTATTATTTATAAAAATTCAAAAACATGCATTCTCTTCATTATTTGCATTATAAAATACATAAAATTATTAAACGTTTTCGAAAAATTCCAAAAATTTTACATTTTGTATGTTTTTGCATCTTTTATCTTCAGACCAAAAATCACTAAAAAATATAAAAGAAAACTCATAAAAATAGAAAAATCTAAAAACCTTCATAAAAATTTATAAAATCTGTAAAAAATCTAAAAATTGTGTTTTTGTTCCTGAATTTTCTTTAGTGTATTATATTTACTCTAAAATTAATTTGGAGACGTTTTGTTAGTGCTTGATATTTTTCATCTCCATTCCAATTTTGGCTATTAATTGTATTAACTGTTTTGAGTATTTTGAACTTTAAAAATACCAAAAAAATAGAAAAAAATTAGAAAAATCACAAAAACATTAGAAAAATATAAAAAGTACAAAAAAATTTATTTCCTGTATTTTGGCTATTTTAACCTATTTTTATCTCTCTCTCATCTCTCTTGCATATATAAATCTTATATAGTTTTATATTCTTATTAAAATAAAAAGAGAATATAAAAATATAAAATATAAAAAAGAAGATACAATATCAGTAAATTAAAAATCAAAATATAAAAATATAAAATAAAAAATTAAATAAAAAAATATAAAATTAAAACCCCACAAAAATATAACACTTGTATAGGCAAATACATCACGTTCATTCTTGAGCCTTGATTTTGCCCGATCTACCTGCTTGCTTCCTGTGTTCGACCTCTACATACTTGCTCCTATACACATCTTTTATGTAGAGTTATAATAAATTTTAATTCCACATCTTGCTTTTCATTATTTGATCGTTGTTGTGGGTTAATTGTTGACTAAATCCAGATTTCTGAGCGGTCAACGCATCAACTGTGTTCCCACCATGTGTGGAATACACGACCTCCTGATTCTCGATTTTATCACAGAGCCAGGCTTATTTTCAGCGAGGTAACCCGTCCGGTTCTCATGGACCATCCTATGAGAACCCCTCCCTTGATGACTTAGCCCGCCTACTCTCAGACCAGCAGGCATCCTTCAGGCAGGAGATGAATGAGTTTAGGAAAGAGATGAGGTAAATAATTAAGGGCAAAGCCTCCATACCCTCTTAGCTTGAACCAAACCCGAACAATATGAAGAGGAAGTATGAGTAGCTACAGTTTACAGAGACTACCACTCCTAGTAATTCATTGGGTGATATTTCTTCCTACATATTTGATGCAGATTTTGTGACACTGAGGAGCGATAGGATGCTAGCCGACTGCACCTCGTATGAGCGACAACCCCATGATGATTCAAGAGTGATAGACAATGAGGATAGCGATGCTGATGCCGTTGACGATGTTGATGACAGTGGTGTTGATGCCACTAAGGATGATGATCCAATCGACGGTACTGAGGCCATCGTTTCTCCAGATGTAGTTGGTGGTTCTGATACCACCATTAGACGTGATGCTGAGCCAGAGCGTGGTGCCGATGCTGTAAAGACAGATGTCGTGCGTGGTGTTGATGCCACCATTTCTAGTCCAGTTGTGTTTCCTCATGTCTTTGTACCTCAGGACAATATCAAAAATAACAAAAAATAAATAAAGGAAAGGTTTCTTCATCTACTCTGAGCCCAGATGTGTTGCATGATGATCCTTGTATGGTCTCCATTCCTTTTCAACAGTAGGAACCTCTTTCTGACCCTCTATTTAAGGAGGGTCCAGCTATCCCCTTCCCTCAAGCACTCCTCTCAAGGCAGGAGGAGAAAATAGAAAATCCAAAAAAATCACAATAGTTAGATTTCAGCCTGCAGATGATCGACATATTCCATATCCACCTAACTCTACAGGAGGCACTAGAGCACATTCCTCTCTTCCAGAATCACTTGAGAGAAAAGACCACTATACATAGGAAGAAGAGGAATCGTACTGCAGAGATCCCTGTGCTGACTAGAGCTACATGCTTCGCTATTCAGAATCAACTGCCAGCCAAGAGACCCGATGGAGGAGCTCCATATGTCAGATGCCACATTCATGAGCAGCAGTTCGATCGTACCCTATTAGACAACGATTCTTCGATTAACCTTCTTTCGGCTTCCTTACTAGATTGATTTGAGTTTGGCCCTCTTAGACAGAGCAGGAAAATCCTTCAGTTTGCTGATAGATCTGTTAAGAGGCCAAAGGGTTACATAACGACGTTGTCGTCACAATTTAGGGCTTGAAATTCCCCCTGGACTTTGTTGTATTGGACATGGAGGTCCCTGAATCCATGATAGATACCCACATCATCTTAGGATGACCATTCTTGGCCACAGCCAAGGTGGTGTCCGACCATGATAGTGGGAAGGTATACTTTCGCATCGAGGGTGAAAGTATACAAATAGAGACGATCGAGAAGACCAGAGCTAGAGACTCAGAGTGCTCAGATCAGATGACTGATTCATAACAGATGACAGATGCAGAGCTAGACATCCACCAAGAGTGTAACTTTGTGATGAGAGATGATGAAGCAGTTTGAGCAGATCCCGCATCACGAGCTCTTGCCACATCTTCAGATAGTATCGATTCACAGATCATGGCAGATGAGAGTACGGAGAGTACACTCATGGAACATGATATAGTAGAGGCTATTTATCATGGTCAGGATAACGAAATCAATTTTGTCTCATACACATCAGATTCAGATCCCTCAAACATAGACACTGATTTTAACTGGCAAGAGTTTGATGAATTTTTATCGTGTCTGGTGCCTACAAAGCCGATAGCTAGGACGGAGAGTGAGCCAGGTCAGTTGATAGATATACCAACAGGGTCATCTTCGTCAGATTTACCATTGCAGCAAGAGTTCTCATACACAGATCTGGTAGCATTCGCTCAGACATTCCAGAAACCACATTTACCAGCTCCCACTTGTCCATAATTGAAGACCTTACCACAGAGCACGAAGTATTGATTCCTTGCGAGTGAGCTAGATATGTTCCCAGTCATTATCTCAATAGATTTTACTGAAGATCAAGAATCTTGTTTGATGGAGGTTCTTGAAAGAAATTACAAGGCAATAAGATGGAGTATAGATGATCTCCAGGGGATAAGTTCGGCCCTATGCTCCCACCACATTTATCTCGAAGAAGATGCCAATCCCTCATGTGAGTTCCAGCAATGTCTGAACTCGAATCTTCGAGAGGTGGTCATGAAGGAAATATCTAAGTGGTGGAGCACCGATTTTATCTAACCCATCTCCAACTCCAAGTGGGATAGTTCATTTCATGTGGTACCCAAGAAGACGGGTATCACCACAGTTGTGAACGAGTCTGGAAAGGAGATAGCTACCTGAGTACCCACTTCTTGGAGGGTCTGTGTGGACTACAGACGATTGAATCAGACCACCAAAAAGTACCACTTCCCGCTACCATTCGTAGATCAGATCATTGAGAGATTAGCTAGGAAGAGTTATTACTACTTTCTAGACGGGTATTCGGGATACAACTAGGTGGCCATAGCACCCGAAGACCAAGAGAAAATGACTTTCACCTGTCCGTTTGGGACATATGATTTTAGGTGAATTCCCTTTGGATTGTGTAATGGCCCAGCTACATTCCAAAGGTGCATGCTCTCTACTTTTTCAAACATGGTTCGTGAATTTTTAGAGGTCTTCATGGATGACTTCTCAGTCTATGGTGACAGTTTTGATGCATGTCTTGATTACCTAGACCGAATATTTCAGCACTGCATTGAGTCAACTCAGTATTATCTTGGGAGAAGAGTCACTTCATGGTGATTCAAGGGATGGTCCTTGGCCACATCATCTCCAACAGGGGCATGCAGGTTGACCCGGCCAAGGTGGATATCATCAAGAAACTCAAATGACCGTCCAATTTACAACAGTTGCGGTCTTTTTTGGGGCATGTCAGTTTCTACCGACGGTTCATACAAGACTTCAGTAGGATTGCCTGACTGCGTACTTATTTATTGATAAAAGACACCGAGTTACTTGTCGATGATAAGTGTCTTGCATCATTTGAGACTCTCAAGAATCTAGTTGTTGAGGCTCCTGTCCTTCAGCCGCCTGATTGTTCTCTCCCATTTGAGATCATGACGGATGCCTCTGATTTTGCTGTAGGGGCCATGTTAGTGTTGGACATGCGAGCCCACGGCGAGCCATTATGCGATAAATGTTATTGCGAATATCATTCCCTGATCTGAAATGAAGAATAAATAATTTGCATAATAGGTCCCTTAGTACAATTAGGTTATGTACCATGGCCATCTTAATAATCATATAGTTGTTGATTCAATAATTAAATCATAGATGTTGGTGCTTGGATGAATATCTAAAGGGTTAGATTGAGGACTCATCAAGAACCGTTAAATGATTGTTAAGAGATGATCTCCAGCCTAAGTAGGAGATGACAATCCTTTCTCACATAGGTTGATATCTGACCGACCTCTTGATGCAGGTCCTCTACATAGGAATAGAGATTCGGAGGTGTTAGATTAGTTAGGTCAAAGAGTTGACTTAATGAGATTGAGATAACCAAAGTCCTATATCGTATGCTGTCACGATACAGGCACGCATCCTCTGACCGGAGACATATGTCTTACTATATGTCTGAGTATGTACATTTGGCATACCAATAGGTTGATGACCTAACCAAGGTCTATACACCAACACGCTGGTGTGCATATAAGGACATATGAGTAATACGATCTCACAAAGGGATCATACAGGTTCACTACTGAACCGAAAGACATGATCTCACTCATGAGATATTGGGAAGAATCAAATTCCATGCACGGTCGTCTCGCTTTGGAAGCTTGACTGAATTTGTAGGTTTTACATATACTTTTGGAAAGTATATGATCAAGACCTGTGTATGATATATGCTTTTGGAAAGTATATGATTGATACCAACTCCCAATGATCAAATGAGAAACTTATTGATAAAACCCTGAAGTAGACAGTATAAAGTTGATCTAATACTTCGTGTTTATTCTGAGTCTTCCAGTATGCAGGATGTACATGTGTTGGGAATACCTGAGGGTGATGTGATCATAAACGATTGTCTAACCATGACGCTTCCATTCATAGGGAGTGATGAGACGGGTCTAGATTTTAATGACTCCTATCAGTAGAGAAGTAATCTGATCTTGGTCCAAATGTTGGACATTAATCTGAATGTGATTCAGATGCAATGAGAAGATTAGATTTGTGGTCTTGATTTAATCAAGCATCTATGAGACCACCCCTCGAGCTCGCCCGCGGTAGGTGGCTGTCGGAGGCGGCTGATGACCACGAAATCTCCCAAGCAACTAGGGTAGAGAAATATAAACAAAGGTCGTTGCGACCTTAATCGCTCAAGAAATCCGGATCAACAAGAAAAATGAGGTTCAGACCACCAAAATAAGATAAAAATCAAATAAACACAATAGTGGTCCTGGCTATTAGATTAGCCTGGTATAGCGACCAAGGTCGGACTCAGGGAGCACGTGATGGCCTTGCGGCCTACGAAGTAGTCTAAAGAATAAATAAAATAAAATACAAGTGTTTTTGGTGGATTTTAAATTTTTGTATATTTTTTTGGATTTTTGATTAATAAGGAATATAAGAAAACAAGTGAATAAGCCAAATACAAGTAATTATTAAAGCACTCAAAACTCAACCAAAAATTCAAATAAAAATGTTTTTATGAATCTTATATTTTTTACCGTTTTTAGTGAATTTTTGGAATTTTTCTGATTTTTATTTAATTTTCTAAAAATCAAACAATGCAAAAAGACAACAACAATGTCCAGCCAAGCTTGAGGGACTTAGATACAATATCTAAAAATCACTAAAAAGCCTGGAGGTAATTTTCATGTATAGTAAGAACTACAAAGAAAATTTGGCCACTGTAATTATTATTTTTGGATTTTTAAAATAATTATTAGAATTTTTATAGGTTTTTAGGTTTTTTCAAATTTTATGAGTTTTATATAATGAAAAATGACCAAACTTGGTCAGAAAATCAAACAAGACAAAATACATAGTAGTTAATTTTTTTAATTTTTAGAGGTATTTTAATATTTTTTGTGAATTTTTAAATCAGACAGTAAAGAAAATGCGTGTTTTTGAATTTTTAAAAATAGTAAATGAAATCAAAAATGTCCCCAAAAATTCTAGAAAATTTTACAACATGGCAGGAGCCATGTATCCAATTTTTATTGAATTTGGAGTTAGTTTGATACCTTATTAAAAATAAAAATCAAGTCATAGTGCACAGGGACCTAACTGCAAATATGATAAAGCCCTGGGCCCCTTGGATAACAAGCGTGAAAAGTATAGGGCCAGGAATGCAAATTATCCCCCGGGCCACACACGATACACGTGACTCAGACCTGGGGGGACCTATTTGTCATTCCTATTTATAAAAACATTAATCGTAACAAGCCAAAAACGCAAGGCCAAAGATACAAATACACCAAAATCCACGTGTCGATGTACGTGTCCACAGCAAACATGGGTATAAATGCAAATCAGATAAACAGGAGGGTCCTCAGTGCAATATTTGCAAAAATAAAAGAACTAAACTACGTATTTACGTACTAAATAATAAAAACAAGAACTAGAGGGGCCTAAGAGCTATTTACCCCTTTATTAACTGTCGACGGCTGATGTAGCGCCACGCAACTGATCCAACGGGTGAGAATAATGGTGCCTTAACCCTGAAACGCAAACCGGATCGAACAATCGTCCACCACTTGGCAGATCTGACGGTCCTGGTGCTCTGGGGCTAAACCCTTGGTGAATCGACAGCTGATGAAACAACGCGTGGAGATCGGACGGCTCTGAATCAAGGGTGCCTCTTCATCTGATCGTTCGGCTCAGATCGGTCCTCGGAAGGATCGGACGGTGACGAAGCTCCTCCAAGGGATGGCTGGAATCTAATCTGGAGCGTGAGCATGATCTGACGGCTCACGAGGGTCCTGGAAGAACTGACGACCGACGAGCTTCGTCGGCCCAAATCTCGGGCGTAGGGACTCCTCGACGACTGCTGGATGGCTGAGAAGCTGCGTGGGAGCCTTCCGCGTCTGATGGACAGCTCCGATGATGGCGGGGAGCCCTGGAGAGCTCCAGCGATGATGAACACCTGGAGTTCCTGTGCTCTGAAGTCCCGACCTCCAGATGAGGTCGATTTGGCCTGATAGCTGCACAGGAAGAGAGAGGGGTCGAGGGCAAACTGCCTCGACCCGTTAGCGTGCAAGAACGGTGAAGGATGCGTCGACATGGTGGCCTTCCGGCGAGCAGCGGAGGTAGAGGGCTGATGTCCCTGCTCCGGGGCGAGCCAGGGGGAAATGGTAGGTGGAGAAGATGCGGAGAAGGCTGGTGAAAGTGGTGGCGGAATCGGATGGGTGAACGGATGGATGGAAACGACATGCGAAGGCGGCGGTGCTACGTCTACTGGAACTGAAAAATCCTAATCTAAGCTAATCTACGGGCTAAAGAATCTACTTGGTGGAGGCTATCGACTGGGCTGAAGCTCGGGGAGCTTTTGGGTCATTGCCTGCAAGGGGTCATCGTCTCCCCGAGGCTGGGCGCGCTCGCGACGGCGCACGGCGGCGGAGCCACCGGATCAAAGGCTTCCAGAGGTGCTCGAGCCTCCCTTCCATTCCGGCGGGCACAGCTGTCACTCAGGCTCACCAGAGGAGGTCCTTGGCTGTGAGTGGAAGGTCTAGAGATAAAGAAAAAGGTCGCCGGAGGAGATGCTTTATATGATCAGGGGTCCGAGAAGAAATGGATCGGGCGAGTCGCTCGCGACTCGGATCCCTAAGACCCACGCCGGGCGAAGATCTGGGATGAGCAAGGATCAATCGGGGCCCGGGGTTAGGGTATTTGGTTGTCGGATCGAGTGGGAAGAAAAGGTCAGTCGGGTCGGTCATCAGATTCGCAAGGGAAGAGGGTCCGCGGGGGAAGTTGACCGGGGTCAACAAACCTCCGTGGACCAATCATAATCCACCGGGTCAAAATTATTAGATTATTTATTTTAAAATAGTAAATGATCGAATTAAGAAAAACTTAAAACATGAAAAATATTTATTTTATTTATTTCTATTTATTTGTGGTTTTTAATTAATTTTTCAAAATAAAAATAAGATATTTACATAATAGGGCTATATATAGGTATATATACAATATAGGAATTTTTTATTTTTGATTTTTAATTTATTATTTTTATACATTTTTATCCCCATTTTATATTTTATTTATTTATATTATAAAATTAGGAATAAAAAGATATTTTTATTTTATTTTTATTATTTATAGACAATGGTGAAATAAATAGATATATACATCTATATACATGGTATATTTACAATATTATTTTTGGTTTTTAATTTTGTTCTTTTTATTTTGTTTTTATCTTTGTTGTTTTTATTTTATTATTACACTATAAAAGATAGAGTATTTACAAATTTTATGGAAATTAATTTTATTTATTTATAAGGTGAAATAAATATAAGTGAGTGGACTATATACATGGTGGATATGCACAAGTAATGTTTTTGTTTTCTTTTTAATTTTTCTATTTTTGTTTTGATTTTTGTATTTACAAATATATACCATATATACAAACCACTTTTATTCTATTTTTAGAGGAAAATATATTTATTTTATTTATAGTTTTATTTACACACCTGAGCACCCTATCTCTCTCTACTTTGGCTTTTATGCGGTCAGGACCATGCTGAGCCCTCCCTTGGAATTAGGTTGCTCACTATTTATTCTAAATATTTCCCTCTTTTTCTTTTGTCTCTTTATTCTTTTATTTTTGCACAAAAACATGCTAAGTATTAAACTTTATACAATCCATGCTTTTGATAATTATTTGTATTTACATGAATATACATGTATTTGCAATGGTTTTTGTAGCTAAAATATAAGAATAAAGAGTGATGAATGGGTATTCATCACCCCCCTATACTTAACTTTTGCTAGTCCCTTAGCAAACACTTATTTGAAAAAGAAGTGAAAAAGAAAGAAAGAAAAAGAAAAAGAGGGGAATATTCATGGATTAAGGCTGATTATTAAACTCGTCTTCATTAATTTGAAAGATGGAGCTCGATCATATCTTTGGATTATTAATGTGTCAGAACCTTATTTGGACTTAAGCTTAAAACTCAACAGCCTCTAAGTTCCACCAATCTATTGGCAAGACTCCTCAATAAACCAGATCAGAACAAGTCTACATACACAAACTCTAATGACCATGAATCTTTCCATGCAGTGTAAGTGATATGTAGCTCCCCACCTCAGAAGTAACAAAGAAACAACCTCCTCCAACCTGGTAACTCTAATGCCTCGGTCTAGCAACTCTTTCCTCGAGAAGCGGGGTATTCCCTTCTAAGTTCAAGTGCAACCGGCTCAAGAAGAGGGGGAAGAAGATGAAGAATGGACCATGGCCAGTGTAGCCATGTATCCCTGGGAGCCTAACCAGTGTAGCTAAGTCTCCCGCTGCAAGCTTCATGAGATGTAACATGGATACCATAAGCTTTTGCTTTATTTGACTATATACACTCCGGTGGGGTTATTAACTTTTCAATCCGACCCACCACTTTTTTGGAGTTCTTTTCTCTTTGCACATTTTTTTGTGCAACTGTACAACATATCTACATGGTGCAGCATATATACAAGGAGTTTTTCCTCTTGAGCCAGTAGACTATCCCTCTTTTGAAGCTTTATTGCAACCCACAGCTTCTGTCTTTAGCCTTCATCACCACTAGACCAAGTTGAGGTGCACTTCCTTCACTAGAAGAAGAAGAGAGGTTCCGCCTAGAAGTAATACCCTCATATGCTACCCCAAGCCAAAGGAAACTGCCTCCTCACCACCTCATCCGTGGAGAGCTATGTGTAAGGTGCTGGTGCAAGTCAAGCCATTATCTCTAATAGTCATGCGTGTGTTGTTAAGTGCTCTACTTAGGCTCATCAAGATGACATATGCTCATAGCCTAGTGGACTCAAAGAATTAAGTCCCAATGGACCTGAAAAGCCTTAACCCTAAGCCCTATAAAGTTCCTCTTAGAATTAGGTGGAGTAAGATCTTAATCAAGCTCCATTTCCCAATTTAATTCCAGGCTAGTTTAAATGTCAACTATGATCCAGGAAAAACTATACAAATATACAAAGATGTTATTTACACAATTTTTACAAACATGCAAAATTTTTGAAAAATGTTTTGAAACCATGAATGGATGAATGCATGAAATACAAGTTTTGCAAAAGTACTTACACACATTTACACGAGATTTTTGCAAACTTTTGATTTTTCAAAACATTTTGGAAAAATTTTGTACTATATACATAATTTTGATAAGAAAATATTCACACAAACTTTACACCAAAAGATTTTGAAAACATTTTTACAAAAATAATTTGTACACTAGTTGTGTATGTGCAATAAAAGAATGATTATTTACAGGAAAAATTTTTAATTTTTGTGGTTTTTAAGGTTTTTAGCCATTTTATTTGTTAACACACTCACACAGAGTACGAGTTATGGCTAAAGTATATATGAAATATATACACACCCCCTGTACTTAGCTCGAACGATGTCCTCAGAGTGATCAAGAGCGATGAAGAAGACATAACTCGTGCTTAGTATAGGGACGTGAAAAGGAATGGCTATATGCAAAGATGAATCAAAGAATAGAAGGAATAGAAGATCAAGAGGGTCTCGGCTTTTCCCCCTATACTTAGGATCAAGTAATCCTAAGTATAGTTGGCTGTACCCAAAGGGAAAACCGAGTGGCGAATGTACAGGGTCTACCCCCCTATACTTAGGGTAAAATATCCCTAAGTATAGGCAGCAAAACAGGGGTAGCAAGACACGAAGAAAATCAACGAATATATACAAGAAGAGAGGGGACATCACTCCCCCTATACTTAAGGTGAAGAACCTTAAGTATAGGCAAGACAACAGAAGTGATGAAACAGAACGAAGAACAACCCGGTGTTTCCACCCCCCCTATACTTAGGATGAGGAATATCCTAAGTATAACAAAGATAATCCTAGGCGAGACCTGGGGTGAAAACAAGAACGGAAGACAGAAAGATCAAACTAAGACAAAACACATATATACAAAAGAGTACAATGTTGAGGTGCCTCTCAACAAGCGCTAGATTTTACGCCCCTAGCTGGGCACAAAGGCTAGGATAAAGTCGTATCAAGGTTCAGGACGGCATCGGTAAGTCGAATGCTGTACTGTCGTCGCAGTCTCGGTATGAGAACAGCGACGAACTCAACAGTGTAAAGGAAGACACCCAGGTATGCAATCAGGCGGGTGTCTGCTACCGGCGAATGATATGGAAATAAGTGATCGAGATCCGGTAGCACAAAAGAAATCGTCGGCTCTGGGTCTGACTGGAGTGAAAGTCTGGAGCCGAAGAAATCGAACGTGGAGAAGGATGGATCAGTAATAGAATCCTCCACGTCAATCAGTGTCTCAAATAGATATGTGCAGTCAAGATCAGGAGACTCTCTAAGAAGACTGATATCCGATGCATGAAATAGAAGCAGATCAGACAGATCATCGAATATCTCCAGGATGGGCTCATCCTCACGAGGGTCGTCGAGGTGAGAAGAGTCAGAATCAGAAGGATCTAAAGACTCGATTTCGTGCTCCGCCAGATCGGAAACACTCTCAGAAGGTGAAACCGAGTATACATCAAGTGTGGCATCCTCCCGCAGATAACCCTCGGGGAGAGATGCAAGATCAGAAGTGAATATGAGAGGATCAGGATCTAGAAGGGCATTTGCGCTGCTGTGAAGTATCCACTTGGTGCACCAGGCTGCATCATCATCGGAAGTGTAGTTGTCGGTAATCTGGAAGCAGGAGAAGGTACTGGGCAACATCGCGGAGGCTGGCAAAGTGTCTGAGGCTGATCCTTGCTCTGCGGCTATGCTGGCTGCCAACTGGTCCTCAGTAAGTGTATCTGTCTCAACATAGTGGAGGACAACAGACTCGAATATGGGATTGTGTGTATCTGGCAACTCCAAATGGTGTCCCATATCGAACTGCGGCTGCTGGGCCAAATCCTGGTAACTGTCAGAATCCGAGAAGTATCGCTGCAGAAAAACGGCTGACTCCTCCGCGACTGGAAACTGTAGCAGCTGAATCAATGGCTGTAGTAGCGGGGGCTCCTCCGGTTCTTGGAGTATCAGAAGATCTGATATCCAAGACTTGTCGACTGGAAACTCTGGGGCTGTCTCGAACCCGAGCTGGAAGACCAACGGGAACTCGAGTAGACTCTGGGCCTGAACCTCTACTATCGCAGTCATCTCCTCAGTGCTCTGTGGTGCTGGAGCATCCAAGTCCTCGGGTTGGTGTGTAGAAACTGAATAATCATGTAATGTGACACACCGCACTAGTACAACATCGTCCGCATGTGTTGTACCGACTACAGTATCTCGTGAAGAAGATCTCTGTGAAAGTAAACCCGAGATGGTGTCCAGTAGGTGAATGTCGGAACTACGGTGTGAATCGCCACATGTGGTAATCACCAGTGCAAGCTGCTCTGCGGTCATCCCCCTCATGGAGATCTCTATCAGATCCGTCAGTGGAAGTCTGTGATCGGGAAA
The DNA here is from genome assembly GCA_037367405.1 of Ottelia alismoides. Taxonomy (NCBI): domain Eukaryota; kingdom Viridiplantae; phylum Streptophyta; class Magnoliopsida; order Alismatales; family Hydrocharitaceae; genus Ottelia; species Ottelia alismoides. The sequence continues at coordinate 314,374 of JAZKJV010002178.1, read as the reverse complement.
TCTCCTCAAGAGGTCAAGAAACCTCAACCATGCCTCTTGCAATGGCTCCTGGGGGTCAACTGAAAAGTCCGTGATCAAAGACCGCATAAACTCTGCTCTAGGCAGGGGGAAGTATCTCTGTAAGAACTCTCGGCGTAGATCTCCCCACGTATCGAATATTCTCCCCAATCGGCGGTGCCATCTCATGGCTCTGTCGTGAAGTGTGAATGGGAAGGTCATGCTCATCAGCTCCTCTGTAGTGATATCTGAATATCTCTGTACTCTGCAAAACTCCTCGAATGCGGACAGGTGAAGATAAAGCTCCTCGTGCGCCTCTCCTGAAAATATCGGCAGTCGCTGAATGTAATCCAAATCCAAGACGAATGGACCTAGTGTAGAAGCTGACTCAGCTCCCTGTGCTATCTGCTCTTCCATCAATCTGGAATAGGATCTATCTGCTGATCTCCACTGCTCTCTCTGATCACGAACGGAGTGTGTTCTCAACTCAGCAACGGCATCGTCCGGGTCTCGCATCTACTCTCTCTGGTATCCTCGGACGTCTCACACAACATGCCCAGAGTAGAGAAATGAAAGGGAGGGAGGGAGCGGGAGGTTGGTCGGAGATCCGACCTCCCTAGAAGGTGGACTGGACTGATGGTCAGATAGCGAAGAACAAGCCGCAAGAGTCGGCTCGAAGTGGGGAGAATCCATCATCCAGAGTCAAGGAGAAGAAGAAGAATGAAGGGAGGGTGGGTGGTAGACAGAAGAAGAGAAGAAGAATGGGGAAGGCAGAAAGGATCTAGAAATCACACAAGATGAGAAAAAGCAAACCCTCGATTCACCTACGTACACGAGCTGAAGACCAAAGGGTATGGTCAATTATCTTGTCGATTTTATTTTAGGTGATCATTCAGTCTATCAGAGCGATTACGTGAGGTAATAGGAATCCGATATCTCTCAACCGACTGTCCCATACCAAAGAGCCGGTAATCAGTCGAGAGAGATCGGATGGCTCTATCCTAAGGTGCGGATCACTCTCTCGCTCATCCAAACCAAACAAGGAGGGGGTTACTCTCCCCAAGATAGATTTTTCAGTGAAGTTCTTTTAGGTCAAGTGTGATTAGCAGTCCCGATTTTATTGTTTTTGTTTTTAGATATTTTTCAATAAAAAGAAACGCCTAATGAATTTTTCGATTCTCCTGGTTATTAAGTCAAAAATAGGGGGAGAAGAGAAAAAGCCGATGCACGATAAATCAATGATGCATGCAAAGATAGAAATGCGTACCTGTCTCCAGCACTCTACATGCAATATGATCCGTGCATAATTGAAAGATAGAAAATAAACTACCTATATGGTGCAGCGGGAAAAACTGAGTCCTAAGCAGGCAACTTCTACTCGAAAGAACCGTCTAGCTGGTCACCAGCCTTCGATCCAGAGATTTCGGTCTAGACCCACCTCTCCTCTTCTCGACATGTCGAGTTCAGGAGTAGCGCTTGACGGGGTAGGCTCGCGGCGCGTAGGCTCGAAGGTGGTGAATCAGCTATTTTTATTAATGTTTTATTAGTAGGTCCAATTAACGAACTACAGGTGCAGGCAGATAATTAAGTGTGTGGATCCTACTCAGTACATCACAATCAACCAGAAATTCCTAAAGCTAGGGGCTCGAGAAAAACCGCGTAAAACCGTAAAAAGGCAGTGAAAATCAAGAAGCCACGAAAAAGCCGCGAAAAATCTAAGCTAGCTAAAGGGTCCCCCGAGCACAACGGTGCTCGACGAAACAGATCCGAAAGTCCAAGTGTCTGTCTGAGTGGACCTGTATTATTACAATAATCAAATGTACTCAAATAAACCTAAACTACTCCTCTCTCACTAGGCTACTCTCTCGCTCTCTCCTGCGGCTCCGTGCAGAAGGGAGCCGCCTCCGAATCCCACGGTTGCGCCGGCTCCTCGAAAGTCGCCTCCTCGGTCCTCGGGCCCTCGCAAGAAAGTAAACAAGAGTGATCAGACCAAATTATTTTATAAACAATGTCAGAAAAATATATATGCAAAAATCTATACAAAAAGCCGCGAAAAGAAAACCGCGGGAAAAACCGAAACTGACTACTAAGCTGTGCTCCCCGGCAACGGCGCCATTCTAATGACATGCCTGATCACTCAGGTAAAAGGTCGTCAAGGGTCGTTGCGACCCAAGTCACCAAGCGGTGTCAGTCGAGAAAAATAGACCACCAAATCGGATAAAAATCAACTCAAACTCAAATAGCGGTCTTGCTATTATTTTAACCTGGTATAGCGACCAGGGTCGAACACAAGGAGCACATGATGGCCTTGCGGCCTACGAAGTAGTCTAAAGAATGCATAAAATAAAAGACAAGTGTTTTTGGTGGATGTTAAAATTTTATGTTTTTTTTGGATTTTTAATTAATAAGGAAAAGAAGAAAACAAGTGAATAAGCCAAATACAAACAACTATTAAAGCACTCAAAACGCAACCAAAAATTTAGGTAAAAATATTTTTTAGGTATTTTATGTTTTTTTACTGTTTTTACTGAATTTTTGGTATTTTTCTGATTTTTACTTAATTTTCTAAAAATCAAACAATGCAAAAAGACAACAACAATGTCCAGCCAAGCTTGAGGGACTTAGAGAAAATATCTAAAAATCCCTAAAAATCCTGGAGGTAATTTTCCTGTATAGTAGAAACTACAAAGAAAATTTGGCCACTGGAATTATTATTTTTGGATTTTTAAAATAATTATTAGAATTTTTTATAGATTTTTAGGTTTTTTTTCAATTTTTATGAGTTTTATGTAATGAAAAATGACCAAACTTGGGCAAAAAATCAAACAAGACCAAATACACAATAAGTAATTTTTTTTGTAATTTTTAGAGGTATTTTAATATTTTTTTGTGAATTTTTAAATCAGAAAGTAAAGAAAATATGTGTTTTTGAATTTTTAAAAATAGTAAATGAAATAAAAAATGTCCCCAAAAATTCTAGAAAATTTTACAACATGGCAGGAGCCATGTATCCAATTTTCATTGAATTTGGAGTTAGTTTGATACCTTATTAAAAATAAAAATCAAGTCACAGTGCACATGGACCTAACTGCAAATATGATAAAGCCCTGGGCCCCTTGGATAACAAGCGTGAAAAGTATAGGGCCAGGAATGCAAATTGTCCCCCAAGCCACGCACGATACACGCGACTCAGGCCCGTGGGACCTATTTGTCATTCCTATTTATAAAAACATTAAACGTAACAAGCCAAAAACGCAGGGCCAAAGATGCAAATACACCAAAATCCACGTGTCGATGCACATGTCCACAACAAACAGAGGTATAAATGCAAATCAGATAAACAGGAGGGTTCTCAGTGCAATATTTGCAAAAATAAAAGAACTAAACTACGTATTTACAGTATTAAATAATAGAAACAAGAACTAGAGGGGCCTAAGAGCTATTTACCCCTTTATTAACTGTCGACGGCTGATGTAGCGCCATGTAACTGATCCAACAGGTGAGAACGATGGCGCCTTAACCCTGAAACGCAAGCCGGATCGAACGGTCGAGGGTCCACCACTTGGCAGATCTGACGGTCCTGGTGCTCTGGGGCTAAACCCTTGGTGAATCGACGGCTGATGAGACGACGCGTGGAGATCGGACGGCTCTGAATCAAGGGCGCCTCTTCATCTTATCGTGCGGCTCAGATCGGTCCTCGGAAGGATCGGACGGTGACAAAGCTCCTCCAAGGGATGGTTGGGATCTAATCTGGAGCGTGAGCATGATCTGACGGCTCACGAGGGTCCTGGAAGAACTGACGAACGGCGAGCTTCGCCGGCCCAAATCTCGGGCGTAGGGACTCCTCGACGACTGCTGGATGGCTGAGAAGCAGTGTGGGAGCCTTCCGCGTCTGATGGACAGCTCCGATGATGGCGGGGAGCCCTGGAGAGCTCCAGCGACGATGAACACCTGGAGCTCCTGTGCTCTGAAGTCCCGACCTCCAGATGAGGTCGATTTGGCCTGATAGCTGCACAGGAAGAGAGAGGGGTCGAGGGCAAACTGCCTCGACCTGTTAGCGTGCAAGAACGGTGAAGGATGCGTCGATATGGTGGCCTTCCGACGAGCGGCGGAGGTAGAGGGCCGATGTCCCTGCTCCGGGGCGAGCCAGGGGGAAATGGTAGGTGGAGAAGATGCGGAGAAGGCTGGTGAAGGTGGTGGCAGAATCGGATGGGTGAACGGATGGACGGAAACGACAGGCGAAGGCGGCGGAGCTACGTATACTGGAACTGAAAAATCCTAATCTAAGCTAATCTACGGGCTAAAGAATCTACCAGGTGGAGGCTATCGACTGGGCTGAAGCTCGGGGAGCTTCTGGGTCATTGCCTGCAAGGGGTTGTCGTCTCCCCGAGACTGGGCGCGCTCGCGGCAGCGCACGGCGGCGGAGCCACTGGATCAAAGGCTTCCAGAGGTGCTCGAGCCTCCCTTCCACTCCGGCGGGCACAACTGTCACTCAGGCTCACTAGAGGAGGTCCTTCGCTGTGAGTGGAAGGTCTAGAGATAAAGAAAATGGTCGCCGGAGGAGATGCTTTATATGATCAGGGGTCCGAGAAGAAATGGATCGGGCGAGTCGCTCGCGACTTGGATCCCTAAGACCCACCCTGGGCGAAGATCTGGGATGAGCAAGGATCAATCGAGGCCCGGGGTTAGGGTATTTGGTTATCGGATCGAGTGGGAAGAAAAGGTCGAAGTCGGGTCGGTCATCAGATCCGCAAGGGAAGAGGGTCCGCGGGGGAAGTTGACCGGGGTCAACAAACCCCCGTGGACCAATCAGAATCCACCAGGTCAAAATTATTTGATTATTTATTTTAAAAAAGTAAATGATCGAATTAAGAAAAACTTAAAACATGAAAAATATTTATTTTATTTTTTTCTATTTTTATGATTTTTAATTAATTTTTCAAAATAAAAATAAGGTATTTACATAATAGGGCTATATATAGGTATATATACAATATAGGAATTTTTTATTTTTGATTTTTAATTCGTTATTTTTATACATTTTTATCCCCATTTTATATTTTATTTATTTATATTATAAAATTAGGAATAAAAAGATATTTTTATTTTATTTTTATTATTTATAGACAAGGGTGAAATAAATAGATATATACATCTATATACATGGTATATTTACAATATTATTTTTGGTTTTTAATTTTGTTCTTTTTATTTTGTTTTTATCTTTGTTATTTTTATTTTATTTATTTACATCATAAAAGATAGAGTATTTACAAATTTTATGGAAATTAATTTTTTATTTATAAGGTGAAATAAATATGAGTGGACTATATACATGGTGGATATGCACAAGTGATGTTTTTGTTTTCTTTTTAATTTTTTCTATTTTTGTTTTGATTTTTGTATTTACAAATATATACCATATATACAAACCACTTTTATTCTATTTTTAGAGGAAAATATATTTATTTTATTTATAGTTTTATTTACACACCTGAGCACCCTATCTCTCTCTACTTTAGCTTTTATGCGGTCAGGCCCATGCTGAGCCCTCCATTGGAATTAGGTTGCTCACTATTTATTCTAAATATTTCCCTCTTTTTCTTTTGTCTCTTTATTCTTTTATTTTTGCACAAAAACATGCTAATTATTAAACTTTATACAATCCATGCTTTTGATAATTATTTGTATTTACATGAATATACATGTATTTGCAAAGGTTTTTGTAGCTAAAATATAAGAATAAAGTGTGATGAATGGGTATTCATCAGCGGCTCGAAGCAACGGTGGTAGCTCGAGGAAGATGGTGGTTCCTGACGTTCTGTTCTGGAGTTGAGTTATTGCGGATCTTTTGAGACGCGATTCCTTTGAGGATTTGAGGCTTCCAGATCTTTGACGTTGCTTCTGATGGAAGATAAACCTGTAAATAAATGATTGATATGCTCGATTCACGAAGAATCGACCAAAAATTTTGAGATTTGCAAGCTTGAAGGTTAGGTTTCCAGACGAAAAACAAACAGGTGTGCGAATGGCGATGAATTGAAGGATCGATTCTAAGTAGATTTGAAACGTTTGGAAGGTGAAATTTTACGACGGCGTCTTGGGCTCTCCAGCGGGGCCAGGGGGGTGGCTCCTCCACCCCTCGAGCTCGCCCGCGGTATGTGGCTGGCAGAGGTGGCTCCGAGCGGCGGTGGAGGCGCGATGAAGGTGACGGACCTCTATAATGGCGTCTAAAGCTCAAGTTATCACATCATCTTTGAGATTGCTTTTCATGAAGATGAAAGCTCCCAGAAGCGTATCTTTTGCTCCCTTTTGAAGACGGACCTGCAAACAACAATATGTATGCTCGATTCTCGAGGAATCGGCATATGGATTAAAGGTTTGCAAGATCGAAAAGTGATGAAAAATGGAGTTTCTAGTATTGTTGAAAGTTGCGTGAGAATAACGATGAAATGGCGTCGCGATTTGAAATGGATTCGAAATGATTTGAATTGGAATTTGATTTGGCGATGATGTAGGGTGATTAAGCATCCTAATGATGACTTAATCTAGCTAATAGCTACACGAAGATCGAGGAGAAAATTCAAAGAAAATGAGTGAATAGATCTGGGGATAGTAAAGGTTTATTACCTCGACAAAGGCTCGACGGGCGACCTTGGCCAGAGCAAAACGCGGCGATGTGCGGTGATGCAAGGCAGCGAACAGCCTTGGAACTCCTCCTCCGAAGTTCTTCTTCCATGTGGGGTAGCTTGCAGGCGCTGTCACCACCAATACGAAGCTGAGCAAGGCTTGGAAGGAAGGGTGTCGGCCACTAGAGCTTAGGTGCTTCAGGTAGTTGGAGAGTTGGTTAAAAATGGCGAGGTTTGGAGCTTTATATAGATCAATTGCGTGGACTCCAAGTTAGATCCAAGGATGGGCGATGGAGAGGGTTGTTAGGTGAAGAGATCTAAGGGTCGAAATCGTCGGAAGGAGTTAAGATGCCAGCTGGAGAATTCGGGGAAGATGGCCGGCCAGAACAGATTCTGTTTGAGTTGCTTTGAAGAAGATGAACCAGGTGCTCACACGTGTCAGCACCTGGTTGGCCAATTATTGTAAAATACTTCTAAAATCAATATTAAATAGTATTTAATGCTATTTTAAATAGGTATAAATACAAGAAATGTATATAAATTATTTATCAAATTTATGGAGTAATTACTTTTTATAAATAATAAATATTATTCAAAATATAAATATTATATTAATAAATATGTGTATTTGAATAGGTTTTGGATTTTTAATTTAATAAATAAATAAATAAAAATTAATTTTATATTTTCTTAATTATTAGAACAATAAATACGAGTTGTGTGAATTTTTAGAGATTTTAATAAATTAATTTACATATATTAATAAATAAGGATATAAGTTAGCTAGTTCATTTTTACCTATGTTTTAAGGTTTTTGATTTTATTAAAATAATAAATAAGATCCAAAAATTATGAAAAAATTAGGGCTAAATTATAATATCATGAAAATATTTAGAAATTATAAAATTAGGAAAACTATAAATAATGTGTGTTATATAAAATAAATAGCCCAGAAACCCCGTTGTCATTTGGTCCCAAAACTAACTTTTTGCAAACGGACTCCGAATTCGATGAAACCACCTTTATTAATTAAAGAATATTATTTTATGAACTTTAAATGTGTGTAGAGTGAAATTGGAGTTCGTATGAGGAAGTTATGATGTTCAGAAGTTGAGACTTTGACAATTTATAGGCTGGGTTTCTTGGTATATGTACAGGGTAATAATTTTTAACTTGTTTTTTTATATTTTTATGTACATTTTTAGAAATAATTAGGAGAAGATTTTGGTGAAATATATATATATGAATTAATTAAAAATCTTTGAAATGTTGTATTTAAATAGTAAAAGGTGCATGGAGTGTGTATTAATTTATTTTTAGGGTTTTCTTTCCTTATCTTCCCCTACTTTTTGGTTTGTCGACCAATCCATGCTGACTTGGTCTCGGGATTTAGGTTATATAAATATACCTTTCAGTTATATTTATATTTTAAGTCATATTGTACATATATACATATATCCAATCTGCCTTTTGTTCTTTTTCTTGGTTCTTTATTTATTTACATGATTTTGATGGTTAAAAATGAATATTTATACATGAATGAGGATTTGTTAAAAGATGAGAACTAATGAATATTTACATGCTTTGTTATGGTTTTTACGACAAAATGCGACAGAAAAGTTAATGAATCATGGATTCATCAAGGCCAAAGATCTGGATTTGAGATGTGATCTCAATATCCAAGTCACTACAATCGCCCTGTCCTTATCTCCAAGTATCCGTGGAGAAAGCGCATTATCCTTGAAAGAGTTCATGGATAATTTCATTTTTGATATATGTATCCAAGCATCGAGAAAATTGATAATTAAATGTGATTTAATTATCTTGGATAATATGAATTTGATTCATATTATAAGGAGAGATATCTAAGATAATTAAATGTGATTTAATTATCAAAGATATGAATAATGTGAATGTGATTCATGTTATTTGGGCACATGAGAAAAGAGATCCAAGATGATCAAATGTGATTTAATTATCATGGATATGAATAATATGGATAGCACTATCCATATTAATCATATATATTATAAATGTGATTTATAATATATAAGAGAGAATCATATTATGTTTTATAATTAATTATTGATGTGAATTGGATTCACATTGGATGATTAATTAAAATATAATTACATTTTGTTTTGGGATGTGAATGTGATTCACATTTTTCGAATGGCATGATTGCAATATTTGACAAGATAATTATGAATTGTTTTTCGTGAAATAAATTACAACAATTGTTGTTGTAAATCCTGGAGATATCATGAGATAATGGTATCTCATGAGATAATGAGATCTCATGAGATAACGAGATCTCATGAGATGTTGTAGCCGTCCCCCCTTTTTAGGGGATATGGTTTATCTCCTCATTATCTCCAAGGATAATTAATTTATTTAATCTGAATTTAAATATATTGATTTATCGATATATATTAACATAAATTAATTGTTATTGTGTTTTTATAACAAGATCATAGCCATTGAAAGAAACACAAATCAATCTCAACCACTGATTGTGTGTTGTCCATGGATTGAGATCCATGGACTCCCAAAACCCTGTATAAGAAGAGGCGCCCATTGCTCTTCATGTAATATGAGAAATGACTGCTCTCTCTCTCTCTACATGCCCATTCTCTCTATCTCTCATGTGGTCGTCCACCATGGATGCCCTAAAGCGATCATCCATCGTCGCAGCGTCGTCACTATGTTGCCCGATCGTTTGCTCGTGGATCTTCATCTACTTCGATGTGCCTTGCTCGTGAAGAAGACGTCGTATCTCATTTGTCGAGATCAGGAGATCCGTGCATTGGATCATCAACATGGATTGCGAGAAGCACGCATCTCATCCACGCGCTCACAAGCGTCTCCTCCGTCGGATTGGACTTGAGACAGGAGGTCTCTTTGTTTAGAGACTTGATCACAACCACGCTTCAAGAGCTAATCCTATTACTTGTTTGTGGTTTAGACGAAATGATCCGAGAAGTGTTCTTGGATCATGTGGTTTCGTCACATAGAAAATTTTTAATTTCCACTGCATAGAGCAACTAGTGCAACTAGTCGCTCCCAATCGCATTCGATGCGATCATCACGCTTTCGTGATGCGCTTGAGGATTCTTCCCATATCCTTCAGTTAGGACAGAGGAGGGACAGATTACCATATGTCATTCACTATGCTAGCCGAACAATGGATGCCGCTCGCGGAATTGTACTGTCACAGAAAAGGAGATGCTAGCTGTAGTCTTTGCCTTGGATATGTTTCGATCTTACATTCTTGGATCTAAAGTAACTATCTATATTGATCACACCACCATCCAATACTTAATGACAAAGAAAGATGCCTAAGCCAGATTGATCATATGGATCTGTCTACTCCAGGAATTTGACATAGAGATTGAGGATAAACCTGGAGTCAAAAATGTGGTGGTGGATCACCTCTCCCATCTAGAGAACCTTGAGGATTCGGATCAGATCAGACCTATTTCAGAGACATTCCCAGATGAGGCGATCCTTGCAATTACCTCACTTCTATGGTACGTTGATATTGTGAACCATCTTGTCACGAAGAAAGTTCCACAAGATTGGCCCAGACAACGATTTGAGACCTTTCTTGCGAAGGCCAAGTCGTACCAATGGGGAAATTCCCCTCTTTATCATGAAGGGGGATAGCATCTGGAGATGGTGTATTCCTCAAGAAGATAAACATAGCGTCCTCACCTATTGCCACAAACTTGAGGCAGGAGGACATCATTTTGAGAGACGAACATCACTAAAGGTGCTTCAATCCGGCCTTTGGTGGCCTACCCTCTTCAAGTATTCAGACGAATTCGTGAAGAGGTGTACTGACTATCATAAAATGGGCACTTGTGGACAGAGAGATATGATGCAGATGCAGCCCATTCACTTCTATGAGGTCTTCGATGCATGGAGCATTGATTTCATGGGCCCATTTCCTTAGAGTCAGGGATTTGAGTATATTTTGCTTGTTGCATATTATGTGAGTCGTTTGATTGAGTCCATCCCCGCCCAAACCGTAAATGCTAATACTGTTTGCAAATTCTTGAGAAAAAAATATCATTTCATGGTTCAGAGTACCTATAATTTTGATATCAAATGGGGGACTCATTTTATCAACGATAAGGTATTGGCCCTTGCTAACGAGTTCAATATAGATCATAGAGTTGCTACTTCTTATCATCCACAAACGAATGGACTTGCTGAGGTTTCTAACAGGGAGATTAAGACTATATTGCATAAGGTAGTCCGCCCAGACCGAAAGGATTGGTCACAACTTTTGTACTCGGTCTTGTGGGCATATCGGACATCCTTTAAGACTCCATTGGGCACATCTCCATTCCGACTCGTTTATGGCAAGCTATGCCACTTACTAGTTGACCTAAAACATAAGTCACCATGGGTTGTTACTGAGATATTTTTGGATCCAGAGAGTGTAGGAGATCAGAGAAAGGCAGGATTGGCAGCCCTGGAGGAACTTAGAGAAACAACCTTTACGAGTAGCCTACAATATAAGGAACGAGTGAAGATATGACATGATTCTCACATCAGCCATAAGCAGTTTGAGTCAAACCAGAAAGTATGGTTATTCGATGCCAGGCTAAAACTATTTCCATGGAAGTTGCAGAGCAAGTGGAAGGGACCATACTTGGTCTGGAAGGTGCATGACAATGGCAGCATTGATATATCTGAGATGTCATCTGAGTCCACCTTCTGAGTTAACGGTCAGCGCCTGAAGCCATATCTAGATCATGATCCATTGATTGTCAATGTTTCCCCTATTCATTTTGCATGAGATGTGGTTTTCAACTCACATAATTTGCATCTCATGCCTGCTTATCACTTCCTTCCGTAGTTGTATAGATCCAGATGTCCATATCACACATTCTTTTGTCTAACACCCCATCTCCATTTCATGATTATGCTATACTTAGGCTGTATTTTACCCAAAGTATAGGGGGGCGTCAGACTTGTGATTATTCTTTTGATTCTTTTTACCTCTATTTTGTTGCGTATGAGATATTTTACCCTAAGTATAGGGAAGGTAGACTCTGTACAGTCTAATCCGCAGTTTTCCCCTTGTGTACAGTCTTCTATACTTAGGATTAATTGATCCTAAGTATAGGGGGGTCACCGACTTCTATTTCTTATATTCATTTATTCATCATTGTAGTATAATATTCTTTTCACTCTTCTATACTTAGCATGAGTTATGTCTTCCTTTGCAGCTCTTTGATCACTATGAGGACATAGTTAGGGCTAAGTATAGGGGGATGTCCTATATATTGTATATATACTTTATCCATAACTCATACTTTTATATTTTTATTATGGCTAAAACATTGTATAAATACTCATAAAAAACTAATAAAAACATGCAGAAATTTTCTGAAGATTCTTTTTGTATATACTGACTAATAAGTCAGGTTAAAATATTTTGAAAAATATTTTGAAAGTAGTTTGAAAATCTATTTGAAAAATCTTTTTGAAAACTGCTTGAAATTTTTTTCAACCTTTGTAAAAAATATGTTGGCTTGTAAAAATTTTTCTTTGTGTGAAATAAAATCATTTTGTAAAACTATTTGCAAATGTTTTGAAAAATGGTTGCAAAATTATTTTGAAAATCTATATATATTGTTTAAAAAATGTTTGCAAAATTATTTTCAAATGTTTGTAAATGATTTAAAATTGTGTGAAAAAATATTCTGGACTGTAGTTTTCAAAATTATTTGTAAAATTATTTTCAAATAAGTTTGAGGAATATATGCATCACAAAAAGATAATAAAAAATAAAAAAAATAAAAAATTCCAACCTTGTGTATATACCTATATAAATTACTCAAGTTGTAAATCCTTTCATCTGATTCTTGTAAATAATTTTCTCACTCCTGTGTAAATATGTGTATATCATCCCCAACCCTTATTTAAAAAAATGTATATACTTGTATATTATTAATTATTTGCATAAAAAATTTTATGCATGTGCATCATTTTTCAAAAATCCAAAAAATTCAAAATTTGAAAAATTTTTCACAAAAAGATTTTGTTTTGTTTGCATTGTACATATTTTATTGCATTGGCATGTGCATTTTTAAAGATAGTCTTGACATTTAAATGAAGTCTGGATTAAATTTGAAGAATGGAGCTTAGTTGGACCTTAATCCAACCTTATAAGAACTGGGGTTAAGATTTTTCATGTCCTAGTGACTTAATTCTTTGAGCCCATAAGACTATGTTCACATATCATCTTGATAAGTCTAAGTAGAATATTTAACAATACACACATGATTCTTTCAAATCGTGGCTTACCTTGGACAAGTACTCTACATGTAGCTCTTCATGGAGGAGGCAGTGAGGGGCGGAATCTTTTGGCTTGGGGTAGCATACAAGGGTAGTACATCTATGTGGAACATCTTGTCCTCCTCTAGGGCGGGAAGTGCATCTCAACCTGGTTTGGCGATGTTGAGGTCTAAAGACAATATGTTGTGGGGTTGCAATAATGCTTCAAAAGAGGGATAGTGTACTGGCTCAAGAGGAAAAACTCCTTATGTACATGATGCACCTTGTATACATTTTCAAAAAAATATAAAAAATACGGAATCTCCAAAAGTGGACAGGCCTGAATGAAATGTAAAATCCCGCCGAAGTGTATATACAAGTGAAGAAAAAAAGAATAAGAGCTTCAAAGTCAAATGTTTGTGAGCTTGCAACAGGTGACATGGCTACACTGGTCATGCGTCCAAGGATAGGTAACTACATTGGTTGCTGTCCATTCTCTTCTCCATCCCCTCTTCTTGAGCTGGTTGTACTTGAACTTAGAAGGGAATATCCCCGGTCCTCGAGGAAAGAGTTACTAGACCAAGGGATTAAAGTTATATTGTTGAGAGAGGTTGTTTCTTTGTTACTTTTGAGATGAGGAGCCATATTTCACTTACATCGTACAAGTAAGAATTAATAGTCATAAGAATTTGTGTTTGTAGACATGTTCTGATCTGACTATTGAGGAGACCTGAATTGGAGTCTTGTGGAACTTAGAGGGTGTTAGGCTTTAAATCCATTTCCCATTAAGGTTCCGACACACTAATAATCCAAAGGTCCGACAGATCTCCATACTACATTTTTATGAAGATAAGTTTAAAAGTCAACATTGTTCTAACTTCTTTCCTTTTTCTTTTCTTTATTTTTGTTTTCACTCATTTTCCAAATAAGTGTTTGCTAAGGGACTAGCAAAGGTAAAGTATAGGGGAATGATGAATCTTTTATGGAATTAGTGGGTATTTACTGATGTTCTAACTTCTTTCCTTTTTCTTTATTCTTTTATTTTAGCTTCATTTCCTTAGTCAAACATCAGTAAATACCCACTAATTCCATAAAATTACCATTTTGCATGCATTTGTTAAATATGCATTTTTAACACTTTTTATACTTAAATAAAAGAATAAAGAAGAAAAAAAATAAAAAAATAAAAGATGTGTTTATGAAGTAAATAGAGACTGACCCGAACTCCAAGAGAAGGTCAAGACTTGATCTGATCGATCAGAAATGAAGTAGGGGAGATAAGATCTTTAATCCAACAATCAAAAAATGATTTGTAAATTTTTCCCTGTATATTTGTATAAAACTTGTACTATTTTATTTGTACATAAATTGACCTCAAATTAATTATTTTTGTAAACAAAAGTTGTGAATAAAAATGTGTTGTAAATAATAAAAATAATTGTGAAGCTAAATAATGTACCTATTACAAATAATCACACTCAGAAAAAGCAGCAAAATGATAATTGAAAGATCAATTCCTACTCCATACGAACTCAAATTGAACCAAACTCACTTCCAATGTACTCTAAATTAAATTATCTTTCAAATGGCTATGATTTCATAATTTTGGGAGTTACGGTTAAAAAGTTTTTTCTGGGGTGTTTTGTGTAGTTTTGTACTTACATATTTGTATATTTAATTCATAATTATTTTCTATATATAATGTAAATAATTGTAAATATTATTTTCATTAAAAATAAAATTTAATAAATAAATATATAATAATAAACTAAACAAATAAAAATTATTTCCTTATTTGTACATGTGTATATTGTATTACATGTACATAATATTTGTATATAATTAATACCCTTATATAAAAATCACCCAAAAAATATGTAACATTAATTAATTAATTTAATTACAAAATTTGTATTTAGATTTAATTATTTAATTCATTATTTGATTTAAAAACATACCCTGTATATAAAATATGTTTCCATAGCTTTAATAGCCACCATTAAGGTTGCTAATTAATTTTTATAAATTAATTGTTTTATTTGATTTATTTAATTTCGAAATTCGTAATTAACTAATTTATTAATTAATTAATTTATTTTATTTTATTAATTTCACCACTAAACACCTTCTTTAAGTGTATATACCTTCCTTTTTATTTTTCTTCTCTTTTTATTGGCTCCTTCCTCCCTCATTCATTCTTGATCAAACTTTGTTAGAGAGGAGCCCGATCTTCGAGAGCCATCTTGTTGAATAAGGGTGTACAACCTTCAAGTTGTCCGATGATAGCGCGTCAACCCTCATCGAGGCCATCAAGGCGTATCCGATCCAGAGGTAAGATCAAATTTTTTGTCATTTTTTTAGGTAAACCATAGATTTAATTTTTTTCCGTGATTACTCTTTAGATATTGAAAATCCCAAAATCTCCACCACACAATCCGCATCCGACACCGATTTTTCATCTCATCTCGTGATCCCTCTATTTCACGTTTTACCTCATTCAACCACGCACCTCTGACCACGTACGGTGGTTGGAGATCCGGATATGTCTCTTACCACGCCAAGATCCACAACCATTCATACATCTCATTTTGTTTATAAATAAATGAAATAAAAAATACATATAATTTTTTTCTCTCTGTAACATTTGTTTTGCATGAAATGTTTTAAAAAAACAATTTAAAAAATGATATAAAAAATTATCCTCTATTTAGAGACCAGTTTCTAAAAAAATAAAAATTATCTACTTCGTGTTTACAAAAAATTAAAAAAACCAAAAAAAAAATAAATCTGCACCAGCGGCCGTGCTCCAGCCCAGCCGCGCGAGCCCCGCTGAGGCGCCGCTGGCCCCTCTGCGCCACCGCGACGTCGTTCCCCCCAAAGCAGTTGTGCCTAGCAGCACCTCCCGCAGGCGTGCCATTGACAAATATTGACCGCAACTGTCTAGCCTCCACGCCTCGCCCGCGACCTCCAGCCTGCGCAATGTTCATCTCCCGTTCCTCCGACTTCCACCGCACCGGACCTCTATCTCGTCGTGCCTCCTTCCGCAGACCTACTTCGCGGGCCGTCGCACGGCGCGGTGTCCTCCCACCAGATCCGTCGCGACTGGACTGCCTCCTCCATCACCTAGCCGCAACCTACGGCTCTGCGCGGTGTGACCCGCCGCTGCCCCAGGCTCATTCCCCCACTGCGTGGCCTACTCCACCATTCATTGTGCACCGCCCCTCCACGACATGGTCGTCGCCACTGAACCCGATCCTCCCACGCCAAGGCCCTTACAACGGCAACCGCATCTCACCTTGTATGCTTCAAGAACAAGAAGCCAAACAACAACTCTAGGTTGGGTTTTTAATTATAAAAAATGCTAAAATTACAGAGCTACCCTTGGAAGTTTTCATATTTGTAAAAGTGCCCCTGCCTCAGAAATATCTTTACGTAAATTCTTCTTTTCACCTTCGAGCTTATTATTATTACATGTTCTGCAAAAACTTTTCAATAATAGCATTTAGGTCCATGTGTATCAGACTTTAATTTTCTTGCTATTCTCATCAAAATAAATATTTTATTGTTCTAAAAAATTCTCAAAAAAATATAAAAGTTCCTGCTGTGGTGTTTTAAATTGTGTAAATTTTTCATTACATTTTGTTACCATTTAATATATTTAAAAACTAAAAAAATGTCTTTTTGTCTATTCGAAATTAGAAAATTCATAAAAATTCGAAAACATATTTAAAAATTCCCAAAAAAAGGTTGGTGTATTTTATTGTTTTTAATTTCTGTCCAATTTTGGTACATAGATCATTTATAGAACTCCAAAAAGTGAGAAAAACTAAAAAATCTTATAAAATGTGTAGAAAATCCTAGAAAAATCAAAAAAATTGATTTAAGTCTCTGTTTGTAGATATTTAATTGTAGTTTAGCATAAATAAGTTCTAGGAGTATTGAGTACTTAAAGTATTTTAAGTTGCAAAATTCTCTTGACTATGCATTGTTTTCTCTATTTTCCACTATTTGCTTTTTATAAAATCATAAAAATATCGAAAAAAATCGGAAAAACTAAGAAAAATATTTTAACACATATAAAAGACAAAAACATTTTCTCTGTAATTTTCTAGACAGTTTTGACTATTCTGAAAAATACAAAAAGATTGGTGTGTGTGTTTTCATCCATTTGTGTATATTCTCCTTTGTGCTTGATTTGAAAATACAAAAATTCAAAACCCACTAAAAAATTATATTGGAAAGTTGACTACATAGTTTTTAAATCGTGCTCCTTGTGTTCGACCCTGGTCACTATACCAGGGAAATTGAATAGCGAAACCGCTTATATTTTTGTGTTTGATTTTCTCTTAAGTGGTTGAATAATTTTTTTTCGTTTACCATGCTTGGTGATTCGGGTCACAACGATCCTTATTTATTTCATACTTAACCCGAGTTATCAGACGTGTCATCAGCTAACTTTCAAATCGTAACTCCAAAAAATAAGAAACTATCTTTATAAAATCATTTATTCGAAGTTATATACAATTAATGGTGATTTTGATATATTTTGAGTTTTTATTTGAGAGATATGGGTCTAGGAAGTTGTAGTTTTGGAAACTTATTATAAGTATATTTTGATACTGTCTATTATTTTTGTATGAAATCGATTTTGTATTTTTCTATATTTAATTATCTACAACTTTCATGTTCAATATTTATTTATTTGAGGTATAAAACGTGGAACCAAAAATATGTCCCAAAAATGACTAAGAACGAATTAAATAAAATGGGATTTTTAATGGATTTTGGCCCTTATCTCCCCCTACTTTATTTCTGGTCGACCTAGCCATCTAGATGCCTACGTCTCACGGTTTAGGGTCATAAAATATTTTCAATATTTTATTCCTTTTCTTTTCTCATCTTTATTCTATAATTTTGGACTTAAAAACCGTATTTTATACGCTTTTACACAACAATGCATGAATGATAAAATGCATGAACTAAGGCTACTTACACACATTTAATAGGATTTTTAAGGCTAAAATAATAGAATAAAGAGGATTAAACAGAGATTCATCAACTGGTCATGTATCCAATGATAGGTAGCTACACTGGTTACATCCATTCTCTTCTCCATCTCCTCTTCTTGAGCTGGTTGTACTTGAACTTCGAAGGGAATATCCCTGCTCCTTGAGGAAAGAGTTGCTAGATCGAGGGACTAGAGTTATCTTGTTGAAAGAGTTTGTTTCTTTGCTACTTTTGAGATGAGGAGTTTTATTTCACTTACACCGTACAAGTAAAGATTCATAGTCATAAGAATTTGTGTATGTAGACTTGTTCTGACTTGACTGTTGAGGAGACATGAATTAGAGTCTTTTGGAACTTATAGGTTGTTAGATTTTAAATTCATTTCCCATTAAGGTTCTGCCACACTAATAATCTAAAGGTCCGACAAATCTCCATACTACAATTTTATGAAGATAAGTTTAAAAGTCAACATTGTTCAAATTTTTTCCTTTTTCTTTTATTTATGTTTGTTTTCACTTATTTTCCAAATTAGTGTTAGCTAAGGGACTAGCAAAAAAGCACAGGGGAATGATGAATCCACAATTCATCACCTTTATTTTATTTTAACTTTATTTCCTTAGTCAAATACCTGTAAATATCCACTAATTTCAAGAAATAACCATTTTGCATGCAATTGTTAAATATGCATTTTTAAAACTTTTTATATTCAAATAAAAGAATAAAGAAGAAAAGAAAAAGGAAAGAAAAAAAATAAAAGATGTATTTACGAGAAAAATGCAGACTGAACTGAACCCCGAGAGAAGTTCAAGACTTGACTTAATGGAACATGAATAAAGTAGGAGGAGATAGGGTCTTTAATCCAAAAAAAAACTTGTAATTTTTTTCCTTGTATTTTTGTACTAAACTTACACTATTTTATTTGTATACAAATTGACCTATAAATAAATATTTTTATATACAAAAGTTGTAAATAAAAATATTTGTAAATAATAAAAATAATTGCAAAGTAAAACCTGTATAGAGTAAAAATACCCACACTCAGGAAAAGCTGTAAAGTGACAATTGAAAGATTAATTCCAGCTCCCTACAAGCTCATATTGAATCAAACTCACTTCAATTATACTCTAAATTTAATTATCTTTAAAATAATCGTGGTTTCATAATTTTTGGAGTTACGCCAGGAAAATTGGTTTTCTAGGGTGGTTTTTGCAATTTTACCATTTATTTATTGCATATATTTATTTCATATTTATTTTTACACGCAATGTAAATAATTGTAAATATTTTTATTCCTTATTAAAAACAAAAATAAAAATAAAAATAAAATTTAAAAAAAATATTTAAAAATAATTTCCTTATTTGTACATGTGTATATAGTATTATATGCACATATTACTTGTATATAACTAATTTCCTTATATAAAAAAATCACTGTAAAAAAAACATCTAACATTAATTAATTAAATTAATATAATTACAAAAATTTGATTTTATTAATTTAATTAATTTATTTATTTGATTTAAAAACCTACCTTGTATATAAGATTTTATCTTCTACCTTAAATAACCACCATTAAGGTGGCTAATTATATTTTGTAAATTATTTATTTTAATTACTTTATTTCATTACGAATTTTGTTTTCATCAATTAATTAATTAATTTAATTAACCACTAAACACATTAGTTAATTGTAATTATTTCCTTTTTATTTTCTTCTTCTTTTTACTGAGCTCCTCCTCCCTCATTACCTCTTGATCAATTTTTGGGGGAGAAGGAGCCTCAATCCTGAAAATTTCTTCAGTCGATAGAGGAGCCCAGCCCCGAGTCGTCCAGTGATAGTGGATCGTTTGTCGTCGAGGCCATCACGACGCCTGCCCTCTCGGGTTAGATCCAACTTTTATATCATTTCTCCATAATAATCGTAGCACAATTTTCATTTTCAACTTCGTTGTAGATTTTAGATCTATAGTTTTCACCAGCATTTTTTATGCGATCTCACATTTGACATTCAATTCGAATCCAATTTTTCATCTCACATAAAAATCCCTACATTTCATGTTCTATCTCTCACAACCTTTCACATCCGTTCACACACAGTGGTTGGATCCTCGGATCTATCTTCCATTTCGTCGGATCCGCATCCGCTCACGTTCTTTTGTGTTTGAATTTTCTTGGATCAAGTCGTCGTGCTCGTATCCTCATTTGTGTATAAAAATAATAACAAATAAAAAAACAAAAAAAAAACAAAAAATATATATTTCAAATTTTTTCTCTAACATTTGTTTTGCAGGTAAAAATTATAATAAAATAAAAAATAATAAAAAAAGAGTTTTCATGTCATTTCTGTCTATACAAAAAATTTATTTTTTAAATCATTTTTATGTTTACATTTAAAAAAAACTCTGGTTGGGGGCCGGTAGCACTCCTACCACTTTCGCCCACCCTCTTCTCCTTCTAACGCCGATGCGGCTCAGCTTGAGGCCTGTCGACCAGGTATCCACCCCAGATCACCATCCTGCACAGCGCTTTGAGCCATCGAGCTCCGCCAACAGCCGCTTAGCCTCCTCGCCATCGCGGTCGCCTGCCCCTCCTACGACCAAGATCATCGCTCCGTCATCACTCTAGAATCGTCCTCGCTCAGCCGTCATGCTACGGGGGCATGTGTCGCCCCCTCTGCTCGTTGCCCTCCGCATGCACCTCCTTACGCTCCATTATGCTAGCCTCTATCGCCGATGACTACCTCGAGCCGTCGCCCGCATCCTCCTCCACCACAGGACAACCGCACCGCCCAGCAGTCTGCCCCACCACTGAAGCCCCGTTGATCCTCTGCCTGAAGCACCTCCTCTAAGTGTCGTCGCTGCCCTTTGGCGTGGAAGGGAAGACGGTTGCGACGGCTCCCCATCCCTCTTGAGCAGTGTTTTGAAAACCGGACCGGCCGGTTCGACCGGTCCGACCGGTGAACCGGGCCTGGACCGGTCCGGTTAACCGATTTATAGCAGTTCGGTTCAAACATTCAAATTCTGGTTAACCCGTCCGGTTCAATCTATTTTTTTAACCCGGTTTAACCAGGTTCAATCGAAGTTGAACCGCATTTAATTTTTTTAAAAATAATCATGGTGGTGGGAGTTGAACCCATGACCTTTGATTGCCTATTTCAAACTCTTAACCAACTACACTAACATAACTTTTTGCATATATTGCGTTTTAAATATAATTATACTACTATTATGTTATAGAGTAACTAGTCTAAATAATATATATATGATGTGTATGGTATTTGATGGTGTATATGAACAATATTTTATGTATAGTGTGAAATATATACATTGTCTATGTATTTTATTTATATTTAAGTATATATTATATATATATTTATTTCATTTCGGTTTGATTAACCGGTTCAACCACTTTTTTCTCACCGGTCCGGTTTAATCCGGTTTTAAATAATGATGATGTCATCATCCGGTTGAACCGGTTTGATTACATGGTTCAACCCGATCCGACCATTTTGACAAGGTTTCCGGTTCAGTGTCCGGTTCGGTTTTAAAAACCTTGCTCTTGAGAACGAACAGGAACAACAGAAGAACCCTAGGGGAGTATTAAAAAATTGGGTAAATTGTAAATACCCCCCTGACTATTTCAGATATTGCAGAATTACCCCTACTAGACTTCCAACCACATGCGTCACACGCACTTAGTGGGTAAACTGCTAAATTCACCTCGATCTTATTTAGTGTTATAGTATGATGCAAGAATAGTAAATAATTGCATATCATTCCTCCATTTCCAGAACTTAAAATTACATGTTGTTAGATTGAAATAAATATTTTTATTGCTCAATAAATTCTGGAAAAATTATGTTATGTTCCTGATGAGTGTGTGGTCATTGTACAAAAATTTCATTGCATTTATTTTTATTTGCTATTTTAAAAATTAAAAAACAGTATCATTTTCTCTACCTGAAATTTGAAAAATCACTAAAAATTAAATATTATCTAAAAAACCCAAAAAAAATAGATTAGGAGTATTTTACTGTCCTTTATTTTCTGTCCAATTATTTTTCACGCATTAAATATTGATAAAACTAAAAAAATGTAAAATACCAAACATCTTATAAAAAGTCATGAAAAATTGTAGAAAAAACTAAAATTAGTGATTTTAGTTTTTGTTTGTAGATATTAGTCTATATTTTAGCATAAAAATAATTTCCAAGAGTTGTGGGCACTTAAAATATTTTTAAGTTGCAAATTAAACTAGGTTGTGTACTGTTTACTTTTTTGCTAGTGTTTGATTTTTATAAAATCACAAAAACATCAGAAAAATTTGGAAAAATTAACAAAAACATTTTAAAATTATAAAACTCAAAAATATTTTCTTTACAATTTTTTGAGCATTTCTGTCAATTTTGAAAAATATAAAAAGAGCATGGTGTGTGTATTTCTTTTCTTGTACATATTGTTCCTTATTTAAAAATAAGATAAAAATAAAAAATCACTAAAAATTTTATCTTCGAAATTTGACTACTGAGTTCTTTAATTGTGTTCCTTATGTTCGACCCTAGTTGCTATACCAATTAAATTTAAATAGCGAAGATCGCTTACATTACATTTTCTCGATATTTCATTGAGTGGTTTTATATATTTTTCTTGTTGATTACGCTTGGTGATTCCTTGATTATTTACATGCTTAACCCGAGATGCCAGGTGTGTCATCATGTTGCGAAGTGAATCTAATGCTTTCTTGGGAGAAGAGCAACTTCATGGTGACTGAAGGAATTGTGAAGGATCATGTTGTATCTAAATGTGGCATGGAAGTTGACCTAAAAAGGTGGAAGTGATTTTTAAATTAGAACCACCTACAACCATTAAGCAAGTTTAAGTCATTCTTAGGTCATGTTGATTTTTACCGACGATTTATCAAAGATGTTTGTAAACTATCCAGACTATTGACTGAGTTTCTAGGTAAGTAAATGATTTCATTGTCGACGACTATGTGCTCCTTGCCTTCAATCAGTTAAAGGAACTCATCACTCAGGCCTTTGTATTGCAGCCACTAATTTGGACACAGCCTTTTTAGATAATGATAGATGTGTCAAATTATGCCATCAGTGTCGTGCTAGGATAGAGGAAAGATAATATCCCATTTGCTATACACTACGCTAGACGAACGCTCGATGAAGCTTAAAGAAATCTCACAGTCACTGAGACAGTGCTGCTAACGATAGTCTTTGACTTAGAAAAGTTCAAATCCCATCTCCTTTGGTCCAAGGTCATCATATATACATATCACTCGGACATCCAGTATTTACAGCAGAAGAAGGACGTCAAACCACATCTTATCGGTGGATTCTTCTTCTCTAGGAATTTGACCTTGAAATTCGAGATAAACCTGGAGTTAAGAATGTGATGGCTGACCACCTATCTAGACTTTTTGAGCCTGAATCTGTTGAGATGAACTTGCAACTCATCACTGAGACCTTTCCAAATGAGGCAATTTTGTTAGTCATCTCGCTTCCCTGATATGTTGATATTGTGATCTATTTTGTGTCCAAGAGAACTCAACAAAGATTAGTTGAAGCTGAAAATAGACAAATTCTTGTTTAAAATCCATTTTTATCGGTGGGAGGATCCATATCTATTCCGTGAGGGGGCACATTGCATCTAGAGGAGGTGTATTCCACATGAGGAAACTCTGAGTATCCTTGCACTTTGTCATGATAAAGAATCTGGAGGGCACATGTAGATGAACGGAAACAAAAGTTCTTCAGAGTGGCCTCTAGTGGCCTACTTTATTCAAGGATGCAGAATATTACGTCAAGCATTGCGCTGATTTCCAGAAGATGGGTGGCACCATAGGAATGAGAGACACGATGCTTCTGAAGTTCATTCAGATATCAGACGTCTTTTATGCTTGGGGCTTTGACTTTATGGGCCCATTTCTAAATAGCCAGGGTTACAAATATATTCTACTTGATTTCGACTATGTGAGTAATTGGGTAGAGGCTATTCCCGCCTGAACTACTGACAGTCGGACTTGTTTATTGATTTTTAAGAGATCTTATGCATCTTAGACTATGAGAAAACAATGAAGAACCGAAAAGTGGATCTGAACAGATTATTGGAATTCAGAGATTATGTATATGCCAACAACCTGATGTATAAGGAGAAGGTCAAGAAGTGGCACGACAAGCATATCCTTCACAAATTCTTCGAGCCGGGTCAGAAGGTGTGGTTGTTTGATGCAAAATTAAAGATTTTTCCATGCAAGCTGAAGAGCAAATGGAGTGGGTTGTTTACAGTGAGACATGTACGTGACAATGAAAGCGTAATAATATCTAGTTTGTTAGTTGACATACAACCATTTGTGGTCAACAGATAGCTTCTGAAACCATATCTTGAACATGACACATTTCTATCTGTTGTTGACTCAATTCAAGTGATTTACGATGATGAACCGAATATTTCCATAACTGTATCAGAATACAAAGATATCAAAACATTTCGAATGATTTTTCTCCTTTTCTTCTTTTCCTTCTTTATTTTAATGGTCTTCCGAAAAGGAGTCACCCCCTTCATCATTGCTACACTTATTGCGTAGTCTATCCTAAGTATAGGGAGATGTTCACCCTGAGTTTCTCAAATCTCTTATTATATCTTCATTTATCTTTTCTTCTTTTCTTCTTTTTATTTTCAATTTTCTTTTTTAACCAAAAAGTCTCGCCCTTTTTTGTCAGTTTTCTATATTTAGGACGTACTTTGTCCTAAGTATAGGGGGGTGCACCTTGAGTTCTTTCACTCTTTGATCTTCTCCACAGTCTCCTCTTCTTGTCTATACTTAGAGATATCTTACCCTTGATTATGATCTGTTCATTCCCACCCTTGAGCCTCCATGCCTTAAGTACATTCTACTATACTTAGGATTATTTGATCCTAAGCATAGGAGGGACGATCGACTTCCTATTTGTTCATTTATTTCTACATTCGTTTATTCTTTATACTTTTCTATACTTAGTACTAGTTATGTCTTCTCATTTTCTCTCTGATCTATGAGGACATAGCTCACGCTAAGTATAGGAGGTCGTATATACTGCGAATATATTTTAACCATAACTCATAGTTTCATATTTTTAATAAAAAATATGGATAAAATACTTTACAAAATACTTTATATACCTACAAAATTCATTAAAAACATCGAATAAAAAGATGCATATTATTCCTCAAAGCCTTTTTGTATTTACTGATTAATAAATCATGTAAAAATATTTTTTGCAAAATGTTTGAAAAATATTTTGAAAATCTTTTCGAAAAATGTTTTGAAAACTATTTGGAAAATTTTTTATTAAACATTTGCAACCTTTGTAGAAATATTTTGTTTGTAGAATTTTTTTCTTTATCTGAAATAAAAATGTCTGAAAAATGATTTCCAAATAATTTGAAAAATGGTTGCAAAAATACTTTAAAAAATCTATATATTATTTGAAAAACCTTTGCAAAACGATTTTCAAACGTGTGTAAATATTTGTAAAAATTATTTGTATAAATTATTTATAAAGCTTATTTTGACTATAGTTTTCAAAATTGTTTGTAAAATTATTTTCAATTAAGTTTGAGGAATATATACATCTCTCTAAAATTCTTTACTAATTGTATATGCATGTCTATAAAAATGATCACATATCCCTTGTAAATTCTTAAAAATCCTAACTCTTGTAAATAAAAATTTGCATCTATATGTAAATATTTGTACCCATTTTTTGTCAAAATCATTTGTTTGCAAAAAATACCAAAAACATTTGCAAAATCTTTTTGAAAATTGCACAAAAAAATGAAAAAACTTTTTCAGAAACCCATAAAAATTCAAAACTTCAAAAATTGAATCATAAAAATGTTTTCTACAATGTACATAGCATTTGCATAGCGCTTACATTTTTGGATTGAGTTTGATAATTGAACAAGTCTAAGTAAAATATGAAGATTGGAGCTTGGTTGGACCTTAAATCTACCTAATCACAGGAACCTTATAGGAGCTTGAATTGAGGTACTTCAAGTATAGTTGACTTAATTCTTTGATGTAAGACTTGGTTCTATGGATTCTTAACTGCCTAAGTAGATTATTAAGGAGCACACGTATGGCTCTTGCCGATAATGACCTAACTTGGACACTTGTACCGTTCACTTGGCTCAATTCAATTGGAGTGGTGAGGGGATTTGATTTGTCAGTATGAGACACATATAAGTGGAAACATTTGTCCTCGTCCTGGGAGGGAAGTGCACCCCAACCTGTATAGTGGCAGAGATGTCTAAAGACAGGAGAGTGTGGGTTGCAATAATGCTTCAAAAGAGGGATAGGCTACTGGCTCAAGAGGAAAAAAATCCTTATGTAGATGTTGTTGTATATAGTATTTCAAAAAAAAACTCCAAAAAAATGGACAGGCTTGATTGAAAATAAATTGCTTGCTGGTGTGTATATATTTGCATAGTCAATAAGCAAGCTTGAGATTTAAAGTCATATCATGCGATTGTAGCTGGATGACTTGACTACAGTGGTTATGCATCCTAGGATAGGTAGCTACATTGGCTACCATCCATTCTTCTCTTCACCCCCTCCTCTTGATCTGGTTGTCACTTGAATTTAGAAGGGAATATCCTGCTGATGAATCTCCATTTCATCACCTTTATTCTATCATTTTGGCCTCAAAAACCCCAGCAAATGCATGTAAATAGCATCAAATTGAACATAATAGCATTCATGATTCATTGTATTAATTACACATTAAATAAGGTGTTTAATGCCAAAATTATAGAATAAAGGGAAGAAAGAAAAAGGAGTAAAATATTGCAAATATTTTATGACCCTAACCCCGAGACCAAGGCCAGCATGGGATTGGTCGACAAGGAATAAAGTAGGGGGAGATAAGGGCCAGTACATAATAACTACCTCATTTATCCATGCATTTTTTACACCGATTTTGTACATAATTATTTATTCATCAAATAAAGAAACTTTGTTCATGAAAGTTGTAGAGAATAATGTAAGTAAAAATATAAAATTGAGTTTGTGTAAAAATAATACTCAGTGCACATTTTATGCATAGAATAAAAAGCCAAAATCTCATATTCACAGACCCATATCTTGCAAATAAAAACTCCAAAACACCCAAACTCACCTTTAATTGTATATAGCTTTCCAAGAACCATTTAATAAAATTGGTTTCATAATTTTTGGAGTCCATCTGCGAAAGTTAGGTTTTTGGCCCCCAATGGGCAACCTCCCTGATTAAAATATTCAATATATTCCTTCTCTATTATTCTTGTCAAATTATATTTTTAGAATTTTGTGAATGATGTATATAATACATGTGTATACTAAAATTAGACTAAAACTAAAAAGGATTAATAAAATAAAATAAGCCTCTGCAAGTTAGTAGGCAAAATACTTATGACCAAGTATGTATATAAATAAAAGGGGAAAACACTCTTTAATTTTTCTCTTCTTCTATATTTTTATAATAATGTAAATAATTCATATAACCTATTAAAAATGCAAATCCAAAAAAAACCAAGAAAATACATAAAATAAAATAAGTATACAAAATACATAGGTAAAAGACCTATAGGTATACCTACATATACCTCTACCTACTCATTTAAGAATGAAAATAAACTCATAAAAATTAAATAAAAATACCTCACACTCACAAAAATACATTATAAATTTATAAAATAAAACAATAAAACAATAAAATAAAATAAACAAATTAAAAATAAAATACACGAAATACATGTAAATACATACATATATACACTATTAAAATAAAACCATAATAAAATACATCGAAAAAATTCAATAAAAATCATAAATAAATACTACATGAAATAATACACATTTTTTATTTTTTAAAAAAAATCTAATAAAATCATTTACTAGG
The DNA here is from genome assembly GCA_037367405.1 of Ottelia alismoides. NCBI lineage: Eukaryota > Viridiplantae > Streptophyta > Magnoliopsida > Alismatales > Hydrocharitaceae > Ottelia > Ottelia alismoides. The sequence goes on along the minus strand of JAZKJV010002178.1, from coordinate 286,518 downwards.
TTAAATAAATCAATTTCTAATAAAATTTCCTATTTTGGCGTCTAGCGACCGACTTGGACCAATCACAGGCCGTCAACAGTTGACCGCCCGGTCAACTGCTCCCCCAACCGCCCGATGTGACGTAGCCTGTCTTTCCGCCCGTCTTCTCCCATTTTTCCCGGACACACCGTCCATCAATCGAAGATGCTTCCTTCACAAGAATTGATCTCTGATCATCACTGATACCCACCGATTCTTTGGATCAATTTGATACTCATTGGATCATGTAATAATCGCCGGTCAATAAGGCTCCATTCCAATGTTTATAAATAAGAAGCTCCGCTCCTTTCCTCAAATTTGGCCAATTTTAGTCCAACCAAAAGCCTTGATCTCGTTCCTGGAACGTTCCTCGTGACAGGGGGAGTGCTCCAACGCTCGAATCGGCCGGAGGAAGGGCAATTTTGACGCGGCGGAGCTCCGGCGTCCGTCCTGCTCCCTGGTGGCCCCCAGATATAAGAGTTGTCCTTTTATCGCTTTTTAGTTAGGTTTTAATGCTAGCTTTTGATTCTAGTTGTTAGATTAGTCTTTAATTAATCCCTTTAGCTTAAAATCAAAAATTCGAAGTTCGCCGGAGCTCCGCTCCGGCGACTTCTTTACCGTGATCCTGCCTGTGTCCGACCGCCACGTTCACTCCATTTCTTACCCCATCGTTTTCACCATCCATCGCATACATTCGCTCAACCCAGGACCCCTGGTCTTGGCGAATCGGAGCTCCACCTCCGCCGTTCGTCGGAGCTCCTCCGCCTCACTCCATTTCGCTGCAGAGCTTCAAAACCCCGGGTCGAGGAGGTAGCCCTCTCTCTCCTGGTTCTTCCTATGCAGGTCCAACGAGGGAAGAGGCCCATCTGAGCTCGATTCAAGCCAGGAAGAGGTTCCTGGAGGTCTTGTTCTTCATCGACCTGGTCCGAGCCATTCCGACCTCCAGGAACCATGAGAAGACCGCCGGCCGACGCGGGAAGCCTCCAGCTACGTTCAGACACCTTCAGATGCGCGGGAGAGCCCTGGAGGAGCCCAAGCTTCTCGATCGAAGCTCGCTAGGCGCAAGCTTCTTCCCTGTTCTTCTAGGGAGCTCCAGCGCCGTCAGATCAGGAGGCCCGTTCCAAATTGCACAGGAGCCGTCCGATGAAGACACGCACCAACCGTCAGATCAGCCAGGATCATCTAATCCGAACCCTTCATCGGCAAACCGGTGTCCACCGTCAGATGCTCGATACGTGGATAAGTGGCGCGCTGATGAATCCACATTTCGTCATCTTTATTCTATCATTTGGCACTAAAAACCCTAGCAAATGCCTGTAAATAGACTTTAAACCATCATCTTAGCATCCATGCATGTGCATTCAGACAGTGTATAAAATACTGTAATTAAAGCCAAAATTATAGAATAAATAAACAAAAGAAAAAGAATAAAATATTGTAAATATTTTATGACCCAAAACCCCGAGACCTAGGCATCTTGATGAATAGGTCGACAAGGAATAAAGTAGGGGGAGATAAGGTCAAAATACAGATAATATACCTATACATTCTATTCATTCTTTATTCATTATGGGACCTAATTTTGGTTTCACTTTTTAAACACCAAATAAAGAAACTTTGTACATGAAAGTTGTAGATGATTTAATAAAGAAAAATACAAAATTGATTTCACAGAAAAATCACGTACAGACAAAAAGTTATGATCTGAATAATAATATACCTATACATTCTATTCATTCTTTATTCATTATGGGACCTAATTTTGGTTTCACTTTTTAAACACCAAATAAAGAAACTTTGTACATGAAAGTTGTAGATGATTTAATAAAGAAAAATACAAAATTGATTACACAGAAAAATCACGTACAGACAAAAAGTTATGATCTGAATAAGAATCCAGAATCCCAACTTCCAAGACCCGTATCTCACAACTGACAACTCCAAATGTAGCAAACTCACCTTTAATTGTATATAGAAGAAAATAATCTATTTAATGGCGGTGGTTTCGCATTTGGCGGAGCTACGGTTTGAAAGTTGAGTTTTGGACCCATAGTGTATAATTGTACAGATTAAAATATTCAATATATTATTTATTTATTATTTTAATAATTTTACATTTTTATAATTTTGTAAATATTACTTATAATATATATGTGCATTAAAATCAGAATAAAAATGCAAAGAAAATACAAAATAAAAATACTTGTATAAAGAATACATAGGTATACTGCCTATACATATACCTATACAAAACACTTTCATATTTTATTTAACATACAAAACATATCAGAAAAATTAAATAAAAATATATATATGTGTATATAAAAGTATTTTATAATTTTAGAAAATACTAAATAAAAATAATAAAAATTAAATACACAAATTAAAAAGAAAAGAATACAATATATATATAGATACCTATAGGGGTATAAATGCAAACTTGTAAAAATACCTCTCATAAAAATAAATAAAAATCATAATAAAATAATTTATAAAAAATTAAACATTTTTCATGTTATAATTTAAAACCAATAAAATCGTTATCTATTTTAAAATGATTTTAGAAATCTTTTTCTCCAGGTTTTTCCTGGTTGGTCCACGTGGACCAACCAGGGGGCTAGGAGAGTTGACCTCGGTCAACTCTCTACCCAACACCTGGGCTGTGTCAGAGCTGCGTTTGACCTCGTTTTCAACCTTTTTTCGAGGCGAATCCTTTCATCCTTTCGTGAATCGACCTTCACGACTTTTGTAGCCCCTTCATAGAGCTTTCACGACCTTGGATCATTTCGGGCATTGGACCTCTGCTGCTCCAGATACACCTCGGTCAAGGGAGCCCTCTGTCAACCCCTTAAAACCAAACCTTGAATCCCATTTTGAATTTTGAACCGCGATTTCCCAGATTTCTTCCCCCTTTGGCCGTGCTTGAGACGCCTGGAGGTGACAGCTCCGAGCTCCGAGCTTCAAGGCGACGGAATATACCAAGATCTGAGCGAGTTCCACACCTCCGACAAGCTTCGCCGTCGAGGTATTTTCTCCCTCTAGCCCTCAGGCCATCGAGGCCGTTCTTCACCTCTTTTTATCCCCTTAGCATTCGTCGTATCCTTAACATCATCCCGAGCATTTTCCCGCATCAAAACGCTCCTCCGATCACTTCAACTCATTCATCGCCGGAGCGCGTCGCCATTGCCGGGAGAAGGTCGCCACGGCGGTCCTTCTTCCCTGTTCTTCCATCAGGACTCGCTGCCGTCCGATCAAGAGGAGGCCCCAGTTTTGACGTGGACCGTCCGATCGCCTTCACCTGCCGACGTCGGATCTCATCTGAGATCTAATCTCAGCGGTCCACGGGCGAACCGTCATCGCGCCTGGAGGAGATGCCACGTGGATAAGTGGCGTGCCCTACGCCGCTGGATCGCGCCTAAAGCCCAACCGTTGGATGTCCGCCACGCGTCATCGCCTTCGCCAACGTCGTCGGATCGCCCATGCGAGGGTATTTTGCAGTCAACCTTCGCTTATTTTGCAATTTCTATTTAGTCCAGAAACTTTATTGCGTAGTTTAAATATTTTGTAATATTTGCACAAAGACCCCCAAACTTTCTATATTTGCATCCAGGTCCTTCGCCACATCACCTCACGTGACCTGTACACGTGAGGTGTGGGCATTTTGCAAGGATACCCTCGGGCTTTGTTGTATTTTGTTTTAGTACCAAAAACTTCAATTTCACGTGTTATATTTTTGGAGAAATTGCACGTAAGCCCCCAGGGTGTGGAATATTACATTTTCGTCCTCGTCAGGCGCGTGCAAGTCACGCGCCTGGTGGGGAAATTTCTAAGAAACCCAGGCAGTTTTTGTAATGATATTTTGGAGCTATAAATCGAATATCTAGTTCAAACTTTTGTGGAAATTTGCATGTATGCCCCTGGACGTTTTGAAAATTGCGTTTATATCCCTGCCAGGACTGTTTATTGATTGGATGCTTGTTGTATTTATTTGATCTATCACTTTAAATCCTAAAATTCCACAAAAATAGGGTTAAGCTCCTGGATACGTGTACTTTGGCGCTATCAATTTAGTTTTTGATTTTATTTTATTTGCACATTTATTAAAAATCAAAAACTTGCTTTTTATGCACTGTCTAGCTTAGAAAATGCCAAAAAAATATTAAAACACTTCGAAAAAATCCAAAAATATTACCTAGTGTCTATTTTACCCTATTCTAGTGTCAGTCCAAAAATCACTAAAAATCTCAAAAGAAAAACACTAAAAATTTAAAAACACTCAACAAACGTCAAAAAAATATATAAAATCAAAGAAAATTCCAAAAATCACAAACTCTGTTTCTGTTTGTTCTATATTTTGTTCTCTTTACTAGAAAATTATTGTGAAAAATTTTGATTGCTGTTTGCTATTTTTAACTCCTATTTTACTCACAGCCAATAACTTTGTCATTGTTTTCTCTTATTTCAGTATTTAAAAATACCAAAAACACTTTGAAAAATTCCCAAAAATCACAAAAACAGTAAAAAATTCTTAAAAATACCAAAAACATTTTATTTCTGAATTCTTGGTTATTTTTGCATATTTTTATAAATACTTTATCTTGTCTTTTATTACCTTATCTTTAAATTCCAATATTAAAAAAATAAAAAAAATATAAAATATAAAAATCAGAAAATTAAAAATCAAAATAAAAAATTAAAAATTAAAATTAAATAAAAAAATTATAAAATTAAAAACCCAAAAAAACTTCATTGGTTGCTTGCTTAGTGTAGACACTTCACACACACTTGTGCACACTTTTGTGAATTACCCTGTTTGCTCCCTGTGTTCGAACTCTCTGCATACTTGTCACTATACACCATTTGTGCAGAGTTAAAAATAAATTTGACTCCACACTTGTTTTTTATTGTTTGATACTTGAATGTGGGTTCATTGTTGATTAATCACATTTTATTGTGGGTCGCCACAGCGACGTATTTAGACCCTCGATAATCTGCGGTTATCAAATGGCGACGTTGCCGGGGAGCAACATCGAGTAGTTCACATTTTGTTTGATTGTGTGATTGTTTACCATAGCATTATTTTCCATCTCTTACATTTTTGATATATCTTGTTGAGCTATCTGACCGTCTCTTTTCTTGTCTTCTTGCGAGGGACCGCGGAGCAAGGCGGATTGCTTAGGTGATCCGGAGCATCCTTGGGAAGCGGAGCCGGCCTTCTTAGGTCACGCTAGCAGGAGAGAGCGAGGGAGAGTGATTAGATTAGCTTACATTTATTTTTGTGAGAGAGAGACTATTAATTTGTAATAATACAGGAACACTTGGACTCTTGGACACTACCGGGCCTAATTTCCGGGTGTTTGTTCACCCGGGGGCTCACCGCGGTTTTTATCGTGTTTTGCCGCTGTCATTTGCCGGTTTTGATTTCATTTTCACTTTCTTTTGTGGATTGAGCTCTTAGATTTAGGCCTGCTTGATCGATTAACTTAGGTCCAAACACACTAATAACCTTTGCATGTACCTATAGCTCGTATTTGGACTTAGTTAAAAATTAAACAGTTAGCCCACTTTCTTAGATCCGCCACGCCGCGAGCCCTCTCCATCAAGCGCTACTCCTGAACTCGATGTGTCGAGAAGAGGAGGAGAGGGTCTAGACCGGACTCTTAGGATCGACGATAGGAGGTTAACTTGTGGTTCTTCACGCTAGCAGTTGCCTATTCTAGGACGATTTCCGTTGTGCATATCGGCATATAGATTAGGTTTAAAAATTATGCTTTGCATCCCGCATGGAGAGAGCTGGGATTCGCTGTAAGTCTTCTAACTTGGCATCCATCATTTAGGCACAAAGGTGAGATTTCCATCTTTGTGTCAACTTGCACGGCTTTTCCGACTCTACTCTCCCTCTGTTTTTGGACAAAGTAGGATCAAGAAAACACAAAAATCGTTAGGCGCTTGTTTGAATCTACTCAAAAGAAGCGATAACACCAAAAAAATTAAAAAAGGGACTGCTAAGAAAACTTGACCAAAAATAAAATCGGTAATTGGATTCATTGCTTGGGGAGAATAACACCCTCACTTGTATTCAGGTTGCATGGGAAGGTCTCCTTCCAAGTGAGGTGAGCGCTTCGTAAGTATTAGAGCCAAAAACCCAGCTTGTGGCTGCCTTGTGTATCGCCTGGATTTCCGAAGTATTGGCGCTTCTATCGTACGTGGACGAGTAGGGCTTGGTCAACATTGGTGACTCTCTATTGTGTAGAGCATCGACCTTGTCCGAAGTATCGAGCCTAGGCCACGCCTTCACGGGGGTGTCTGTCTCATCGTCTCGCGTCCGAGTAGGTTCTTGCACGCTCACGGGTGATTCCGTTGCGAGCGAGTTCCGAAGTATCGGTTTCGCCTATTGGCTTCCTCTCTTATTCTTTGGCTGAGTAGGGATCCAGGAAGGGTTACAAGGACCTCAAAAAGTGCAAGCTACAGGTTACACAGGAGGAGGACAAGTACGGGATACTCTTCCGGCAGTACTCTCTCTCCTTTAGGCGTAGCATTCTAAGGACTCGTGAAAAGATAAATTCCTGAATCAAGCTAAAATTGACAAGATAAACGCCGAACCTTCACGGCTTCACGTGTTGAGTTGGTGAACTCACCCCTGCTTTGTGTTTGATTGCTAGATTTGTTTAGGTCAAGATCAAAAACACCGCACAATCGTGCGCAATTTTGTTGCATCTCATTTCACTCTTCTTCTTCTAAATTCCCTCTGCTCTTCCCAAATAATCAAGATGATGGGACGGAGATCTTTTAGGCCAACTTTGTCGGCACCGCTATCCAGCACTCCTCCTCACTCATCTAGGAATACCTCGGAGAGTCCACTCTCCGAGCCCGAGTTTACATCCACCCTGTTCCCCCTCGACCACCCTTCTCATTCTCCTTCCATCAGTCCAAGAGTGTCAGAATTCAGTGCATCACAGTGTTCAGCTCATTCGACAGCACCTGAGATGGCCTCTTTTGCTTTTTCAGAAAATCCAGACATGGCAGACAGAGGCGAGCATGCAGATGATCATGAACACCCTCCATTCCTATTTGATCAGGCAGCCATCAATAATTCCTTGTTAGCATCCCTGGAGACTATGCAGAGGCAGATCCGTGACCAGGGTACATTCATAGGTGATCTCATGAGGGAGATAGCTCAGATGAGAGAGAACCGAGCTGGCGGAGAAGGTGGTGGAGGAGGAGGACCTGATGCAGGAGGAGCCGATCCAGACGTCGAGCGACCGCCACAGACCATTATGAGGGAGTTGCACAACCCAGCTGCATCCCTTACTCACCGTTGGATCAGACTCCCGCCAATTCACGGTGATTTCGAGCTTCGGCCCCACACTATCCAGCTTCTACCCAAGTTCCATGGGTTGCCGACCGAAGAGCCGCACCTCCACCTCCAGGAATTCGAGATGATTTGCAGCACTATCCATGATCGGTTGATGACCGAGGACACCATCAAGATGATTGCCTTTCCATTCTCTTTGGTTGATAGAGCCGCATATTGGCTCAAACACCTTGGGCGATTCATCGACACATGGGCAGATCTCCGGACCGCGTACTTGAAGAAGTATTACCCTCTCGGCCGGACCAACGCAGCTCGAGCCATGATCAGTAACTTCGTCATGATCCCAAATGAACAGTTCCATGAGGCATGGGATCGATTCAGAGAGCTCATCGACCGGTGTCCACATCATGACATCTCCAAGCCCAACCTCGTGCAGAGTTTCTTCTGTGGGCTGACACCGGAGCTGCAGGGGCTAGTGAACGCCTCTTGCGGTGGGTCCTATTTCTCCAAGGGAGAAGACGACGTCTGGGCCATCTACGAAGGCATGGCAGAAAACTCTACTGTGATGGCCCAAGCCCGAGTCTACACTCAGCAGAAACCCCCGCAGGGAGCGGGATCATTTCAGAGGATCGCCCGCATCGATGCCGGTCCCAACATAGTGTCAGTTACCGCAGCCCAAGCTGAATCAGCCGCAGCCGATATGGGCATCATTAGTGAGAAGCTGGACCGCCTCGAGATCCTCGAGAAGAAACAGATGCAAGGCATGGCCCAGATGGACCAGATTGCCAAGACCATGAGTGATCTGAAGACACAGATCTTGTGCATTCAGGAGGCGCAAACTCAGTCACAACAGCCTCCCAGATCACGTGCTGATCCGAGTAGCAGCAATTCCAACCAGGCATCTACCTCATACCGCCAGGTGAATCACATTCAGGCAGAGCCGGTTCCCTTGCTGCAGTACTATCCATCTCAATCGCCATCTACGGAGACTCAGATGGTGGTCTATCAGCCGGAGCAGCCACTGGCCGTTCTTCCTCCACCTTCCTTTGAGCAGGAACCATTGATGGAAGTCAATGGGATTTGGTACGACCGGTACCCTCAGCTCGGGATTCGTCGTGATCACCCCGGATTCCGTTGGGGCAATGGTGGATCTTCATCCCAGCAGCAGAACCCTGCCCAAGGACAGCAGAGCAGCCAGCAGCAACCACAACAGCAGCCCCAGTATGCCCATCAGCAACAGTTTCAGAGTGGTCCTCGTCCCACCTATCAGGGACAGCAGTGGAGGCAGCGACAGCAACCTCAGCACTCTTATCACCATCCTCCCCCTCAGTATCAGCAATAACAGCAGCAGCAGCCCCATTTCCAGCAGGGACAACCATCCGGTTCTCAGGTTCCCGCTTTTGAGAACCCAGCTCTCGATGATCTTGCCCGCTTGCTATCTGAACAGCGAGCCTCTTTCAGGCAAGAAATGGATGAATTCCGGCAGGAGATGAGGGACATCATGAAAGGCAAGGCCGCCATACCCGCTCAGATTGAACCTAACCCGAACAATCTGAAAAGGAAGTCTGAGCAGGTAGAGTTTACAGAGGATACCTCTCCTAGTGATTATTTGAGTGACATATCTTATTCCTATCATGATGCTGATTTTGTTACTACTAGGAGCGGTAGGATGCCAGCCGGCGGTGCCTCTTCTGAGCGACAACCAGAGGCAGGATCAGGAGCGCCAGAGGAGCAGAGGAGCAATGCTGATGCCGCTCATGATGATGTTAACGGTGGTGCTGATGCCACCCATGATAAAGTCCAGGACGACGGTGCTGATGCTGTCGTGATACCAGTCGCAGACGGTGGTGCTGATGCCACCATTTTGGATGATGAACCAGAGCGCGGTACTGATGCCGCGAAGACCGGTGCTAGTGGTGGTGCTGAGGCCACCACATCCACTTTTGTCGAGCCACCATCTGTGATGTTGCCACATTTTGTACCCAAGGACTGTGGGAACAAAAAGAAAAACAAAAAGATGAATAAAGGAAAGGTTTCTGTTCAAATTGCAGATCCATATGTGGTGAATGATGATTATTGTATGGATACTCCTTCTTCACAGGCACAGGGACCGAGTCCTAATCCTCTATCTGAGGAGGCCACTACCATCCCCTTCCCTGAGGCGCTCCGTCGTGCGAAGGGGAATAAAAAGAAAATCCTAAAAAAGATCAGCAGGTAGAGTTTGGCAACCAAATGATTGATAGATTTCACATTCAGCTGACTCTACGAGAAGCATTTGAGCACATCCCCTTCTTCAAAAAGAACTTGAAAGAGACAACTACTGTCCGAAGGAAGAAGAGGCACAGAGATCAAATCCATATGCTCACTCATGACACTTGCTGTGCCATTCAGAACACATTGCCAGCCAAGCGACCCGATACAGGAGCTTCCTATATCAGATGCGAGATCCAGGAGCAGCGGTTCGATCGTACTCTATTAGACAGCGGGTCTTCGATCAACCTCCTTCCGGCAGCCTTACTCAAACGATTCGAGTTTGGCTCTCTTCTTCGAAGCAGAACAGTCCTTCAGTTTGCTGACAGGTCGATTAAGAGGCCGAAGGGGTTGTTGAAGGACGTGGTCGTTACCATTCAGGGCCTGAAATTCCCTGTGGACTTTGTTGTATTGGACATGGAGATCCCTGAGTCGGTAACCGATGCCCCCATCATACTTGGACGCCCATTCTTGGCCACTGCCAAGGCGGTATCCGACCATGACAGTGGGAAGGTATGTTTTTGCGTAGAGGGCGAAAGCATACAAATAGATACGATCGACCAGACCAGAGCCAGAGAGTTGGCATGCTCAGAGCAATCCAGCGAAGCCGAGCAGATGACAGAAGAGGAGCTAGACATCCACCAGGTTTGTGATTTCGAGATGACTGATGAGGAATCCAACTGGAAAGATCCCATAGCGCCGACCCTCGCCTTGCCTACAGATTCACTATATCTCAAGCTCATGGCAATCGAGAGCCGGGAGAGCACATCCCTGGATGAGGATATATCTGAGGCTGACAGTGTTGTGATGAGTGGTGCTGAGGAATTTCAATCATGTTCATCTTCTTCAGATCCCTCGGATTCAGACATTGACTGGGATGACTTTGATGATTATTTGCCTTGTCTGATTCCTTCTGAGCCGACAGCCATGACAGAGTGCGAGCCAGTGCAGTTTATAGATGATTCAGTAGGCCGCCCTTCGTCAGAAATTCATGCAGAGCGAGAGTTCTCCCATGCAGACCTGGTAGCATTTACACAGACATATCAGAAGCCAGATCTGCCACCTCCCAGTTGTCCAGAATGGAAACCTCTGCCGCAGTCGATGACATACAGATTCCTTGCGGGTGAGCCAGAAATGTACCCAGTCATTATCTCAGCAGATTTGACTGGAGAACAAGAATCTCGTCTGATGGAGGTTCTTGAAAGAAACCGCAAGGCAATCGGTTGGAGCATAGCTGATCTCCAAGGGCTGAGCCCAAATCTTTGCTCTCACCACATCTATCTTGAGGATAACGCTAAGCCGTCGCATGAGTTCCAACGACGGCTGAACCCGAATCTTCGAGACGTGGTCATGAAAGAAATTTCAAGGTGGTGGAGCGCTGATTTCATCTATCCCATCTCCGACTCCAAATGGGTGAGTCCGCTACATGTGGTACCCAAGAAGACGGGTATCACTACAGTTGTCAACGAGTCTGGAGAGGAGATCGCTACCAGAGTACCCACTTCTTGGAGGGTCTGTGTGGACTACAGACGATTGAATGAGGCCACCAAGAAGGATCACTTCCCGTTGCCCTTCATTGATCAGATTATCGAGCGGCTAGCTAGGAAGAGTCATTATTGTTTCCTTGACGGGTACTCTGGATATAATCAAGTGGCCATTGCGCCCGAAGACCAGGAGAAAACGACATTCACCTGTCCGTTTGGGACGTATGCTTTCAGACGGATGCCCTTTGGTCTATGTAACGCTCCTGCGACATTTCAAAGGTGCATGTTGTCCATCTTCTCGGACATGGTGGGTGACTGTTTAGAGGTCTTCATGGATGACTTCTCGGTCTATGGCGATGGGTTCGACGCTTGTCTTGACTGCCTAGACCGTGTTCTGAAGCGCTGCATTGAGGTCAACCTTGTCTTATCCTGGGAGAAGAGTCATTTCATGATGACTCAAGGGACGGTCCTTGGTCATATCGTATCCAACAGGGGCATGGAGGTCGATCCGGCTAAGGTGGATATCATCAGAAAACTCAATCCACCGTCCAACTTGAGTCAGTTACGGTCTTTTCTGGGGCATGTCGGTTTCTACCGACGGTTCATTCAGGACTTCAGTCGAATTGCCCGACCGCTCACTGACTTGCTGACAAAAGACACCGAGTTTATTGTCAATGATAAGTGTCTTGAATCTTTTGAAACTCTCAAAAATATGGTTGTTTCAGCTCCTGTCCTTCAGCCACCCGATTGGTCTCTCCCATTCGAGATCATGACGGATGCTTCAGATTTTGCCGTTGGGGCTGTGCTTGGACAGAGGAGGGATGGTTTACCTTTTGCCATTCACTACGCCAGCCGGACCTTGGATGCCGCTCAGCGGAATTACACTGTGACTGAGAAAGAGATGCTGGTCATAGTCTTCGCTCTTGATAAGTATCGATATTACATTCTCGGATCTAGAGTAACCATCTACACTGATCACACTGCCATCCGGTACCTAATGTCTAAGAAGGATGCCAAAGCACGTCTCACCAGATGGATCCTTCTACTCCAGGAATTTGATATTGAGATTAAGGACAAGCCTGGAGTCAAGAATGTGGTGGCGGATCATCTCTCCAGATTGGAGAATCTTGAGGAATCTGAGCCCAGTGCACCTATCTCAGAGACATTTCCAGATGAGGCGATCCTGGCTATCACCTCGCTCCCATGGTATGCTGACATTGTAAACTATCTTGTAGCCAAGACGGTTCCACAAGGTTGGCCCAAACAGAAACTCGAGACCTTCCTAACGAAGGCCAAGTTTTATCATTGGGAGGATCCCGTCCTTTATCATGAAGGAGGGGATAGTATCTGGAGGAGGTGCATTCCTCAAGAAGAGCAGCAAAGCGTCCTCACATATTGCCACAAGCTTGAGGCAGGAGGACATCATTCTGGAAAAAGGACAGCACAGAAGGTGCTTCAATCCGTCCTATGGTGGCCTACTCTCTTCAAGGATTCTGATGAGTTCGTGAAGAGATGTACTGACTGTCAGAAAATGGGAACCTGCGGACAGAGAGACATGATGCCCATGCAACCCATTCACTTTTGTGAAGTTTTTGATGCATGGGGGATTGATTTCATGGGCCCATTTCCTAAGAGTCAGGGATTCGAGCATATTTTGCTCGCTGTGGATTATGTCAGCCGATGGGTTGAGGCCATCCCCGCCCGAGCCGCAGATGCTAAAACCGTTTGCAAATTTTTGAGGAAAAATATCATTTCACGGTTCGGGGTACCTAGAGTCTTGATTTCAGACGGGGGGGTCTCACTTCATCAATGACAAAGTCAGGGCCCTTGCAGACGAGTTCGGCATGGACCATCGGGTTGCCACTCCTTATCACCCTCAGACTAATGGTCTTGCCGAAGTATCGAATCGGGAGATAAAGACTATCTTGCAGAAAGTTGTCCGCCCAGACCGAAAGGATTGGTCACAGCTTTTGGACTCGGTCTTGTGGGCCTATCGGACTTCTTTCAAGAATCCATTGGGGACATCTCCCTTTCGTCTCGTCTATGGCAAGCCGTGCCATCTGCCAGTGGAGATCAAGCACAAATCTTTTTGGGCAGTCACTGAGTTGCTTTTGGATCCCGAGAGTATAGGAGACCAGAGAAGAGCAGAATTGGCAGCCCTGGAAGAACTGAGAGACACAGCCTTTTCAAACAGCCTACAGTACAAAGAGAAAGTGAAGACATGGCATGATTCGCATATCAGCCATAAACAGTTTGAGCCAAATCAGAGAGTATGGTTGTTTGATTCCAGGCTGAAATTATTCCCAGGGAAGTTGCAGAGCAAGTGGAAAGGTCCGTATGTGGTCAGGAAGGTATATGACAATGGCAGCATCGACATATCCGAACCGTCATCTTCCTCTACCTTCCGCGTCAATGGTCAACGCCTGAAACTATATCTTGATCATGATCCGCCGACCATTGACGTTGCCCCCATTCTTCTGGTATGAGATGTACTCTTTGACTCACATCATCTGCATCTCATACACGGTGATCAGTTCCATCTTTCGCTGTACAGATCCATCTGTTCATATCACGATTTCATCTGTTAATGCATTTTCTTCTTTTCTTCTTTCCCATCTCTATCTTCTTTATCTATCAAAAAGGTGCCGCCCTTGTAGACAGTTTTCCATACTTAGGACGCACTTTGTCCTATGTATAGGGGGACGTGCACCCTGAGTTTTTCTATCCTCTCCATTGTCTCCTCTTCTTGTCTATACTTAGGGATATTTTACCCTAAGTATAGGGGGGACGGTCGACTTCTCATTCATTGATTCCTCCTCTTATTCCTTTATTCTTTAGACTTGCCTATACTTAGTACGAGTTATGTCTTCTCTTTTCTCTCCGATCTATGAGGACATAGCTCAAGCTAAGTATAGGGGGTCGTATATACTTTAGCCATAACTCGTACTTTCGTATTTTCTTAATATAGCTAACAATTCTTTAAAAACTCATTAAAAACCCTTAATAAAAAGGTGTATCATTCCTCAAATTCTTTTTGTATATACTGATTAATAAATCAGGTAAAAATGTTTTTTGCAAAATGTTTGAAAAATAGTTTGAAAATCTTTGTGAACATCTATTGAAAACTATTTTGAAAATGTTTTGTTACATGTTTTCAACCTGTGTAAAAATGTGTGGTTTGTAAAATTTATTTTCTTTGTGTGAAATAAAATGTTTGAAAAATGCTTTGCAAATGGTTTGAAAAATGGTTGCAAAAATATGTTGAAAAATCTATCTATATTGTTTTGAAAACCTTTGCAAAATGATTTTCAAATGTGTGTACATGTTTGTAAAATGTTTGTAAAAATTATTTTGAACTATAGTTTTCAAAAATTGTTTGAAAAACCTTGTGTCAAATAAGTTTGAGGAATACCTACATCACACCAAAATCCACTATATGTACTTATAAAATTGATCACTTACTCTTGTAAATTCTTAAAAATCCACTTCTTGTATATATAAGAAGCACTCCCGTGTACATAGTTTTCACCTAATTTTCGGCCAAAACTTTTTGTTTTCAAAAATCCCAAAAACATTTGCAAAACTAAAACCCAAAAACATTTGAAAAATCTTTTTGAAAAATACAAAAAAATGCATATGCATAGGCATGCATCATCTTTTCAAAAATCCATAAAAAGTTCAAAATCTTGAAAATTGCATTACAAAAATATTTCTTGCATTGCATGGCATGAGCATTTTTCGGATTGAGTTTGATAGTTGAACAAGTCTAAGTAAAATCCGGAGATTGGAGCTTGATTGGACCTTAAAATCTACCTAATAACAGGAACCTTATAGGAACTGGGTTTGAGGTACTTTAGGTCTAGTTGACTTAATTCTTTGAGGATCACGGGACTTGGTTCAATGGATTCTTGAATGCCTAAGTAGAGTATTTCGGAGCACACGCACGACTCTTGTTGATAATGACCTAACTTGAACACCTGCACCTTTCACATAGTTCTCCACGGATGAGGTGGTGAGGAGGCAGTCTCCTTTGGCTTGGGGTAGCATATGAGGGTAGTACTTCTAGGCGGAACCTCTCTTCTTCTTCTAGTGAAGGAAGTGCACAACTTGGTCTAGTGGTGATGAAGGCTAAAGATAGAAGCCGTGGGTTGCAATAAAGCTTCAAAAGAGGGATAGTCTACTGGCTCAAGAGGAAAATTTCTTGTATATATGCTGCACCATGTAGATATGTTGTACAGATGCACTTAAAAAAAAGTGGTGGGTCGGAATGAAAATTTAATAACCCCACCGGAGTGTATATAGTCCAATAAAGCAAAAGCTTGTGGTATCCATGTTACATCTCATGAAGCTTGCAGCGGGAGACTTGGCTACACTGGCTGAGCTTCCAAAAGTCTATACTTCTTCCCCCTCTTCTTGAGCCGGTTGCACTTGAACTTAGAAGGGAATACCCCGCTTCTCGAGGAAAGAGTTGCTAGACCGAGGCATTAGAGTTACCAGGTTGGGGGAGGTTGTCTCTTTATCACTTCTGAGGTGGGGAGCTACATATCACTCACACTGTACGAGTCAGACTCATAGTCGTAAGAGTTTGCGTATGAGTTGAAGTATTTCTGACCTGGCTATTGAGGAGACTTGGACAGAGTTTTGGGATTCTCAAGGACTGTTGGATTTCAAATTTGGTTCTCATTAAGGTTCCGACCGCACTAAAATTCCAAAGGTCCGACTTAAGCTCCAAACTTTGATTTTGTGAAGACAAGTTTGATAATTGAACTAAATCTAACTTTCTTCTTTTTCTTTTCTTTCTTTTTCTTTTGCACTTATTGCATAAGTGTTTGCTAGGGACTAGCAAAGGTAAAGTATAGGGGGATGATGAATCCACATTTCATCATCTTTATTCTATCATTTTGGCACTAAAAACCCTAGCAAATGCCTGTAAATAGACTTTAAACCATCATCTTAGCATCCATGCATGTGCATTCAGACAGTGTATAAAATACTGTAATTAAAGCCAAAATTATAGAATAAATAAAGAAAAGAAAAAGAATAAAATATTGTAAATATTTTATGACCCAAAACCCCGAGACCTAGGCATCTTGATGAATAGGTCGACAAGGAATAAAGTAGGGGGAGATAAGGTCAAAATACAGATAATATACCTATACATTCTATTCATTCTTTATTCATTATAGGACCTAATTTTGGTTTCACTTTTTAAACACCAAATAAAGAAACTTTGTACATGAAAGTTGTAGATGATTTAATAAAGAAAAATACAAAATTGATTTCACAGAAAAATCACGTACAGACAAAAAGTTATGATCTGAATAAGAATCCAGAATCCCAACTTCCCAGACCCGTATCTCACAACTGACAACTCCAAATGTAGCAAACTCACCTTTAATTGTATATAGAAGAAAATAATCTATTTAATGGCGGTGGTTTCGCATTTGGCGGAGCTACGGTTTGAAAGTTGAGTTTTGGACCCATAGTGTATAATTGTACAGATTAAAATATTCAATATATTATTTATTTATTATTTTAATAATTTTACATTTTTATAATTTTGTAAATATTACTTATAATATATATGGGCATTAAAATCAGAATAAAAATGCAAAGAAAATACAAAATAAAAATACTTGTATAAAGAATACATAGGTATACTGCCTATACATATACCTATACAAAACTCTTTCATATTTTATTTAATATACAAAACATATCAGAAAAATTAAATAAAAATATATATGTGTATATAAAAGTATTTTATAATTTTAGAAAATACTAAATAAAAATAATAAAAATTAAATACACAAATTAAAAATAAAAGAATACAATATATAGATATAGATACCTATAGGGGTATAAATGCAAACTTGTAAAAATACCTCTCATAAAAATAAATAAAAATCATAATAAAATAATTTATAAAAAATTAAACATTTTTCATGTTATAATTTAAAACCAATAAAATCGTTATCTATTTTAAAATGATTTTAGAAATCTTTTTCTCCAGGTTTTTCCTGGTTGGTTCACGTGGACCAACCAGGGGGCTAGGAGAGTTGACCTCGGTCAACTCTCTGCCCAACACCTGGGCTGTGTCAGAGCTGTGTTTGACCTCGTTTTCAACCTTTTTTCGAGGCGAATCCTTTCATCCTTTCGTGAATCGACCTTCACGACTTTTGTAGCCCCTTTATAGAGCTTTCACGACCTTGGATCATTTCGGGCATTGGACGTCTGCTCCTCCAGATACACCTCGGTCAAGGGAGCCCTCCGTCAACCCCTTAAAACCAAACCTTGAATCCCATTTTGAATTTTGATCCGCGATTTCCCAGATTTCTTCCCCCTTTGGTCGTGCTCGAGACGCCTGGAGGTGACAGCTCCGAGCTCCGAGCTTCAAGACGGCGGAATATACCAAGATCTGAGCGAGTTCCACACCTCCGGCAAGCTTCGCCGTCGAGGTATTTTCTCCCTCTGGCCCTCAGGCCATCGAGGCCGTTCTTCACCTCTTTTTATCCCCTTAGCATTCGTCGTATCCTTAACATCATCCCGAGCATTTTCCCGCATCAAAACGCTCCTCCGATCACTTCAACTCATTCATCGCCGGAGCGCGTCGCCATTGCCGGGAGAAGGTCGCCACGACGGTCCTTCTTCCCTGTTCTTCCATCGAGCCTCGTTGCCGTCCGATCAAGAGGAGGCCCCAGTTTTGACGTGGACCGTCCGATCGCCTTCACCTGCCGATGTCGGATCTCATCTGAGATCTAATCTCAGCGGTCCACGGGCGAACCGTCATCGCGCCTGGAGGAGATGCCACGTGGATAAGTGGCGTGCCCTACGCCGCTGGATCGCGCCTAAAGCCCAACCGTTGGATGTCCGCCACGCGTCATCGCCTTCGTCAACGTCGTCGGATCGCCCATGCGAGGGTATTTTGCAGTCAACCTTCGCTTATTTTGCAATTTCTATTTAGTCCAGAAACTTTATTGCATAGTTTAAATATTTTATAATATTTGCACAAAGACCCCCAAACTTTCTATATTTGCATCCAGGTCCTTCGCCACATCACCTCACGTGACCTGTACACGTGAGGTGTGGGCATTTTGCAAGGATACCCTCGGGCTTTGTTGTATTTTGTTTTAGTACCAAAAACTTCAATTTCACGTGTTATATTTTTGGAGAAATTGCACGTAATCCCCCAGGGTGTGGAATATTACATTTTCGTCCTCGTCAGGCGCGTGCAAGTCACGCGCCCTGGTGGGGAAATTTCTAAGAAACCCAGGCGGTTTTTGTAATGAGATTTTGGAGCTATAAATCGAATATCTAGTTCAAACTTTTGTGGAAATTTGCATGTATGCCCCTGGACGTTTTGAAAATTGCGTTTATATCCCTGCCAGGACTGTTTATTGATTGGATGCTTGTTGTATTTATTTGATCTATCACTTTAAATCCTAAAATTCCACAAAAATAGGGTTAAGCTCCTGGATACGTGTACTTTGGCGCTATCAATTTAGTTTTTGTCTTTATTTTATTTGCACATTTATTAAAAATCAAAAACTTGCTTTTTATGCACTGTCTAGCTTAGAAAATGCCAAAAAATATTAAAACACTTCGAAAAATTCCAAAAAAATTACCTAGTGTCTATTTTACCCTATTCTAGTGTCAGTCCAAAAATCACTAAAAATCTCAAAAGAAAAACACTAAAAATTTAAAAACACTCAAAAACGTCAAAAAAATATATAAAATCAAAGAAAATTCCAAAAATCACAAACTATGTTTCTGTTTGTTCTATATTTTGTTCTCTTTACTAGAAAATTATTGTGAAAAATTTTGATTGTTGTTTGCTATTTTTAACTCCTATTTTACTCACAGCCAGTAACTTTGTCATTGTTTTCTCTTATTTCAGTATTTAAAAATACCAAAAACACTTTGAAAAATTCCCAAAAATCACAAAAACAGTAAAAAATTCTTAAAAATACCAAAAGCATTTTATTTCTGAATTCTTGGTTATTTTTGCATATTTTTATAAATACTTTATCTTGTCTTTTATTACCTTATCTTTAAATTCCAATATTAAAAAAATAAAAAAAATAAAAAAAAATATAAAATATAAAAATCAGAAAATTGAAAATCAAAATACAAAATTAAAAATTAAAATTAAATAAAAAAATTATAAAATTAAAAACCCACAAAAACTTCATTGGTTGCTTGCTTAGTGTAGACACTTCACACACACTTGTGCACACTTTTGTGAATTACCCTGTTTGCTCCCTGTGTTCGAACTCTCTGCATACTTGTCACTATACACCATTTGTGCAGAGTTAAAAATAAATTTGACTCCACACTTGTTTTTCATTGTTTGATACTTGAATGTGGGTTCATTGTTGATTAATCACATTTTATTGTGGGTCGCCACAACGACGTATTTAGACCCTCGATAATCTGCGGTTATCACGCGCCCAGCGCCGTTGGATATCGCGCCTCTAGGGGTAAATTTCACACCTAACCCCCCGTCTTTTTGTATTTATAGTTTAATGCTAAAAATAAAAAGTTACATTGTAAATAAATTGTATAATTTGCATTATGCCCCCTGGAGTTTTTGTATTTGCATATTAATCCCTCCGCGCCTCACGTGCAGCACCCACGTGAGGCGCGTGATTTTTGCACTTAAACCCCGCTGGGTTTTGTTAATTGTAAAATGGCCCCGAAAATAAAAGTAGATGTTTATTTCTGTTGTAATTTTTGCATGGACGCCCCTGATAAATATTTTAATTGCAAAAATGCCCCTGCCAGGCCATATATTTTTGTATGCTTTGTCCAATTATTTTGTGCTTGAGATTAACTTGAAAAATTTTGAAAAAATGGATATAAGCTTCTGTTAACATGCTCTTGCATGCCATATTTTTGGATTTCAATTTTGTTGTATTTTTGCATTTATTAAAAATAAAAAAACATGCCTTTTATTTGTTGTCTAACTTATAAAATTCCAAAAAAAATACTAAAATACCTCGAAAAATTCTAAAAAGACTTCCTAGTGTGTATTTTGACCTATTTTAGTGTCAGTCCAAAAATCCCTAAAAATCTCAAAAGGAATCCTTAAAAATTCAAAAAGACACAAAAACTCCAAAAAAAATTATAAAATCAAAGAAAACTCAGAAAAATGCAAACTCAGTTCATGTTGCTTCTATATTTTATTGTCTTTATTTGAAAATTAGTGTGGGAAAATTTTGAGGTTGTTTGCTATTTTTAATTCCTATTTTTCTTATAGCCAGACCCTATCTTCCTGTTGTCTCTTTGCTATTTAAAAATACTAAAAATGTTTTGAACAATGCCCAAAAATCACAAAAACAGTAGAAAATCTTGAAAATACCAAAGAAAGGCTTTATTTCTGAATTTTTGACTATTTTTTGTATATTTTTATAAATATTATAACTCCCATATATATATATATATTACCCTATAAAAAAAGAAAATGATAACTAAAAGTAAAATATATAAAAAAATAGAAGAGTTCCAAAAGTATATATCAAACGTACAAGTTCAGTCAAGCTTCCAAAAGCGAGACGACCGTGCACGGAATTTGATTCTTCCCGATATCTCATGAGTGAGTTCATGTCTTCCGGTTCAGTAATTGAACATGTATGATCCCTTTGAGAGATCGTATTACTCATATGCCCTTACATGCACACCAGCGTGTCGGTGTGTAGACCTTGATTAGGTCATCAACCAATTGGTCTGCCAAATGTACATACTCAGATATATAGTAACACATCTGTCTCCGATCAGAGGATGTGTGCCTATATCATGACAGCATATGATATAGGACTTTGGTTATCTCGATCTCGTTAAGTCAACTCTTTGACCTAACTAATTTGACACCTCTGAAAATCTGTTCCTATGTAGAGGACCTGCATCAAGAGGTCGGTCAGATATCAGCCTAACTGAGAAAGGATTGCCATCTCCTACCTAGGCTGGAGATCATCTCTTAACAATCATTTGACGGTGATTGATGAGTCCTCAATCTAACCCTTTAGATATTCATCCAAGCACCGACCTCTATGATTCAATAGTTGAATCAACAACTGTATGATTGTTAAGATGGCCATGGTACATAACCCTAATTGTACTAAGGGACCTATTATGCAAATTAGTTATTCTTCATTTCAGATCCGGGAATGATATTTGCAATAACATTTATTGCATAATGGCTAACCGTAGGCTTACATGTCCAACAGTTAGATCTGACATCTAACGCCCTAACACCTGCTGTGAATGGATGGTTGAGATGGCATCTGGACGAGGGAGTCGATCCAACGACGGAGAGGGGGTCTGGAAGAACTGCATCGAGGTGAGCTTCATCAGAGCACCGACGAAGATCCGGAGCTTCGATGAAGGATCAGAAGGCGCCACAAGGATCGTGGGACCCTTCCACATCGAACGGTCGACTCTAATGGAATAGTTGACGGTTTGATGATCGTGGCGATGACTGGGACCTAGGAACACTCCGGTTAAGTTGGTCGATGGTGATTTGGATGGTCTTCACGCACGTCACGGCCTGCACAAGAAAGCTCAGACTCAGAGCAAGGCTCCGGTCGGGGTTATTGGTCCTAAAATAGAGAGAAGCGACAATGGATGGGTGGAGGGTCTCCGGCGAAGGCGATGGATGCGTCCGATTGTCCAACCTTGGCAATCCGAGCCAAGATTAGGGTGATCAGATGGCATAGGACGATGGAGGGTGAACGGGGTTATCGATCTGAATGGGTGGATGATATGGACGAACAGAGCGGTGGTGGTGGACAAATGAAAGATTGATGGAATAAAGGAACCAGGATCGATTTGAAAGCTACGTGAGGGTCCTAATGTGATCCTGAGCTCCAGGGGAGGTGAACGGATGGGTCCTTCCCTCGACTATGTTGCAGCTGGCAGACGATGCTCTTCATGGCGGTGCTTCAGCCACGATAGGTGAGCATCGTCTACACAGCACCTTTCTGATGACCAAAGGTGGCCTCCGGTTGCTGTCACCAAGGCGGAGGTTTCTAGGGTAGCAAAGAAGTGTGTGACGCGAGCTGTCTTGTTGGGGAGGCGATGGAGTGGATTTATAGGGTGACCTAGGTAGCCGGATGGATTAGGTCAGAGAACGCGAACCAAGGATGATCCACGACTCCCTAGGGATCTGCGAGGATCACAGATCCACTAGGGAGATGCGGACGCCAAAATCAGAGCAAGAGGGTGCAGGATCCAGTCGAGATAATTGGGAGAAACGGGTGTCAAAACTGGATCCCCATGGAACGAAGGTCCAGGGGGGCAGTTGACTGGGGTCAACAGTCTGCCCTGGTCCAATCAGGTGTGGCAGGGGAAGATGACAAAATAGACTAGATGACAAAATAGCAGAAAATTCAAAAATAAATAGATAAAAAATAATAAATGTTTTAAAATTAAACAAAATAAAATGAAAATTGTTTATTGTTTTTCAAGGAATTTTTCTTTGATTTTTATTTATTTTTATGAAAAATAAATTAATCTATATAGTGTATTGTATTATATACAGGTATAAAATACCTATGTATTTTGTACAATTATTTTTAATTTATTATTTTTACAAAAATACCCCAATTTTATATTTTATTTACAAAATAGTTTTAGAGTATAAAAATATTTTTTTTATTTTTATTATCTATTTATAAGTATAAATTAAATAGGGAAAGATACATATTTACATGTATTGTATACAAGGTGAGAGAGAGAGAGTTTTATTGTAGTTTTATTTTTATTTTCTGATTTTTGTTCTATTTTTAGAAGTATATACAATGGGATAAAAATATCTTTTTAGTTTTATTTTTGTGGAAATAAATTATATACATAGGTTGTATATATGTACAAGGAAGAAAGGCCCTATCTCTCTCTACTTATTTTATTTGGCGATCAGGCCAATGCTTGGCCCTCTCTTGAGTTTAGGTCACTCAATATTTATTCTGAATATTTCCTTATTTTTCTTTTATTCTTTATTGTTTTATTTTTACACAAATACATGCTAATTATGGAATATTAACATGTGGATGCTTACTACTAAATTATTGTATTTACAACTAGATACATGATGCTTTGCCAAGATAATTAGCAAAAATAAAAGAATAAAGAGTGATGAATGAGGATTCATCACAAGGACATGGAGTTCATTATTGATCACAAATGTCTTGAAGCCTTTAAGCAATTACAAAGGATGATTATGGACGCCCTGATCCTACAATACCCGTATTGGTCTCTTCCTTTCGATATCATGACAGGCGCCTCAGATTTTGATGTTGGGGCTGTATTAGGACAGAGGAGGGATGGCGTCCCGTTCGCCATACACTACGCAAGAAAAGTACTCGATACTACTCAGCGTAACTATACAATTACGAAAAAGGAGATGCTTGCAGTAGTGTTCGCCTTGGATAAGTTCAGATCTCACTTAACTCGATCCAAGGTGATTGTGTTCACTGACCATACAATGCTACGATACTTAATGGAAAAGAAGGATGTGGAGGCGCATATTCTTAGGTGGATTCTGCTTATCTAGTAGTTTGATTTAGACATTCGTGATAAACCTGGAAAGAAGAACGTAGTAGTTGATCACCTCTCCCGTCTCAAGGATCTTAGTGCTTTTGATGATACACCGATTCGAGACTCCTTCTTTGACGAGTCGATTTTTGTTGTCGACTCACTCCCATGGTACGCCAATATCGTGAACTATCTTGTCTCCAAGAAGTTTCCGAAGATTAGCCCAAGAGCCACATAGACCGACTGAAATTGGATTCAAGACATTACCATTGGGAGGATTCGACTCTTTTCTTTGAAGGATCAGGTTGTGTCTGGAGACGGTGTATTCCTCGGGAGGAATATTAGAGTATCCTTGCTTTATGACACCATCTGGAGTCTGGAGGACACCACTCCAGGAAGAGGACCGCATGGAAGGTACTTCAGTGTGGCTTATACTGGCCGACTCTATTTCACGATGCATTCACCTTTGTGAAGTAGTGCCCAGTATGCCAGCGAATGGGAGGAACCGTTGGTTCCAAGGATGAGATGTCGATGCAGCCTGTCATCATTTGTGATGTCTTTGACGCCTGGGGCATAGACTTTATGGGCCTATTCCGAGTCATCCACGGATTCGAATACATCCTTCTTGTGGTATATTATCTGTCAAGGTGGGTGGAAGCTATCCCAACCCGAGCCGCTGACAGTAAAACTATCTGTAAATTCATTAGAGATCACATCATCTCTAGGTTTGGGATCCCCAAAGTGTTGATATCAGATGGGGTAGCCACTTCGTAAACAGATGTGAAGAAGCTCTTGAAGGATTACGGCATCAAACACCGTGGCGCTAGTCCATACCACCCATGGACCAATGGCATGGCTGAGGTGTCGAATAGGGAGGTGAAAGCCATATTACAGAAGCTTGTCCACCCAAACAGGAAGGACTGGTCTCAGATCTTGGATCAAGTCCTTTGGGCTTATACGATAGCTTACAAGACACCGTTAAGAACCTCCCCATTCAGGATGGTATTTGGGAAGCCGTGCCATTTTCCTGCAGAATTAGTGCACAAATCAGAATGGGCAATCAAGAAGGTTAACTAGAACACACACCTAGGGAAGAAACAGAGAGAGATGGATCTGAATGAGCTTGTGGAAGGCAAAAACCGAGCATACGACAATAGTTTGGTGTACAAGGACAAAGTAAAGCATTGGCATGATAGATATATCAGACAAAAGATCTTGTTCTTGGACAAAAGGTATGGTTGTTCAATGCAAGGCTGAAGGTTTTCCAAGGCAAGCTGAAATCCAAGCGGACGGGTCCATTCATCGTCCGTGTTGTGCATGATAGTGGATGCGTATAGCTCAGATCTCACAGATGGAGCACAATCGATACACATAGAGCCGCACATGAGACCTTGCAGCAGTGAGCTCTTGCCATCAGTATCATCTAGAAAGATTCAGACCACGATCCTTGTATATACTCACCATTCATGTATATATTCTCCCCTCTCTCCCCCCACCCCCGCAACTCTAATCACTCACCCCAGCTTCATATATGTCATCTACGACTATACTTCGGATGACCCGGTCCTAAGTATAGAGGGGAGAGTCACCTGAGTTCGTACACTATTCACTGTACATCCTCCAATCTCAACAGTCCTCATACTCACTCCCATCCTAAACTTAGGCTGACCTGAGCCTAAGTATAAGGGGGACCGATGCCCATCATGTATATACTCTTCCACTTCCCCTGTTGACCTCGTCCGCCCCATTTTTGATCTCCGTCTACACTTAGGTCGCCATAGCCTAATATAGGGGGCATGATGACTTCTACACATTTTAGTTCTTTTAGCTCTCCTACGCTTAGCACGAACTATGTCTTCTTCCTCGCTTTTCGTGCTCTGAGGACACAGCACACGCTGAGTATAGGGGGCGTGTATTTATTACATATATAATTTACCCATGACTCGTACTTTCATGTATTTTTGTATATACTATACAATAATTATGGGTGGGTAAAAAATTGAGAAATGTTTTTGGTAAAATACACATATATTTGTACTACACTTGTATATTCTGAAAAAAAATCAAAATCAAAGGCTTCTTATTTACTCTTGCACATCATCTCCGCATTAAAAAAAATAAAGAAAAAGAGTTGCATTTCATTCATAGCACATCATCTACATCTCATCTGCATATCTAGCATATGCAAAGTGAAAAGTTAATGGGTTCTGAACCAAGTTATGAATAAATATTGAGCAGGGACTTGATTGACCTTAATCCACCTAATTTCAGAGGAACCTTATAGGAACTGGACTTAAGATTTCTCAGGTCAAGTAACTTAATTCTTCGAGTCCACAAGTTTATGTTCACATGTCATCTTGATTAGTCTATGTAGAATATCACGTGCACACGTATGATTCTTTTAGACAGTGACCTAACTTGGACAAGCACAATGCACGTAGATTTTCATTGATGAGGTGGTGAGGAGGTAGAATCCTTTAGTTTGGAGTAGCACACGGGTGGAAACATCTGTCCTCCTTTAGGGAGGGTAGTGAATCTCAACCTAGTCTGGTGGTGTTGACGTCTAAGGATGAGATGTTGTGGGTTGCAATAATGCTTCAAAAGAGGGATAGTTTACTGGCCCAAGAGGGAAAAAAACTCCCGATGTACATGTCGCACCTTGTATATAGTTCAAAACAAAATGCAAGAAACTCCAAAAGAATTAAGACAAGACAAAAGAGAAAATAAAATACCTATTGGAGTATGTATATTAGCAAGAAGTCTGCAGGTGGATGACTTGACTACACTGGTCAGGCATCCTGGGATAGGTAGCTACACTGGCTCCTGTCCATTCTTTTCTCCACCCCCTCTTCTTGAGTTGGTCGCACTTGAACTTAGAAGGGAATACCTCGCTCCCCGAGGAAAGAGTTACTGGACATGGAATTAGAGTTACCTTGTTAGAAGAGGCTGCTTCTTAGCCATTTATGATGTGGAGAGCTATTTTACAATTACACAGTACAAGTAAGAATTATAGTCATCAGAAATTTATATTTGAGGATTTGTTCTGACCTGACTATTAAGGCGTCTTGAATAGAAGACTTTTGGAACTTGAAGTCTGTTAGGTCTTAAGTTCAGATACAAATAAGGTTCCGCCACACAATTAATCCAAACGTCGACTCAAGCTCCATTTTCAACTTTTGTTCATGACCTTGGTATGGAACCCAATTTCATTTCACTCTTGCATTACATTTTAGTTGCTCGGGGACGAGCAAGGTTTAAGTATAAGGGGTTGATGTATTTGTAATTCATCACTTTTAAAGTTGAAAATAGAGGCTTGTTCCCAAGCAATTAGGAGCATATTTCCACAAAAATTGCATAATTAGCATTCATGCATGCATTGATAACATTTACATCTTAGCATTTGCATTTGCATCAAATGAGAAGCCCAATTCACTTGTAAAAATCAGTCATATGTATATGTTACACTAACTATAAATTCCATAATTCACTTTACATTGTATACATTACTAACAAATAATACAAGAAAAATACCAAAAAATTGTTGACTTGATTAATTGTCAATAAAACCTCAAACCAAGTTAAGGACTATGGACCTTAGAACGCACATATCTCTCTCATACAACCTCCGATCTAGGTCTACTCACTTTTTAATTAATACACATTCAGAGATCTTCAAAATGAGACCAATTTCATTTAAATCTGAGCTCGCATGTCAAACTTGGATTTTGGGTCCCAGTTGTATATTGTATGTACGTATAATTGTACCCTTGTATTTTAGTACTTTATTTGACCTTATTTCCATTTTGGTCATATGAAACTTGTAGATCTCATCGATGTCTACAACTTTCATGTTTTGAGTTTTTCCAAATTCGGCCATCTTCTCCCTCTTATCTAACACTCTTTATCGACCAACTAGATTAGGCCACATGGCGCCCTCTGATTGCGCCGCACGACCTACACCACTGCCCGCCACGCGCTCTCCTTCCTCTACCGTCCGATGTATTTTCTTCTCTCCTTATTACCTCCGTCAAGCCTGCTCAGATCTCCACCATCTGATCAAAGCATGGACTCCATAAAACCCTCCGTCAGTGCCTTACCCTATGCCCTCCACGTGGCAACATCTCCACCCCCGATCCATCCCCAACGCCTTCAAATCCCAGCCGTTCCTCCCTACGCTATCCTCAGCCATGCGATCAATCTCCCGATACCATATTATCCGTCCTCCATCACCGAGCTCTCAGCATGCCACATGGCTTTCTCTACACCCTTCGATGGCACTGATCCGATTTGATCTGGACCGTCTCCTCGCGTCCAGCTCCTAGCCGTTGGATCACTAGATCCAACGACTGAGGCTTCGTCTTCCACCTCCCGAAGGATCCTCGCCCACGTCTCCCACCTCGCGACGGCTCCACCCCCTCTCCATTTCTGTCTCCACTCCAGCCACCTACTCTGCCCCCTGTCACCTCCATGAAGTCACCCATACCTCCCTCATCCTTGCCGGCCTACATGATCTCCATAGTGCTCGTCCTTGTCGCTCCATACGCTCCACTAAACATTGCCTCTCATCACCGGCACCTCTACCTTATCTCTATAAATCCAGTGCCTCCGGCCTCTTTTCACCCCATCCGCCCTTGCAGAGAGATAACCAGAGCTCCTATCCTTCTATTGGTAATAGCAATTAGGCGAGAAATCGAGCGACGATGACGTTGTCTTCTTCGACGAGATCTGTGGTGTAGCACGTTGTGCCGCAGCTTCTCCGACGAGCTGCACGAGCTAGGGCTAGCTGCCGACCCTCGAGCGACGACCAAGAGCTCCAACCCGAGCTTCAGACCCCAAGTAGAACCCTCCATCATCATCCGATCACCCTTCTTCTCCATCATTGATTTTCTCGCAAATTTTTCCGCTCCTCCGCTCATCTTCATGCCTCTCTAACAACTCACCATGCTCCGCCTTGGAGCTCTCTCCTTCGTGCGCTACTCCATTCACTCCGACAACGCCTCGCACCCTCTTCCGACCAAAGCTCTGCCGCCACGACAGAGGAGTACCATCAGCCACCGCTCACTTCACCTCTGGGACTCACCGTACTTGCACTCACCTCACGAGCATGTTGCACACACTGTATTGCACAAGCTAACCCTGTAGGATCCAACATCTTCATTAGCCGGACTCGTCGCCGGAGCCCCTTTGAGCTTCGCCTCCACCGGTCTCCGATCAACTCCAGCCGCCTCCAGACCCTCCGGTGGACTCCTGATGCTTCTACGATTGATCTGAATTATCCAGGAGTCACCGGCAAGCTTCCACGGGCACATGCAAAGGTGGCAGAGTAGGAGCATCATCGCCGGAGCCTCGCCCAGTCCGTCGTAGGAGGCAGTGGGTACCGTTGGATCTTCCCGATCCGACGGTTCTCATCATGACACGTGGACCAATGCCTGCATCCGTTGGGTCTCCCTGATCTAACGGACCTCGACATGCCACGTCAGCTTCTCTTTGACTTTCAGATACCATTAGATAGATCACCATCCAACGGTCTGCAGCAAGCCACGTCATCAGCAATCACACAGTTAGATCTTTCTGATATGATGGTCCATGATCGCGCCACATCAACCGCATCACGCACCATTGGATCTCCCTCGATTTAGCAGCTGATGAATCTCGGATTCATCACTCTAAATCTCATTTATTAAGCTCAATTCCCTCAAAATCAACAGCATATCTGCATCTATTCTTCATAATTATCATTCATGTATGTTTTCATAAGAATTGCATTTTATCCATATTTTTTGCACAAAATAAGAAGCCAAAAATGACCTGTAAATAGCCTAACTTCTCGGATTTTTAACTCATTCACACTAACTCTGAATAACACAAAACCGCCTCCACTGTGTACATATCACTAACAAAAATAAATACAAAATACAAAAAATACTAACCCAAATAAGTGGACCAAAAACCCAAACCCTAGTTTCAGGATTTTCGGACTAAAAGCCAGATATCTTCCCCGTCCAGTGTCCGATTTGATCCTATTTATTTTTTAACTAATGTACATTCAATTACCTTCAAAACAAGACCAAGTTCAAGTGAATCGGAGTTCGTATGTGAAAGTTGGGTTTTAGGCCTCTTTTGTACATTGTGTATTTTATCAGTTTTTGACCTGATATTTTCTGTACATTTTTTTAATTAATAAAAATCCAAAAAAATAGATTAAGGTGTCTTTATTTATCTTTTATTTTTCCATATTTTCCCTGATTTTTTATCTGGTTTAAAAATAGCAAAACAAATATAAAACCCCAAAATCAAGGTATTCTATGTACATGGAATACCCCAAAAATCCACCTTGTGCATTTGATCAATTTTGGTTTTGATGTCTTCATAAAAGTTGTAGATCTCATCGAGACGAGCAACTTTTGTGAAGAAATATTTTCGATCTAAGGTCATTTACTATTTCTTTTTGATTTTACAAAATCTTTTTCTTTCGATTTTTCTGGTGATGACACGTGGCAGCCCCTGGGGCCGCCACATGTCAGCGTTTTTGGATGTTTTATTTATTCATTTTATTAAAATAATAATAATAATAAAAGGGTGCACGTGCGTCGCACTGATGAAACTCGATTTCATCATCATAATTTCCAATTATAACCCCCTTGCTTAAGCTTTGTGTCAATAAAACCCAGTTAATGTCCTGTAATTATCAGAGTCCTTAATAAATTAAAAACCACAAAAAATGGCAAAACAAAAATCTGTGGTATTTTTAGACCTAAAATAACCTCAAAAATATTTCGAGTCTTTGTTTGATCTCTTCTCCAGTTTTGGTCAACATGAAACTTGTAGATCTCATCAAGATCTACAACTTTCATGTTTTCAGTTTTCTCAAATTCGACCATCTAGCCCTTCAAAAATCAACTGGAAGGTCTGAATAATTGGATTGGGCCACGTGACCCGTTCTGGGTACGCCACGTGGCCCCGCCCTCCTTGCTTTATCCGCCCTCGATCCGAGCCATTGGATCTTCTCCTGATCCAACGGCCAAGTCATTTTCACACCCGCTCTTATTCCTGGCCATCCGATTAGCCTGCATCTTCAATCTGCACCGCTCGTTCGCGCCTCAAGCTGAGCGCGCCACGTGGGCATTGTAGTCCGCTTGATCATGCCATCGATCCTCTCATCTGAGCCGCTAGATCTGCTCTTATTGCCAGCCATCTGATCAAAGTCTGGAGAACATCCACATCGTCTGCTAGCGCGCATCCCACAGCTTGCCACGTGGCGTGTTGGGCGCCGTCCGATCTCGCCCCAGCTTCATCATCCTCACCGTTCACTTCTTCTTTGAATCCCAACCGCCCGATTGAAGCCCTAATCCAATCAGTCCCGTCCGCTAGCGCGCACGCCTCAGCTCGCGTGGCTGCTCCGTAGCCCGTCGATCATTTCGCACCGATGTTATCTGCGCCGCTCTTTCGCGCCCAATCATGCGCCGTTGGATCTCCAGATCCAATGGCCAGAGGTCATCGTCTTCCTCCAGGCGATCCTTCTTCCCCACGATCTCCACCTCGCGAAGACTTCTCCCCCTTCCCTTTATTTCCTCCTCTTCCAACCTCATCTCTCCTCACCAACAATCCCACGATCCTCCCCAATCATCCTTCACCCTCGCGCATCATTCCACGACCTCCGTCGTCTTCCCAGTCGCTCCACCACTCCCTCGAAACCCACGACTTCCATCACTGGAACCGCCACCTTCAACCTTTAAAAACACAGCTTCCCCCTCCGTTCACCCTTTTCCACCTTTACGCGAGGGATCGCCCAGCCCTCCTCCGTCTCCCTGTGACAGGGGGAGGCAGAGGATCGAGCGATGACGACGAGCTCCTCCGGTGTCGACCCTCTGCCATTCCCGGCGGTGTTGCAGTGTCGCTGAGCCCACTCGAGCTGCTCCGAGTCGCTGCCGGAGTCCAGTGAAGACCGGGGGCTCGATGCTAGCCCCAGCCCAAGCTCCCGCTCCGCCCAATCTCCGGTGAGTTCTCTTCTTCTTCCTCTGCATTTCTTCTTAATTTTACTTAATTAATTAGGCCTCGTCACTTGTCCTCGCCGTTTATTGATCGCCTCCCAAGCTTCGCCACGCTTCCCCCTTTCACGCGACACCCGCCGCTCGCCTTCTCCCTGTTTCTTCGCCTCTGACCACTTCCGACCCACCTCCTCTGCCACCCACGGCGGAGGAGCTTCGAGCTCCCATCTCCCTCGCCCGCAAGATCTCTTCACTTCACTCCCCTTCACGAAACACCACGCTTTGGCTATAGTCCTAACATTGCAGGTCCTCAAAATTCTCAATGATCGGAGCTTCGCCGGAGATCATTTCGTCACAGCAGCTCTCGACATCAGCAATCCGGTGGCTCTCTCTAGAGAATCCAGCACCTCACCCGAGCTCCCAGCTTCATCGACCTTCTCTCAGAAGCTTCGGGCGAGTTTCACCATGCTCAGGATGGAGCGGCGGAGATGGAGCTCCCTCGCCGGAGCTCCAAACTCGCTGCCAGTCTTCGGTGGAGGAGAAAGAACAGGGACCGTCGGATGGTCTTCTCTCAGCGACCATCCAACGGTCCAGACGAGGCCACGCCATCGACATCAGCAGCCGTTGGATTCTCTCGATCCAACGACCTTCAGTTTAGCCACGTCATCACTCCGGGAGCCCTTCGATCCTTGTGATCAAAGGGTCCACACTCAGCCACGTGGCAGTCAATGAGCCATCTCTGAGCCTTAGCACCATACCAGGAGGTTCGGATGCTCCGAACCTAGCCCGAGCCTGCATCGAGCCCGAACCAGGATCTGAGCCTGGCCGAAGCACCACGAAGCTCTGCCGAGCCTCATATGCCTCCGAGCCTGGATAGCACGTGCGTTGCACGTGCTTATCTGGGAAAATTGCAGAGACGTCTACGAGATTCTTCAATTTTGCATCCAGGTCCTCGTCACGTGCAGACCATGCGCTCCTGTGGGTAATTTGCATTGAAACCCTCGTGGGTTCTCAAATTTGCAAAAATGCCCCTGTGCGTAAGAGTAATTTACAGGGAAGGCCTCATTCTTAACTTTTGTTACATTTTAGTCCCTCCCCTGGACCTGTTTGTAGTTATCCTTTCATGTTTTCTTTCATTTATGCCCTTGTCTTTGTTTATGCATATCTTGAGCATCATGTTTCCGTTTTAGTTGATTTCAGTCTCATTTGAAAGCTTGTTTGATGTACTTTTTAATGGCATAGTTAATCTCTTATCTTATATACTCGAATTTTATTGTAATATCATGTTTAGCTAAGTGTTTCTTATTATTCATTTATGCCTTGTCCACATTATCAATCAAGTTTGACACCTTAAGCAAGTCTGAAATTGACTCCTATTTAATTTGCTCATCATATTTATTCAGATCAAGAGCATACATTTGAAACAACAGATCACATTCCTGATAGTGAGGCAGTTGATTTTTCTTCGAATTTAGATTCAGATCCCTCGGATTCAGATGTTGATTGGGTGGAGTTCGATGATATGATTCCATGTTTGATTTCCACAAAGCCAGCAACTATGGTGGAGATTGATCCTATTCAGAGCATACACAAACCAGCAGAGCAGTCTTCACCAGATTTTCAGGTTCAGCAAGAGTTCTCCCATGAAGATTTGGTTGCATTCAATCAAACCTTTCAGAGACCAGATCCGCTAGCTCCCAGTTGTCCAGAGCAGAAGCCCTTGACGTAGTCGCTAAAGTATAGGTTCCTTGCGGGCAAGAATGAGATGCACCTAGTCATTATCTCAACGGATTTGACTAGAGAGCAAGAATCTCGTTTGATGGAGGTTCTTGAAAAGAACCGCAAGGTGATATGATGGAGTGTAGACCTATATGTTCCTAAACCCAACACTTAGTTAAATAGATGAAAATCCGGATTATTAGAGAAAGGCTCGTGTCCCTGAGTTCGACCTTGGTTTCTTACCAAGATAAATAAAAATCACGACCATCTCATTCTTATTTGACACATATTAATCAGATGGTTTTTGATGAGCCCGAATTGGCCCGACTGCAACGACAATTTCCAAGTGTTAAAAACACACTTTTAAAGGGCCGATTTTGCGGCTCGTCAAATGGCGCCGTTGCCGGGGACATGACTCATTTCTTATATTTTTTAGATTTTTGTTTGTTTAATTTAGTGTTCCTTTTTATAGGTCAAATGTTCACATATTTTGCATCGTAAAATTTTCTTCTCTATGGATCTCTAACCATTGTTTTTGTGGCAGGGCCCTTGATGGTTCAAGGACGCGAGGAGCAGGTTGCTACCCGCTGTGAGGAGCCGCAGAAGCACGCTTTGAGTACGTCGAGAAGAAAGAAAAAAATGTGTGACTTGCATTTTTATTTCCATGTAATAATTCGTCTTTTACAACGGTCTTCAATCGAAGGCTCGCGATTGTAATTGAACGATCATAGTTGTGTGGGGATCGTCCCCACTTGAGTGTCGACTTAGGACCAGACACGCGGCTTGATAAACCGCTCCCGCACCGTTGTTAATTCAATCAGATTAATGTCCAAATTAGATGTCGTTCGTTGCAGTCGGATACGAGAGGGAATATCAAAAACCACTTTAATTAGATTTGAGTTAATTTCAAGCGGTAATTTTTTTTTACTTGGTGAAGTCCAAGGTCGAACTCAGGGAGGCATCTGTCTCCTTAGGTGAATTATTAGCAAATTTCCAAGTGTTAGATTTTTCAAGGAATTATTTTTTTGTTCTTTTTCAATTTCTATGCAGGACACATGCAACCAGCAAGCCAATTTGATGTTAATTCAATTAAGGTATCAAATGGAATCCAAAAATTCTAAAAATTGGCCAGATGATTAATGATGATGAATCTAAGCTACCCTATTTTTTTTTGGGAATTTTTAGACACTAAATGAATTTATTGTGAATTAAAAATGCGGACAGTGTTATTTTCACTAATTAATTTTTAATAAATATCAAGTCACATTTTTTCAGGAGATAAAATTATCCTAGATAGCTCTAATGATAAGGAATCCAGAAAAATTGACAAATCTTAATTTCAATATGAAATGAATTTACTAAAATTAAAATAAGAAAATCACTAAACAATTTATTCAGGCCTCGATATGCGTGCAAATATCATGAAGTTTTTATCAATGTTAAGTTCACTATCCTAGAGCTACTGCGAATTTTTGAGAATTTTTGGAATCACAGAAAATTAATTAGAAATTAAAAGGTGTCACTGGGCAAAATATTACACATTTCAACCAATTAATTCATTTAAAAATCAACTGTAATTACAAAAATATGACACGTGGCACAATAGATAGAGGACAAGTTTCTCAATAAAATGCAACTTTTGGAATTTAAAAATGATGTAAAATGCAACCTAGGGATGCGTGCAAACACAAGGGTGTATATGCAATACAGGAAAATAAAATTACATAAAGCAAATATGCTGACAGGGTTAAGTGCAATTACCTATAATACTAGGGACTGGAGTGCAAATTCTCCACAGCTACACGTGCTCCTCACGTGTGGGACGCTTCACAGGGACTGATTTGTAATATCTGAAAGTTCCAGGGGCTTCTGTGCAATTTACCCAAGGCGCATATGCTTCTCACGTGGGGCGCCTAGGCTCGGATGACGAAGGCGGCTCGGATCGAGGCTCGGGCTCCTTGGAGGTTTGGAGTGAGGGTCGGCGAAGCTTCGGGCTGTCCGAGCCTAGGGTCGGGGAAGAGGCTCGGACCCGTTCTGTGTGGCTTGATGAGGACCGTTGGGTCAAGTTTGATCCAACGGCGACCTGGGCTTCGATGAAGATGGCGACGTGGCTCGCTACGAGTCGTTGGACCACTGGTCGATCCAACAGTGGAGTGATGATCTGAGCGCGGCTACGTGGACGTCGTGGGACCGTTCGATCAATATGATCGAACGGTGGCTGGAGCTCCATCCTCAACGGTCCTCCGCCTCCTGCGGAGGAGTTGGCGGGGCTCCGGCGAAAGGGCTGTCCCTCCTCTCGTTCCTCCTAGCGTCAATGAAGCTCTCCGATTGCTCAGAGCTATCCCAGAAGGTGCTCGAAGGTGCGGCGAAGGTAATGGTGGCCCCAGGAGCTGGAGATGGGCGGTGGAGCACGACGGTGGTGAAGCTCAGGAAGAGCTCCGATGAACTTCCGATCAGTGGACGAAATAGTACCTGCAAGTGTTAGAGAAAGAGCCGGAGCTCGTGCGTGCACTCGTGGTGAAGTGAAGGTGATCGGAGAGGCCTAAGGGGTACTGAGGTTGTCTGGCGAAGGAGCTCCGACCAAGTGGCAGAGTTGGAGCTTGCTGGAATATGAAAGGCGTTGTCGGAGGATGTAAGTGTACCGTGAGGATGAGAACTCCGTCGCGGAGCTCGGTGAGGTGAACACGAAGCGAGAATGTGGACGTGGAGGGCGAATTTAATCCAAGAAAAACAAGAAAAATGAAGAGGAAGATCAATAGGGAAGTGGAGGTGATTACCTGGGGATCGGAGCTCCTCTTGGAGTCCCTGGTCGTCGCTCGAGGGATCGGTAAGGTCCCGAGCTCAAGCAACTACGTGGAGGGTGGCTGCGACACGGCGGAGGGTGCCGTGGATCTCGCCGGAGAAGACGCCTGTCTTCGCTCGAAGAGATGGCCAATTGTTGTCACCAATCGAGAGCTCTGAGCTCGGGGGTTTCTCCTGTAATGGCGGATGGGGATGAAGTTGGCCGGAGAGGGGGTATTTAAAGGATGAAGGTCTCGGCTGGAATGGAGATGGGGCGAGGTTTATGGAGCTAGTGGGGCGTCTAGAGCGGTCTACGTGGGGAGTGAGGTAGCTCGCGATGTTGAGGGTGGAATGGTGAAGGTCGTGGTGGTGTTGGCGGCCGGCGAGGTGGTCTGACATGTGGCCAAAAATAAAAGGGGGCAGCCCCTCCTGCAAGGCAGAAATCGTGGGAGAGAGGGGTAGCGGGAGGTTGACGACGATGGTCAACCGTTAGATCTGGAGATCTAACGGTGGACCTATGAGCGCTCATGAGAGGATGAGATTAGATCGGAGTGGAGCGATCTAAGGGGTGTGAGGTTGCCACGTGTCGGGCTAAGCGCGAGGCGGTAGTGGGCGGTGGAGATGACATCAAGGAATTCATCGGACGATTGATGGTTATTGCGGAATTAGCGGCTGAGATGGATTGATGAAGGCGCTATTGAAGGGCGCACACGCTGCCACGTGGCGTGATGAGATTAAAGCGCCAATGAGCGGATCAGATTAAAGGCTAAGGTAGATCAGACGACTGGAAATCAAAGTGCGCGTGGAGAAGGCTTGGCCGTTGGATTATGAAGGTAATCCAACGGCTGT
Source organism: Ottelia alismoides (assembly GCA_037367405.1). NCBI lineage: Eukaryota > Viridiplantae > Streptophyta > Magnoliopsida > Alismatales > Hydrocharitaceae > Ottelia > Ottelia alismoides. Next base: position 249,583 of record JAZKJV010002178.1, on the reverse strand, counting down.
AGCTGCGGGCGGATGAGGCAAGGGAAGCGGGCTACGTGGCGCAACCAGAGGGTGCCACATGGCCTGCTGTGGTTGGCTGGACAAAGAAATAAGGTTAGAGAGAAGAGGGGGCCGAATTTGAAAGAACTCAAAACATGAAAGTTGTAGGTCTCAATGAGATCTACAAGTTTCATGTTGACCAAAGACGGAGATGAGATCAAATATGATACATAAATACAATAATACAAATATACAAACATGTAGTATACAAAAAGGCCCAAAAACCCAACTTTCTTATACGAGCTCCAAATTAAATGAAATTAGTCTCATTTTAAAGGTCTTTTAATGTGTATTATTCTAAGAGTGAGTAGACCTATTTCGAAGTTTGTAGGAGGGACTTATGTGTATTTTCTGATCCAGGGATTCTAGGGCTTTGTTGGCTATTTTACAAGGGGGATTTTTGTCTTTCTTCCCTATATTATTAACTAAGGAGCACATATTATAAGGAAGAGGTTATTTTAGTAAGTGGACATTTTACAAGGGATTTTGGCTTCTTATTTAAATGCAAATGGACTGCTAAAATGCATGTATTATGTATGCATGCATGAATGCTATTTATGCATTATAAAGGGAAATATGCCTCTATTTACTCAGGAACAAGGCTCTATTTTTAACTTTTGAAGTGATGAATCACAGATTCATCAACCCCCTATACTTAAACCTTGCTCGTCCCCGAGCAACTAAATGAAATGCAAGAGTGAAATGATTTTGGGTTCCATACCAAGGTCATGAACAAAAGTTAAAAATGGAGCTTGACTCGACCTTTAGATTAGTTGTGTGGTGGAACCTTATTTGGACCTGAACTTAAGACCTAACAGACTTCAAGTTCCACAAGTCTTCTATTCAAGACGCCTCGACAGTCAGGTCAGAACAAATCCTCAAACGCAAATTTATGATGACTATGATTGTTACTCGTACTGTGTAAGTGATAAATAGCTCTCCACATCAGAAATGACTCGGAACCAGCCTCCTCTAACAAGGTAACTCAATAACCTGGTCCAGCAACTCTTTCCTCAAGGAGCGGGGTATTCCCTTCTAAGTTCAAGTGCGACCAACTCAAGAGGAGGGGGTAGAGAAAAGAATGGACGGTAGCCAGTGTAGCTACCTATCTCGGAATGCCTGACCAGTGTAGTCAAGTCATCCAGCTGCAGACTTCTTGTTAATATACATACTCCGACAGGAATATTTTTTTTTGGCCTGTCCATTTTTTTGGAGTTCTTGCATTTTTCTTTTTTTTCTTTTTTTCCCTTTTTTCTTTTTTTGGAACTATATACAAGGTGCAGCATGTACATCAGGAGTTTTTCCTCTTGAGCCAGTAGACTATCCCTCTTTTGAACCATTATTGCAACCCACAGCATCCTGTCCTTAGACTTCAACACCACCAGACTAGGTTGAGATGCACTACCCTCCCTAGAGGAGGACGGATGTTTTCACCCGTGTGTTACTCCAAGCTAAAGGATTCCACCTCCTCACCACCTCATCAATGAAGAGCTACGTGCATTGTGCTTGTCCAAGTTAGGTCACTGTCTAAAAGAATCATGCGTGTGCACGAGATATTCTACTTACACTAATTAAGATGACATGTGAACATAGACTTGCGGACTCAAAGAATTAAGTCACTTGACCTGAGAAATCTTAACTCCAGTTCCTATAAGGTTCCTCTGAAATTAGGTGGATTAAGGTCAAATCAAGTCCATCCTCAATATCTACTCATAACTTTGTTCAGAACCCACTAGCTTTTCACTTTGCATATGCATGATATGCAGATGATGTGTAGATGACATGCTATGAATGAAATGCAAGACTCTTTTTTTTATATGCAAGGATGATATGCAAGAGTAAAGAAGCCTTATTTTCAACATATATATATATATATATTGGTATACAACAAATTTTATTTTTTTACAACAAGTTTTTAATTTACACATAATATATAGAGTATACAAGTTTTAAAATGTATTTTTGGTATACATCCTATTTTACAACAAATTTTACAAAAGTATGTTTTACAAGTTTTCATACAAGTATTATTCACATAGTACAAATTTTTTTTTCAATTTTTACCCACCCTGTATTTATTGCATAATATATACAAAAATACGCAAAAATACGCGAAAGTACGAGCTATGGGTAAAGTATATATGTAATATATACACGCCCCCCATACTTAGCGTGTGCTATGTCCTCAGAGCACGAAAAATGACTAAAAAGACATAGCTCGGGCTAAGCGTAGGAGAGCTAAAATTACAAAAATCGTATAGAAGTCGCACCGCCCCCCTATACTTAGGCTCTTGACAGCCTAAGTGTAGAATAAGATCAAAAAAAATGGGGCGGACGAGGGCAAGAGGAAAAAAATGATTGAGTATATACAAGGCGGGCATTGGTCCCCCCTATACTTAGGCTCTGGTCAGCCTAAGTGTAGGACAGGAGTGAGTATGAGGACCGATGTGATCTGGAGGATGTACAATGAACTGACTCGGGTGACCCCTCCCCCCTATACTTAGGATCTGGTTATCCTAAGTATAGTCCAAGATAGTGATCTATTGAGGCGGGGATGGGTTACTAGAGTCACGAGGGAGAGAGGATAGGATGTACAAGAAAGATGGTGTATACAAATGAGTCGGTTTGAATCTTTCGAGATGCTGCGGATGGCTGGAGCTCACTGCTGCAAGGCCTCATACGCGGCTCGAGGTGTATCTGCTGAATCTGTCTCACGCATGAATACAATCTCCTCAACATGGACTAACTGCTCATTGGATTCGACAAAGTGCTTCAATAGCTGTCCATTCACAAGGAATGTCGGTGCGTCATCTGCGAGATCCGAGATCTCGACACATCCACTATCATGCACCGTACGGACGACAAATGGGCCTGTCCACTTGGACTTCATCTTGCCTTGGAAGATCTTCAGCCTAGCATTAAACAACCATACCTTCTGTCCAGGAACAAAGGTCTTTCGTCTGATATATCTATCATGCCAATGCTTCACCTTGTCCTTGTACACCAAACTGTTGTCATATGCGCGGTTTTTGACTTCCACAAGCTCATTCAAATCCATGTCTCTCTGCTTCTGCCCCAGGTGCATGTTCCAGTTGACCTTCTTAATTGCCCATTCTGATTTGTGCACTAACTCTGCGGGCAAATGGCACGGCTTTCCGAATATCATTTGGAATGGGGAGGTGCCTAACGGTGTCTTGTAAGCCGTCCTATACGCCCAGAGGACTTGATCCAAGATCTGAGACCAGTCCTTCCTGTCCGGGCAGACAAGCTTTTGCAATATGGTTTTCACCTCCCGATTCTACACCTCAGCCATACCATTGGTTTGTGGGTGGTAAGGACTCGTGACACAAAGTTCGATGCCGTAGTCCTTCAGGAGTTTCTTCACCTCCCGATTCACAAAGTTGCTACCCCGGCTGATATCATCATTTTGGGGATCTTGAACCTAGAGATGATGTGCTCTCTGATGAATCTACAGACAGTTCTGTTGTCTGCGGCTCGGGTCAGGATAGCCTCCACCCATCTGGATAGATAATCAACTGCAAGAAGGATATATTCGAACCCGTGGCTGACTGGGAATGGGCCCATGAAATCGATGCCCCAGGCATCAAAGACATCACAAATGATGACCGGCTGCATTGGCAACTCATCTTTGGAACCGACGGTTCCTCCCATTCTCTGGCATACTGGGTACGACTTCGCGAAGGCGGTGGCATCGCGAAACAGGGTCGGCCACTAGAAGCCACACTGAAGTACCTTCCATGCGGTCCTCTTCCCGGAGTGGTGTCCTCCTGCCTCTAGGTTATGGCATAAAGAGAGGACACTCTGTTATTCCTCCTGAGGAATACACCGTCTCCAGACACAATCCGGTCCTTCGAAGAAAAGGATCGGATCCTCCCAATGGTAGTGTCTAGCGTCCGACTTCAGTCGGTCGATTCGGCTCTTGGGCCAATCTTCGGGAACTTTCTTGGAGACAAGATAATTCACGATATTGGCATACCATGGGAGTGAGTCGATAATAAAAATCGACTCGTCAGGGAAGGAGTCTCGAATTGGTGAATCCTCAAAAGTATTAAGATCTTCGAGACGAGAGAGATGATCGGCCACTACGTTCTTCTTTCCAGGTTTATCACGGATGTCCAAGTCAAACTCCTGGATAAGTAAAATCCATCGAAGAAGACACGCTTTTGCGTCCTTCTTCTCCACCAAGTACCGTAGTGTCGTATGGTCAGTGAACACAGTTACCTTGGATCCGATTAGGTGAGATCTGAATTTGTCGAAGGCAAACACTACCGTAAGCATTTCCTTTTCTGTAACTGTATAGTTACGCTGAGAAGTATCAAGCACCTTGCTTGCGTAGTGAATTGCAAACGGGACGCCATCTCTTCTTTGTCCCAACACAGCCCCTACAGCATAATCTGAGGCATCCGTCATGATCTCAAAAGGTAGAGACCAATCTGGGGCTTGTAGGATGGGTGCGTCCATAATCATTCCTTGCAAAAGCTTAAAGGCCTCAAGACATGTGTGATCAACAATAAACTCCATGTCTTTGCCTAAAAGCTCAGTTAACGGTCGGGCAATCTTAGAAAAATCCTTACTGAATCTCCGATAAAATCCAACATGCCCGAGGAACGACTGCAACTGCTTTACGTTGGTTGGTAGCTGGAGTCGTCTGATCACATCCACCTTGGCAGGGTCAACCTCCATTCCTCTCTTGGAGATGACATGCCCCAACATTATGCCCTCCGTCACCATGAAGTGACTTTTCTCCCAGGAGAGCACCAGATTGACCTCACAACATCTTTTTAGGACTCGATCCAAATTCCTAAGACAGGAATCGAAGGAATCGTCGTGGACCGAGAAGTCATCCATGAAGACTTCCAGGAATTCGCCGACCATTTCGGCGAATACAGCAATCATGCACCTTTGGAAAGTACCTGGAGCATTGCATAACCCAAAAGGCATGCGCCTGAAAGCATAGGTACCAAAGGGGCATGTGAATGTGGTCTTTTCCTGGTTCTCTGGAGCTATGGCTACTTGATTGTAGCCCGAGAACCCATCTAAGAAGCAGAAGAACTCTTTCCCCGCTAGTCGCTCCAAGATCTGATCAATGAATGGTAGGGGGAAATGATCCTTCTTCGTCGTGGCATTCAAGCGTCTGTAATCCACAAGACGCGCCACGACGTGGGTACTCGCGTCACGATCTCCTCTCCATCCTCGTTGGTGGTCGTCTGAATTCCCGACTTTTTCGGGACAACATGGATTGGGGCCACCCACTTAGAGTCGGAGATCGGGTAAATAAAACCCGTGTTGCACCATTTTTCTATCTCCTTCTTCATGACCTCTCGTAAATTTGGATTCAACCGGCGTTGGAATTCACGAGAGGGTTTGGCTTCGTTCTCCAAGTAAATATGGTGTGAACATAGAGCGGGATTTATCGCGTGGAGATCGGAAATGCTCCAGCCTATCGCCTTGCGGTTTTTCTCTAGGATCTCTAGCACGCGAGATTCCTGCTCCTCGGTCAATCGCGAACTGATGATGACCGGAAATTTCTTGTCTTGTCCCACAAGGAAGGCGTATTTTAAAGTTGTGGGTAAAAGTTTGAGCTCAGGAATAGTGTGATCGTCTAAGAAGTCTGGCTCAATCTAATCTGGCTCGGTGTTGGAAGTGGCTGGATCGTTCTCTGTGATAGCTGCCACCAAGTTCGGCTCAGGAGTCGAATCGTCAAAATTCTCCATGCAATCGGCAAAAGCCACGTCCGACTCGTCATCCTCATCTTCTGATTGTCCTAAAGAGGGGAGGACAGACAGGCCCAACTGGGCCTCTATGTCATCGAAGATGTAGGGCGATGCAGGTTCTGAGCGGTACTCGTCTCTGAGGACCTCACAAACTGATTCATGTACTAGATCATCTCCGAAGGGGAGGGACTCATCGGCGCTGGCTGGGTTCTGTCTCCATGGCCCAACTGTGTCTACATGATCGCAGTCTGTTCCGGTAGAAGAGTACTCTGTGCTGGATTCTGAATCTGGTCTCTGCCATCTTGTCTGCTTCATTACGAGTCCCTCATCTCCGCCTGGAGTTTGGAACTGAATCTTCCCGATCTTATAATCAAATAAGGCCCCTGCTGTTCTGAGGAAGGGCCTACCTAGAATGATCTGGGAGTCTCTCCAATTACGAGGGGTTTCCATATCCAGGACAGTGAAGTCCACCATGTATTCTTGTCCCTCGACTTTGATCACAATGTTCCTCAATTCTCCTTGGGACCTCTTGGTTGATTTGTCAGCAAACTGTAGAAGGGCTCTAGATTTCCTAAGAGGTCCGAGATTAAGCCGCTCATAGAGGGCTGTCGGCATCAGATTGATGGAGGAACCATTGTCCAGGAGAGTGCGTGCAAACGCGATGTCATCAACATGACTCACTACATAATGTGCACCCATGTCTTTTCGTTTCCTTGGAAACGAGTTCTTTATTGCACAAGTCGTGGCTACTGATAAAACGTGTTTCTCAACACGACTTTTGGTCTTCCTGCTAACCCTAGTAGGTGTGCATCTCACCTTAAGGTATTTTTGGAATGCAGGGGTCATCTCCACGTACTTGTCAAAGGGGATTGTGACTTTGATATATTTGTTGCAGAATTCAGCCATCTCAGGGTCATCTTTTTGGATTTTTTTGGTTTTCTTCTTTCCACCCGTAAGAGCTCGGGGGAAAGGGATTATTGACTCTAACTCATGTTCTGAAACTGAATTCTTTTCATTAAAAGTTGGAATTGAGTTATGTACATGACTCGGACTCTGAAAAAGATTAGGACTTTGACTCGAACTGAAAGAAACATGCTGGGGCGAAATTGGTGATGCGTCTTCCGCTTCTTCTGGACGATCCTCCTCAGATGGAGGTGCGGGCTCTTCATCAGTTTCGCCGGACTCACTAATGGTGCAGGAATGCTGCTTCGAGGACTCAGATGTCCTCTTCTTCTGCCGGTGATGGTGGTGGTGGTGGTGCTGCTCCTCTTCCTCCAAGTTCTCCTCAGGTAGAGACTTGGAAGTTCCTTCCTTTTGTGCCCGTGCCCGATCAGGTATGGTCACGGTCCTTCCGCTCCTGAGGGACATATGATTTACATTATCGTACGAAAGGATCTCATGTTCAGATAAATAATTATCTGAATAGTATACCTGATCACGAGGTCGGTTCTGGCCATGGAGTATGTTGTTCGGGTTGGCCTGAACCTGTGCGGGAATCGGGGTCTTTGGTGCCATCTGGTCCTGGGTACGAGAGACACGATTGATATCGGTTCTCATATCCAGATAATCATTTTGCATCTGTTGGACCCTATCAGACAGGGTCTGGATCGCCAAGGTGAGGGACTCCAATTCAGTGGGCTAGGCTGGCTGATGTGCAGACGAGGTTCTGTATTGGCCCTGCTGGCCATGCCGATATTGCTGCTGCTGATGGGATGGTGCTGGCCCCTGCTGATAGGTGCGCTGCTGCTGCTGGTACTGCTGAGGCTGGTACCCTTGTTCTGGTCTAGACTGAAAGCGCGATGCGGGAACGGGTCTGGTTTCTGGATATGCTGGGGATGGGCGGCGTGTTAGACTTGTGAGCCCTGGGCGAACCATTCTTACAATAAATGTTATTGTAATATTTAAGTTTATCAATAAAAGTTATTGATGTTTCACTCCCTTTCTGAATTTATATGAATGAATGCACTATAAGGTCCCTCTGTACAATTAGGGTTATGTACCATGGCCAGCTTGATGATCATATAGCTGTTGATTCATTAAATGAATCATAGAGGCTGGTGTTTGGATGAATATCTAAAGAGTTAGATAGAGGACTCATCAAGCACCGTCAAATGATTGTCAAGAGGAGATCTCCAACCTGAGTAGGAGATGGCAATCCTTTCTCACATAGGCTGATATCTGACTGACCTCTTGATGCAGGTCCTCTGCATGGGAATTGTGATTCAGAGGTGTCAGATTAGTTAGGTCAATGGGTTGACCTGACGAGATCGAGATAACCTAAGTCCTATGTTGAATGCTGTCACAGCATAGGCATGCATCCTCTGACCAGAGACAGATGTATTGCTATATATCTAAGTATGTACATTTGGCAGACCAATAGGTTGATGACCTAACCAAGGTCTATACACCGGCGAGCTGGTGTGCATATAAGGGCATATGAGCAATATGATCTCTCAAAGGGATCATACAGGTTCACTTGTGAACCGGAAGACATGAGCTCACTCATGAGGTATTGGGACCGATCAAATTCCATGCATGGTCGTCGTGCTTTGGAAGCATGACATGAATTTGAAGGTATGATATATGCTTTGGGAAAGCATATGATCGATACCATCCCAATGACCAAGATTGAGAAACTTAATGATTAAACCCTGAAGAAGACAATATAAAAATGATCTTGATCTTCGGGTTGATCATGGGTCTTCCAGTATGCAAGATGTACAGGAATTGGGAATACCTGAAGGGTGATGTGATCATAAACGATTGTATATCCATGACGCTTCCATTCCGAGGGAGTGATGAAACAGGTCTGGATTTTAGTGACTCCTTTCAGTAGAGAAGCAATCCGATCTTAGTCCAAGTGTTGGACATTGGTCTGAATGGGATTCAGATTCAATGAGAAGATTGGATTTGCGGTCTTGATTTAATCAAGCATCTGTGGGAGGTTCGTTCGATCTGGATTTGAGATAATATCTCAACATCCAAGTCACTATACATGGAATAATACAATCTCCCTGTCCTTATCTCCAAGTATCTGCGGAGAAAGCACATTATTCTTTAAAGGGTTCAAGAATAATTCTTTTGATGAAATATCCAAGCAAGGACTTGATGATTAAATGAGATTTAATTATCAAGCTTAAATATGAATATGATTCATATTGTGAAAATTATTATCTAAGATAATTAAATAAGATTTAATTATCAAGGATTAAGAGAATGTGGATAACACTATCCATGATATATGTGTGTTATAAATATGATTTATAATATACATATATAAGAGAGAGAGAGAGAATTTATGTAAATAGCATTTGTTAATTAATAATGTGGATTGGATTCACATTTGTTAATTAATTGGAAATGTAAATTTACTAATTAGTTTGGGTTATGAATATGATTCACATAATATTCAATGGCAAGATTGAAATATTCACAAATTAATTTGGAATTAATTTGGTGATTATTTATTGTGATTAATTAAGGAATAATAAGATAAATAAAATAGAGCAAAATAAACCACCCTCCATAGGTGGCGTCACCCATGAATTGTTCATGGGTGACGCCCCCCTTTTTTAGGGAGGTTGGTTAACTCCATTTTATTTATCACATTATCTCTTAATTAATTAATATTTAAATTGATGTTGTTGGTTTTAACCAACAACAATCATAGCCATTGATTTAGCATGGACCAAGCATAGCCCTTGGATCCATGTGTCCCATGGATTGAGATCCATTGGATCCTAAACTAGTATAAAAGGAGGGCTAGGGTAGCCTTTCCAAGTTACAACATTCTTGAGTTGAAGAACTCTACTCTCTCTCTCTCTCTCATTCTCGTGGGGTCTCCCTAATATTCAAGTGGCCGTCCACTTTGTGTATTAGGAAGGAGATCAATTTTGCTACGCCTTGATGCTTGGATCTTCATCAAAGGATTGCGGGAAGGACGCGACTCATCATCGTGCCCGCAAGCGCATTCTCCGTGGGTCGGACTTAAGATAGGAGGATCTCTACTTTGGGATCTCGCGATCACAACCACGCTTCAAGAGGTATTCCTTGTACTTTGTGGTTTGATGAAACGATCCGAGAAGTGTTCTCGTGATCATGTGGTTTCATCTTTAAAGGTAAAATTTTTAATTTCCGCTGCATCTAGCATCTAGTACGACTAGTTGCTCCGATTGCATACGATGCGATCGACACGCTTCCGTGATGCGCTTAAGGATTCACAATATCCTTCACAGAGAGGCTGATACTTCCCCATTTCGGTCTGCCTGACAATCGGGTCACATCTATACCAAAGCCCGTTAATCTCGTACACTTGCGGAGGCTCCTCGTATCCGGTCTCTACTTGTGGGGGTGCATGCTGGTCCTGCTGGGTGTAAGTCTGATCCCAGCTACTCTGAGGCCCCGGTGCCTGTTCCTGTACAAGATGGACTCGATGTACAGGTACAGGTGGTGCAGAAGGGGCAGGTAGCTTTATCTTAGCTACCTTCTCAGAAAGTTCCTCCACTTGCTTCAGTAGACGCGAAAGAGACTCAAGTTCCACGACTCTCTTATGGATCTGCTCGACCATGGTTAGCTTGTCAGCAATCATCCCCATGCTGGGAATGAGGTCCTCGATCAGATCTGCTATAGTCCTTCGGGTTGTCTCGTTGGATAGGATTGAGGGAGACAACGCATAGGCCCTTGTGGCCTGCGACCTGCCGGTTTCTGCCATTTGTTCCAAGATTTTCCATACAGCGTGCTTGTTTTTGTTCAGATAGCTTCCTCCACAGGCGGCACTGACTAACCCCTGCATCTCTGGGGTTAGACCACAGAACAAGGTCTGGACTAGGATCGCCTTAGAAATGCCGTGGCAAGGGCATTTCTGCACTAAGTCATTGAACCTATCCCATGCATCGTGGAAGGGTTCACTCGGTCCTTGGGAGAAGCTGGCGATCTTTGTTCTCATTTGATTAGTCCTACTGAGAGGGTAGAACTTTTTCAGGAAGAGGTCCTTGAACTGCATCCAGGTAGTACATATCACCCCTAAGTTCTTCAGCCAATGAGCAGCCTTATCTCCTAAGGCAAAAGGGGTGGCCTTCAGTCGAATATAATCTTGGCCAACATTGGGATGGCTAAGATTGTTGCATACCAGCTCGAAGTCACGGAGGAAAGTGTACGGTTCTTCATTTATGTTTCCGTAGAACTTTGGAAGCAGACTAAGGAAGTGGGGCTTCAGCTCAAATGCCTGGGCGGGAACCGCTGGTGCTAACCAATTCTGAATCTCGTTCTCCGTCGGGTTGTAGGTATCAACTATTGGTCGATCGATTCCTCCAGCTACTATAATCTGTCCCATCTGCGTTGTGAGATCCGCATTCCGCTATTCGGCTTTGGCGAAGCGAGCCAATACTTGCTGAAGCGGGTCATCTGTGTTCTCCTCATCTGGGGATTTCTTTGGTGGCATCGTGTCCTCTAGTCCTGGGAAATGAAAATGATCTGGTTTAGAGGATAAATCAGGGAAAGAATTCTTACCGAGGCGATGGTCTTCCTCGGTAAGATCAGAGGAGAGGGAAGTGTTGGTTTGAGAGTAACCACCCTGGTTGTGAGGGATCCAGAACTCAAGAGGGTCATGAGTCCTGGGTGGCTCAAGGTGCGCTTGGGCCTGTGAAGATGATTTTCGTGGGGGACTCAGAGAAAGATTGGCAAATAATGTGTCGATATTCCCCCAGTCATTCATCTTGAAGTGGCGAGAAGAAGATAGGATTTTACTCCTACCTGAAGCAAACAAGTTAATCCAAGACCCTGGGTTCACACTCAACACAGTGAAGGACTCAAAACCGAGTCCAATTTATCTTGTAAATTTTAAGTGTGATTTTTCAAGCAAGATAGCAAGGATTACGCGGCCTATAGGGAAGTCGGCTCAGAGCCGGATGCGTCTTCCCTGTTTATCTTGTCGCCTAAGATACCACCGATCCTCCCTTTCTTTGCTCCTATCCGGAGTTGGGGACTCAAAGACGTTCCCCTATCTACCTGCAAGCAGGCGGAGGCTGACAAAGCTAGGCCTTTTCGCAGAGCACCACTGGTTTACCCCTATCTACCCGCGAACAGGCGGAGGCTACTTGGTTCTTGTCAATGAGCTAAAAGTATCCAACTCGTGATATTTGTTAGGATCAGTTGGCCCGTGATATGGAAGGCGGGGATTTGGGCTCTGCCTTAAGGTGTTCACACACACTCAATTACCCTTACTCAGCCTGAAAACAAGGTCGGGGATTAGTCTCCCGCAAACAATTTTTCCACTTTTATCAATTTTTTTGGCCAATACTGTTAGCAGTCCCTGTTTTAAGTTAAGTTCTCACTTGTTTAGTCCAACCACACAACACGCCTAACATCCAGTCCCAATTTCCGTTTAATTTAAGTTCGAAAAACTGAGGGGGAAATCGAGAAAAGCTGATGCACGAAAAACAATGATGCGTATGCTGAGTTAAGAAGACTTACAGTGATCCCTTCGCTTTTATGCAGGATGCAATACAGTATTGAAATTTTACACTATATGCAAATGCAGACGACAAAATCCGCTCCTAGACAGGCAGTTCTATTAGAGAGTGAAGAACAGGTTTATTTGACTAGATCTGCGGTCTAGGTACGTCTTTTAAGTGTATTGTGGTCCTAAAAATTACAAGCACAAGAAATTCCTAGAGTGGCTCAAGGAGCCGCTAGTGCAAGTCTAATTTACAATTCAACCACACAGCACACGGGGACACGGTTCCACTATTTTTACACGCGCGAGAACCCAAACGGGAACCGCTGGAAATGATGCGAAAAATGTGGAAATAAATGAAATTTACAAGTTCTCTCAATGCCCTCAAACAAATTAGAATGCGTGTTCCTCGAAGCGTCTTAGACTCCGGTGTCCCTCGCACAAAAACAAGTTGAGGTCAGATAAAGAACGACACAAAAATGCAAAAATTTTAAAAGACAGAGAAATAGTCACAAGAAAAACCGGGGGTCAGACTACCTGGGGATTGAAAATCAAACAATCAGGATTTCACTTCAAATTAACCTAAGCCGTGCCTCCGCGGCAACGGCGCTATTTTGATAAACTGCTCCCGCACCCTTGTTAATTCGGTCAGATTAATGTCCAAATTAGATGTTGTTCGTTGCAGTCGGATACGAGAGGGAATATCAAAAACCACTTTAATTAGATTTGAGTTAATTTCAAGCGGTAATTTTTTTTTACTTGGTGAAGTCCAAGGTCAAACTCATGGAGGCATCTGTCTCCTTAGGTGAATTATTAGCAAATTTCCAAGTGTTAGATTTTTCAAGGAATTATTTTTTTTGTTCTTTTTCAATTTCTATGCAGGACACATGCAACCAGCAAGCCAATTTGATGTTAATTCAATTAAAGTATCAAATGGAATCCAAAAAATCTAAAAATTGGCCAGATGATTAATGATGATGAAACTAAGCTACCCTATTTTTTTGGGAATTTTTAGGATGAATTTATTGTGAATTAAACATGCGAACAGGGTGATTTTCACTAATTAATTTTTAATAAATACCAAGTCACATTTTTTCAGGAGATAAAATTATCCTAGATAGCTCTAATGATAAGGAATCTAGGAAAATTGACAAATCTTAATTTCAATGTGAAATAAATTTACTAAAATTAAAATAAGAAAATCACTAAACAATTTATTCAGGCCTCGATATGCGTGCAAATATCATGAAATTTTTATGCAATGTTAATTCACTGTCCTAGAGCTACTGTGAATTTTTGAGAATTTTTGGAGTCATAGAAAATTAATTAGAAATTAAAAGGTGTCACTGGGCAAAATATTACACATTTCAACCAATTAATTCATTTAAAAATCAACTGTAATTACAAAAATATGACACGTGGCACAATAGATAGAGGACAAGTTTCTGAACAAAATGCAACTTTTGGAATTTAAAAATGATGTAAATGCAACCTAGGGATGCGTGCAAACACAGGGGTGTATATGCAATACAGGAAAATAAAATTACATAAAGCAAATATGCTGACAGGGACTTAAGTGCAATTACTTATAATGCTAGGGACTGGAGTGCAAATTCTCCACAGCTACACGTGCTCCTCACGTGTGGGATGCTTTACAGGGACTGATTTGCAATATAAAAAAGTTCCAGGGGCTTCTGTGCAATTTACCCAAGGCGCACGTGCTTCTCACGTGGGACACCTAGGCTCGGATGACGAAGGCAGCTCGGATCGAGGCTCGGGCTCCTTGGAGGTTTGGAGTGAGGGTCAGCGAAGCTTCGGGCTGTCCTAGCCTAGGGTCGGGGAAGAGGCTCGAACCCGTTCTGCATGGCTTGATGAGGACCGTTGGGTCAAGTTTGATCCAACGGTGATCTGGGCTTCGATGAAGATGGCGACGTGGCTCGCTACGGGTCGTTGGACCACTGGTTGATCCAACGGTGGAGTGATGATCTGAGCGCGGCTACGTGGACGTCGTAGGACCGTTCGATCAATGTGATCGAACGGTGGCTGGACCTCCGGCGGGGCTCCAGCGAAGGGGCCGTCCCTCCGCCCATTCCTCCTAGCGTCAATGAAGCTCTCCGATTGCTCGGAGCTATCCCAGAAGGTGCTCGAAGGTGCAGCGAAGGTAATGGTGGCCTCAGGAGCTGGAGATGGGCGGTGGAGCACGACGGTGGCGAAGCTCAGGAAGAGCTCCGGTGAACTTCCGATCAGTGGACGAAATAGTACCTGCAAGTGTTAGAGAAAGAGCCGGAGCTCGTGCGTGCACTCGTGGAGAAGTGAAGGTGATCGGAGAGGCCTAAGGGGTACTGAGGTTGTCTGGCGAAGGAGCTCCGGCCAAGTGGCGGAGCTGGAGCTTGCAGGAATATGAAAGGCGTCGTCGGAGGATGTAAGTGTATCGCGAGGATGAGAACTCCATCGCGGAGCTCGGTGAGGTGAACACGAAGCGAGAATGTGGACGTGGAGGGCAAATTTAATCCAAGAAAAACAAGAAAAATGAAGAGGAAGATCAATAGGGAAGTGGAGGTGATTACCTGGGGATCGGAGCTCCTCTTGGAGTCCCTGATCATCGCTCGAGGGATCGGTAAGGTCCCGAGCTCAAGCAGCTACGCGGAGGGTGGCTGCGACACGGCGGAGGGTGCCGTGGATCTCGCCGGAGAAGACGCCTGTCTTCGCTCGAAGAGATGGCCAATTGTTGTCACCAATCGAGAGCTCTGAGCTCGGGGGTTTCTCCTGTAATGGCAGATGGGGATGAAGTTGGCCGAAGAGGGGGTATTTAAAGGATGAAGGTCTCGGCTGGAATGGAGATGGGGCGAGGTTTATGGAGCTAGTGGGGCATCTAGAGCGGTCTACGTGGGGAGTGAGGTAGCTCGCGATGTTGAGGGTGGAATGGTGAAGGTCGTGGTGGTGTTGGCGACCGGCGAGGTGGTCTGACGTGTGGCCTAAAATAGAAGGGGGCAGCCCCTCCTGCAAGGCGAAAATCGTTGGAGAGAGGGGTAGCGGGAGGTTGACGACGATGGTCAGCCGTTGGATCTGGAGATCCAACGGTGGACCTATGAGCGCTCATGAGCGGATGAGATTAGATCGGAGTGGAGCGATCTAAGGGGTGTGAGGTTGCCACGTGTCGGGCTAAGCGCGAGGCGGTAGCGGACGGTGGAGATGACATCAAGGAATTCATCGGACGGTTGATGGTTACTGCGGAATTAGCGGCTGAGATGGATAGATGAAGGTGCTATCGAAGGGCGCACACGCTGCCACGTGGCGTGATGAGATTAAAGCGCCAATGAGCGGATCAGATTAAAGGCTAAGGTAGATCAGACGGCTGGAAATCAAAGTGCGCGTGGAGAAGCTTGGCCGTTGGATTATGAAGGTAATCCAACGGTTGTAGCTGCGGGCGGATGAGGCAAGGGAAGCGGGCTACGTGGCGCAACCAGAGGGTGCCACATGGCCTGCTGTGGTTGGATGGACAAAGAAATAAGGTTAGAGAGAAGAGGGGGCCGAATTTAGAAAAACTCAAAACATGAAAGTTGTAGGTCTCGATGAGATCTACAAGTTTCATGTTGACCAAAGACGGAGATGAGATCAAATATACTACATAAATACAATAATACAAATATACATACATGTAGTATACAAAGAGGCCCAAAAACCCAACTTTCTTATACGAGCTCCAAATTAAATGAAATTAGTCTCATTTTAAAGGTCTTTTAATGTGTATTATTCTAAGAGTGAGTAGACCTATTTCGGAGTTTGTATGAGGGACTTATGTGTATTTTCTGATCCAGGGATTCTAGGGCTTTGTTGGCTATTTTACAAGGGGGATTTTTGGCTTTCTTCCCTATATTATTAACTAAGGAGCACATATTATAAGGAAGAGGTTATTTTAGTAAGTGGACATTTTACAAGGGATTTTGGCTTCTTATTTAATTGCAAATGGACTGCTAAAATGCATGTATTACGTATGCATGCATGAATGCTATTTATGCATTATAAAGGGAAATATGCCTCTATTTACTCGGGAACAAGGCTCTATTTTTAACTTTTGAATGATGAATCACAGATTCATCATGGCTCATTGAGCGGTTTTTCATTTTTTTTATATTTTACGTGCTTGCTCGTAGGTAGGACACACTTTAAATGTAGATGCACATAATCTCGCCTCAATTAGCCAAATTTAATAAAAATCATTCACCGCTAATAGATTCATGATTAGGTACGGCTTTTATCGACTTGCATACATATTAATTTCGGTTTTCAAAACAGCCCAAGTTTTCACGTATTTTCGTCAAATCGCTGCATGATTTCTCGCTTAGCCTAGATCGCGGTTTTTCTCGAATACGCGGCTTTTCTCGGTTTCTTTTTCCTAGCTTGATCACCTAGGTTAATGAAAAAGGGAATGAACGGTAGACGATGATTTCTTGATTTTTGGGCTAACCTTAATTCAGTGATAATCTTAAATAAAATTGGGACTGTTAATTGCAAGTCAACCTAAAATGGAGTAAAACTTCGGTTTTGGGAGAGAAACACCCTCGTGTACGCATTGAGTTTCACTTCACATTTTTTTCTCCGCGTAAATATCTAATGTTTTATCACCAATAAAACCGACAAGATAATAAACCAACCTCGGTTGGTTTCATGTGTGTGTTGGTGAATCTGAGGGTCTTGCTTGCTTGATTGAGCCTTGCTTGCTTCGATACATACCCCAAATCCTTAGTCACTCCATTCATCTCCGCAGATTCAAACCGCTCACTTGTAAATCCATTCCTCTTCTTCGTTCACCTTGGGACCCTCCCAACATCAATTTCCATCTTTATACTTAGGCTAATCTCAGCCTAAGTATAGGGGGCCCGAGTCCCTGTGATTTCTCTACTCATCTTTCCTTGCCTTTATACTTAGGTTATTTCTAACCTAAGTATAGGGGGAGCCCCTCTTAGCTCCTGTATATTTCTCTGTACTTAAATGGACCTATGGACTTGTATCATCTAGTGCTATGAGGACATAGAAAAGTTTAAGGATATGGGGGTATACCGTATATACAATTTACTTACTTTAGCTATAATCTGAAAAATTTGAAAAATTTAAAACTTTTTGGCTAAAGTAAAATTCTCTGGACTAAGAATGATTTCACGGCTTTTCTATACTATGTGACACTATTTTGATAAAAATATTTTTGAAAATGATTTCAAAAATGAGATTTTCTTGTTTTGAAAAAACTTTTGAAAAAATGTTTTGAAAATTTTTGTGTGACATGGTTCTGAAAATTTTCTCTCTTTTCAAGGAAAGTTGAGTCTAACATGTGTTTTAATTTTAAGTTAAAAATCCATAAAAATGAGCAAAATTCAAAATTAAAAAAAAGTCTTGTTTTGAATGAAGGAGTTGGATTAATCCTCTACTTTTACACTTCCACCCAGGATCTGAAATGTTCAAGGAAACTTAGTTTTATGAGGTCTTTGAGATTTTCGGTTAACCAGCCTTAGCCATCAGGGTCATAGACTTAATCATCCATATTTCCCTACGTCTCTAGATTTGCATGCTATATTCCATGCTTAGTCTCAGACATAAAGAATATGATCAGCACATCACATGCACGACTGCGGTTTTGATGAGATGAGTTGACTTTTCACCCGAGGGATTGGGATGAGGGATTCGAGTCTGGATTTGATCTAATGATGCTCGAGGATGGGATAAAATCTTTGAAGGCTTCAGGAAACCTGAGTGTCAGCAATTTAGCCAGTATGAGAACTTGGTTCTTATACTAATCTCTTGATATTTACCTAAGTGCCAGGGTGTGATATAAAGAAAAAATTGTTGATCAGTGTGCGCCAACTCTTGGTAAAAGCAGTGGAGCTAGCCAAATATTTATACAAGTCAATAAAATTCAAAGAAAATCTCTCATTCCACAAAGTCAAATATCAAAGAGCTTCCACCAAAGGCGAGCGCTCCCAAACTTTTCAAAGTGTCCACTTGGAACACCGCTATTAGGATCAGGGGTCGGGCTTGCACCAAAAAAGGGCTCTGCATCGTAAATGCTACAAGTCTGGGTGTCGAAGGTACGATAGGTACTCAAAAAAGACACACCCCGATGTATTCTCAGGAAAACAAGTGTAGACGGCTCCAATTTCTCTTGACGGACGCACTGATCAACACCAAAAAAATGCGTTGCGTAAAAGGCACTAGAGAGAATCCTTGTTCCAATGAGAGGGAGAGAAGAAATGACACAATCCCATGCCCTCCATTACTGGCCTGCCATCTACATTTTCTAAGTCTGACAACTAAAGAGACGGTAGACTGAATGCAAGATTGGATTTATTCCCTAGTGTTGAGGATTGGGTCCTTAGGAGAATTTCTTGGACCGAGACTTTGGGTGAAGATTTGACTCTACTCTCAGAATTGCAGTCAACACTAAATGTCATATCCTTTATATTATATGTACATCAGAGAGAGTCTAGAGAATTAGAGGAATTGGGTACCTCTTGGTTAAGGCTGGGTTGAACTCGAGAAAACTTGGACCTCTAAAGATTGAGTCGACTTGAACAGTTTTGATCCTGTACTCACACGCACAAGGGGGTTAATCCAGCTTACTCATTCTTTTTGATGCTCGAGGACGAGCATAGTTTAAGTATAGGGGGTGATGAAACTCGATTTCATCATCATAATTTCCAATTAGAACCCCCTTGCTTATGCTTTGTGTCAATAAAACCCAGTTAATGTCCTGTAATTATCAGAGTCCTTAATATATTAAAAACCACAAAAAATGGCAAAACAAAAATCTATGGTATTTTTAGACTTAAAAATAACCTCAAAAATATTTCGAGTCTTTGTTTGATCTCTTCTCCAGTTTTGGTCAACATAAAACTTGTAGATCTCATCAAGATCTACAACTTTCATGTTTTGAGTTTTCTCAAATTCGACCATCAAGCCCTTCAAAAATCAACTGGAAGGTCTGAATAATTTGATTGGGCCACGTGGCCCGTTCTGGGTACGCCACGTGGCCCCGCCCTCCTTGCTTTATCCGCCCTCGATCCGAGCGGTTGGATCTTCTCCTGATCCAATGGCCAAGTCATCTTCACACCCGCTCTTATTCCTGGCCATTCGATCAGCCTCCATCTTCAATCCGCACCGCTCATTCGCGCCTCAAGCTGAGCGCGCCATGTGGCGCATTGTAGTCCGCTTGATCATGCCATCGATCCTCTCATCTGAGCCGCTAGATCCGCTCTTATTGCCAGCCATCTAATCAAAGTCTGGAGAACATCCACATCGTCTATTAGCGCGCATCCCACAGCTTGCCACGTGGCACGTTGGGCGCCGTCCGATCTCGCCCCAGCTTCATCATCCTCACCGTTGACTTCTTCTTTGAATCCCAACCGCCCGATCGAAGCCCTAATCCAATCACTCCCATCCTCTAGAGCACACGCCTCAGCTCGACACGTGGTTGCTCCACAGCCCGTCGATCATTTCACCCCGGATGTTATATGTGCCGCTCTTTCGTGCCCAATCATCTACCATTGGATCCTCCAGGCGATCCTTCTTCCCCACGATCTCCACCTCGCGAAGACTTCTCCCCCTTCCCTTGATCTCCACCTCTTCCGACCTCGTCTCTCCTCACCAACAATCCCACGATCCTCCCCAATCATCCTTCACCCTTGCGCATCATTCCACGACCTCCGTCGTCTTCCCAGTCGCTCCACCACTCCCTCGAAACCCACGACTTCCATCACTGGAACCGCCACCTTCAACCTTTAAAAATGCCGCTTCCCCCTCCGTTCGCCCTTGTCCACCTTTACGCGAGGGATCGCCCAGCCCTCCTCTGTCTCCCTGTAACAGGGGGAGGTGGAGGATCGAGCTATGATGACGAGCTCCTCCGGTGTCGACCCTCCGCCATTCCCGGCGGTGTTGCGGTGCCGTTGAGCCCGCTCGAGCTGCTTCGAGTCACTGCCGGAGTCCAGCGAAGACCCGGGGCTCGATTCTAGCCCCAGCCCAAGCTCCCGCTCCGCTCAATATCCGGTGAGTTCTCTTCTTCTTCCTTCGCATTTATTCTTGATTTTACTTAATTAATTAGGCCTCGTCACTTGTCCTCGCCGTTCATTAATCACCTCCCAAGCTTCGCCACGCTTCCCCCTTTCACGCGACACCCATCGCTCGCCTTCTCCCTATTTCTTCACCTTTGACCACTTCCGACCCACCTCCTCCGCCACCCACGGCGGAGGAGCTCCGAGCTCCCATCTCCCTCGCCCGCAAGAGCTCTTCACTTCACTCCCCTTCACAAAACACCACGCTTTGGCTATAGTCCTAACATTGTAGGTCCTCGAAATTCTCAACAATCAGAGCTTCGTCGGAGATCATTTCGTCACAGCAGCTCTCGACATCAGCAATCCGGTGGCTCTCTCCAGAGAATCCAGCACCTCACCCGAGCTCCCAGCTTCATCGACCTTCTCTCAGGAGCTTCGGGCGAGTTTCACCATGCTCAGGATGGAGCGGCGGAGCTGGAGCTCCCTCGCCGGAGCTCCAAACTCGCCGCCAGTCTTCGGTGGAGGAGAAAGAACAGGGACCGTCGGATGGTCTTCTCTCAGCGACCATCCAACGGTCCAGACGAGGCCATGCCATCGACATCAGCAGCCGTTGGATCCTCTCGATCCAACGACCTTCAGTTCAGCCATGTCATCACTCCAGGAGCCCTTCGATCCTTGTGATCAAAGGGTCCACACTCAGCCATGTGGCAGTCAACGATCCATCTCCGAGCCTTAGCACCATACCAGGAGGTTCGGATGCTCCGAACCTAGCCCGAGCCTGCACTGAGCCCGAACCAGGATCCAAGCCTGGCCGAAGCACCAGAAGCTATGCCGAACCTCATCTGCCTTCGAGCCTGGATAGCACGTGCGTTGCACGTGCTTATCTAGGAAAATTGCAGAGACATCCTTGAGATTCTTCAATTTTGCATCCAGGTCCTCGTCACGTGCAGACAATGCGCTCCTATGGGTAATTTGCATTGAAACCCTCGCGGGTTCTCAAATTTGCAAAAATGCCATTGTGTGTAAGAGTAATTTACAGGGAAGGCCTCATTCTTAACTTATATTACATTTTAGTCCCTCCCCCGAACCTGTTTGTAGTTATCCTTTCATGTTTTCTTTCGTTTATGCCCTTATCTTTGTTTATGCATATCTTGAGCATCATGTTTCCGTTTCAGTTGATTTCAGTCTCATTTGAAAGCTTGTTTGATGTACTTTTTAATGGCATAGTTAATCTCTTATCTTAGAGACTCGAATTTTATTGTAATATCATGTTAAGCTAAGTGTCTCTTATTATTCATTTACGCCTTGTCCACACTATCAATCAAGTTTGACACCTTAAGCAAGTCTGAAATCGACTCCTATTTAATTTGCTCATAATATTTATTCTGATCAAGGGCATATTTTCATTGCATTTCATGGCATTTATCTGCATGATTAAAAATCTAAAAAATGCATGTTTATTTTTAATGCATTATATTCTTGTGTCCATGCATGATTTGACCTATATGTTCCTCAACCCAACACTTAGTTAAATAGATGAAAATCCGGATTATTAGAGAAAGGCTCGTGTCCCTGAGTTCGACCTTGGTTTCTTGCCAAGATAAATAAAAATCACGACCATCTCATTCTTATTTGACACATATTAATCAGATGGTTTTTTATGAGCCCGAATTGGCCGACTGCTACGACAATTTCCAAATGTTAAAAACACACATTTAAAGGGCCGATTTTGCGGATCGCCACGCACGTGCCTCCAGGCACGCGCCATGCACGTGCCTCTCCCTTCTCTTCACTCCCCACCACGTGTCTCGATCTGGGTCGTCCGATCTCAGCCGATCGGACGACCCACCCTCATCTTCTTCCTCCCAACAACCTTCTCCTCCGCAAAACCCTCAACAACTCCCCTCGCCGCCACCAACCACTTCTCCGTTATCTCTGCCCTGCTGCCAACCATCGTCGATCCCTCCGCTAATCATCTCCCTGTCTTCTGCCGACCGCTCCACCTCTTCCTCGTGCCCTATTTAAAGACCCTCGCCTCGACGACGATGATCATCCGCCGATAAGCTACAAGGAGAGGAGTGGCGGTGATAGCACCACATCCTCGTCTTCCCCGGCGAGGTCCGAGACCAGCTGGTCTCGTCACAGCCCACGACGACCCCCCTCACCGTAGCTGATCCGCTCCGAGTCGCTCTCGTCGAGCCGACTACCTTCGTACGCCTCCGCAACTCCACCGTCCCTCCAGGAACTTCATCGCCAACAACGACCGCCAACAACTCCAGCCCCGACTCCGTCGTCTTCGTCATCTCCTCCAGTTGCGCCTTCACCGACACAGCAACCTTCTCCGCCTCCTGCATCGTGCCACCGCCACCGCAACTCCATCTTTGTCGAGCATCGACTCTGCCAACGCCACCGTCGACATCCAGGAGACCCTTCCACCGCCGGTCGACCCCAGGATCCCATCCCTTCGCCGTCTTCCGCCTCATCAGCCACTCGCCGTCGGGCTCGAAGCCCGAGACCCTCCTCACATGCTACGCACGTGAGCGAGGGGACATCTTGCGCCCAGGCCCCTGGATCCTCTCCAATTCACAGCAAAGTCCAAGGGTCACGTGCCTCACGTGACCACTTGGTAATTTTACAAAAGAGGCCCTAGAGATTCTCCTTTCCACGCATTAGCCCTCCATTCCAAGGGCACGTGCGCAGCACATGCCCCCTTGGAGTATTTGCATATTCACCCCCATTACTCCTGGTAATCGCAATTCAGTTCCCCCCTTTGCATTCTCTTGTTTATTTTTATTGCAGTTATACCCATGTACTCTCTTCATTTTAGACCTCTTCTTAACATTATTTTATTTATAAAAATTTACATTTTGTTATACACTCAATTCTCTGCATTTTGAAATACTGTGGATAATTTTATGATTGATGGTTACTTAATAATTAATTATTTTGTGGAAAATTGCATATTTTGCGCACTTTGTGCTCTTGAATTTGCCATTAATTAACCATTGCTTTTAAAAATCCCCAAAAAATAAAATATTGTAGAGATTATTGTGCTTGACATTGTGCCCAAAAAGAATTGCATTTGCATGCATAAATTACTCTGTAAAAATCATTTTGCATATTTCAGTGTTTAATTTTTAATAGGTATTAGATCTCACATTTTCAAGGTTTAGGATTTCTCTGAGGTCCGTCACCTAGTGATAGATCTTAGATAATTTTGATCCTTGAAAATAAGTAGGTTTAGTATTTATCATAATAAATATTAAAAATCATTCCGTTTGCATTTAAAAATTCATAAAAAATTCATTTTGCATCCGAAAATTCCAAAAACATTACAGTGCATTTATTCCATCATAATTTACATTGTAGCCAAGTTTCATATTTTTTGAACATCATTTTAACATAGTTGATATTTTGTCCCTCAAATAGGCCAAAATTGCATCTTGCATTCTTTATTTGCATAGAAAAATCCAAAAAAAAGATCGCCTCGAAAACCGTACACGAACCTTGATAAACATAATTCTAGGTTGTTCCTTTGCCTCCTTGTGATTGACCTTGGGACTTGCCCAAGTAAAATAAACATAAAACCACTTGATTGTAACTGAATAATATTTGTGGTTATTTCTTGACCGATTCCAATCGTTGCCTACAATGAATGACATTATTCTTTTCGCACGAAAGATAAAACCAACTTTTAAAGCAGCGATCATCGGACCCGTCAGCAGCCAAGCTTTCGCCACGTGGATTCTCCAAGCCTCTTCCCCGACCCTAGGCTCGGAGTAACCGAAGCTGACCTGAGGCGGAGCCGAACCTCCAAAGCCATCCGAGCCTCTCATGTCGTCCGAGCCTAGCCCCCTCACGCGTCTCTCACGTGAGGGCTGGGTAAATTACACAGAGGCCCTCGACATTTTAGAAATTTCACTTTGGTCCCTGCCAAGCGCGCCAAGTGTGGAGCACGTGTTCCAGTGGAAATTTTGCATCCATACCCCCCGATTATAGGTAATTACACTTAAGTCCCTATCAGCACGTCTTGTTTTAAGAAATTTTATTTTCTGTGTTTGTATTTTGGCCCCTACCTTTGCACGCATATTTAGGTGTTCCAAAAATTGCATGTTGTATTTAACTTGTCCTCTCTCTTGTTTGACATGTGTCTTATTTTTATGAGCCATCTGGAATTTAATAATACTATTTTGGTGAAAATTGCTATATTTTGCCCATTTTAAGCCTTTTATTTCATATTAAAGTCCTTGTTGCTCTAAAAGTCACCATAATTTCATATTAGACCTAAGATAGGATACTCTACAAAAGTGACCAAAAATCATTGAATTTGCACGTATCCCGAGGCCTGAATAAATCAAACAATAATTTTCCTAATTGATTTTTAATAGATCTAATTCATATTGATTTTTAGGTTTATTAATTTTCATGGATTCCTCTTACTTAGACCTATCTAGGATAATTTTTATATATGGAAATAATGTGCTTTAAAATTAAATTTTGTAAAATCACCATGTATTAATCTTTAATTCATGGTAAATTCATTTAGAGTCGAAAAATTCCAAAAAAAATCACAATAGCTTGATTTCATTGCATTCCATATTCTAGCTAAGTTTCATAATTTTAGGACTTAATTAGATCATCTTTCAAATTTAACCTTAAAATTTAGCTTGAAATTGCATTGTCTTTCTTTTAAATCGCATAAAAAATTTATAAAAGGATCAAAAATATTCTTCTGATAATCCTACATCGGAATTAACTAAAAATTGACCTAAGGAAAAAACTACCTCCCTGAGTTCGACCTTGGTCTTGCCCAAGTAAAATAAAAATCTGCCGCTCGTATTTAGTTAAATATTAATTGTAGTGGTTTTTGATAAGTCTCGATTTACCCGACTACAACGAAAGACAACATTTAATTCGATTATTAACCCGAGTGAATTAGGTAGGGTAAATTGTGGCTTGTCACCCAAACACAGAGGTACTAGTTCATGGTGTTGAGTTACGGGGGTATAGTGGAGGTCTAGAGAAACCCCCTCTTGCTGATAATTCCTGACCCAAGGTCTGTGATGAGCTTATACTGGAACCGACTGGATGATAGCGACGATCTCTACGGTTATAATGTGCCTTACATTTGGGTGGTCCTCCATTAAAGTGGAAACTTCTTCTTTAGCAGTTTTCATCCCTCTCCCACTATAAAAAAGCATGATTGGGCGAGCACACGTGCTCGCTCAAAGACTAGTGTGCACTGGGCTGCACATGTGCTCGCCAGCATGATCGCCCTTTTGAATATGTAGGAGCGGTCATGTTTTCGTAAATGGGAGAGCACTTTAATAACACAAGTGCTCGCCCGGACGTGCTCGCCAAGTTGAAATTTAAGGTGCGGCGGAATGGGCGCGTGCCATTTTCGGGCGAGCACCTAAAGAGCACGGGGCGAGCACATAAGTGTGCTCGCCTGCACCCATAAACAGAACGTCGGGCATCCCTAGCCCCCATTCTTGCACGAGTTCCTCCCTGCTTCTTCCCCCTCCGACGACAAGAGCTCCGCCGACGTCATGTCGATGGCTTCCCTTTTGACCATTTAATCGCACAAACACCCATCTTTAGGTATATCTTATCATCCTTTGTCTTTTTTTGCGTATTTCATTCGTTTTTATACTTGTTTTAGATGTTTACGGTTTTGATATTTTGATTTTTTGTTCTTAAATTTAATATCACTAGTTGTTAATCTTGTTGCTTATGCTTCATATAGGTGTTTAATATGTAGTTGTATTTAGATTTGAGTAAATTTTTGTCAAATATAGATGAAATATTATAAGCATGTCAAGTGTTTAATTGAATGACACAACAAGTAAGTGCTTAAATAGTGATGTAGGTAAATGTTGGTATAGATGGGATGAGAGATACATTAGTTTCATAACACTAGGTTCATAACATTAGGTTCATTGAAAAGTGTCATAAGACTAGTTCAATAACATTAGGAATGATATATAGAAGTGCCATAACACTATTTTCATAATACTTGATTCACTGAAAGAGGTGACAAGAGATACAAATCCTTTGAGAATAAGAACTATATAATGGATGTAAAATTAGACATTTATTTAAGTTAAAATCGTTGGTGCGTGATAATAACTATAAACAGAAATTTTGCTTCTGTGATAATTTATTATCACATTAAATTCTAGTTAATGTGATTAAGAATATCACATGGACTTATAGTTAGGTTGAGGATAAGTCTAAAACACTAACCATTAATTATTATAAAATCATACAAAATCATTCACACACAGTGCGTCCCTCCACATCGGGTGGTGTGTGGCCCTGCACAACGGAAGGCATGTGCAACACATTGGTGGATTTAATCACCTCTAACTGTGTTATATTTTTTATTTTTTCACGACACTATTGGACTCACTTTGGGATGTTTATCCCAGATCAATGGTCGTGGATTTTGATGTTTGCAGGTTTAAAATTCGTTTTTTTGCAGGTGCCCATCAAATATTAGTGACCCAAGCACTGTATTAGGCACTAAATTAGGATCACACTTATCCCTATCCCCATTGTTAACCAACCAAATTTACATAATTGTCTGGATAATATAAATGAATATATATATATTTTACGATTATTTTATACTCCCATTTGTAGCACGTACAAATGTATGATGTAAAATGATCTTAAAGTATTACACTTATGTTAACTTTCCTTAGTTCGGAGATCTCGGACTAAGGGGATCCGTAAGGATTCAAACTTACTAAAAGGTGATCGTTGTCACAAGCTCTTTATTTCTTATGGAAATTCGGTTCATAACCCCTTCCTCTTCATTTTACCAAATCAATCATAGTTTACTATCGAAATAATCACTAATATGATTATTTTGAAAGTTGATTGCGATTGATTTATGAGGTATATGGGAGAGGTGCAGGTTTATGCTGCCGAATTTTGTTAGAAATAAACAGGCTTATGACAACGATCATCTTTTAGTAAGTTTGAATCCTTATGGACGAGCTCACGTGATAACATAATTAAGATACTTCTCTTCTCATCTTTTATCTCAATAATGGGATACGTTTAGGTATTTCTCACATATTTTCCTGGATTTGACATTATTAATTATTTAATTCAGGTTGATCAATATGATAAATAGAGAGTGAATGTACAACTATGTAGTAGATGGATGTATAGCAGATACCTTTCAAAGAGGTGTTCAGGAATTTATACAATTTGATTACGCACAAGGTTACCGTGTCATGGATTCAGATGGGACTATCTTATGGTTGTGTAAGAAATATCATAGGAAGAGATCAACGGATGAAACTCAGTTACATCTTTATAAAATGGGTTTCATGGAAGGATATCAGATTTGGTGGAGGCATGTTGAGGATTACGAGAACAGGATGAATGATGTAGAAGAAGCTGACAATAGTAATCCTTTTGCAGATATGGTTATGGACGTTGCTGATCCAGAATTTAATTCTACTTTTTTAGATGATGAGGAATCATGTGGAGAGTTTGTAGAATTTTACGAGCTGCTGAAAAAAATGGAAGAGCCATTGTGGCTGGGTTGCAAGACATATTCAAAACTTTCTGCGGTTTCGGATCTTCTATCGATGAAGATGGAGTATAATATGACCGATCATAATTTTGATGTAATGCTTAAGATTATCAAGAAAATGTTACCAGAAGATGCAGAATTACCGGATAATTATTACAAAACGAAAAAGATAATGTGGAAGATGGGTTTAGTAGAAGTTAAAATAGACTCTTAAATAAATTACTATATTTTATATTACAGTGAACACCAGCATTTACAACAGTGTCTTAAATGTAACGAGCCAAGATATCAGGAAGCTAGTAAGAGTGAGACAAAAATCTCGAGAAAGATTTTACACTATTTCCCGTTGACTCCGAGATTGAAACGACTATATTATTGCAAAGAAACGGCGAAGTACATGACACGTGGAACATAAAGTCGATGAGAACATGGAGCATCCATCCGAGTCTGATTGTTGGAAAGTATTGAGGTCAGTTTTTCCTACATTTAACGAAGAAAAGAGGAATTGCGTTATAGGTTTATGTACAGACGGGTTTAATCCTAATGGAAGAAGTAAAGATTACTCTTGCTGGCCAGTAATGACAACACCATACAATCTACGCCCATGTTATATAATAAGCGACAGTTTATATTTCTTTCGCTGTTGGTACCAGGACCAACACATCCGGAAAATACATCAACGTTTATTTACGTCCTCTTATAGATGAGTTGAAAATATTATGGGTCGATGGAGTTGATACATATGATGTTAATAAAAGTCACACATTTAACATGAAAGTAGCTCCGCTTTGGACGATAAAAGACTTCCCGTCTTACGGAATGTTATCTGGATGGAGTATGCATGGACGTAAAAGTTGTCCATATTGTATGGAGAGTACTAAATCATTCCAGCTTCAACACGGTCAGAAACCATGTTTTTTTATTGTCACAGATGGTTTCTTCCAAACAATCATCCATATCGAAGACAAAAGCAGTCATTTAAAAATAATACAATTGATCTTTCAGATCCCCCACCATTCAAGACAGGCGATTGATATTATCAAGCTTGGAAGAATTAGAGAAATTGGCCTTAGAGAATGGAGAAAAAACAAAAAATCTTCCTGGTTTTGGTGACAATCATAATTGAATTAAGAAGAGTATATTTTGGGAATTACCATATTAGAGTAAGTTACTGATACGACACAACTTAGATGCCATGCATATAGAGAAAAATGTATTTACATCTTCTACTCTGTTATGAATGTAACTGGTCGATTAAAAGATGCAGTAAAGTCTGGTCCTGATTTACGAATCATATGCAATCGGGTAGAGTTGTATATAAAGGAACATGATAATGGAAGTGTTGAACTTCCTAAAGCGAAGTATACTTTAGACAGAAATCAAGTTAAGATTATCTGCAAATAGACAAGCAAATTGAAGTTTCCAAACGGATATGCATCAAAATTTTCTAATTTGGTCGAGTTAAAGAAATTTTCCTTTAAGTGTATGAAAAGTAATGACTATCATGTTTTTATGGAAAGATTACTACTGTTAGTGTTTAGAGGATTGTTACCGAAAAACGTTGTCGATGTTCTTTCAGATGTTAGCAGATTTTTCCAGTTCTATGCTCGTCACGCATACACCGCATGGAGATGGATTACCTTCATAAAAATATTCCTTTGATTATGTGTAACTTGGAGAAGATATTTCCGTTGTCATTTTTTGATTCAATGGAGCATTTGATGATTCATATTCCATATGAAGCAAAAGTAGGAGGCCGATAAAATATCGTTGGATGTATCCATTTGAAAGGTAGACAAGTGGAGGTCAGAATCAGAGACGTAATTAAAAATATTATAATCTTCTTGCATTCTTTACTATTTCAGCAAAATGTTGACCTATTTCCATATAGGTTTATGTTATTTCTTAAAAGAAAGGTCCAAAACAAAAGTAAAGTTGAAGGATCAATAAGCTCGCAATATATATATGAGGAAGTCGCAACATTCTGCGTTAGGTATCTTCCAGAAGATGTGGAGACTATCCATAACAGATTTAGGAGGAATGAGACAATTTACTCTGAGAAAGAACCTTGTATCAGTATCTTTCGTCCGTCCTCTCAGCTCATAGGAAAGACAACTGAACGTTTCTTATCGAAACAAGAGAATAATACTGCAGAATTATACGTATTAGACAATTGCGAGGAAATAACATCATATGTTCAGTAAGTATTTGTATTACTTTATTTACATACTCAAATTCAAATTCAAGTAATTCTTATGTTCCTCTTACTAATTTTAGGTAATTTAGGAAGAAAATTATCGAGAAAATCCCATGTAATCAGATGACGAAGTTCTGAGCGTCTATAGGAATCAATTTCCAGCTTAGTTTAAAGACTGCTCAAAACAGTTGGACGGTGGTGATTTTTATTCTCATATTTTAAAATATTTTGGAGAAGGAACTATTTATAAGGTTCGATCTTACAACTCTTGCTGCAGCAATGGTTATCGTTTTCATATCTTAAATTTAGATAAATATTTAACAACTCAGAATCATGGAGTGATGGTTTGTGGATCTTGTTATGAGGAAGATCATATGAATTATTATGGAATTTTAAAAGAGATACTAAAAGTTGAATATAGTATACCATGCTTGAATAAACTAATCTTGTGTGATTGGTATGAACCCAATGGTGGTGTAGTATTCGATAGAAGAAATAACAGTGTCGACGTGATACCAAGAAAATTTGTACGCATATTTGAACCATTCGTCTTAGCTTCTCAAGCGGATCAAGTATGCTATCTCTCACAAGTATCAAAGAAGAGAAAGATCGTTGAAACTTTAACTATTGTGAAGATAAATTCTCGAGGTTATATTTCTAATGATTACACTCATCTTGAAGATGACATAGATGAAGCATTCACACCGACACATGAACGAATAGACTTAACAGAAGAAGTCTCAATCATTGAATCGATTCGATTGGCTGATAATAAAATTTTTTGTGTTAACCTACAAGATGATACCGACTCCAGAAATGATGATTCAAAAAACTCAGAAAATGAAGAAAATGAAGAAATATCATTTAATCCCACCGAAATAAATGATGAATATTAGTTGTAAGTTTTATTACACAATTATAATCATGTAAGTAATAACTACGTAATTAACTATTACATAATCATTACAGTCATGGCAGGTTTTGGACGTAGCAGGGCTTATGGATCACATCGGTCCAATCGACCATCATCGTCAAACACACCTTCGTCCAGTAGGCAGCCCACCCCGGATTTTGTTTTAGATTCACAGTCTGACGAGGTCCGGCGGGTCATAGCCTACTACGAGTCTCTTGGTTATCCTCTGCCACCCTTTTATGTAAGTGGCTATGGAGATCCATCTACCTCAGCCGCTCCTATTGGATTCCCGATCTCGATCCGCATACCAGCACAAACATCGATGGGTTCTGATTCTCCTTCTTCTGGACGTCCGAGCACCTCTGTACCTTTACCTACTGCATTTGGACAGACTTCGGCGTCCCACCCTTTGTTAGAGGTTACGATGGATGCGAGGTAAGATTCTAATAAATGTTGTCATTTAAATTTTTCTAAATATTTATAAATTATATAATATTTACAAATTTTACCAAATACAGGGATTTTTTTAATAGCAACAGGGTGGCAAAGGAGATAACCAACATAATCAAGGCACACTTGACTTGCATGCAATTTAGATGGTGTCGCATCCCTGCTTCAGAACAGGAGAGACTGTTTGACATGTTTCTGGTAAGAAAAATTTCTAAGAAGTGATATAGAATTTTTTGGTTAAGGTTTTTGGATCTGATATTTTGTTGTAATTTTCAGAGTAGGTTTCGCCTTGGTTCTCGTCTGGGGAAGGAGGCTTATCGTCGAGCCTTTATTCGTTTGGCGGAAAAGAGAATGAGCAATACATTTTTCAAGGTGAGGAGAGACTCGCACATGAAGACGGGATGCGGGGAGATCAATTTTGAGGAGATGAAGATGTTCCCGCCAACATGGTGTACGCTGGATAGGTATTGTATTTCTTAAAGAATTTATAATAAACTTTTTAAAGTAATCACTAATCATAACATATTCATTGCAGATGGGCGGGTTTCTGTGATGTATTCGTTGCGGATGCAGAGTTTGGAAGAAGATCCACGACGGGAAGGACAAACCGCCAAAAACAAAGGATTAAATCGACAAGTGGCTTTAAAAGCCACAATTAGATCAGAGCGGAGATGGTATTACAATATAAAATTTATTTTTTGAAATCTACTTTAATATAATGCAATGTTATTATCACATCTTAAATTTATTTTTCAGGCAGCTAGGTTGGAAAGAGAACCCTCTTTTCAAGAGTGGTGGTCGAGGTCCCACATGAGTGGGAAAGAAGGAGAGTCGCAATGGTCCACTCCTGAAGTATGAGAATTGTTGGTAAGTCTATCAATTTATTTGCAATTGAATGATATATTATAACTCATTTTTCTATATTTCACTTTGTATTTCAGGATCGTTATTTGGCATTATCTGCAAAAAACTAGGGTGGTGATCCAACTGGAGAGCAACCATCATTTGATAAAACAATCTTGAAGCAAGTATAGATAAATATTATCTTACTATACGCATTTGTAATATATAATTTTATATTAAACAATGAAAATCTTATAAGGTGTTGGAGGAGAGGGACGTTGTGGCGAATAGGAAGTAGACGTTTGGTGGTCTTCCTCCATACTATGTGGAGGAACATCATCATTCCTATTCTGCATACTCCCAACATCGTACACACAACCAAATCCATCCCAATCATCAATTCCAATGGAGTCGCAGATGGCGATGATGGTGGAGCAGGTGACGAAGCTCCGAGAAGATTTCACGGCGTACATGTAAGTATTCTACTTATAATGAGTAATAATTTTATGTTTCTATATCTACAAAATGCAAGTAGTAGGTATATATCTTCTATATATAATATAGGTCACAAGGGCGTGCATTTCAACCTGAGGAGATTGAATCCGATAACGAAGAGGAGGAGGAGAACGATCCTAAAGAAGAGGCACGCATGTATGATATGTTCAAAGAAAAGGAGAAGGAAAAAAATCAAAGCAGGGTTTAATGTCTAAATTTTGTAGATCAAAGAAAAAGTAAATTGTTGTTGGTATTGACTTCTATTGTTGTTAAACTTTTATCATGTTTTTAAATTTATATGAACTTTGATAGTATAATTTGTTGTAATTTTAGTTGTTGTTGCTTCGAACATATATTTGTAGTATTTATATGTTCAATTTGAATGTTTATTTCTAAGCTCATGTATATTGCGTGACTTCGACTTCTCAGTGCTAGTTATCTTATTTGACGAACTGGTATACTATATATACGCTTAGTAAGCTCTGATAAGCACACACCTGCAGTGGTTTATTGGCAGGCTATACAGTTTTGACGAGGCATCAAAACCCCGTCAAACCTGTATAATTTTTTCCTGGAATTCAGTTTGGGTGAGCACATGTGCTCTACAGGTGCTCCGTGATTGATTTCCCGATTTAATAGGGGCGATCATTTCGGCGAGCACATCTGTGCACGCCAGGAAGCGGGCGAGCACATAACGTCCCAATGTGCTCGACCACATGCCGGAGCGACTCTCGTAGAAGCAAGCACGCGCTGAATGAGCACATGTGCTCGCCAATTGGTCAGGCGTGCACATGGCGTGCACTCGACGTGCACATTACGAGCCATCATGTGCACGTCAATCCCGTCTTTTTGTAGTGTCCATCTCAATACGAGAGGTGATGTCCATTGCTTCATCTATGGTTGTAGCTCTAAAACCGGCAAACTTTTCTCGTAGATCTCCCTGAATACTGCTAACAAATTTGGTAAGACACTCTTGTGGTGAAGCTTCTAGAGTTGGTGAGTAACGTAGTAGCTCGGTAAAGTGGATATGATAATCTCGTACGGTCTTAGAAACCTAGTTCAGAGAAGCCAACTCTCTCCTCTTTAATTCTTCCCAATGAGAGGGAAAGAAGTGAGCTCGAAACCTCTCTTCAAAGATATCCCATGGAACAGGATCTGTTAATTTCTTTAAAATTGCTCTCCACCATCGTCGTGCATAATCCGCTAGGGAGTAATCAGCAAAGTGCACCCATATGTCAACTGTTGCATGGATTATTCTCAACATCCTACTAACGTCATCGAGCCATAATTCAGCCTCGACAGGTATCTCTACACCTTTAAATCGAGGAATTTTTCCCTTTCGATAATTGTCAAGTAATTTTTGGTGTCTAATAAGGGCATTTTGGACATGCGAGACCACGACGAGCCATTATGAAATAAATGTTATTGCGAATATCAATCCTTGATCTAAAATTAAGAATAACTAATTTGCATAATATGTCCCTTAGTACAATTAGGGTTATGTACCATAACCATCTTAATAATCATACAGCTGTTGGTTCAACTATTGAATCGTAGAGGCTGGTGCTTGGATGAATATCTAAAGAGTTAGATTGAAGACTCATCAAGCGCCGTCAAATGATTATTAAGAGATGATCTCCAACCTGAGTAGGAGATGGCAATCCTTTCTCACATAGGCTGATATCTGACCGACCTCTTAATGCAGGTCCTCTGCATAGGAATAGAGATTCGGAGGTGTCAGATTAGTTAGGTCAAAGAGTTGACATAACGAGATCGAGATAACCACAGACCTATATCATATGCTGTCACGGTATAGGCACGTATCCTCTGACAGAAGACATATGTGTTACTATATGTCTGAGTACGTATATTTGGCAGACCAATAGGTTGATGACCTAATCAAGGTCTATACACCGGCGTGTTAGTGTGCATGTAAGGACATATGAGTAATACGATCTCTCAAAGGATCATACAGGTTCACTACTGAACCGGAAGACATGAGCTCACTCATGAGATATTGGGAAGAATCAAATTCCTTGCACGGTCATCTCGCTTTGGAAGCTTGACTGAATTTTTAAGTTTGATATATACTTTTGGAAAGTATATGATCAAGACCTAGGTATTATATATGCTTTTTGGAAAGTATATGAACGATACCAAATCCCAATGATTAAATGAGAAACTTACTGATAAAACCCTGAAGTAGACAGTATAAAGTTGATCTAATACTTCGAGTTTATTCTGGATCTTTTAGTATGCAGGATGTACAGGTGTTGGGAATACCTGAGGGTGATGTGATCATAAACGATTGTATAACAATGATGCTTCCATTCCTAGGGAGTGAGAAACGGGTCTGGATTTTAGTGACTCCTCTCAATAAAGAAGTAATCTGATCTTGGTCCAAACGTTGGACATTGATATGAATGTGATTCAGATGCAATGAGAAGATTAGATTTGTGGTCTTGATTTAATCAAGCATCTATGGGAGGCCCGAGATCAGGATTTGAGATGTGATCTCAATATCCAAGTCACTATACGTGGAACAATACAATCACCATATCCTTATCTCCAAGTATCCACGGAGAAAGCGCATTATCCTTGAAAGAGTTCATGGATAATTTCATTGTTTATATAAGTATCCAAGCATCGAGAAAATTGATAATTAAATGTGATTTAATTATCATGGATAATATGAATTTAATTCATATTATGAGGAGAGATATCTAAGATAATTAAATGTGATTTAATTATCAAAGATATGAATAATGTGAATGTGATTCATGTTATTTGGGCACATGAGAAAAGATATCCAAGATGATTAAATGTGATTTAATTATCATAGATACGAATAATGTGGATAGTAATATCCATATTAATCATATATATTATAAATGTGATTTATAATATATAAGAGAGAGCATGTTGTGATTTATATTTTTTATATAATTATTAATGTGAATTGGATTCACATTAGATGATTAATTGAAAATATAATTTACATTTTTTTGGGATGTGAATGTGATTCACATTTTTTTAATGGCATGATTGCAATATTTCACAAGATAATTGTGAATTATATTTGTGAAATAATTTACAACAATTGTTGTTGTAAATTTTGGAGACATATCATGAGATAATGAGATCTCATGAGACAATGAGATCTCATGAGATAAATGAGATCTCATGAGAAGAGTGGTCGTCCCCTATTTTTAAGGGATATGGTTTATCTCCTCATTTTCTCCAAGGATAATTACTTGATTTGATTTGAATTTAAATATATTTATTTATCGATATATATTAAATTAAATTAATTATTGTTGTGTTTTTCGCAACAAGATCATGGCCGTTGAAAGAAACACAAATCAATATCAACCATTGATTGTGTGTTGTACATGGATTGAGATCCATGGACTCCCAAAACCCTATATAAGAAGAGACACCCTTGCTCTTCAATAAATATGTTAGATGATTATAATGAATGCTCTCTTCTCTCTCTACGCATCATGTATCTCTCTCCATCTCTCTCTTATGGACGTCCACCGTGGAGCCTTTGAGAGAATTGACGTCGCTGCAGCATCATCGTTATGCTGCTGAAGTTCTTACTCGTGGATCTCCATCTCCTTCGGTGCGTCTCGCTCGTGAAGAAGATGTTGGATCTCGTGTGACGATATCAGGAGATCCGCTACTTGGATCATCAACATGGATTGCGAGTAGCACGCGATTCATCCCCGCGTTCGAAAGCATCTTCTCCGTCGGATCAGACTTGAGACAGGAGGTCTCTTGGTTTAGAGACTCGATCGCAACCACGCTTCAAGAGGTTATCCTATTACTTGTTTGTGGTTTAGATGAAACGATTCGAGAAGTGTTCTTGGATCATGTGGTTTCATCACATAAAAAAATTAATTTCCATTGCATCGAGCAGACTCATGGCATTAGAAGAGCAGACTCAGTGGAAGGATGGTAACTCAATTCTTTCTCAGAAAAATGAACATAACCCTCAATGTTTGGATGCCTCAGGTCTTTCAACTTGTACATTGAGCCTCTCCTGTAATGCTTGTTTCCTTTGCCCCATGTCTTGGAGCATTGTCATCATAGCGACTAATTTCCTAGACACATATTGATCTATCATGATCCTGGGATAAGTCAAGGCCAAAGGTCAGATCCTATATTTCTTAGTATGATGTACATAAGGGACCATACGACTTGTGTATGGTACTGCATTCAATTATTAAGATTAAAGGATCTTAATACAACCTTAGTTTCTGAATACTGCTTATAGTTGTCAATTACTAAATAAATTACTGGAGTAACAATGCTCTGATACCAAACTGTCACGACCCCGATTCTTGGGCGGTCGAATCCTCCTGTAACCGGATCTGGTTACTCAGCAATAATTTATTCAGCAATCACAAATAACATTCAGAAACATACTGCAAATAAAATATACTCAAAAGGAAGTATTTCAACACTTATCAATTCACAAAATAAAGGTTAGATGATACATTGTCCCACTATAATCATTTACATGTGCATCATCTTGAAAGGAAAATCCACAAAAAGATTACTAACTACCTTACAAAGTAAAGATACTATGGCTGGCTGGATATCTACTAGCGTCCTTGCGATGGCTCACCTACACTTGTTGGATTTTTCATAAATCATAGGGCAACAATTAGCGAATGCTACGTAATGAAAAAGAGAAAAGCAAACAAATTATGCAATTTTTCAAAAATTTGTTATCATAAAAAGTTTCATTCCTTCTCATTAATTTAAGCCCTATTCCTTTATATTCCACGTCAGGGATTAGTCCAGGGAACCCCACCATTCTTGGACTCCGAAGCTGTGGACACTTCAGGATTGGAGATTGCGTTGATCTGATGAGCTTATGCTGCCGCACTCCACCTCAACCAATCCTCCAATACTGCCTTGATAATTTCCTTTTCTTTTATTAATCATGGTCTGATGAATCCACGATTCATCATCTCAATATCTTGCTCTTAGCAAAATCCCTGAGTAAAATCCCAAATAAATGTATATAAATTCATTAAATTAACAAAATATCTCTTGTAAATAAAACACAATAATTATTGTATATTAGATTGTACAAAATAAATTAACAATAAAAAGCCGCAAAATCCAAGGAGTTTCTCACATGTAAATAGCCCAAAACTTCGTTTATTTTTAATAATTTCATTTCAACTCCTTTTTGGCTAATTCTTTCTCCAACTTGTTCATAACCATATATATAAAAATATAAAAATACAAAACAAATTTTACCTCAAATAAATGCTCCTAGATCCCAAAGGGAAAAAAGCCGTAAATACCAACTTCCAAGTAAAATTCCCGCTCCGTATGAACTCCAAACTTACCAAACTCACTTTTAAAGTTCAAGTTAGAAAATTATCTATCCAAAGGAAGTGGTTTCATTAAAATCGGAGCTCATTTGCAAAAGTTAGGTTTTGGGACCTAGATGTACATTGTATATTATGTATATATTCATTCTTTCTTCATTTTTTATTTTATCTTTCCTAATTATTAAAAAATACAAAAAATTATGGTTGTGTTGTATTTTGATTATACTATTTTATTGTATTTTTCTGTTGTAAATATATCTTATTAAAAATACAAAAAATACATATCAGAAAAGCAAACAAAAAATGTATATGTTGTATGTATTCCCTTATAAATTCTCCACTATTTTTCCTTCTTTATATTTTTTGTTGTATTTAAAGTAACCTACTTTATTTTAATTTATTAATTTATTTATTTAATTTTCATTCTCTATAATAACCACCAATTCAACTCCATTATTCCACCATTTTTTCCAACTTCCCATTCAACTCCATTAATAATACAACCTCCCATTCAACTTCACCACCTTAATAACTTCTCACGTCTTCTCTTTATATGCATCCCATCCTCTCCAATTTACACTTGATCTATCTTTATGTGAGGAAAGTCTAGTTCCCAGAGCTGAATCGGTGACAGCGACGCAACCGCAGACAATGACGACAGCCCTCTCTCCGGTGAGATCCGTTGGCTTTTTGGCCAACATCGTAGCCGCATTCGCGCGTTGCTCGAGCTTATCGCTCGTTGGCGATTCGAACGAAGACCGTGCTCTCGTGAGTACATCATAGGTGACCGTTTCCACCGTAGGTATTTTTCTTCTCATTTTGTCATCATTGTTATTTTGTTTGTAATTTTTATCATATCACCATCATTACATCCCCGTTTGTTTAGTTCATCATCAACACCACCACCAACCCATCTTATTATTTTTTTATCATATTCCCTGTTTAAATAAAATTATAAAAAAATTAAAATCTAAAACAAAACAAAAAATATAACAGCAAAAAAAATTAAAAAAAATAAACGGACATGGGAAGCAGCAGTAGCAGTGCCATCGCCGTCGCTTCCCCTGCAACCTCGCAGCCCACCGCCAGAGGCTGGAGGCGCTCCCGCCTCCGCCCCAGCCGACCGCGGCCCCAGCTCGCAGCCACGCCGCCAACAGCGGTCGCGCCGCTGTGCACTCGCAACACTTCTGCTGACCCCTCTCCTCCACGGGAACACACAACCCCCGACCTGCGGCCAGCCCTCGGCGAACTGCCTCCTCCCCGCCGCCACAAGGCCATCCGCTCCCGCCTCCGCCGCAGCGGCGCCGTCTCCGCCCTCTCGTCGCGCCACCGCAGCCGCGCCGCTCGCCACCGATCCCCTCACTTTGGGTTCATCTCCACTGTGCACCAAGGAAGAAGAAAGGTTTATTTCTTATTTTTTATTGTAAAAATTGCATACTTTTCTCGCACATTTTCTGTAATTACAACCAAGTCCTTGTACATAATTTGTATTGTTTAAGCTCATTTCTGTTTTACATGGATACCCCTGTGTTCGTACTTAAATTTGGACTTCAATATTGCATCTTCTTATTCAATGAAAAATGTCTTTGTATTGAGCAACTACTTGTGTACATTCTGAATATTTATTTGGATTTTTATGGTATATATGTAATTAATTAAAATTGTCTAACTGAATTTCTTCATATTTTACCATTCTGTGCTATTAGATTCATATCTAAGTCACGGTTGCTCTCAAAATTTTACAAAATTTTGAAATGATGTTGTAACACCCCGTAATTTTTCGGTTTTTCTCAATTTTAAAACCTCTTCAATATTACACTCAAAAGAAGCGTCCCGTCGTAAGCTTTCCAACGAGCCCAAAAACACGTAATTCCGAGTTTGGATGTGGGAGATATGCCTGTTTCGGTGAAGAGGGGTCATGGTTTTTTGAGGGGATTAATGGTTACGGGATTAGATAAGTTAAGTACGAATTAAGGCTATTTTGTGGTTTCTAAAACTAAGATTTTAATCCCCAACTATATAAAGACCCACACCCTTCATCTCCCCTCATCCCTACTCCTTTCCAAACCCTAACCCATTCTTTTCCTCCTCCCCAAGTCATTCTCTTATCCCTTTTTCCCTCTCCTTCTCTAGAGAACCAAAGGGAGATCGGTGCAAACTCCGAAGCTTCGCGACAACAGGAAAAGGAGGAGCGCCATCGGAAGGGAAAGGCACCTTTCTCATCAGACTCTTGATCGAGTGATCAAGCACGTGGATCAGAGACATACGCTATCATAGGTAACGGATCTTCGACTCTCTCCCTTTCATTTTTTTCGCATACCTTGCGATTTGGAGATTGTCATTATTTGGGGTTGAGTATCCGATTTCGATCCTACCCCATGGATCAACTTTTACTGTTGGTAATCATGACTTCTTTTCTAAATCCGCCCCTTGTTATTTATACGAACCAAATCTTGTATCGGTGAATCTCGTTTCATGAGGATCTACACTACGGATTAATTTCTTCGGTGCTTGATCTTTTCCGCAAGTTCAAACTTCTTCTCATGTTTTCACGTACTCAAATTATAAGGCATAAGTTGATACTATTTTGATGCACTCAAACCATGTCCTAATCTTATGTTACAACATCAACCCTTGCTACTTCTTGTGCGAATACCCCAACAGGTCTAGGTCTGTTACAACATATTTTATATCCCCTCCATTATCGTTGTTGGAAAATATTCATTGGTTGGAATGTTATGCAATCATCCTCCTTTGATTGGAACAGATCTGATCTGGACCTACTCCCCAGATGCCTCGAATAAAAAGGAAGCACAGGCATAGAGTTGCACAACTGGGGACTTTTCCCCTAATTTTAACAGGTTGAGTCTACCGCCAATTAATCCCCATTCACCATCAATCGAATCCCTGTGTATTTTCATAACACGCCACCTTCTTAGATCACTGAACACCCTATGTACAAATCCTACATTAGAAAGCATTTGTTGAGAAGCAAAATAGCAAGTTTGTTTTTTAAAGGCAACCCCAAGAGAGTGGACCGGTGACAGCATCTCCGAAGCTGAGATTGACGCTTATTTTACTCTGCAAATCAACTGCATATCATGTTTACTTTCATGCAAATTTTATTTCATGTTTTATCTTAATTCTTGATTTATTTTTTAAACAATTCTCGTGTGTACCAACTGAAAAGTATAATTGATCTTGTCGATTTTGTGCGTATAATAAGGAAATATGTGGTTTCTTTTAAATCAATCCCACATATAATTCTCAGTTTGTTAGCACGTGCATTAATATCATTTCCTTTATATGTACAAGATAATTGAATTATTATTATTATAATTATAATCTATAACGTCTCTTTTCATTTACTGTATATGTATGCCCTCTATTTAATTGTGTATACCATGAATGGTGACATAGCACAATACAATTAATATGTTAAAATATCATGTAATGACCTTCATGGTATGACCACGTGGTTGGTCTAGTTAATAACTTGTATCTAATGTGGTCGGAGTTTCAACAACAAACATTTGAGTCTCATCTATTTGAGCACTTGGTATTATAAATCCTATACTAGGACTAAGATGCAATGTTTCATTTGATGTCCTGAATACAAGAGTTTGATGTATTATGGTGTAAGATAGGACAACTTCAAGTATATAGGCAATAGATAGTATAACACAATGGAATGGCATGTGACCCGAGGATCTTAAAGCCTCAAGTGGTTGGACTTTTAAATTATATTCATGTGTGGAAGGATAAATACTACAAGGTGGTGCACACCCTTGTAGTCCGGCTGAGCCAACAGTGAGTCACCCCCACTCGAGGGGCATCATAGAGTGGGGTGGTGGTAGGTACTCTGGTGGAATTAAGGTGGATGCACGCGTGCATTACATCATACGGATCCGTTATTGTTGCACTTGTTAGGGAGCGAGCGAGACTCCTCCGGCAGACTCGATTGACGGTGTTGTGACTCATCGGGCATGTATGCCCCGTCTCGAGTGTCAGAGTACTATCAACTAGACTAGCTGAAGGATCGCGCTTACACACAGGTTTTAGGTTGCACTACGAATGGAGTGTTGCAAGCTTCATTTGTAGTGCAATCTTTCTCCTTTGACGGGCGAGTCCAGAATAAATAAATGAGAATATGGATTAAGACATGTCAAAGAATTATTTTTGATTGTGTAAATCTAAAAGAGCTAAATCATAATTGAATGTATATTACTAGATGTCTTTAAATGTTCTCTTCTCAACTTGTTCAATTACTGCATTTGCATTTCCTACCCATAATCTCTTCATTTATAATTTATTTTATCCTTACTGGGTCAATTGACTCACAAGTTACACTCTTTGGAAATCCAACAGGAAGTGTAGAGCAGGAGACGGAGGCTCGCATTTTTGGTGGTGCATCTGTAGGACATTGTTGAGGTTGTGGCTTAGTGCTGTAGTTGTTTTATTTTCCTCTTCTTCATTTTTTATTATGTAATAAATAGATTCTGAGGATTTATTGTTATCCTTATGTGGACATCTACCTATTAATGGAAGTTTATTTTTTTCTACAATTCTTTTTGTATGAATGGTATATCATGCAGGTTGTCTATAACTGTTGTTGGGAAATTTTGAGAAGGAGTGGGTAGATGCGCTCCTGTTGAGGCGGGGCGTTTCATTTGGTATCAGAGTCAAATTACCCCTTCAGTCATAGACAACTGTATGGTAGGTGAAATACCATTGTACATTAAACAAGAAGTCTTCCGACTTCTGAAAAAAAAAAGTAATGATCAAGGTTGACTAGTGACCTCTACTCTTGGATCTAATTGCAATTTCCTTTCATTTCTACACTTGTAGATCATGCCGCTTCGTAGGGATCAGACTGCGCAGTAGTTGGCTGCGATAATGGAGATGCTGCAAGATGTGCAGCAGAGGCAGCTCATGCTCGAGGAGCGATTGTCGAGATCTGCATCTGAGGGCGGGTCTGGAATGGGTGGGGGAGATGGTGATCCACCACCACCGCCACCTCCTCCTCCTCCTCCGTCGCCGCCACCACCGCGACAAGGGGACATATTTTCAAAATATTGCAAGGAGAAAGTTCTAGAGTTTTTGGGCAATACAAGCCCATATATGGCTGAGAGATGGCTGAAGCGTGTGGAAAAGGTATTCCGCACCATACATGTACCAGATGAGGTGAAGGTTACCCTTGCCACTTACTCCTTAGCAGGCTATGCTGAGGAATGGTGGAGTTCTATGGAGCCGCAGATTACAACGCCAGTTACTTGGGAGAAATTTACTGAGGCGTTCTGGGAGCATTTCTATCCGGAATACTGGCTAGAGCAGCGACGCGTGAAGTTCACACTACTCGAGCAAGGGAACAAGACTGTGACTGCTTATCTAAATAGGTTCACGGAGTTGCTGAAGTATGCTGCTAGCACTGTGCCGACTGAGGCTGACAAAGCATTCAAGTTCTTTCGAGGTCTCCGTAAGGAAATTCGTGAGAGACTAGTACCCCTTAGATTGGTTACTATGAAGGAAGTGGTTGATGCTGCATCACGGGTGGAGGAGGACTTGCGTGAAGGCAGGTCTGTACAAACCAGGCAAGGAGGATCGAGCTATTATGGGAAGACGGCTCGTAATGATCGTTCGACAGCACGAAGAGGACAACGTATCCACCCATACCGGCATGGCATGTCTACCAGGTCCGCACATGGAGGAGCTCCTACCTTGGGGCAAGCACTTTC
Source organism: Ottelia alismoides (assembly GCA_037367405.1). Taxonomy (NCBI): domain Eukaryota; kingdom Viridiplantae; phylum Streptophyta; class Magnoliopsida; order Alismatales; family Hydrocharitaceae; genus Ottelia; species Ottelia alismoides. The sequence goes on along the minus strand of JAZKJV010002178.1, from coordinate 205,774 downwards.
CGAGCCATCACGACCAGCACATCCAATGGTGAACAACATAACCAATGCACGTGTTTGCTACCGATGCAACCAAGAGGGGCACATCAGGTCCAATTGTCCGTTGGGAGCTTCATAGATGCGAGGTACTGTACGAGGGGGACGTATGCAGCACCAGGGACGTGGTTCTACATCTCGTGGTGGCAGGGGACATCCCAACCAGACTCGAAGCACGGCAGGTTCCAGTGGGTCACGAAGAGAAGGACAACTCAATGCCATCACCGATGGGCAAGCACATGCTTCGGGATCGGTAGTACGAGGTATGATTTCAGTAGGCGACTTTACAGCTCATGCTCTTTTTGACTCGGGTGCATCTCATTCCTTCGTATCATGGAGTTTTGCGGATACCTTAGGCCGAGAGCCTACCATAGTTTCAAACCCTTATCTTATTAAGGGGCCTGGGGGTCAGGTGTTTGTTGTCCATCGGGTATTTCCCGATTGCCCAGTTTATATTGGAGGTTATATGTTGGAGGCGTACTTGCTGCTCATTCAGATGGAGGATTTTGATGTTATTCTCGGCATGGACTGGCTTGAGAATCACCACGCATGTTTAGACTGTTTCCAAAAACAGTTTATTTTCAGGATTCCTGAGCTACAAGAATTCATATTTGATGGAAGCACCTCGTCGAGAGGGGTAACCTGCATATCAGCATTGCAAGCTCATCGTCTGTTATCTCAAGGATGCGAATGATTTATTTCTCACGACATTGGGAATCAAACTCCCATGGAAGGAATAGAGGCGATTGAAATAATAAAGAACTTTCCAGATGTATTTCTTGAGATCTTCCTGGGCTTCCTCCACCTCGTGAGGTGGAGTTTGAGATTTCTATCATTCCAGGAACTCAACCAGTATCCATGACACCATATAGGATGGCACCAGCTGAGCTGAAGGAACTCAAGGTGTAGTTACAAGAACTGCTGGAGAAGGGTTTCATACGCCCTAGTACATCTCCATGGGGAGCGCCTGTCCTTTTTGTTAAGAAGCGGGATGGATCTATGCGCATGTGTATATATTATCGGCAGTTGAATAAAGTAACAATCAAGAATCGTTACCCTTTGCCGTGCATTGACGATCTCTTTGATCAGCTACAAGGGTCATCCATCTTCTCTAAGATTGATCTACGGTCTGGTTATCACCATTTACGTATTCGGGATGTGGATATACCCAAGTCTGCATTCAGAACCAGATATGGTCACTACGAGCTCTTGGTGATGCCCTTTGGCTTGACAAATGCCCCAGCAGCATTCATGGACATGATGAATCGGGTTTTTCAGCCTTTCCTCGACAGTTTTGTTGTGGTTTTCATTGATTATGTCCTTATCTACTCTGAGATGAGAAGGAACATCGCACTCACTTACAGGCAGTGCTGGAGACCTTGCGGAGGCACAAGCTATATGCAAAGTTTAGTAAGTGTGAATTTTGGCTTCAAGAAGTATCATTCTTAGGCCATGTTATCTCAGGTGCAGGAGTGTCTGTGGATCCTGCAAAAATCGAAGCAGTCCTTAGTTGGGAACGACCGAAGAACGTGTCTGAGATCCGAAGCTTTCTTGGTTTAGCCAGTTATTACAAACGGTTTGAGAAGGGATTTTCTCAGATTGCCCTTCCCCTCACCCAGCTGACCAAGAAGGAGATGCCATATGCTTGGTCAGAAGAGTGTGAGAATAGCTTCCAGCCACTGAAAGAAAGGCTCACTACATCTCCCATCTTGACAATTCTGTCGGGTCCAGAAGGATTCACAGTTTACATTGATGCATCAAAGGAGGGTCTGGGTGCGGTTTTGATGCAACATGGTAAGGTTGTTGCATATGGATCTAGACAGTTGAAGCCACATGAGAAAAATTACCCAACTCATGATATGGAACTGGCAGCAGTTATCTTTGCTCTTAAAATGTGGAGACATTATCTTTATGGTGTTGCTTTCGAAATCTTCACAGATCACAAGAGTCTCAAGCATCTTTTTGATCATAAGGAGCTCAATATGAGGCAAAGGAGATGGCTGGAGCTGTTAAAGGATTACGAGTGCACCATCTCTTACCATCCTGGTAAGGAGAATGTGGTTGCAGATGCCCTTACTCGTAGGCCTCATTCAACTGAATCTCGTCCTCAGCTTAAAGCATGGGATCTTCTTGCAGCTTTCAGTGATTGGCATCCATTTCAGAGTAGTCGAGAGACTGTCATAGTTCCATCCCCTTCTCGTCCAGAGTTAGTTGAGCGAATCATCCAAGGGCAACATGAAGACCTGAGTATGCAGAGACTCAAGGAGAAGGCTATCGCAGGAACCTTAGTTGGATTTTCTTATCAAGATGGTGTGCTACGAAATGGGAATCGGTTGTGTGTTCCAGCAGATGTCCAACTGAGGGAAGAGATCATGCGTGAGGTACATAGTTCACGTTTGTCGATACATCCTGGTGGCACAAAGATGTATAAGGATTTGAAAAAGAATTTTCGGTGGAAGCAAATGAGAAGGGATGTGGCCAAGTTTGTGGCAAAATGCCTGACGTGTCAGCAAATTAAGGCTGAGCATAAGAGGCCACCTGGACTTTTGCAATCCCTTCCTATTCCTGAGTGGAAGTGGGAGGGTATATCTATGGATTTCGTGACGGGTCTTCCTAAGACCCCTAGTGGTCATGATGCCATCTGGGTCGTGGTTGATAGGCTTACTAAATCAGCACATTTCATACCTGTGAGTATGGCATGCACTCCCTTACAGCTTGCAGTGGTCTTTATTAAGGAGATTGTCAGACTTCATGGGTTGCCGAAGTAGATTGTATCTGATCGTGATCCAAGGTTCACCTCTCACTACTGGAGGGAATTCATGAATTCTTTAGAAGTACAACTATGCCTCAGTTCTGCTTACCATCCACGGACTGACGGACAATCCGAGAGGACGATTCAGACACTGGAGGATCTTCTTCGAGCATGTATGCTGGAGTGGAAAGAATCGTGGAAGGACCATTTGTCGTTAGAGGAGTTTACGTATAATAACAGTTACCATGCAAGCATAGGCATGGCTCATTTTGAAGCATTGTATGGAAGACGATGCTTTACACCTCTGAATTGGCAGGAGATTGGACATAACCTTCTACATAAGGTAGAGTATTTGGAGGAGACTGCTAAGGCAATCAAGATAGCTCGGAAGAAATTGCTTACTGCACAGAGTAGGCAAAAGAGCTATAGCGATAGACGACGCACTGATCTTAGCTTTGAAGTTGGAGATTTTGTCTTCTTGAGAGTTTCTCCCATAAAGGGAGTTCAGCGTTTTGGAGTGAAGGGAAAGTTAGCACCCCGGTTTGTCGGACCGTTCGAGATTCTCGACAAGATTGGTAAAGTTGCGTACAGGATTGCTCTTCCTCCTCACCTTGCTGTTGTGCATGATGTTTTTCATATCTCCAACTTGAGAAAATATGTGCATGATCCATCGCATGTGATTAGTTATGATGACCTTCATTTGGATACTGACCTGAGTTATCCGGAGGAACCAGTTCGGATCATTGATCGTTCAGTGAAGAAGTTAAGGCACAAGGAGATACCTTTGGTGAAGATCCTTTGGCAACGACACAACTGTGAGGAGGCCACCTGGGAACCTGAGGCGAATATGCGACGGGACTACCCATACCTTTTTGAAGGTAATATATAAGCTACTTTCATCCTTTTTAAGGTTGTTATCTGTTACTCGAGAGGATCCAACCTTTTAAGGTTGTTATGATTACACCTTTTGCATCATGTCTCCGGGACGAGACTGTTTTTAAGGTTGTTATGATGTAACACCCCGTAATTTTTGGTTTTTCTGAATTTTTAAAAACTATTCAATATTATACTCAAAAGAAGCGTCCTGTCGTAAGCTTTCCAACGAGCCCAAAAACGCGTAATTCCGAGTTTGGATGTGGGAGATATGCCTGTTTTGGTGAAGAGGGGTCATGGTTTTTTGAGGGGATTAATGGTTACGGGATTAGATAAGTTAAGTACGAATTAAGGCTATTTTATGGTTTCTAAAACTAAAATTTTAATCCCCAACTATATAAAGACCCACACCCTTCATCTCCCCTCATCCCTACTCCTTTCCAAACCCTAACCCATTCTTTTCCTCTTCCCCAAGTCATTCTCTTATCCCTTTTTCCCTCTCCTTCTCTAGAGAACCAAAGGGAGATCGGTGCAAACTCCGAAGCTTCGTGACAACAGGAAAAGGAGGAGCGCCATCGGAAGGGAAAGGCACCTTTCTCATCAGACTCTTGATCGAGTGATCAAGCACGTGGATCAGAGACATACGCTATCATAGGTAACGGATCTTCGACTCTCTCCCTTTCATTTTTTTTTTCGCATACCTTGCGATTTGGAGATTGTCATTATTTGGGGTTGAGTATCCGATTTCGATCCTACCCCATGGATCAACTTTTACTGTTGGTAATCATGACTTCTTTTCTAAATCCGCCCCTTGTTATTTATACGAACCAAATCTTGTATCGGTGAATCTCGTTTCATGAGGATCTACACTACGGATTAATTTCTTCGGTGCTTGATCTTTTCCGCAAGTTCAAACTTCTTCTCATGTTTTCACGTACTCAAATTATAAGGCATAAGTTGATACTATTTTGATGCACTCAAACCATGTCCTAATCTTATGTTACAACATCAACCCTTGCTACTTCTTGTGCGAATACCCCAACAGGTCTAGGTCTGTTACAACATATTTTATATCCCCCCCCCCCATTATCATTGTTGGAAAATATTCATTGGTTGGAATGTTATGCAATCATCCTCCTTTGATTGGAACAGATCTGATCTGGACCTACTCCCCAGATGCCTCGAATAAAAAGGAAGCACAGGCATAGAGTTGCACAACTGGGGACTTTTCCCCTAATTTTAACAGGTTGAGTCTACCGCCAATTAATCCTCATTCACCATCAATCGAATCCCTGTGTATTTTCATAACACGCCACCTTCTTAGATCACTGAACACCCTATGTACAAATCCTCCATTAGAAAGCATTTGTTGAGAAGCAAAATAGCAAGTTTGTTTTTTAAAGGCAACCCCAAGAGAGTGGACCGGTGACAGCATCTCCGAAGCTGAGATTGACGCTTATTTTACTCTGCAAATCAACTGCATATCATGTTTACTTTCATGCAAATTTTATTTCATGTTTTATCTTAATTCTTGATTTATTTTTTAAACAATTCTCGTGTGTACCAACTGAAAAGTATAATTGATCTTGCCGATTTTGTGCGTATAATAAGGAAATATGTGGTTTCTTTTAAATCAATCCCACGTATAATTCTCAGTTTGTTAGCACGTGCATTAATATCATTTCCTTTATATGTACAAGATAATTGAATTATTATTATTATAATTATAATCTATAACGTCTCTTTTCATTTACTGTATATGTATGCCCTCTATTTAATTGTGTATACCATGAATGGTGACATAGCACAATACAATTAATATGTTAAAATATAATGTAATGACCTTCATGGTATGACCACGTGGTTGGTCTAGTTAATAACTTGTATCTAATGTGGTCGGAGTTTCAACAACAAACATTTGAGTCTCATCTATTTGAGCACTTGGTATTATAAATCCTATACTAGGACTAAGATGCAATGTTTCATTTGATGTCCTGAATACAAGAGTTTGATGTATTATGGTGTAAGATAGGACAACTTCAAGTATATAGGCAATAGATAGTATAACACAATGGAATGGCATGTGACCCGAGGATCTTAAAGCCTCAAGTGGTTGGACTTTTAAATTATATTCATGTGTGGAAGGATAAATACTACAAGGTGGTGCACACCCTTGTAGTCCGGCTGAGCCAACAGTGAGTCACCCTCACTCGAGGGGCATCATAGAGTGGGGTGGTGGTAGGTACTCTGGTGGAATTAAGGTGGATGCACGTGTGCATTACATCATACGGATCCGTTATTGTTGCACTTGTTAGGGAGCAAGCGAGACTCCTCCGGCAGACTCGATTGACGGTGTTGTGACTCATCGGGCATGTATGCCCCGTCTCGAGTGTCAGAGTACTATCAACTAGACTAGCTGAAGGATCGCGCTTACACACAGGTTTTAGGTTGCACTACGAATGGAGTGTTGCAAGCTTCATTTGTAGTGCAATCTTTCTCCTTTGACGGGCGAGTCCGGAATAAGTAAATGAGAATATGGATTAAGACATGTCAAAGAATTATTTTTGATTGTGTAAATCTAAAAGAGCTAAATCATAATTGAATGTATATTACTAGATGTCTTTAAATGTTCTCTTCTCAACTTGTTCAATTACTGCATTTGCATTTCCTACCCATAATCTCTTCATTTATAATTTATTTTATCCTTACTGGGTCAATTGACTCACAAGTTACACTCTTTGGAAATCCAACAGGAAGTGTAGAGCAGGAGACGGAGGCTCGCATTTTTGGTGGTGCATCTGTAGGACATTGTTGAGGTTGTGGCTTAGTGCTGTAGTTGTTTTATTTTCCTCTTATTCATTTTTTATTATGTAATAAATAGATTCTGAGGATTTATTGTTATCCTTATGTGGACATCTACCTATCAATGGAAGTTTATTTTTTTCTACAATTCTTTTTGTATGAATGGTATATCATGCAGGTTGTCTATAACTGTTATTGGGAAATTTTGAGGAGTGGGTAGATGCGCTCCCACTGAGCGGGGCGTTTCAGATGCCTCGAAATGTGCTTTAATTACTGTCCAAATTTCATTCAAAGTAGAGTTGTCTTGTGCCTGAAATAAATCATAGAGTGATTGTTGTATTTGATTTTTAATTAAATCCACATACATCCTTTTCGCAAAATTTCAAGTCTCTTGGATTCTATATGAAAATACCTATATGAGATAATTCGCTCTCTACCTAATTTACTATTGTGGATTAATTAGGAATTAATTACTCACTGTCACTCTATTTTCACTAAAAAATCCATAAAAAACCATATTTTATCAAAAAATTCCAAAAACAAATACTAGCATCCTTCCATCATGTTTTCATTCCAGTAAATGTTTCATCATTTTTGCTTACTGTTTGTGTGAGAAAAATACGAAAATACCCATAAAAAGTGCGCATATTTCATTGTTGCATTTTAATTCCTAAAATACAAAAAAAATATGTCTTGCATTCATCACTGGATTAGGATTCTAGAAAAAATATAACTTGGCTAAATTGGACTTATTTTCTATTCAAATTAATCTGGCTAAGTTGTATGTTTTCTTAGTGTTTTAATTCAACGACATTTGCATTTGTATTTGTTTTCTTATTAAAAAATATAAAAAAACCGCATTTGGAAATCAAGATCTAAAATTTCAAATTATACCCAAGTTGTTCCTTTGCCTCCCTGTGTTCGACCCCGGACTTGCCCGAGATATAAATTAAAGCCGAGACACTCTTCACTGAGATTATTCTCTCGGTTCTGACTGAATCGCTAAGCACACGTACTACAACGTGTCTGAATTAAATCACGTATTTAGCGACTCGTCATGGTCTCAAACCCTTAGCTTGGAAAACCAAGGAGCACACCGTCCTCGAGGACTCGGTTGCTTTGACCTCAGGCTATCGTTTAATGATATAACCTATCGGCTTTAAATACATGATATCGTGACCCAACCGTTATTGAACCACCCGTGCCTGCACATGGCACGACCACATCTTCCGTCGTTCAACCCGAAGATATTGGCTCCCGGTACCACGCATTGCAAATCATTCATTTCGTGTGTACTTATCATAACAGGCAACCGTGTACCACTTAGGTAGGGAAACGCCAATACAGGTTCCTTCTGATAAACCTATAGGTTGCATGCCCGACCTATAGTTATACTCCCAGTCATCCTTAACGTGACACACGATCCTTTTCAGGATCCAACTCAAAACACATCAATTCCAATGATGTAATTCTTTCGTTAAGTCTTCGATTTGCATAATCATCAAAACTTAGTATAAACTCACATATATATTATTCATATGCATATATACTTGTATTTATGCTTATTTTAACTCCCAAAAACTTACTTTCCAACAACTGCATCAATTCGATGCTAAAACCTTATTTTAGTGGGAATCACAAAGCAACTTTTCATACTTTCTCAAAAATAACCAAAATTAGGGTTCTTCATAGCAAAGAACATAACATCAGAAATTTCAACGATCTCATATGGAACCCAACAACAAAATGAAGGATGTTGTTACCTAATGGAGCTCTCTCGTACGTATACAGTGCTTTCTAATGATTCTTTTTCAAAAAGAAAGATTTATAACTCTTGAAATGATCAAATTTCATTTTCGTATCAGAAACACTAAGAGAATGCCAAGAACATGAAGAACAAATGAAGAACGCGAAGAACACACACGAAGAACACGAAGAACGTGAAGAACATATTTTCTCTTAAAACTTCGGCAGAACTTCCCTTATATAGGGTGATATTTCTAGGAAAATTTCGGCAGCGTTTCCCCCTGTTCGGGACATATTTCTATAAAAATTTTGGAGGATTTTCCCTTTATATCAGGACATATTTCTATAAAAATTTTCGTAGAGTTTCCCCTAATATTGGGACATATTTCTATAAAAATTTCGGCAAGAGTTTCCCTTTATATCAGGACATATTTCTATAAAGATTTCGACATAATTTCCCCTTATATCGGGACATATTTTAAAAGAAAAAAGGAAAGAGTTTCCTATATTAAAATCATCGAGAGGAAAATAATAGCGAAAATGAAAGAATATACTCAAACAACAAGAGATGAAGATTCAGTAGACACCATGCATCTTAGGTGAGTGAATGTGTGACGAATCACATGATTCACTGACGAGCATATCCGCATACACATAAGTAGGGTATTACACAGAATTCTCCATCAAAATAACTATAAAAGCAGAATTGAAAAGAATAGAAACATAAGTGATGGAGAATTGGTAGACACAATGCGTCTTAGGTGTGTGAATGTGTGACGAATCACAAGGTTTACTAACGTGCATAGTCGCCTGTACCTAAGTAGGGTGTTACACAGATTTCTCCTCGAACCACAACAGAAAATGAATCAAAAAGAAAGATGAATCAAGAACAAAGCGTAGAAGAAAAGAGAATGAATTGAAATCCTAGCTTACGAAGCAAACTAAAAGGAGATCATACCTTTCTCCTCCTCGTTCTCCCGACAGCGCTTTACTAGCGCTTTTTTCCCGCTTCCCACTCCTCCTCCTGACCTCTCAACCCTAGCCCTTAGGGTGGTGGTAGTGGAAATCGCAGAGAATGAATGGGTAGGGGGGGTATTTATGGGCTTCAGAAAATCGCTAACCATGGTTAGTAAACCATAGTTTAGCCCTTAACCGCGACTAGCGGCCCACGGTTTTGGCCAAAACTTATCCGAAATTTAGGGCTTAAGTTAGAATGTTCCAGGGTATTCTAGATTCATTAATGATGCTTAATTAATGCTAATAGTGATTAACTTTCACTAATCACGATTTAACTTTCACGGCTTAGATTTATCTTTTGCTAACAATTGATTAGTGTTCGCTAATGGTCATTAGTTTCTTTAATTATGTTTAATTAGTCTTAATGACAGTCGCTATGGGTTAATAACATCTTAAACCTCTTCAATTCTCTTTCTTCTGAAAATCATAACAATTCCAAACGATGTCTGATTCATACAAAACAGATTTCGTTGGTTTCCTCTTGACGAGGCAGATCTTATTATATTAGATCCGAGAGATGCCAAGTTTAAGGTTTTACACAGTTTTATTTTGTAGCTATTGGATGATGAAACAGATTTTGGAATTTATTGACATTCTCCAAAAAAGATATTGTGAAGAAGAAGCCTAATGGTACTGAAATCATTAAAAGAACACCCGATAGTGCATTTGGTACTGTGCAAAGTCTTTGAAATACATGAAAGAAGTACCATTCAAGTAATATTTCTAAATGAGTTGCAAAAGGATCTGTCGGTTCATCGATAATTGACGGTTCTGGAATCGTTAAGTTGATGTTGCATGTTATAGTACCTATACGGGAAAAGCAAGATAGACACAACTAGCAAATGACTGCTGCCCTCACGGGGACCACAGATCATTTGTAAGAAAGGTGATCTTACGCTCACACACCCTCTATGAAAAAATGCCAGAATTCATCAAAGATGGACATTTTTTAGTGGAGCTCATACTGCTTACTGCTGCAAGGATAGGAAAATGAAGAAGGGAATAACCAATACTAGATCGCTACACTATGTGATTGTTTGATGACAATTAACCAAGACTAGATCGATATCATGTCATCTCCAAAAGAGACGAAGTGCCCTATCCAAAAACCCCATATTAACTATTAGTTATGTCGTCCCGAGCTTTGTTTTTGGGGGGCCTTGGTTTATCACAGAAAGCTGACATCTCTAAAATGTGTTGAAAGATTTGCTTCAAGCCGATTCTTATGCATTTCTCTTCTTCACTGATTATGTACCTTTCTTCGTTTTTTATACACTAGTCTTTATAGTTGCTTATACAACATCCCCGAGTTGAACGTATGTTTATCGCGACACCCTGGATTAGATCACTCCACTACTAACTGACCAAGTAACATCCATTGAAAGAATAACATGTAAATGGAGCTGGAGGTCGTCCATTGAGGTTTGCGTCCACTAGATTATATCATGTCCTTTTTCGATAATTACCTCAAAACTTGAGTTTTTTCACAATAACTCCTAAATCTTGTCTAATTACACTATAACTCCTGTAATATTTGTGCTTACACCACGACCCCTGCAATTTACTAACTCTTACATTACAATATTTGGACATGAGCATATGTGTTAACAGGGTAAGATTGCATGGTGTGATTATTATAGGCGACATGGTGTAATTGGACGAAATTTTAGGAGTCGATATTTAAAATAAAAAAATCATTTAAATGATACAAACATGGTTAAACAATTCCTCGAGACAAAGCGAATCATAATCGTGAGTGGTTCACAATATGATGAAGTAAGATAGATTGCCTACCATCAATGCATCGAATCGTTTGGGAGATGTTGATTGGATTTGGAGAACTAATACAACTTAGTTGTGATCATGAGGCGATTATTTTATTTTGTTTTTCATGTGAATATTTTTCTGGATATGTAATTGCCCTATTAACATTTTATGGTACACAAATCACCCTCACGTATTTTTCATGTTTCTTTAGGCATACCAACAAATTTAAGATCTATTTCATAATTACCTCTAGGGTGTCCCTTTATAAGAAAAAAATAGTAAATGTTGGCACGACGACAAACTATATATCTATGACAATCTATATTTTAGACCATCACCCATTGTTAAATATGTAATGAATATGTTGTGAAATCGCTTTTTCTACTTAAAATTTACAACAAACACATATATGTTTTTATAATACTAGCAACAATTTATATAGAATCGATAGCTGATTGTCTTTCTCGTCAAAACTCATACTAATCATTACTATTTTTAGCTATGATTAGTGCAAATTCTGTTAACATGCAAGGAATAATCTTTGATTTATAAATCGTTGTTTGAAATAAATCAGTTGATATGTCATTGGTCGTGAATTTTAAGTACAAATAGTGATTTTGCAACGAAAAATACCAATGTTACGTACAGTGATGTTTTCCAAAATATCAAGAATATCAATGTATGGATACAGTGATATATGTATCCATACATATGATCCATGTTGTTTGATGATTTGATGCCAAGAATATCAAGATTGCTTTTTTTCCAGTGATTTGGGATTAGAGTTATTGTAGAGCCAAGTGTATAATACAATGGCAAGCATTGTTGTTTCTCTTTTTAAACTTTGTGGCATCTTTTTAACTTTAATGGTTTAAGATGTTTGGTAAAAGAAACCTTGGGTGTTGTAATTAACATTCTGAAATTAAAACCATACAAAGAGAAAGAATATAGGTAAAGAAACCAACACTTATAGAGGAGAATAAGTAATTATAAGAAGTACACATACTTGTTTAAAATGTAATATCTTATAGGAGTTGTGTAAAAATACCCCATTTTTTATATGCTACTTAATTAGTTAATTTATTACGGAAGAACCATTATTCCTCGTTAAATATTGACTCAAGGTGTTAGAATACCTCATAAGGTATACTATATATATATAATCTTAATATATTGTTAATGAAAATAATAAATATATATTTTTTTTCTTGTTGAAGGCCTATCCTTTTGGCTTACTAAGGCAAACAGAAAGTATAAAGATACTCATCTACCGTGATGCAATCATAAGATAAATTATGTACGAATATTCAAACACAAATATACTCATGAATAGAAATGCAAGCACAATGTGGAAATGCAAATATTCAAGAGCTCAAGAGTCTACGCAAAAAAACACCTCCCATGAAGAATTGAGGAGATCTAGAATATATTCTATTTTTTCCTGTGTAAATTCATATCATAAATAGATATTAAAAGACTAAACCTTAAAAATATGAATCCGTTCAAAATAATCATGGTTTTAATCATCCAAACAGGTTAATTGATGATATTCAACCAGCTATCTCTTGGAATAGCTGACTGGATATTAAGTTATATAATGGAATGAGAACATTGATCATTCAACATTCAGTTACCATCCACTTAAGTCGTTTAAATTCAAGTGATCAGATTTTCTATCAAATTATCCAAGTGGCACATCAAACAGACTCATCCTAGATTTATATGAATATCTAGTAAATCTACATTTTTTTATTGGAAGTTGAAATTTATTCAATCATTTCGCAATCCAATCTACTATATGATTGGTTCAACCGACTAATCCGTTAGTTTGTAAAGTCGGCTACATGAATTCTTGCTCGAATTCATGTTGAAAGATTCGACTATTTTTTATGCCTAGCGCAAACCTCACAGATGAGGATTTGAACCATGATCTTTTGGGTGGTAAGCATACTACACTACCACTATAATACTACTTGAATTAGCATGAAGTTTTTCTTCGAGATGATGGGACATTGAACCAGTCAACTATTTAGCTCATTCAGTTAACTAACAAATTGAGACAATTGATTGAAATGTGAAAGAATGTGTCTCTTATATCTAGTCAATATCCTAAAAAAGACAACTTTTCCTCAGGTGTGTATGTTGGGAAGAATTTTAAAATGCACTTTTTCAACTATAACTAGATTCGTAAGGTCTCCGACATCAATATATGAGATAGATACCTTATATTTGTTGACATTAAACTCAACTCAAAACTATTTAGATTCTCTTGAAATGTTTGATTCTTAAGTGAGCATGCTCTCTTGCGCTCCATTTTTATCATAATTCTCTAATCCAAGAACTTGCATCATGAACACTATATTTCAAACATCAAAGAATTTCTTTGAAAAGCCTTACCAATTAAATATTAAGCAAACAAAAATTTGTAGGATTACTGTATTGATGTACCTAGATGTGAGTTAGTTCCTTTAATTAAGGTAGAATTCTTTCACGATTATTGCTTGAGAAAGGGATTATACTAGATGTTACATGATGAATATGTCGTTCATCTAATTTATACTCAAATTTGACTAAATTCAATAACAAATACCTAGAATAGGCACATAAACTGTCATTTTTGTATAAAGAACATTCTCAAAAAAATCTATTAATAACATATAAATGACACAAGAAGAATAAAAAAAGAGAAAAATCAAGAAAAATGGAAGAGATGCTCAGTTGTAGACTTATACGTGTGTGTGTGTATTATGAAACTTCAAACAACTCTAATATGTTCATTTAAACTCCTATTAAAATGATTCACGTCCCAAGTTTTACATAAAAATAAGGAGAGAAATATAAATATATATTGAAAGTAATACCGACAATGATTGGGAAAGATATCTCATTGCAAAATTCCAACTTTCTGGGCTTGTGGCTCTTTTTCCATAACTCCAAATCACTCAAAATCATCTTTAGAATTCAATGTATTTAAAATGTTGAATTGTAAAAAAAATCCAAAAAATACAAAAGCTTAAGGGCCGAGTTTTAGATTTTGGACCATGCTGCATGAAGACGCGCCCTTCGCTACTCGGGTTAAGGTGTAAATAAGGACGTTGCGACCCGAACAACAAGGCGAAGTCAACAAGAAAATCAGACCTCCAAAATAGAAATCAAACAATCAAAATGTAGCTAGCGATCTTGCTATTTATTTTTACCTGGTATAGCTACCAGGGTCGAACACAAGGATCACGTAATGCAAAAGCTACGAACTAGTCAAGAATCCAAGAAAAGCAAAGAAATGGTGGTTTTTAATTTTTCAATTTTTTTATGATTTTGAATATAGGAAAAAGGCAAGAAGGGAAGCACAAATCAACACTCACGCAATTATTTAATAGCTCAAAAATACTGAAAATTCAGAATGAAAATATTTTTATGTTTTTAAAATCTTCAGATGTTTTTGTGAATTTTCTTGGATTTTTATGATTTTTTATGATTTTTTTAAAATCAAACAAGGTCAGAAATAATAACCAATGTACAACTAGAATCTAAAGGCAAATTAAAATTACTTTAAATGCCTATAAAATTCGAGCAGCAATTTTATGTGAAATTACAAGCAAAAACCTAACTACAAAAGAAGAAAACACATTATTTTATTTTTTATGAATTTTTACTGATTTTTCTAAGATTTTTGGTCTTTTTTTTGGGTTTTATAAATGAGAATAAAACAAAATTGGACAGAAACTCAAGCAACACAAAAGAAGTAAGTGATGGACCGAAAAATCACCAAGACTCGGGTGAATATAATAGATCAAGGGTCGTTGTGACCCGGAACTTGGTAATAGCTCAGTCAATCAAGAAAAAGAGAAGCAGACCACCAATCAGAAGAATAAAACAATGAAAGCAAAATAGTGGCCCTGGCTATGAGATTAGCCTGGTATAGCACCCAGGGTCGGACTCAGGGAGCACGAATTGGCCTTGTGGCCTACGAAGTAGTCAAAAATGAAATGAAGCAAAAACAAGTATTTTTGGTGGTTTTTAATTGTTTTTATATTTTTTTGGATTTTTAATAATGAAGGAAAGTAATAAAAGGCAAGAAACAAGCACCCTCAAGGAATTATTCAAACACTCTAAAAAGCTCTAAAAATTCAAGCAAAAATATTTTTATGTGTTTTAGGTTTTTTACTGTTTTTGTTGAATTTTTGAGATTTTTTATGATTTTTATATAATTTTCTAAAAATCAAATAAGGCAGCAAAAATGAGCTACTATCCAGCCAGGCTTCAAAGACCAATTTAAAATATTAAATGGTCATGTAAGAACCTGGAGATATTTTTTATGAAAACTAGAAATAATAAAGAAAATTCAGAGAAAGAGTTTATTGTTTTGGAATTTTCTACTATTTTTTAGAATTTTTATGAGTTTTAAGGGTTTTTTTACTTTTTAAGGCTTTTATATATCCAAAAATAGCCAAAATGCATAGAAAATAGAGCACACCAAAATTAACAAATCCTAATTTTTTTAGAATTTTTAAGAGAGTTTTTATTTTTTATGGTTTTCTAATCTGAACAGAGGAAAATTGGTTGTTTTTGAATTTTTAAAAATACTAAAAAGCCTAAAAAATGTACCAAATTTTTAGTGAAAATTTTACACAGTGGCAGGAGCCACGTATCCAATTTTCACGAAATTTGGACTTAATTTAATATTTTTTTAAATCCAAAATAGGCTCACAGTGCATAGAGACCTATTCGCAATAAAAAGTATCTCTAAGGGCTGAAAAGCAACAAAATCAGGAATTTGGGGGTCCCTCGTGCAATTTGTCCAAGTCCCCACGCGCGCTGCACGTGGTCTGGGCACAGAGGGACCTAAATGCAATAAAACTTAAGGAGGCTACACTGCGACAACTTCTATGGAGCTCCATTGTGCTCTGGAAGCCCGCCTGATGGTCGAGGAAGATTCGTGAGGGATTGGCATTGAATCTTGGATGGTAGCGTAGCTCCATCCTCGTCCGGAGAGGCGAGACGGATCTTGGTTATCAGAGAGGAAGCATGAGATAGGAGTACACTTGCGAGCTCCGACCATTGAGGATCTGCAATGGTTAGATAGCTAAAGCGACGTGCGGGGAGTATGTGGTATTTTGTGAATGAAGTGGAGGTCCTTCGATGCGAGGGAGAGGACCTAGGGCTCCCTCTCCTGTGAAGTGTAGGAGGAGATGGGTCGAAGCGGGGATGGCTCTAGAGAAGGGAAGGATGGGCGTGAGGGGGTCAGTAAAGATGTGTGATGGTTGGTGAAGGTCGTCAAGGGGTCAGGTGGCAGTGACTTCGAGTAAGGATGTCTAGAAAATTAAGAGAAATATGAAAGAAAAGAGGTAGCAGGTACCTGGCCAGAGCCAGGCAATTGGCAGAGAAGGAGACCTGTGGTTGAGCTCCACTGGAGATCGGGGTCATCGCCCGACGTGCCCGGCCAATGCACGGTTGGAGGCGCACTACGACAGCGCTAACATGGTCGGAGGACCATGGATCTCATCGGAGGCGTGCAACCACCATCATCGCCTCGACAAGACCACCCTCCACTGTCACCGGAGGACGGAAGAGGCTAGGGCGGAGCCCCGTGAAATATGGATAAAGAACGGAGGTAGCAGAGGTCACGTTTTATAGGAGGAGGTGGAGGCATTTCAGATGGTTGAAGGGTGTAATGGCGATGGTGGTAACGGCTGGTGGAGTGAAGGAAGGGGGTCTTATAGGTTACGCGAGGGAGACGTAGCAAAGGGATGTGCGGGGGAACCGTTATGTGGCGAGGGGGACACCAGAGAGTGGCGCGAAAATGGAAAGGGGCGGCGGGTATCGCACGTTGTAACGACTAGGGTGTTGGACATGCGATCCCATGACAAGCCATTATGTAATAAATGTTATTGTGAATATCATTCCATGATCTGAAATTAAGAATAACTAATTTTTCTAATAGGCCCCTTAGTACAATTAGGGTTATGTACCATGACCGTCTTAATGATGATACAGCTGTTGATTCAATTATTGAATCATAGAGGTTGGTGCTTGGATGATTATCTAAAGAGTTAGATTGAGGCCTCATCAAGCACCGTCAAATGATTGTTAAGAATGGATCTCCTGTCTGAGAAGGTGATGGCAATCCTTTCTCTGAAGGTTGATATCTGACTGACCTCTTGATGCAGGTCCTCTGCATAGGAACAGAGATTCGGAGGTGTTAGATAAGTCAAAGAGTTGACTTAATGAGATCGAGATAACCAAAATCCTATGCTGTATGTTGTCATTATATAGGCACACATCCTCTGACCGGTTGATAGATGTGTTACTATATGTCTAAATATGTACATTTGGCAGACCAATAGGTTGATAACCTAATCAAGGTCTATACACTAGTGCGATGGTGCATGCAAGGGCATATGAGTAGTATGATCGCATGCAAGGGCATACAGGTTCATTTACTGAATCGGAAGACATGAGCTCACTCATGAGATATTGGGAAGAATCAAATTCCGTGCATGGTCATCTCTCTTTGGAAGCTTGACTGAATTTGTAGGTTTCATATATGCTTTTGGAAAGCATATGATCAAGACCTGGGTATGATATATGCTTTTTGAAAGCATATAATCGATACCAACTCCTAATGATCAAATGAGAAACTTAATGATAAAACCCTAAAGTAGACAATGTAAAATTGATCTAACACTTCATGTCTATTATTGGTCTTCCAGTATGCAAGATGTACATGTATTGGGAATACCTGATGGTGATGTTATCATAAACGATTGTATAACCATGATGCTTCCATTCCTACGAAGTGATGAAACGGGTTTGGATTTTAGTGACTCCTCTCAGTAGAGAAGTGATCTGATCTTTTTCCAAATGTTGGACATTGGTCTGAATGTGATTCAAATGCAATGGGAATATTAGATTTGCGATCTTGATTTAATCAAGCATCTATGGGAGGGTTGAGATCTGAATTTGAGATGTGATCTCAATATCCAAGTTACTATACGTGGAACAATACAATTGCATTGTCCTAATCTCCAAGTATCCGCGGAGAAAACGCATTATCACTGAAAGAGTTCAAGGATAATTTCATTGTTGATATATATATCCGAGCACTGAGAAAATTGATAATTAAATGTGATTTAGTTAACATGAATAATATGAATTTAATTCATATTATAAAGAGAGTTATTTAAGATAATTAGATGTGATTTAATAATCAAAGATGTAAATAATGTGCATGTGATTCATATTATTTGGGCACATGAGAATAGAAATCCAAGATGATTAAATGTAATTTAATTATCATGGATATGAAAAATGTGGATAGCACTATCCATATTAATCATATATATTATAAGTGTGATTTATAATGTATATGATAGAGTTATTTGTAATTTACAATTGTTAATTAAATTTTAGTGTCAATTGGATTCACATTGGACATTAAATTAAAAATGTAATTTACATTTTATTTTGGATTGTAAGTGTGATTCACAAATTTCCACTGGCATGATTGCAATGTTCACAAAATAAATTGGATTTATTTTTATGAAATAATTTGCAATAGAAGTTGTTGCAAATATTGGAGATACTCATGAGTTATGGATTCTCATGAAATTGGAAGGAGGCCACCTTGCCATATGAAGAGGGTGGACGACCACCCTCTCCTTATGGAATGTGTGTTCGTTCCCCTTGTTCTATATGAAAGGAGGCTTGCCTCCTTCCTATTTCTCAAGTGAAGATTGATTTAATATAAATCAAATTATATTCAATATATATGTGATTTAATTAAACTACTTGTTGTTGTATTTTTAGCAACAAGATCATAGCCATTGAAAGAAACACAAATCAGTGTGAGCAACTGGATTTGTGTTGTTCATGGATTGAGATCCGTGGATCCCAAAATATTATAAAAGGAGAGGCAACCCCTTTACTCCTCTTTACACATAACACAAGTTGGAGACAACAACTCTCCCACTCTCTCATTCTCTACACGCCATCTCTCTTCCTCTCTCTCTTGTGGCCGTCCACCATGGAGCCCTAGAGAGAGTCCCTATCACCGCAACGTCACCGTTATGATGCCAGACTGTTTGCTCATGCATCTCCATATCCTTCGGTGCGCCTCGCTCGTGACGAAGACATCATATATCGTGTGACAAGATTAAGATATTCGTTGTTTGGATCTTCAACATGGATTGTGAGAAGCACGTGTTTCATCAACGCGCTCGCAAGCGTCTCCGCCGTCGGGTCGGACTTGAGACAGAAGGTCTCTTTGTTTAGAGAATCTATCACCACCATGCTTCAAGAGGTAACCTTAATACTTGTTTGTGGTTTAGATGAAATGACTCGAGAAGTGTTCTTGGATCATTTGGTTTCGTCGCATGAAATTTTTTTATTTATGTTGCCTCAAGAAATTAGTGCAACTAGTCACTCCCGATCGCATATGATACGATCCTCACACTTCCGTGATGCACTTAAGGATATCATAATATCCTTAAAGTGGTATCAGAGCCTTACGTTAAAGGTTTTGGATACGATCCATAAACCTAAGAAGACCTTGGTTCATAAGGGATTGCGAAAATTTTGTCACATTTCAATATTCACAGACCTGTTTTGTGATAAATTTAGGCCCTTTTTAAAATATTTAAACACGAAACTATCATTTAGATTTTGTTCTTCATTAAATAAGGAAACCGTGGGATCTGAGTTTGCGTGATTTGGAATCCGATAACTCAATGTATGGTCATTTTAATGAACCTACATCCACTGTTTCGGGGATGGCGAATCGTGACGTATATAAAAGGTTAGTTACTGTTTTGAAACATTTAGAAATGCATTATTAGCACTTGGGTTCGGTTATAAATCAAATTAGCAAACTTTGGAAACATACTTTTCTTAATTTGGATTTTAATTGATTGAGATATGCTAATTTTAGTAATTAGGAATCACTGTTGGAAATTACATACTTGATCATGAACCATGTGATTGTCATTTAGTTTTTATAGAAATTAATGGTTAATTTCTTGAGATAATTATTGATAAATATTTTTGAAATATTTAAAGAAGATAATTATTTCATTCAATGATATTGCCATAACCAACTTGATTAAATATGATCTAGATCGCAATTGGTTACATGAACTTTCAACGAACAAGTTGCTTGAATAGGATTGGGGATTTGTTTAGCAAATATCTTATAATATAAATCAAAATGGATTTGATCATTATTATATGGTATAACTTCGGTTGAAAAACCGATTATCATCTCAACTACACAATGATCAATTTGGCATTATCCTTTCCTGAGGTGGATATTCTAGTTGGGGAGCGTTGGGGTAGCAGGTTGCACCGTGTGCGGTCTGTCCCACTCCTGTAGAATTGGTCATGACAACGATAGGGACTCGATAATGCAGGAGAGATCACGACGTATTTTTCTAATTATTGAAATTCGAAATAATATGTATTTGAGATAATACCGTATTTCAAGTAATAATAAAGAATGTTTCGAGGATATTAATTGGATCATTAATTTAATATGATTTGACTAATTGGAATCCAATTAAAATTAAAACACTCTATTATGAATAGAGATGTTATTTACCTTGGAAGAATTAATTATGTGAATATGATTCATAATAATTAATGAACATTTGAACATGATATGGAGTATCACATAAGTGACATCCATGGTCTCTCGTCAAGGCAAAGAGTTCCGCCGCCAGAAATTGTATGTAGGAGATGCATGTCTGAAGTGACAGCTCCTGTATGCAAGCACATATGGATCGAGCTCTGTGTTTCTTGAAAAAATAAGGCCATATGCGCAATGAACTCAATATCGGGTCCTCATATTATTGGGGCGATGTTGGATTGCGCATAGTGAGTTCATGTACTTGTTGACGGTTGGTTCAATCAATGATGAGTCAATATCACCTTAGGGGTGGTGGGCCTGGGTGTTAAAGATCGAATTAGGAATGCAAGTTGGAGTTACAAGGCAGAATGTGTTCCCGCTTGTTTTTATCCGGGTTACAGGTTCTCATATTATTGGGATGTGACACAGATAAGGAAGGAGATCTCAGATCTTGCTTGAGATATAATGGTAAGTATATCTCATACATTGAAAGTGATTAAAGGAATGAACTTTCAGTGTTGACAAGGCAAGATAACTTTGATATAAAATTCCTAAATCAAAATAAAACGTATATTTATATATGCATTTATGAAAATTATCCTATTTCAGATAATCCTTAATTAAACTCGCTCAATATTATACTTAATAATAACCAGTAGAATATCATGGATTGGATCCATGATTAAGATATTATACTTGCAGTTGGACACATAATGTATGTGGTTGCAATGTGCAAGTTTCCTCGTAATAATGAGGGATGATAATTAAATGGGACTATAATTCTAGGGTTTGTATGTCTCTATAGTCTTGATCTCATCGAATGTACTTTGGAAGTAACATGTCGATGATGATCGCAATTGTCAAATAATCCTTACAAAATCTAAGAAGATGATCCAACATACATATGTGCTCTCAATATTTAATCATGAATAACATGCTTCACTACATTATGCAGAATGGTGGCTCTATAAGAGATGATGTACTCAAAATGTTTGAGTACCTACCTCAACCAATGATTTTAAGAGCTAAGATGGATGTAGATATGATGAGTGTCATCATTCTACTGTCTGTACTCTAGTCATTCATGAAGCTTCATAATATTCACATTGTATGAATTGTATGAAGCATGTATAAATGTTGAAATAGTCTTATATTGAAATCTTTTGAATTTAATATAAGAGATCCTTTGTCTCAAGCAATGATTGTTTATAGATGAAGAAAGCACAATGGAAGCATGGGTCTAACCCATGTAAGAAGGAAAGTCAAGGAGTTGACTATACTTATGTAATTTCCATATGACATCCAAAGAGTTGTATAAATGCCAATACTGTAATAAGCTGATGTATTGATAGTGTGACTATCTTCTCTATCTAGGATCCTTAGATAAGGACCCAGATAGTGCATCGGAATAATTTATATCTACATATGATCATTGAATTGACTTTCTTATTGGATAAGATTAAAATGTCTATTAATTTTATCTCATTTATCTAATAACACTTGCAATTGGTTGCATACGTATTAGAAGACTAGAAATTTGATCTTCAGGTTTAATAAGTCATCTACATGGATATTGATGCAATTGTTGTAATAATCTCTATCAGATAGATGGACTTCATAATTTCAAGTGGAGGGCCCTCAGTCTTAGAGATTGTCTCTACGACCTAGATATTAGAATACACTCTTTGTTTATTTCTAAATGTTGGAAATAAACATGAATTCTGGAATAAACCTATCATATAGAGTTGTGATAGATATATTTCAGATGGTGATCTAACATCAAGTGTACTCTACTAAATTAGAAAATTAATGAATGGTTCATTAAGATTTCTAATACTAAAAATTAAACCTTTAAAAGATCAATAGGAGGATGAAGATCATTTGACAAATGATCTAGCATCAAGCTTTGGACATATGTCTGTTGATGGGATCAACAAACTAGTAAGAGATGAAACTTTAGATTTTCTGAAATTTCAAATCTTACATACTTATGAATTTTGTATTCAAAGTAAAATGTCCAATATACCCTTCTTTGGGAATGGTGTAAATGTCAAGGTATTCAATATCTCATACATATTGATGTATGCCGATCATTAAATCACAATAAACATTAATGATATGTGATATCTATTGATGATTATGTGTGATATGATATTTCTTCTCTTTACCTAAGAAACCTTTAAAATGTTCAAAGATTTCATAATTTTGGTTTAGAACCAAAAATTTGAAGGAAGATGAAATGGATTTGATCTAAACTAGGTAGTTTTGTACCTGTTAAATGAATTCAAGGAATACCTTATGGAGATATGAATATCACTTCTATCTCACTCCTCCCGATACACCTAAACCCAATAGAGTTGTATGGAGATACAATTGGATCATGTGTGACATGATATGATCAATGATGAATCTTAGCATAATTATATCTTAGTTTCCAAGGTATATGTATATGTAGTAGAGATTACAATATATATATATATTCTTAATTAGGTTCATGCAAATAAGATGGAATCTATCACTAGAGAGTGCTACTTAATTAGGAAAATAAATGATGGTATTGGATACATACTTTATGACCTTGAGATTCTTAAATGATCTCATCTCTGAGAATGTGATTCTTAGAGGATGACTCTCTTGAGAATCAAGATAAAAATGAAGTAAAGGATCTCATTGAATCTTAACAAGATAATGAGGCTCATGAAATCGGAAACTAAAAGAACAATTAAATATAAAACACTCTTACCTCTTCAAATGAATTTGAGGATGGATTCCATGTGTCAGTTAAGTCTGAAAATGATCGGACTTCATGTTCTGAAGCGAGGATCCACCTATATGGATAAGATCCAAAAAGGTGTAGATGGATTTTCAAGAGAAAGAGGGAACCTGATGAGAAGGTAGAGACCTTCAAAGCATGACTCATAGCCATGAGCTATACACCGGAAGAGAAGAAATTGCTTGCAATGAGACTTGTTCTTTAGTGTCCATGCTTAAACCCATCAGATTATTGCTAACTATAGCTACACAACTTGATTTTGACATCTTCAAGATGGAAGTCAAGATGGCATTCCTCTATGAATACCTCTTTGAGGATATTCACATAAAGTAGCCCCAGGGATTCATGGTTGAGGAAAACAAGGTATGCAAGCTAGAGAAATCCATCTATGGACTCAAATAAGCTTCTTGTAGTTGGAACATAAGATCTAATGAAATTATAAATGTTATGATTTCAAATAGAATCTTGATGAACCATGTGAATCATAGTGGGAGTGCCATTGTGTTCATCGTGCTAAATGAAGATTATATCCTAATCATTGGAATAATATAAGGATAATAACAAGTGTTTTATAATATGGTTATTTCATACTTTGATATATGATCTCAAGGATACCTCTTAGATCTTAGTTCTGAAGTTGTTCATAAGCAAAGAGAAGAGGGTATTGGGATTGTCACATTTGTATTACACCTTGGATATGTTCCATTTTTTGGAAAACTCTAAGAAAGGCTTCATTCCATTAAGATATAGTACTGACATATCTCAAGGGATAGCACCTCAAGGAGTTGAGGAAGTGAATGCTAAAAACTGCTCGCCCTTGTGCATCGGTTATGAGAATCCAGGTGTATGCTAGATGTGTGCAAAAGCCAGATGTCTGCCATGCAGTGGGAGTAGTAAACTTTTACTAATCCTACTATGGAGATAAAACACTTGATTGCAGTAATAACAAAATCTTCAAAGATGACAAGACTTTAGAGATAGTGATCTCTAAGTCTCATCTTCAAGAAATTAAGACTTTATAGATTGTGATCTAAAAGGTCTTAACTGTAGATACCTTAGGATATATAGATCTCTGGGAATAAAGGTATTCTGTGGAAATACTGGTTATAATAATTATTAAGTTGTAGTGTCAACAACACTATAACTGACAAGATTGAGTATTGGTTGCATAAGATGCAACATTCGCATTGGATGTGAGCAATGTTACTGGGGATATGCAAGTGTCGTAAAAGGACTTGGCATAGTCTCTTGGGAACAGAGTGACAAATCAGCTTACATAGCTATTTTCTAACTATCTTATGATTGTCACATGAATGAGGTTTAAATATTAGCCCATTAATTGCTCTTTGGGTTAGTGGGAGATTGTTCGACATGCGAGTCCACGATGAGCCATTATGCAATAAATGTTATTGTGAATATCATTCCATGGTCTGAAATGAAGAATAACTAATTTGCTTAATAAGTCCTTTAGTACAATTAGGGTTATGTACCATGGCCATCTTAATGATCATACAGTTGTTGATTCAATTATTGAATCATAGAGGATGGTGCTTGGATGAATATCTAAAGAGTTAGACTGAGGACTCATCAAGCACCATCAAATGATTGTTAAGAAAGGATCTCCAACCTGAGATGGAGATGCTCTAAAGGCTGATATCTGACCAACCTCTTGATGCAGGTCCTCCGTATAGGAATAAAGATTCGGAGGTGTTAGATAAGTTGGGTCAAAGAGTTGACTTAACGAGACCGAGATAACCAAAGTCCTATGTTGTATGTTGCCATGATATAGGCATGCATCCTCTGACTGGACACAGATGTGTTACTATATGTCTATGTATGTACATTTGGCAGACCAATAGGTTAATGACCTAATCAAGGTCTATACATCGACGCACTGGTGTGCATGCAAGGGCATATGAGTAGTACGATTTCTCAAAGGGATCATATAAGTTCATTTACTGAACAGGAAGACATGAGCTCACTCATGAGATATTGGGAAGAATTAAATTCCATGCACGGTCGTCTCACTTTGAAGCTTGACTGAACTTATAGGTGTGATATAAGCTTTTGGAAAGTATATGATCAAGACCTGGGTATGATATATGCTTTTGGAAAGGATATGATCGATACTGACTCCCAATGATCAAATGAGAAACTTAATGATAAAACCCTGAAGTAGACAGTGTAATATTTCTAACACTTTAGGTTTATTCTTGGTCTTCCAGTATGCAGGATGCACAGATATTGAGAATACCTGAGGGTGATGTGATTATAAAAGATTGTATAACCATGACACTTTTATTCATAGGGAGTGATGAAACGAGTCTGGATTTTAGTGACTCCTCTCAATAGAGAAGTGATCTGATCTTGGTCCAAATGTTGGACATTGGTCTGAATGTGATTCAGATGCAATGGGAAGATTAGATTTGCGGTCTTGATTTAATAAAGCATCTATGAGAGGCTCGAGATATGGATTTGAGATGTGATCTCAATATCCAAGTCACTGTACGTGGAACAATACAATCATCTTGTCCTTATCTCCAAGTATCCACAGAGAAAATGCATTATCCCTGAAAGAGTTCGTGGATAATTTCATTGTTGATATATATATCCGGGCACTGAGAAAATTGATAATTAAATGTGATTTACTTATCATGAATAATATGAATTTGATCCATATTATAAAGAGAGTTATTTAAGATAATTAGATGTGATTTAATTATCAAAGATATAAATAATGTGCATGTGATTCATATTATTTGGGCACATGAGAATAAAGATCCAAGATGATTAAATGTGATTTAATTATCATTGACATGAATAATGTGGATATCACTATCCATATTAATCATTTATATTATAAATGTGATTTATAATCTATAAGAGACAGTTATTTGTAATTTACATTTGTTAATTAAATGTTGATGTGAATTGGATTCACATTGGACATTAAATTGAAAATGTAATTTACATTTTATTTTGGGTTGTGAATGTGATTCACAAATTTCCAGTGGCGTGATTGCAATGTTCACAAAATAAATTGGATTTATTTTTGTGAAATAATTTACAACAAAAGTTATTGCAAATATTGGAGATACTCATGAGATATGGATTCTCATGAAATTGGAAGGAGGCCACCTTGCCAAATCAAGAGGGTGGAAAGCCACCCTCTCCTTATGGAATGTGCGGTCGTTCCCTTGTTCCATATGGAAGTAGGCTTGCTTCATTCCTATTTCTCCAATGAAGATTGATTTAATATAAATCAAACCATATTCAATATATATTTGATTTCGTTAAATTAATTATTGTTGTATTTTTAGCAACAAGATCATAGCCATTAAAAGAAACACAAATCAATGTGAACTACTGGATTTGTGTTGTACATGGATTGAGATCCGTGGATCCCAAAATATTATAAAAGGAGAGGCAACCCCTTTGCTCTTCTTTACACATAACATAAGTTGAAGACAACAAAACTCTCTCACTCTATCATTCTCTACATGCCATCTCTCTTCCTCTCTTTTGTGGTCGTCCACCATGGAGTCTTAGAGAGAGTCCCTCTCACCGCAACTTAACTGTTATGTTGTCATACTGTTTGGTCGTGGATCTCTGTCTCCTTCGGTGTGCCTCGCTCGTGAAGAAGAAGTCGGATCTCGTGTGACGAGATCAGGAGATTCATCGCGTGGATCTTCAACATGGATTGCGAGAAGCACGCATTTCATCAACACGCTCGCAAACGTCTCCTCCGTCGAATCTAACCTGAGACAGAAGGTCGCTTTGCTTAGAGACTCGACTGCAACCACGCTTCAAGAAGTAACCCTAATACTTGTTTGTGGTTTATACGAAACAATCCGAGAAGTGTCCTTGGATCATGTAGTTTCGTCGCATGGAAATTTTAAATTTCTGCTGCCTCGCGCAACTAGTGCGACTAGTCGCTCCCGATCGCATACGATGCGATCCTCACACTTTCGTGATGCGCTTAAGGATATTTCCATATCCTTCATGGGGAGGGGGAGTTAGGATGTAGGGGATGATGTCCTAGTCATTGGATCTAGCGATCCAACGGTTGAGATGACGGCGTGGATGGAAGGTTGGGATTAGATCGAGGATTTGATCGAACATCAGAGATTGAGGTGCTGACAGATGGCTAGGATGAGATATGGAGTCTCATCCTACGATGTGGGGTGTGGGGATGATGTGGCGTAAGGACAGTCGTGGGATGGTGATGGGATCAAATGGTTGTGAGGAAGGTGCTAGGGAGCGGTGAGGATCTGATATGAGATCAGATCAGATGTCTGGAGACAAAGCAATTTTGTGCGGCCAAGATTGAAGTGGGATATGAGGATCAGACGACTCCAGGAGGAGTCGGGTGGCGGAAGGAGGAGCGGTTCATGCGGACGACCAAGAGGGCATCACGTGGATGATAAATCTCCGTTTCATCATCTTTATTCTATCATTTTAGCCTTAAAAATCCTAGTAAATGCGTGTAAATAGGCTTAATTTAGGCATTTTAGCATTCATGCATCATAGTGTAAATAGTGTGTAAAATACGGTTTTTAAAGCCAAAATTATAGAATAAAGAAAAGAAAATAAAAGAATGAAATATTGCAAATATTTATGACCCGAAACCCCGAGACCTAGGCATCCCAATGACTAGGCCGACAAAGAATAAAGTAGGGGAAGATAAGGGCCAAAATATAATAAAAATCCCTTTTATTTAATTCATTCTTTATTCATTTTGGGACCAATTTTTAGTTCTACTTTTATACTTCAAATAAAGAAACTTTGAACATGAAAGATGTAAATAATTTAATTAGAAAAATACAACATTGATTTCATACAAAAATAATATATATATAAAAAGTTATGATATGAATAAAATTCCAAAACCCTAACTTCCCAGACTTGTATCTCTCAAATAAAAACTTAAAATTATCAAAATCACTTTTAATTGTATATAACTTTTAATAAGCTATTTAATGAAGATGGTTTCATATTTTTTGGAGTTACAGTTTGAAAGTTGAGTTTTGGACCCCTGTTGTATACTTATAACGATTAAAATATTCATTTTATTTATTATTCATTATTTTTATAATTTTATATTTTTATAATTTTGTAAATATTATTTAAAATATATGTGTTTATTAAAACAGGAATAAAAACATCATTAATACACAAAAATAAAATACTTGTATAAAATACATAGGTAAAATACCTATATCTATACATATAAAAAATATACTTCTATTTATTTAACTGTACAAATTACTTAAGAAAAATAAAATAAAAATATTTATAAGTAAATAAAAATAGGTTATAATTATATAAAATAATAAACTAAAATAATAAAATTAAATATACAAAATAAAAATAAAACATTAATATATATATATATATGAATATACATGTATCTAGCCTTAAAAAGGAACTTGTAATTTTAAACCTCAAAAAAATAAAAATCATAATAAAATACTTCATAAAATAATAAATATTTTTCATTTAATAACCTAAAATTAATAAAATCATTTATTATTTTTAATCTAATCACAATTCTTTTTTAGGAGGTTTTTCCTGCTTGGTATATGTGGACCAATCAGGTGGCTTCGACAGTTGACCTCCGGTTAATTGTCTGACCCCCCTCTATTGCGTTGTCAGAACTGCTATCCACCTTGATTTCACTGATTTTTGGAGGACACATCTTGCATCGTTTCGCGATGCGGTCTTCTGGACTTTTTCTCCCCGTGGATCAAGGATTCACGCTCGCATCTCTCCTCTGGGGTTGGATCGCTAAGGCTCCCGCTATCCTTCGATCTTTGAGCGCCCAACCTCTTTGTACAAAACCAACCCTTGACCCTTCCTTCCGATTTTGAACACATTTTGGTCCCTTATTTGACCCCATCTTCCAACTCAGGATCGACGCCAGTGACAGGGGCGTCTCCAGCTTGGCTAGGCGAGCTCAGGCGAGGGCCAAGGCGGTCTCCACCTTCCATCTCCGGCCTTCGGCCATGAGGTCCAATCTCGGGCGTAATGGCATGTGAGGTCCCATTTTTCTTGTTTCTTTCACCTTTTCTTAGCATAGGTTGGTTTTAGGATCGATTTCCACCTTTTTTGACATCCACGCAACCAATCACCCTTCGTACCCCCTCATCGGAGCTAGCTCTGGCGAGACTCCATTTCACCTTCCCCACGACCATTCGCTCCGCCAACCATCGATGCATTTTGCCCTCGATGGTTTAACCATTTTTGTGCATGATTTTGTAATGTTCAAGACCAGCTGGAGCGATTTTGAAGAAGGACGAAGGTACCTGGAGCTCTCTAGCTTCCCCGCCGTCGTGGGAGAGCTCTAGTGACCCTCCGGGCATCCTAGTGCGTCCAGCACATAGAGGGACCTTGCATAAGCACATCTGGCCCTTTTGGAGCGTCAAGGAACACCGGAGAGGAGAGATCCAGCCGGAGGAAGCTCGCTCAGGCAAGGCTTCTTCCCTGTTCGTCGTCGCCATCTCTCCGTCATCGGATTAGGAGCGCCAGCCCAGGTCTCCAGCTACCGTTGGATGACGTTGCGCCCAAACCGTCTGATCGTCGACAATGATATGATCATGGCCACTCATTTCTGAATCATCATCGACGTGCATAGGCTCGCCACGTGTCTAGTGAAGGATATCTAGCCGTTGGATCGAGCCCAGCTTTGGGTATTTTGCGTTTTCACCCTCAGAGTTTTTGTATTTATTAAACAACACAAACTTTCATCTGTCGTTAAAGTATGTTTGTAATATTTTCATTCCACACCCTTAGCTTTTTGTTATTACAAATCGGTCCCTGGCCATATCACCTCATGTGATTGGTGCACGTGGGGCGTGGATATTTTGTAGCCAGGACCCTAGGGTTCCATTATTTCTATTAAGTCCACGAACTTTTTAATGCAGTTGTAAACATTTTTGTAGTTTTGCATTTTAGCCCCAAGGTTTTTTACTCAATTTCACAGGTGAAAATCCAGTCATCCATACCTATTACTTCTCCTATGGGCAGTAACGAGGGATTCATTATTATAATTGCAAACAGGTCCCCTCCTGATCACGTGTCCTATGCACTGAGTTTGGTTCTTTTGTAGAGAAGCCCTCACGACTTCGGTTATTTCTGATTGGCCTAGGGATTTAAATAACTAGTTATATATTTTTGTGGAAAATTTACATGCAAGCCCCTGAACTTTGGCATAAATACAAAGATACCCCTATCATTGTAGTATTTTCTCTTTATTTATAGTATCTATTTCATGCATCTATAAATTCCTAAAAAATATCCAAAAATAGACTTAAATTCTTGTTGCATTGCTCTGTCATGCAATATTTTTACTTTGCATTTTTGCAAGATTTTAATATTTATAAAAATAAAAATAGGCAATTTCATCCCTATTTGAAATAGAAAATACATAAAAAATTATAAAAACTGTTTGAAAAATTCCCAAAAAAATGTTTTGTTTATTTTTGGGTGTTTTATCTTCAGACCAAAAAACCACTAAAAATATAAAAGAAAACTCTTAAAAATTGCAAAATCCCTGAAACCTTTATAAAAAATATAAAAAATACATAAAAATCCTAAAAATATAATTTATATTCCTGAATTTTCTCTATATTATTGCCTATATATTAAAATTAATTTGGAGATTTTTTGACTATGGTTGATATTTTTCATATCCATTTTAATTTCAGACATTTATTTTCTTCCATGTTTTAAGTATTTTTGAGTTTAAAAATATCAAAAAAATTAGCAAAAATATAGTAAAATCACAAAAAACATTACAAAAAGTATAAAAAGCAGTAAAATAGTTTATTTCTTGTATTTTGTATATTTTATCTACTTTTTATCTCTCTTTCCTCTTTCTCGTATATATATTCTATATAGTTTTATATACTTTTTTAAAAGAACAAGAAAATATAAAAATATAAAATATAAAAAGAAAATACAAAATCGGATAATAAAAACCAAAATATAAAATATAAAATCAACAATTAAATAAAAAATATAAAATTAAAAACCCACAAAAAATAGCACATATAGACAAACACATCACATTCATTCTTGAACTTTTTTTGCCCCGATCTACCTGCTTGCTTCCTGTGTTCGACACTCTACACTACTTGCACTATACACATCTTTTGTAGAGTTATAATAAATTTTAACTCCGCATCTTGCTTTTCAATGATTGATTCTGACTTGTGGGTTAATTGTTGTTTCAATCGGGGTTTCTTGTGGGTCACCACATCGACTGCGTCTCCGCCTTGTGTGAGACGTATTTTAGACCCGTGAAAAATCCCATTCAATAAATGGCATCGTTGCTGGGGAGCAACAACATTTAGATTGGGATTCTTGATTGATTGTGATATTATGTGTCTATATGTTTCTCCTTTATTTGATATAATTATTTGAGTTGTCTAACCTCCTCTCTTGTTGACTTTGTGCGAGGTACCGCGGATCGAGGGAGGCGCTCCACCCTAGGTGCCTACACACCCACGTGAAGCCGGCTTCAGCTAGCCTAGCACAAAGAAAACTTAGAGATTTTTGCAGACTTAGCTCCATTCTTTTTATTGTATTTATTTGTGTAATTTTAGTGAGAGAGACTCTATTATTGTAATAAAACAGGTACTCATGACTCTAGACATTCAGGCCTAATTTATAAGTGATTGTTCACTTGGGGGCTCACCACGGTTTTGTCGGTTTTCTTCACATTTTTTTATTTGTTTCCCGATTTTGGTTTTCCTTATTTTGTGTGATTGAGCTCCTCGCTTTAGGATAGCATGACGATATATTAAGGCCAAACACCTAATTATATTTGCATGTGCCTATAGTGACGTATGGACTTAGTCAAATTTTGAATTTCTTCTCACTTAGTTTGGAACCACCGCGCCGCGAGAGTTCTCCATACAACGCTTGCAGGACCCATTGTGGTGAGCACCGAGGAGACTTCAATACTGGACACTTCGGTTTTATTCTAAGTTATTAGCATTGGTTCTTCACGATAATAGAAATTTTTGAAACTTAGGGTGATTTCATCGGCTTGCATATGCATATAGTATAGGTTTCAATTCTGCTGAGCAACTTTGCATGTAGAGTGTTGGAGGCAAGGTGATCATTTCTCTTTAGCATACATCATTGATTTGCCACTTGCATTGCTTTTTCGACTCTCCCTCTGATTTTGCCAACCTAGTGCTTAAAGGAATTGACTCCTCGATAGGCACGTGTACACTTATTAAAAATCCAAAAAAAGTGATAATCAATAAAATTGGGACTGCTAACATTATTTGACCCTAAAATCGACCAAAAAAATTTTATGAGTAATCCCCTCATTGTCTTCTATTACAGTGCTCGCACATACACTAAGGCTTAGTGTAAAAATCCCATTCAACCCCCTAATTGTTTGTGCAACTTTTTGACTTCTCACCTAACTCTAAAACAGACAAGATAAAAAGATTGTTCTTTTACCGTCTCTACCGAGTTGAATAGGTGAATTGAGGGATTGTATGTGAGAGATTGCTTGTGATTGCTTATGTGTATTCTAGATCGCCTCTACGCATTTGCACCCTTTTCTCACTTCTCTTGATTCGATCTATGTGTTCTCCCGATCATTTTCTATTGTTTCGAGATGGCTTACTGGAGCGTATTTTATCCGAACTTTGTGAATCCCTCGTTCACTCCATCTGGTTCACCTCTTTTTTTCTAGGAGGACTTTGCTCCTGACTTTTGTACATATCCTCCTCAGCCACAGATTCTGGACTCGGACTTTTATCCACATCCACATCCACCTTCACATTCCCTTCACATCAACCTGAGACTGATCTGTTGGAGTCACCTTTCATGGAGTCCATTCGTGAGTACTTGACCCAAATGATGGATCATATGCGACAGAGGATTGACGAGCGACCATGATACTCCACCATTTGATGATATGTGTTCACTCGAGGATTTCCATGAGAGCTTGCAATCACCAAAATACAAAAAATGAGAAACTTTTAAAAATCCAAAAAGAGTTCGGGAGACCTTTGGTTGATTCAGACTGTGAGGAGAGGGGGCCTTTACCAGATCATTTAACCACACAACCTTTCACACCCCGTCCCGCCTTTGACCCCGAGGATGCTGTTGTACAGACTGATCTTGGCATGCCTCGTGTATATGTTGATTCCGACTTCCTCCCTTGTATGGAGGAGGTCCAAAAATTAAAAAAATTGTCGACTCGACTGAACCCGAAGTGGTTGCCACCATTCAAGAGATATCCGTGCCCCACTTCAGCAGGTCGTGACCAAATTATCTACTCTCTTCTCAAGAAGAGAAAGCGGAGGAGCAGATCTGAGCGACATATCTTAACCATGGCCACTACCTATGCAATCATACACAGTCCCATTCCTAGGAAAAAGAACACGACCACACCTTTCATTAGTTGAACCATCTATGACTTCACATGTGATTACACTCTCCACGACGGTGGTGCTTCGATTAGCATATTACCCTTCTCACCGGTACAATCTCTTCACTTAGGGCCTCTCAAGAAGACCAGGATGATAGTTCCGTTTGCTGATGGATCTATCAAGAGACCGACGGGTATCCATGAAAATGTCATCATCTCAATTCAAGGCACGAGCTACAATGTTTATTTTGTCGTATTGCCCATGGAGATCTCCATAAGGAAGAACTCTCCAATCATCATGGGACGACCATTCCTCACTTCTGCGAGGGTCATTATTGATTATGGATCAGGAGAGATTCGCTTCTGTCTTGTTGACGAGAGCGAGGTGGTCATCACGCCACCCATTGTCGATCAGAGACATGCACTTGATGTGACTACACCTATTCTGGCTGACCCTAAGGCCTATGACCTATACGAGGATATCACAGAGACTTTCTTTATGATCGATGATGAGACCCAAGAATTCCTCTCCAAGAAGGAGGACACGGAAAGCATAGACCTTGGAGTTTCCGCTTCCTGTAATTGGCGGAGCATTGATGACATCCGTGAGATTTACACGATTGATACCATTGAGCGGAGGGCAGATATTGATGAGACAAAGGCTGAATTTGATTTGGTTGCTTTTATTCAGGAATTCGGGCCTTTGGACGAGAAAGATGATCCGATTGAGATTGTGGAGGACAAAAAAAGTTCGACTGCTTCCACTGATGAGTTCGTTCCTTTTGGTTTTGACCTGGATGAAACCTCGCAGGACGATACTGATTACACTTCTTCCGATGATGACGAGTTCATCCCATTCCAATTTGATATCAGCGAGACTCCCAAGGCTGAACCTAGTCGTACTTCTTCCACTCACTCGTCTGTGCCTCTTCACCCTAGGACCACGGAGGACCCTCATCGTGTCAACCCTGATTTGTTAGTGTCATCTAAGGACCCCGATATCGACCTGCACCACACTAGATCTATTCCTCAACGGCCCCACAAGAAGGTTTGCTTTCGACCTTCTTGATCCTTTGTACATATACTTTGTTGCGTATTCGCTTTTGTTCATCTCTGTCCCTCTCCTGTTTTGCTCATCCACCCCATTCTCGTGTGTGCCTTGCTTAGGACGTGCCTCGTTCTAAGTATAGGGGGTGGATGAGCCGAGTGTTCATTCATCGTTTCGTTTCATCACTCCTGTTGTTGCCTATACCTAGGGTTTCTTTTACCCTAAGTATAGGGAGAGTGATGTGTACATCCTTCTCTATCTTTTCAATCTTCTGATCTCTTTCTTCTTTTCTTCTTTTCCTTTTCTATTTTCCTTGTCTTCCTAAAAGGTGTCACCCTTTTCGCCAGTCTTATATACTTAGGACGTACTTTGTCCTAAGTATAGGGGGTGTACACCCTGAGATCTTCTATTCTTTGGTCCTCTCCACTGTCTCCTCTTCTTGTCTATACTTAGTGATATCTTACCCTAAGTATAGGGGGAGGCAGTCTGAATACGATCTGTTCATTCCCACCCTCAACCCTCCTCGCTTTGTGTACACTCTGTTGTACTTAGGATCATTTGTCCTAAGTATGGGGGACAGTTAACTTCTCATTCGTTCATTCATTCCTTATTTATTTTTTTTATACTTGTCTATACTCAGAACAAGTTATGTCTTCTCTTTTTCTCTCTCATATATGAGGACATAGCTCAAGCTAAGTATAGGGGGTCGTATATATTTCGTATATACTTTAGCCATAACTCGTACCTTGGATTTTTATTAATAATTATGGCTAATTATACTATTAAAAATCATTAAAACCATAATAAAAAGATGTGATTATTCCCCAAATTCTTTTTGTAGTTACTGATTAATAAATCAGGTGAAAATATTTTTCGCAAAATGTTTGAAAAATAGTTTGAAAATCCTTTTGAAAAATCTTTTGAAAACTATTTGGAAAACATTTTGTTACATGTTTTCAACCTTTGTAAAATATTTTGTTTGAAAATTTATTTCCTTTGTGTGACATAAAAATGTTTGAAAAACGATTTCCAAATAGTTTGAAAAATGGTTGTAAAAATATTTTGAAAAATCTATATATACTATTTGAAAAACCTTTGCAAAATGATTTTCAAATGTGTATCCATGTTGTAAAAATGATTGTAAAAATTATTTTGGACTATAGTTTTCAAAATTATTTGTAAAACCCTTTTCAAATAAGTTTGAGGAATACATACATCTCACCTAAATTTATTTATTATATATCTATAAAATTGACCACTTATCCCTTTTAATTCTTAAAAAAACTCTAATTCTTGTAAATATAAGATGCATCCCCGTGTAAATATTTGTACCTAGTTTTTGGCCAAAACTTTTTGTTTTCAAAAATCCCCAAAAACATTTGCAAAATTAAAAATACCAAAAACATTTGAAAAATCTTTTTGAACAAAATACAAAAAATAGCATATGCATCATCTTTTAAAAATTCCATAAAAAGTTCAAAACCTCTGAAAATTGCATCACAGAAATATTTTCTACATTTTGCATAGCATTTGCGTAGCATTAGACATTTTTTAGATTGAGTTTGATGGTTGAACAAGTCTAAGTAAAATCCGAAGATTGGATCTTGGTTGGACCTTAAAATCTAACTAATAACAGGAACCTTATAGGAGCTGGAATTGAGGTACTTCAGGTCTAGTTGACTTAATTCTTTGAGGATCATGGGACTTGGTTCAATGAATTCTTGACTGCCTAAGTAGAGTATTTCGGAGCACACACATGACTCTTGTCAATAATGACCTAACATGGACACCTGCACCTTTCACATGGCTCAACTCAGTTGGAGTAGTGAGGGGGTTGGATTTGCTGGTATGAGACGCACACAAGTGGAAACATTTGTCCTCCTCTAGGGAGGGAAGCACCCCAACCCGTCCGGTGATGATGAGTTTTGAGGATAGGAGAGTGTGGGTTGCAATAAAGCTTCAAAAGAGGTATAGTATGTTGTCTCAAGAAGAAAAACTCCTTACGTAAATGCTTCTGTGAATAGTGATGAATCTCCTATTCATCACCTTTATTCTATCATTTTGGCCTTAAAAACCCCAGCAAATGCATGTAAAGAGCATCAATTTGTACAAAATAGCATCCATTCTTTATTGAATTTATTGTACATAAAATAAGGTTTTTAATGCCAAAATTATAGAATAAAGGGAAGAAAAGAAAAGGAATAAAATATTGCAAATATTTTATGACCCTAACCCCGAGACCAAGGCCAGTACGGTATTGGTCGACAAGGAATAAAGTAGGGAGAGATAAGGGCCAATAATACAATAATTATCTCATTTATTCATTCATTCATTTAAGCATTTTTGACACCTATTTTGTATAGAATTATTTATTCATCAAATAAATAAACTTTGTCCATGAAAGTTGTAGATAATAATATAAATAAAAATACAAAATTGAGTTTGTGTAAAAAGGATACACAGTGTACATTTTATACACAGAATAAAAAGCCAAAATCTCAATTTCACTGACCCATATCTTGCAAATAAAAACTCCAAATCACCCAAACTCACCTTTAATTGTATATAGCTTTTCATGAATTATTTAATAAAATTGGTGTCATAATTTTTGGAGTTCATCTGTAGAAGTTAGGTTTTTGACCCTCCTTGTATATAGGACTGATTAAAATATTCATTTTATTTAATCTTTATTATTTTTACAAATTTATATTTTTAGAATTTTGTAAATAATGTATATAATACATGTACATATTGAAATTAAAAGAAAACTAAAAAGAATTTATAAAACAAAATAAGCTTGTGTAATACATAGGCAAAATACCTCTATTAAGAATGTATATAAAAAAGAGAGATTTTATTCTTTTATTCTTCATTCATCTATATTTTTATAATAATGTAGATATTATATATAACTTATTAAAAATACAAATCCAAAATAAAAATAAATAAAATACATTAAATAAATAAAATGTATATAATATATAGGTAAAATACCTATAAGTATACCTACATATACATAAACACATTTATTTAAATATGTAAATAAACTCATAAAAATTAAAATATATTTACACACAAAAATAAATTATAAATTTATAAAATAATAAAATAAAATAATCAAAATAAAAATAAATATATATAAATATACTTATAAATACATTATTTTAATAAACTCGTAATAAAATACTTCAAAAAATAAATAAATAAAAATCATAAATAAATACTACATTAATTTATGAACATTTTTTATTTTATAAGTAAAATCTAATTAGTTCATTTATTAGGTTAAAATAATCAGTCAATTTCTTGTTGACGTGGACCAATCAGGACCTTGCGTTTGTTGACCGCTCGGTCAACTGCGCCCCCAGGCGTCTTACTTGACGTGGACCATCTTGTCCCCCGCTTTTCATGCCTTTTTCCTGGGCATCTCCTCCATCATTCGCCCTCGAATCCTTCTGACAAATTATTCTCTGATCATCCATGATCCCCGCCGATCATTTAGATCCTTTGTACATAGCTCGTATCGTCGGCTACGGCCCGGTCAATAAAGGAGCCCAGTTTGTGTATAAATAAGGAACCTTCACCTCCTCTTCAATTTTGGTTAGCTTTCAGCCAATCCCTTCCTCGCATTCGATCCCGACGATGTTCCTTGTGACAGGAGGAGCTCGCCAGCGTCTTGAATCGGTCGAAGAGGCGGAGGTTGCACCCACGGCGCTCCGGCAGCCGCCCTGCTCCCTGGAGTCTCTCCAGGTATAAGAGCTGCGCATTTTATCTTTCTAGGTAGTTTTTACTTCCAGCATTTCATTCCTGCAATTAGTTTCATGTTTCGCTTATTAGTTTAGCGTAGTTTAGCGATTTCGTAGTTCGCCGGAGCTCCGCTCCGGCGAGCTTTTCACCTTGTTTCCGACTGTGCCCCGACACCATTTCACCTTCATTTCGTTCCCCTCCGCATTCTCCACCTTCTGACCACTCCAACCCAACCGGATTCCCATCTGAATCCGCGAATCGAAGCCTCGACTCCACCCATCGCCGGAGGCTTCGCCACTCCACCCATCCCCTTGCAATCAGCTTCAAACCCCAGGTCGAGGGTGACGCCCTCGAGCCTCTCTACCTTCATGTGCAGGTTCGGTGCCCCACAAAGCACCAGGAGTCGATTTACCAGCGGGCGGAGGTACCTGGAGCTGTTGTTCTTCTCCGAGCTCGTGGCGGCGCTCCAGCGTGTCTCCGGCCGATCTACCACCTCCAGCAGATAGAGCAGCCCTCCAGGAAGCTTCTGGGACCCTCAGGTGCGGTGAAGACCGGCGGAGGAGCGAGATTCCGACGGAAGAAGCTCGCTCCGGCAAGATTTCTTCCATGTTCTTCCACGCTTGCTCTCCGTCGTTGGATGAAGACGAAGGCCCAGGTCATCGATCAGCCGTCCGATCTTCCAGAGCCCAGACCGTTGGATCACGCTCGTGATCTAATCTCAGACGTCAGATCGCGAACCGTCATCGGCTCACGTGGAGGCGCCACGTGGATGAGTGAAAGAAGATCAGCCGTTGGATGAAGCACCTTTGGGGGTGATTTGCATATTCCACCCCCGTCATTTTTGTATTTAATTTTTAATATTGTAAATTAAATAGCACGTTGTAAATAAGATGGAAATTTTGCATGGAACCCTGGTATTGTTTTTCATATTACACTTGGGTTCAGTCCACGTCACCTCACGTGTCGTCCCACGTGAGGTGGTAAAATTGCACAAGTCCCCCTGTACATTTGCATATTTACATTTAATCCATTAAATAAAATCTCCAGTGTATTATTTTTATGAAAAATTGCAACCAGGCCCCTAGAGTTTAGGAAATTGCGTTTTGGTCCTTGTGGGTGCGAATCACGTGTAGTCCCACGTGATGGTCAAATTGCAAGGGGGCCCTGGCGGGTTTGCTTATTTAGTTTTAGTCCTTAAAATTGCAGAACACGTTATGACATTTTGGTATTTTTGCATTGATGCCCTTGTCACTTACTTTATTCGCAAAAATGCCCCTACCAGGCTTAATTATTTTTGTGTCTTTTATCTATTTATTAAAAATACCCATTATGCTTCTAAAATTCCAGACAAATTATGATAAATGTGTCATGTAATGTTATTCCACGCACATATTTTATTTTGCATTTTTCGCATTTTTCCTAATTATTAAAAATGAAAAAAGAAGCCATTTTTGTACTGTTTAAATTAGAAAATAAAAAAAATTATAAAATGCTTTTGAAAAATTACAAAAAAAATTATATATGGTATATTTATATCTATATTGAGTCCCAGAAAATGAAAAACCCTAAAAATAGGAAAAGAAAAAAAACATAAAAATTTCAAGAAGCTCCAAAATCCTAAAAAAATAGAAAAACCCTTAAAAAATCCAAAAAATATATTTTTCTCTTTTGTAATTATCTATATATTATTATTAATGTATTAAAATTAATTTGGGTTAATTTTGACCCTTATTATATAATTTTAAAACCCAAATTAATTTCGATCAATTTAATTAGTCCCATATTAGGGACATTTTTGGAATTAAAAATACATAAAAATTAGCAAAATCCCAGAAAAATAACATAAAATTTATTAAAACAAAAATAAAAAAATATATAAAATTAAAAACCTACAAAAACAATAAAACAATTGGACATGAACAAAGGATTGATTAAATCATTCATCTCATACATTCCCTTCGCCTCCCAGTGTTCGACCTCTACTTGTGCTTACACCTATACACATTTACATGTAGTGTTAAAATAAATTTTAACTCCGCATTTTTGGATATTCATTGCATATATTTATTATGGGTTAATTGTTGATCGATCTGGGATCTTTTGTCGGTCGCCTCAACGACATTGTGATCTCTCCTTGTGCGGATTACTTTAGACCGATGGAAGATCCCAGTCATCAAATGGCGCCATTGCCGGGGAGGCAACGGATTTTGTATGATTTTGTGAGCTTATTTGTTCATTTATTCAATTGTTTGCTCATGTCCATGATTCAGTTATTTGTTTGGTTTTTATTCCTATTTGATATTATTTGATTGACTACTCTGACCATTTCTTTCCTTTATCTTTGATGCGAGGGACCGCCAAGCGCAGGAGGACCTCCTAGGAGGACCTATGCACCCAAGCACGGTGGAGTTGGCTCTTCTATGCCAAGCCAACAGGAGAGAGCAACAAAGGGAGAAGAAAGAGAATTTTTTAAGACAGTCTCTATTTTTATGCATATTATTTTATTATATATATTCATGTGAGAGAGTGACACTTAGAAATATGTAATAATACAGGACTCTCGCAGGTACACTCCGACTCCCGAGGTCCATTGCCCGAGGGATTGTTCCCTTGGGGGCCTCGACGGTTTTGACGCTTTCTCTTTTCTATTTTTATTTTTATTATTTTGTGGGAATGAGCCCTAGCTTAGGAGTTGCTTGCCGATAGATTAGGTCCAAACACCCTAAATATATTTGCATGTACCTATAGTGCGTTTTGGATCTAGGCAAATCTAAACAGTCGGTTCATTTATCTCTTAACCCCTGTGCCGTGAGCGAGCCCCATCAAGCGCTACTCCTGAACTCGAGCGTGTCGAGAAGAGGAGGGGTGAGCCAAGACCGGACTCTTAGGTTAAGGATAAGTGACCGACTTGTGGTGCTTCACGATAATAGCAGTACCTATCCTAGGGCGATTTCTTCGGCTTGCATTTGCATATAGCATAGGTTTCAATTCTGTTATGCATCCCACATGGAGAGAGCTGGGAAGCATTGTAAGTCTTCTTACTTAGCATGCATCATCGATTTCCGACTTGCATGGCTTTTCCGACCTTCTCCCTCTGTTTTTGCCACTTAGGATGCTTAATGGAAATTGGAACCTCGATAGGCACGTGCATTGAAAAATACCCAAAAAAGTGACAACTTAAATAAAATCGGGATTGCTAACTCTATTGGACCGAAAAATAAAACGTAATGGATTCCTTGTCTTAGGGAGAGCAACCCCCTCATTGGATGCGTTTTAACTTGCTTACGTACACACTAAGGAGTAAAGCCCAAATCCCATCAAGCCTCCTAAGTGTTTGTACAACTTTGTGAATCTCACCTAACTCTAAAAACCGAAAAGATAAATGACCGTCACCTGACGGTCTTCACTATGTCGAGTAGGTGAATTGGGGGTTTTGCCTTGTGTATTGACTGTGACTTGGAGTCCGTTGTGTTTCTCATCCTTTATTAGAGTAATCGGTCCCATCGTGTGAGTCATGCATTTTTCATCTTTGAGTCTCTCTACCTCTCTTATACATATACCCCTTCATTTGCATTAGTCGTGATATTGGCGCTTGAGCTCAATCATTCCTTCGCCAAGTCCATTCGTTCCCGACATCTTCTTCACCATCTTCTTCGTAGCCACTATATCATCCCCATCTTTTCTGGTTCGAGGAGAGCCTGCTCTTCGAACCGCCATTTTGACGGTGTTCCCGCCCTATGTGGAACACCCATTTTTGTCTATATCCCGATCTTCTCGCCCGCCCTCCTCGTCCCCTCTGTTTCACTCTTCTATCACCATGATATTGGCACGTAGCCTCAATCAACTTCTCCACCCCATTGTGTACCCTTCTTATCCATCCTTCTTGTGTACCCCGTATCACCTCTCCCTTTTACCCGAGAATGCTGTGCAGATTGATGAGGCACGCATCGAGGATTGTCTATACAGATTATTTGTGTAAGTCGGGCATGATGTTGCGGATGCTGAGATTGATTTGGTGGATTTAACTATGGATACATGCATACGAGTGTATTGAGGATTTGTGATGATGCATGGTCATTAGGTGTGATTCGTTATTGAGGATTTAGATCTCGCACACCGGATTTAGGATGTGATATGCTTCAGTGATTTGAGGATGATATCATGATGTTTCTACTAATCTATCTAGAGGTTTCAACCCGTCTTGATTTGGACTTTGGATGGACTATCTTGATATATGCTTCATGATGACAATGATTGGAACCCACATGATCTCTCTTCTTCGTGATTGACCCATCCCCGATCTCCTGATTCTCTTATCCACTTACGGAACTTTGAGGACTCCTGATGATATGTTGTGCCAAGTTCAGCTTATTGGATTGACTTAAGGGATGTTTGTGATTGACCTGATTATTTGCTCCCTCACATGATCTTATGCCCTCCTGTTGATTGATGGATTCACAGTATTTCGAGGACCTGAGATTTTATGCCAGCATTCCCGCACTCGTCATTGCTATAGCTCGCATTCCTCCCCAAGGACTATCTGCGGGAGGATGCGACAATTTCTAGGTCTGCGGTTTCATTCACGACTTTGGTCGCCATTGTGATGGGACCCGAAACCGCGTCAGATGATATGCTCGATTGGCCTACCTCTGTGACTGTGTGCTCGATCTGTCGGCACATGAGGCCAACTGTCAGATTGCTCTCCCTGACGGTCCTTGCAAGGCAGAGCTCCACTTTTCTGATTATTCCATGCTTGGTTCATAGCTCTCCGAGGGTTATCTGCAGGAGGCTATGACACATTTTAGCTCTCTTGGTCTCTTCTGCTGATAGGCGATCTGCCGTCTATCGAGACCAAATTCTCTGTGGATCCGTCTGATGGATCCGGCTCCTTTGAGCCTCTTTCTCTCCTTGACGACCCTCGCAAGGATGAGATGTACTCTAATTATTCACTGTGTAGCTCACATTACTTCCCGAGGACTATCTGCGGAAGGATGTGACACTTTCTT
This sequence comes from Ottelia alismoides, assembly GCA_037367405.1. Classification (NCBI taxonomy): domain Eukaryota; kingdom Viridiplantae; phylum Streptophyta; class Magnoliopsida; order Alismatales; family Hydrocharitaceae; genus Ottelia; species Ottelia alismoides. The sequence goes on along the minus strand of JAZKJV010002178.1, from coordinate 162,195 downwards.
TACGATCGGCTTCATTCACTTCTGGTGTCTTCTGTCTGTTGGAGCACGAAGTCGATTCGTCTGAATTGTGTGCTCGGTCTTCCTTTTTGACTGTGCGCCCAATCTGTTGGGGCACGTGACCGACTTACTGAGACTCCTTTGAGTCTGCTCTCCTTGACGGTCCTCGCAAGGATGAGCTCTTTTCTGATTATTACTTGACTAGCTCGTAGCTCCCCGAGGGTTATCTGCGGGAGTCTACGACATATTTCCAATTTGAGTGGACTCATCTGGTGGTAGCCGATTTGTCGTCTACTGAGACCACTATGTGGGTCTGTCTGATGGACCCGGCTCCTTTGAGCCCTTCTCTCTCCTTGACAACCCTCGCAAGGTAGAGACACATTCTGACTATTCCTTGCCTAGATCGCAGTACTCTCCGAGGACTATCTGCGGGAGACTGCGACACTCTCTTTACGCTCGGTTCCCATTGCTGACTGTGTCTCCGATTTGCGGAGCACGGAATCGAGTCGTCTGATTTACTAGATTTTTGGTCCCATCTTGAGTTGCGTATCCGATCTGCGGATCACGGGACCCATCTGTTTAGACTCCTTTGAGTCCGCTCACCTTGACGGTCCTCGCAAGGATGAGCTCCTGATATCTGATCTTCCCATGCCTAGTTGGCAGCACGTTCCCCGAGGGTTATCTGCGGGATGCGGCCACATTCGTTAGACTTTCTGATCTCTTCTACTGGTAGCCGATATGTCGCCTACCGAGACCATACCTGATGATCCGTTTGATGGATCACTGATGCCTTTGCGTCCGCTCGCCTTGACGGCCCTCGCAAGGTCGAGTCTGTTTCTGATTATTCGATGATTTGCATGTACCACTCCCCGAGGGTTATCTGCGGGAGGGTACATCATTTTCTAGGTACTCGGTTTCACTTCTGGTATCTCCTGTCTGTTGGAGCACAAAGCCAAGTCTTCTGAGTTGTGTACTTGGTCCCCTCTCTGATTGTGTATCCGATCTGCGGATCACGGGACCAAGTCTTCTGATTAGGGACTGATTCCTGGCTCCCTTGAGCCTGCTCACCTTGACGACCCTCGCAAGGTTGAGCCATGTCTTGCAGTATTCGGTGTGTCTCCTCTGATCTTTCGACCTCATGACCACCGCCTGCCACGACGTCTCTTGCTCTTTACCTTTCCATATCTTATCGAGACTCTGATTGACCGGAGGGCTCTGTACTGCTTTTTCTTCCTCCCGGTCTTATAATATCGGCTTTGTTTCCTCATGCAGAACCTATGAGCCGATTGACTACTTCATGCTACCGCATCCGATATCTTTACTTCTTGATCTATTTGCCCCCGGTAGCTGACACCCGCCTGCCTGCATATCCGGGTGTCTTTTCACCTTCTGGGTACGTCACCGTTCTCACAGGGAGACGATGATGCGAGTACGGTATTCACTTGTCAGATACTGTCCTGTACTTCGCCAGTCTCTTCATCGATTGTATATATGTGTTTGTATATTCCGTTTTCCCTGCATGTTATGTGTGCCCTAGATCTATCGCCTTATCTTTGTGTCTATGCTTAGGACGTACTTTGTCCTAAGTATAGGGGGTACACACCGCGTTGTTCTTTCCTCCTTCAGTTTCATCACTCCCGTTGTTGCCTATACTTAGGTATATCTCACCCTAAGTATAGGGGGAGTAATGCGTATATTCTCCACGATCTTTTTCATCTATTTGTATATATCTATTGTTTCTTCTTTTCTTCTTCTCTTCTTTTCCTTTTACATCTTCTGTATCTAAACAAAAGGTGTCACCCCTTTGTATCAGTTTTCTGTACTTAGGACGTACTTTGTCCTAAGTATAGGGGGGTGCACCCCTGATTTGTTAATCCTTTGATCTGCTCATTCCCACCCCTGGCCCTCCCTGCCTTGTGTACAGTCTGCTATACTTAGGATTAGTTGATCCTAAGTATAGGGGGGACGCTCATTTTCTTATGCATTTATCTCGTTATTCTTCCATTTATTATTCTCTTGGTCGTCGTAGTATAGACTTTTCTATACTCAGTACGAGTTATGTCTTCTCTTTCTCTTTTCTAATCTATGAGGACATAGCTCAAGCTAAGTATAGGGGGGTCGTATATACTCTGTATATACTTCATCCATACCTCGTACTTTCGTATAATTATTAATAAATATGACTAAAAATAAGATATAATTAATAATGCTTCTTATTCCTCAGATTCTTTTTGTATATACCGATTAATAAATCAGGTTAAAAATAGTTTTGCAAAATGATTTGAAAAATGGTGTGAACTGTTTGGAAAACTTTTTGTGAAACGTTTTCAACCTTTGTAAAAATATTTTTGATTGCAAAATTTTTCTATTTGTGTGAAATAAAGGATTTGAAAACCTATTTGCAAATGGTTTTGAAAACATTTTGTAAAAATATTTTGAAAAATGTATATATGGTGTTTGCAAAATCATTGCAAAACGGATTTCAAATGCTTGAAAATAGTTGCAAAAATTATCTTGTACTATAGTTTTCAAAAGGATTTTTTAAATAAATTTGAGGAATAAAAGCATCAGAATAGTAATAATAAACCATAAATAAAATCCATTAAATTCTTTATCAAGTGTATATACACCTCAATAAACCACTCTTGTTAAAACTAGTAAATTCTTTAAATCTTGTAAAATAAAGCGGCACGCTTGTGTAAATAGTTGTACATATTTTATACTTTGAGTGCCAAAATTCTTTTATTTACAAAAATTCTTTGTGTAAAAATTTTTCTCTTTGTTTTCAAATCCTTTGAAAAATTGCATATTTGTAATTAGCATTTGCATAGCATTCATATTCTTTGATCGAGCTTGATGATTGAACTAGTCCAATAAAGTCGAAGATTGGAGCTTGGTTGGACCTTACCGCACCTAACTGCACTGGAACCTTATGGGAACTAGGTTTAAGGTACTTCGGGTCTAGTCAAACTTAATTCTTTGAGAAAGCAGGGCTGGGTTCAAGTCACCTCAGTGGACTAACTAGAACTTTTCGAGACACACGCATGACTCTTGTCGGCAGTGACCTAACTTGGACACTTGCACCTTTCACTTGGCTCAACTCAGTTGGTGTGGTGAGGGGGTTGGATTTGCCAGTTTGAGACGCACACGGGTGGAAACATTCGTCCTCGTCTAGGGAGGGAAGTGCACCCCAACCTAGTCCAGTTTCAATGAAGTCGAATGACGGGAGAGTGTGGGTTGCAATAAAGCTTCAAAAGAGGGATAGTCTACTGGCTCAAGAGGAAAATTTCTTGTATATATGCTGCACCATGTAGATATGTTGTACAGATGCACTTGAAAAAAAATATGCTAAAAGAACTCCAAAAAATGGTGGGTCGGATTGAAAATTTAATAACCCCACCGGAGTGTATATAGTCCAATAAAGCAAAAGCTTATGGTATCCATGTTACATCTCATGAAGCTTGCAGCGGGAGACTTAGCTACACTGGTTGAGCTCCCAAAATTCTATACCTCTTATTCCCCCTCTTCTTGAGCTGGTTGCACTTGAACTTAGAAGGGAATACCCCCGCTCCTCGACGGTAGAGGGCTGGATTGGGGAATCATTGGGTTGTCATTCTGGAGAAGCTAGTCTCTTTGTCATTTCAGTTGGGGAGAGCCACTATCACTTACACTGTACAAGTCAGCTTCATAGTCATAAGGGTTTGCGTATGATGTAGGCTAGTTCTGACATGGCTATTGAGGTAATTTGAATCGAGTTCTGTGACTCTCAAAGGCTGTTGTGTTTTAAATTTGGTTCCCGACTAGGTTCCACACACATTTTCACATCAAGGTCTAACCTGAGCTCCAACCTTTGATTTTGTACAGATGAGTTTAATAATCATGATCAATTCAATCTATTCTTTACATTCTTTATTTTTGCTTTTTCTTTTCTTCTTATTCTTTATTCTTTTTATACTTATTGCATAAGTATTTGCTAGGGACTAGCAAAGGCAAGTATAGGGGGTGATGAATCTCCATTTCATCACCTTTATTCTATCATTTTGGCCTTAAAAACCCCAGCAAATGCATGTAAAGAGCATCAATTTGTACAAAATAGCATCCATTCTTTATTGAATTTATTGTACATAAAATAAAGTTTTTAATGCCAAAATTATAGAATAAAGGGAAGAAAAGAAAAAGGAATAAAATATTGCAAATATTTTATGACCCTAACCCCGAGACCAAGGCCAGTACGGTATCGGTCGACAAGGAATAAAGTAGGGGGAGATAAGGGCCAATAATACAATAACTATCTCATTTATTCATTCATTCATTTAAGCATTTTTGACACCTATTTTGTATAGAATTATTTATTCATCAAATAAATAAACTTTGTACATGAAAGTTGTAGATAATAATGCAAATAAAAATACAAAATTGAGTTTGTGTAAAAAGGATACACAGTGTACATTTTATACACAGAATAAAAAGCCAAAATCTCAACTTCACAGACCCATATCTTGCAAATAAAAACTCCAAATCACCCAAACTCACCTTTAATTGTATATAGCTTTTCATGAATTATTTAATAAAATTGGTATCATAATTTTTGGAGTTCATCTGTAGAAGTTAGGTTTTTGACCCTCCTTGTATATAGGACTGATTAAAATATTCATTTTATTTAATCTTTATTATTTTTACAAATTTATATTTTTATAATTTTGTAAATAATGTATATAATACATGTACATATTGAAATTAAAAGAAAACTAAAAAGAATTTGTAAAATAAAATAAGCTTTTGTAATACATAGGCAAAATACCTCTATTAAGAATGTATATAAATAAAGAAAGATTTTATTCTTTTATTCTTCATTCATCTATATTTTTATAATAATGTAGATATTATATATAACTTATTAAAAATACAAATCCAAAATAAAAATAAATAAAATACATTAAATAAATAAAATGTATATAATATATAGGTAAAATACCTATAAGTATACCTACATATACATAAACACATTTATTTAAAAATGTAAATAAACTCATAAAAATTAAAATATATTTACACTCACAAAAATAAATCATAAATTTATAAAATAAGAAAATAAAATAATAAAAGAAAATAATCAAAATAAAAATAAATATATATAAATATACTTATAAATACATTATTTTAATAAACTCGTAATAAAATACTTCAAAAAAATAAATAAAAAACATAAATAAATACTACATTAATTTATAAACATTTTTTATTTTATAAGTAAAATCTAATTAATTCATTTATTAGGTTAAAATAATCAGTCAATTTCTTGTTGACGTGGACCAATCAGGACCTTGTGTTTGTTGACCGCTCGGTCAACTGCGCCCCCAGGCGTCTGACTTGACGTGGACCATCTTGTCCCCTGCTTTTCATGCCTTTTTCCTGGGTGTCTCGTCCATTATTCTCCCTCGAATCCTTCTGACAAATTATTTTCTGATCATCTGTGATCCCCGCCGATCATTTAGATCCTTTGTACATAGCTCGTATCGCCGGCTACGGCCCGGTCAATAAGGGTGCCCAGTTTGTGTATAAATAAGGAACCTTCGCCTCCTCTTCAATTTTTGTCAGCTTTCAGCCAATCCCTTCCTCACATTCGATCCCGGCGATGTTCCTTGTGACAGGAGGAGCTCGCCAGCGTCTTGAATCGGTCGGAGAGGCGGAGGTTGCACCCACGGCGGCGCTCCGGCAGCCGCCCCGCTCCCTGGAGTCTCTCCAGGTATAAGAGCTGCGCATTTTATCTTTCTAGGTAGTTTTTACTTCCACCATTTCATTCCTGCAATTAGTTTCATGTTTCGCTTATTAGTTTAGCGTAGTTTAGCGATTTCGTAGTTCGCCGGAGCTCCGCTCCGGCGAGCTTTTCACCTTGTTTCCGACTGTGCCCCGACACCATTTCGCCTTCATTTCGTTCCCCTCCGCATTCTCCACCTTCTAACCACTCCAACCCAACCGGATTCCCATCTGAATCCGCGAGTCGAAGCCTCGACTCCACCCATCGCCGGAGGCTTCGCCATTCCACCCATCCCCTTGCAATCAACTTCAAACCCCGGGTCGAGGGTGACGCTCTCGAGCCTCTCTACCTTCCTGTGCACGTTAGGTGCCCCCACAAAGCACCAGGAGTCGATTTACCAGCGGGCGGAGGTACCTGGAGCTGTTGTTCTTCTCCGAGCTCGTGGCGGCGCTCCAACGTGTCTCTGGCCGATCTACCACCTCCAGCAGATAGAGCAGCCCTCTAGGAAGCTTCTGGGACCCTCAGGTGCGGCGAAGAACGGCGGAGGAGCGAGATTCCGGCGGAAGAAGCTCGCTCCGGCGAGATTTCTTCCCTGTTCTTCCACGCTTGCTCTCCGCCGTTGGATGAAGACGAAGGCCCAGGTCATCGATCAGCCGTCCGATCTTCCAGAGCCCAGACCGTTGGATCACGCTCGTGATCTAATCTCAGACGCCAGATCGCGAACCATCATCGGCTCACATGGAGGCACCATGTGGATGAGTGAAAGAAGATCAGCCATTGGATGAAGCGCCTTAGGGGGTAATTTGCATATTCCACCCCCGTCATTTTTGTATTTAATTTTTAATATTGTAAATTAAATAGCACGTTGTAAATAAGGTGGAAATTTTGCATGGAACCCCGGTATTGTTTTTCATATTACACTTGGGTTCAGTCCACGTCACCTCACGTGTCGTCCCACGTGAGGTGGTAAAATTGCACAAGTCCCCCTGTACATTTGCATATTTACATTTAATCCATTAAATAAAATCTCCAGTGTATTATTTTTATGAAAATTGCAACCAAGCCCCTAGAGTTTAGGAAATTGTGTTTTGGTCCCTGTGGGTGCGAATCACGTGTAGTCCCACGTGATGGTCAAATTGCAAGGGGGCCCTGGCGGGTTTGCTTATTTAGTTTTAGTCCTCAAAATTGCAGAACACGTTATGACATTTTGGTATTTTTGCACTGATGCCCCTGTCACTTACTTTATTCGCAAAAATGCCCCTACCAGGCTTAATTATTTTTGTGTCTTTTATCTATTTATTAAAAATACCCATTGTGCTTCTAAAATTCCAGAAAAATTAGGATAAATGTGTCATGTAATGTTATTCCACGCCCATATTTTATTTTGCATTTTTCGCATTTTTCCTAATTATTAAAAATGAAAAAAGAAGCAATTTTTGTACTGTTTAAATTATAAAATAAAAAAATTATAAAATGCTTTTGAAAAAATTACAAAAAAAATTATATATGGTATATTTATATCTATATTGAGTCCAGAAAATGAAAAACCCTAAAAATAGAAAAAGAAAAAAAACATAAAAATTTCAAGAAGCTCCAAAATCCTAAAAAAATAGAAAAACCCTTAAAAAATCCAAAAAATATATTTTTCTCTTTTGTAATTATCTATATATTATTATTATTAATGTATTAAAATTAATTTGGGTTAATTTTGACACTTATTATATAATTTTAAAACCCAAATTAATTTCGGCCTATTTAACTAGTCCCATATTAGGGACATTTTTGGAATTAAAAATACATAAAAATTAGCAAAATCCCAGAAAATAACATAAAAATTATTAAAACAAAAAATAAAAATATATATATATATATAATTTAAAACCCACAAAAACAATAAAACAATTGGACATGAACAAAGGATTGATTAAATCATTCATCTCATACATTCCCTTCGCCTCCCAGTGTTCGACCTCTACTTGTGCTTACACCTATACACATTTACATGTAGAGTTATAATAAATTTTAACTCCATATTTTTGGATATTCATTGCATATATTTATTGTGGGTTAATTGTTGATCGATCTGAGATCTTTTGTCGGTCGCCTCAGCGACATTGTGATCCCGCCTTGTGCGGATGACTTTAGACCGATGGAAGATCCCAGTCATCAAATAGTATTTCAAAAAAAAGAAAAAAATAACAAAGAGCAAAAACTCCAAAAAAGTGGACAGGCCTATATAAAAATAAAAATGCATGTTGGAGTGTACATATTTGTATAGTCAATAAGCAAGCTTGAGCTTCAAAGTAAAATCATGTGATCCTGCAACTGGATGACTTGACTACACTGGTCTTGTATCCTAAGATAGGTAGCTACACTGGCTACCGTCCATTCTTCTCTTTACCCCCTCCTCTTGAGTTGGTTGCCACTTGAACTTAGAAGGGAATACCCTGCTCCTCAAGGAATGAGTTATTGGATTGGGGAATCACTGGGTTTTCATACATGAGAAGTCAGCCTCTTTATCATTTCAGTTGGGGAGAGCCACCATCACTTACACTGTACGAGTCAGATTCATAGTCATAAGGGTTTGCGTATAAGTTGAAGTATTATGACCTGGCTATTGAGGAGACTTGAGCAGACTTTTGGGATTCTCAAAGGCTATTGGATTTTAAATCTGATTCTCATTAAGGTTAAATTCCGCCCACACTAAAATTTTAAAGGTCTGACTTGAGCTCCAAACTTTGATTTTGTGAAGACAAGTTTGATAGTTAAACTAAATCCATTTTTCTTCCTTTTTTTTCTTTGTTTTTCTTTTCTGCACTTATTACATAAGTGTTTGCTAGGGACTAGCAAAGGTAAAAATAGGGGGATGATGAATCTCCATTTTGTAGACTTTATTCTATCATTTTGGCCTTAAAAACCCTAGTAAATGCATGTAAATAGACTTAATTTAGGCATTTTAGCATTCATGCATCATTGTGTAAATAATGTGTAAAATACAGTTTTAAAAGCCAAAATTATAGAAAAAAGAAAAGAATAAAGAATAAAATATTTCAAATATTTTATGACCCAAAACCTCGAGACCTAGGCATCTCAATGACTAGGTCGACAAAGAATAAAGTAAGGTGAGATAAGGGCAAAAATACAATAGAAATCCCTTTTATTTAATTCATTTTCATTCATTATGGGACCTATTTTTGGTTCCACTTTTTATATTTCAAATAAAGAAACTTCGAACATGAAAATTATAGATAATTTAATATAGAAAAATACAAAATTTATTTCATAAAAAATAATATATAGATAAAAAGTTATGATCTGAATAAAATTCCAAAACCCCAACTTCCCAGACTTGTTTCTCTTAAATAAAAACTCAAAATTATCAAAATCACCTTTAATTGTAGATAACTTTTAATGAGATATTTAATGAAGATGATTTCATATTTTTTGGAGTTCCGGTTTGAAAGTTGAGTTTTGGACCCCTATTGTATACTTATATTGATTAAAATATTCATTTTATTTATTATTCATTATTTTTATAATTTTATATTTATTTTTAATTTTGTAAAATATTATTTATAATATATGTATATATTAAAATGAATAAAAACATCATTAAAATGCAAAAATAAAATACTTGTATAAAATACAGAGGTAAAATACCTATATCTATACCTATAAAGAACATACTTCTATTTATTTAATTATATAAATTACTTCAGAAAAATAAAATAAAAATAAGTTATAAATATATAAAATAATAAACCAAAATAATAAAATTAAATATACAAAATAAAAAAACATTAAAATATATAGATGAATTTACCCGTATATAGCCTTAAAAAAGAACTTGTAATTTTAAACCTCTAAAAAATAAATAAAAATCATAATAAAATACTTCATAAAAAATAAATAATTTTCATATAGTAACCTAAAATTAATAAAATCATTATTAGTTTTAATCTAATTTACAATTCTTTTTTAGGAGGTTTTTCCTAGTTGGTCCACGTGGACCAACCAGGTTGCTCGGATAGTTGACCTCCGGTCAACTGTCAGACCCCCCTCTACTGCGTTGTCAGAACTTCTATTCACCTCGATTTTGTCAATTTTCGAAGGACGCATATTGCATCGTTTCGCGATACGGTCTTCTGGACCTTTTCTCCCCGCGAATCAAGGATTTACGCCCGTATCTCTCCTCGGGGATTGGATCGCTGAGGCTCCTGCTATCCATCGATCTTTGAGCGCCCAGTCTCTTTGTACAAAACCATCTCTTGACCCTTACTTCCAATTTTGAACCCCTTTTAGTCTCTTGTTTGACCCCCATCTTCCAGCTCTAGATCGACGCCAGTGACAGGGGCATCTCCAGCTTGGCTAGGCGAGCTCAGGTGAGGGCCAAAGCGGTCTCCACCTTCCATCTACGGCCTTCGGCCGTGAGTTCTAATCTCGGGCATAATGGCCTTTGAGGCCCCATTTTTCTTGTTTCTTTCGCCTTTTCTTAGCATAGGTTAGTCTTAGGATCGATTTCTACCTTCTTTTTTGACAGCCACGCAACCAATAACCCTTCGTTCCCCATCGTCGGAGTTAGCTTCGGCGAGACTCCATTTCTCCTTCCCCACGACCATTCGCTCCGCTAACCATCGAGGCATTTTGACCTCGATGGTTTAACCATTTTTGTGCAGGCTTTTGGAGTGCTCAATACCAGCTGGAGCGATTTTGAAGAAGGTTGGATGTACCTGGAGCTCTCTAGCTTCCCTACCGTCGTGGGAGAGTTCCGGTGACCCTCCGGGCATCCTGGTGCATCCAGCACATAGTGGGACCCTACAAGAGCACGTCTGGCCCTTTTGGAGCATCAAGGAACGCCAGAGGGGAGAGATCCAGTTGGAAGAAGCTCGCTCAGGCGAGGCTTCTTCCATGTTCGTCGTCGCCATCTCTCCGCCGTTGGATTAGGAGCACCAGCCCAGGTCTCCAGCTACCGTTGGATGACGTTGCACCCAAATCGTCCGATCGTCGACCATGATCTACTCGTGGCCTATCATTTCTGAACTGTCATCGGCTTGCATAGGCCCATGTGTCAAGTGAAGCATATCTAGCCGTTGATCGAGCTCAGCTTTGGGTATTTTACGTTTTCACCCTCAACATTTTTGTATTTATTAAACAACATAAACTTTCATATGCCATTAAAGTATTTTTATAATATTTGCATTCTGTACCCTTAGCTTTTTGTTACAAATCGGTCCCTGGCCACGTCACCTCATGTAACTGGTGCACGTGAGGCGTGGACATTTTGCGGCCAGGACCCTGATGTTCCATTATTTTTATAAAGTCCACGAACTTTTTGATGCAGTTTTAAACGTTTTTGTATTTTTGCATTTTATCTCCCAGGGTTTTTGTTAATTGCAAATAGGTCCCCGCCAAGTCACGTGTCTCGTGCACGTGAGTTTGGTTCTCTTGCAGAGAAGCCCTCACGACTTTGGTTATTTCTGATTGACCCAGAGATTTAAATAATTAGTTATATATTTTGTGGAAAATATACACGCAGGCCCTGGACTTTGGCATAATTACAAAAATACCCCTACAAGTGTATATTTTCTCTTTGTTTCTAGTATTTATTTCATGCATCTATAAATTCTATAGAAAATCTTCAAAATAGACTTAAGTCCATGTTGCATTGCTCAATCATGCCATATTTTTACTTTACATTTTTTACAGCATTTTAATATTTATAAAAATTCAAAAACAAGCATTTTCATCCCTGTGTGCATTAGAAAATGTATCATGCCATATTTTTACTTTGCATTTTTTGCACCATTTGAGTATTTATAAAAATTCAAAAACATGCATTTTCATCCTTGTTTGCAATAGAAAATATATATAAATTATAAAAACTCTTTGAAAGATTCCTAAATATTTCTGATTGTTTTATCTTCAGACCAAAACCACTAAAAATATAAAGGAAAACTCTTAAAAATTACAAAATCTCTAAAACTTTTATAAAAAATATAAAAAATCCATAAAAATCCTAAAAATATAATTTCTATTCCTGAATTTTCTCTATATTATTACCTATATATGAAAATTAATGTGGAGAATTTTCGACTTTGTTTGATATTTTTCATCTCCATTTTAATTTCAGACATTTATTTTCTTCCCTATTTTAAATATTTTCGACTTTAGAAATGCCAAAAAATAGCAAAATTATAGTAAAATCATAAAAACATTTGAAAAATATAAAAAGCACAAAATTTTTTATTTCATGTATTTTGGATATTTTATCCACTTTTTATCTCTCTTTCCTCTCTCTTGCATATATATTCTATATAGTTTTATATCCTTTTTAAAAGAAAAAGGAAATATAAAAATATAAAATATAAAAATAAAATACAAAAATCAAAAAAATCAAAAATCAAAATATAAAAATATAAAATCAAAAAATAAATAAAAATATAAAATAAAAAACGCACAAAAAATAGCACACATAGACAAACACATCACATTCATTCTTGAGCATTTTTTGCCCTGATCTACCTAGTTACTTCTTGTGTTCGACACTCTACACTACTTGCACTATACACATCTTTTGTAGACTTATAATAAATTTTAACTCCACATCTAACTTGTGGGTTAATTCTTGTTTGAATCGGGGTTTCTTGCAGGTCGCCACAGTGACTGCATCTCCGCCTTGTGTGAGACTTATTCTAAACCCGTGAAAAATCCGGTTCAATAGTGGCCCAATCAAGAAATTAGAAAATTTTAAAAATAAAGGAAAATTAAAAGGAATTAGTTAGAGGAGAATTAGGAAAAATTCAAAACATGAAAGTTGTAGATCTCGATGAGTTCTACAAATTTCATGTTGGACAAAAAGGCAAAAGAGATCATTTGTATAACAAGTATTTTTGGGGGTATTTTTAAGGGGTTAAAAACATCGATTTTTGGTCTTGACATTTTTTGTATTTTTAAGTCCTTCTAAAGGGTTGGGAATTTACAGATAATTAATTACTCTAATTTTTATGGGTTTTAATAATAAATTAATTACAAGGAAATAAGTATAATAATTACGTGATAAATATACACAACATAATACAATATAGTAATAAGGAATTATTAGTGAATTTTATTGGATTATTTAAGTTAGGGGTTTAATTAGTGACTTTTTGCATGATGGATACGAGGTTCATCATACCCCTATACTTAAACCATGTCCGTCCTTGAGCATCTAAAGAAACAATGAGTTGGATTACTTCCTGAAAGTGCATGTGAAGATTTCAAGGCTTAATTTATATGAAGATCCTTAATTTAGGTAATCCTAAAATTCTAGCTTAACCATGCTCTAGTCAAAGGAATCCAACTTCTCTAGTCATCAGACTCTCTTTTGTACATATCATATAAGGATATGAATTTTAATGTACTGCATTTCATGAGAGCTGAGTCGAGGCATCACTCAAAGTTCCAATCCAGGAGACTCTCCTCTAGACCTCATCCTCAACACTAGGGAATAAGTCTATTCTTTCTTCAGTCAACCGTCTCATTAGTTTGTCAAAATTGAAATGTAGATGGATGGCCATACAATAGAGGGTATAGGATTGTGTAAATTTTTCTCTCCCTCACATTAGAACAAGGGACCTCTCGAGTGCCTTTTTACTCAACACAAGTAGATTTTTAGCTTGTTGATCAGTGTGTCCGTCAAGAGAGTTGGAGTCGTCTGCACTTATTTTTCTGGGGGTACAATGGGGTGTATCTTTTTTGAGTATCTAAGATACCTTCGACATCCAGACTTGTGGAATTTATGATGAAGAGCCCTTTTTGGTGTCAGCCCAACTCCTTCGTCCTAATTAGCACTTGGTCCAAGTGGACACTTTGAAAATGTTTGAGAGCGCTCGCCATTGGTGGAAGCTCATTTATAATTTAACTTTGGAGGATAGAGCTTTTCTTTGGACATTTCTTTCTTTTCTTTTCATTTGTTGGCTAGCTCCACTACTTTTATCAAAAGTTGGTGCACAATGATCAATAATTAAATTGTGTTTCATCACACCCTGGAACATAGGTAAATATCAAAAGATAACACATGAAATTATTCATACACTGGCTAAAGTTTTGCTGACATTCAAGTTTCTTGAAGCCTTCATTAACTTTATCCCATCCTCGAGCATGATTAGATCGAATCTAAACTCAAATCTCTAGTCGTAGTTCCTCAAGTAATAACTTAACTCATCTCATCAATCATGCAATTGTGAAAGAGAAGTGTTGATCATATTCTTTTGAAGGTAGAGATGAAGAGTGCAATATGGCGCTCAAATCTTTCAAACTAGGAAATTGTGGATTATTAAGTTCAAAACCCTAATGACGAAGGCATGTTAACTCAGACTCTTAAGACCACAGAAATCAATTGTCTTAAAAAATCCTCAAGGCTTGAGTGAATGTGAATGTCATGAATATACCAACTCCTTGGTTAGTGAATTTTTTTATCTTTGTTTTGCAAATTTTATATGGATTTTAATTTAAATTTTTTAATTCTTTTGAGAGACAATGACTAGCCCAGACTCATATGAATAGATGCATCTACTCTCAGCCAGTATGGGTGTAAGTACGGGCCGTTAGACAGATATGTGTTCCTTAAGGACGGAGCCATATACAGTGTCCTCTAAACCACCCACTCTGCTAAGGTAGATCGAAGTTCCCTCACTGAAAGTAGCTACTAAGCCTAGTAGTCAAAGTCTCATTTAAAGAAAGGTTTTTTAATTTTTCAAATTCTTATGGAGTTTTTTTAAAAGGGTCTATTTACAACATGTTAATCCCTCAATTTTACGACAATATTTTGACAAGGTTTTTATAAGACTCATTTCACAGGTTTGCTTAAACCAAGCCGAAAAAAGATTTTTAAATTTTTTTAAAAATACGAGCTATGGCTAAAGCAAATATACAATAATATATGGTATACCCCCATACACTTAACATTTGCTATGTCCCCATAGCACAAGTGATATGAATCCATGGCTCGGTTTAATATATGGTGATATAGCGGAACTGAGGAGTAGGGTCCCCCCTATACTTAGGTCAAAAATTGACCTAAGTATAAGAAGACAGAGCGAGGGAGGGATGAATGAATCGGGTCCCCCTATACTTAGGCTAAAAATAACCTAAGTAAAGGATCTGAGTTAGAGGGGTCTGTTAGGAGTATTTATACAAAGATACAAGGGGGCAAGGGGAAGGGGTGTATTTTTACAGATGTAGATGTAGTAGGGGGAAGGGGGAAGGTTGAGTTTTTATAGAAGATTAAGAAAAAGATGGGGAGGAGTGATTGTGTAAAATATACAGAGAGGAGGGGGTGGATATGTGAAAATATTTGTGTGTATGGGGGGGGGGGGGGGTAGATCATCTAGTGATCTACTTTTTCTCTCTCTTTTTTTCTTCTTTTTTTTTTATCTTTTTTACAACATGCAAGCCCTCTAATGAGGATTGTTAAAAAATGCACATGTAACATTTTTTTACAATATGCAAATGCAAGCAGAGCTGATAAGAGTTCCTTTAGTTCTTCACCTAGTCTTTTGCGACCTCTTCAGGCGAGAGCTCCCAACTTCACACCTCCATGGAGATCAAGCATCCTTGATCTTCATGGGTCCTACCACAAAAGAGAGATGTTAGAAAAGTAGCAAGGAAAATTAATCAGCGTAAAATGATGCAAAAATGTATGATGAGAAGACCTATAAATTTTGAAAATATTCAACACAAAAACAAATTAAAATCCAACAAACTATAAAGATGAACCGTGTCCCCGGCAACGATGGAATTTGATGAACGTGAAATTAGCCTCTTTAATAGTCGTGAATTGTAGTAGTATAGGAGACAAATTTTGATTAGCAAAAACCACAAGAGTTTGAATGTTGTCGAGTATTTATACTTGGTAAGTCTACCAAGGTCGAACACAGGGACATGAGACACTCTATTTCTTTGTCAAATTTTGATCAATTAGAATCATGTGTGATGAATCTCCATTTCATCACCTTTATTCTATCATTTTGGCCTCAAAAACCCCAGCAAATGCATGTAAACAACAGTAATTTGTACATAATAGCATTCATTATTCATTGTATTAATTGTACATTAAATAAAGTTTTTAATGCCAAAATTATAGAATAAAGAGAGAAAAGAAAAAGGAATAAAATATTGTAAATATTTTATGACCCTAACCCCGAGACCAAGGCCAGCATGGTATTGGTCGACAAGGAATAAAGTAGGGGGAGATAAGGGCTGATATACAATAAATATCTCAGTTATTCATTCATCCCTTTATGCATTTTTGACACCTATTTTGTACATAACTATTTATTCCTCAAATAAAGAAACTTTGTTCATGAAAGTTGTAGATAATAATGTAAATAAAAATACAAAATTGAGTTTGTGTAAAAATAACACTCAGTGTACATTTTATACACAGAATAAAAAGCCAAAATCTCAACTTCACAGACCCATATCTTGCAAATAAAAACTCCAAATCACCCAAACTCACCTTTAATTGTATATAGCATTTCATAAACTATTTTATAAAATTGGTTTCATAATTTTTGGAGTCCATCTGTAGAAGTCAGGTTTTTGGCCCTTCTTGTACACAATACCTGATTAAAATATTCATTTTATTCAATATTCATTATTTTTATAAATTCATATTTTTAGAATTTTGTAGATAATGTATATAATTCAGGTACATATTGACATTAGAATAAAACCAAAAATAATTTGGAAAATAAAATAAAACTATGTAATATATATAGGCAAGATACCTATATGGAGTATATACACAAATAAAAAGGGAAAAACATTCTTTAATTATCCAAATCTCTTATATTTTTGTAATAAAGTATATAGTATATGTGTCCTATTAAAAATACAACTCCTTAATAAAAACACATAAAATTATTTAAATAAATACAATGTGTATAAAATACAGGTAAAGTACCTATATATATACTTACAAATACATAGACCTATTTATTTAAAAATACAAATAAACGTATAAAAATCAAACAAAAATACCTTTATACTCACAAAAATAAGTTATAAATTTATAAAATAAGCCAAGAAAATAATAAAAGAAAATAAATAAATTAAAAATAAAATATCCAAAAATACGTGTAAATACATACATATACACATTACTAAAATAAAACCACAATAAAACACCTCGAAAAATTCAATAAAAATAAGGAATAAATACTACATGAAATAATACACATTTTTTATTTTATAAGCAAAAATTAATAAAATCATTTCGGATGTCAAATAAATCAATCTTCCTTCAACCTTGCTATTTTGTCTTGTAGCGGCTTACGTGGCCCAATGAGGCGCCGGCCAACGTTGACCCCCTGGTCAACTGTCCCATCCCACGCCTGGCAGCTCTGAACAGTCTACTCCCCCGATTTCCTCCCTTTTTCCCGGGCACACCATCCATCAATCGACGACGCTTCCTTCACAAGATTTGTTCCCCAATCTTCCATGATGCCCGCCGAAATCACAGATCAACCAATTGTTCTCCAGATCACGAAATAATCGCCGGTCAATAAGGCTACTCGCCAATGTTTATAAATAAAAAGCTCCGCCTCCTTCCTCGAATTTGGCCACTTTCATTCCAACCTAAAGCCTAGATCTTGTGCCTGGAGTGTTCCTCGTGACAGGGGGAGTAGCCCAGCATCGAGACTCGGCCGGAGGGAGGAGAATTTTGACGCGGCGGAGCTCCGGCGTCCGCCCTGCTCCCTGGAGGCCCCCAGGTATAAGAGCTGTCCTTTTAATGCATTCCTAGGTAGTTTTTAATGTTAGCATTTCATTTCAGTAGTTAGTTTAGTTGTTAGATGATCACATTAGTGTAAAAAGCAAAAATCGAAGTTCGCCGGAGCTCCGCTCCGGCGACTCCTTCATCGTGAACCTCACTGTATCCGACCACCTCGATCATCCCATCTCGTTCCTCGTCGTCTTCTCCATCTTTCGCACCCATCAGATCAACCCAGGACCCTCGGTCTTGGTGAATCAGGGTTCCAACTCCGCCGTTCGCCGGAGCCCTTCCGCCCACCTCCATCTTGCACCGCAGCTTCATAACCCCGGGTCGAGGAGATAGCTCTCTCGCCCGCGGTTCTTCCTGTGCAGGTACCACGAGGAATCGAGCCCTTCTGGGCTTGCTTTGACCAGGAAGAGGTTCCTGGGGGCCACCTTCTTCTCCGACCTCGCTCCACCGACTCAGGCCCCCAGGAGGCATGAGATCACCGTCAGACGACGCGGAGGCCCCCCAGCTACGATCAGGACGCTTCAGATGCGCAGGAGGTGCCCGGAGGAGCTCGAGCGACCCGATCGAAGCTCGCCGAGGGCGAGTTCATTCCCAGTTCTTCCTGGTGCCCTCTGCACCATTGGATCGAGCGGGGCGGCCCAGATTGCATGCCAGCCGTCCGATGAAGAAGCACACCCACCGTCAGATCAGCCGGGATGTTCTAATCCCAGCCCTTCATCGCCGAAACGAAGTCCGCCGTCCGATGATCGCCACGTGTATAAGTGGCGCTTCCAGCGCCGCAGGATGCAAGGCCTTATTTAAGGGGTAAATTTCATATCTCGCCCCTTACTTTTTGTATTTAAGGTTTGCTCCCAAAAATAAAAGTTTCAGTTGTAAATAAGTTGTAAAAATTGCAGTGGACCCCCTTGATGTTTCTATATTTACATTTTAGTCCCTCCGCGCCTCACGTGCAGCAACCACGTGAGGCGCGTGAAAATTGCATCTAATCCCTGCCGGGTTCTTGTATTTATGAAATGGTCCTGAAAATAAAAGTTAAAGTGTATTTTTATTGTAATTTTTGCATGTATGCCCCTGCCAACTATTTTATTTGCAAAAATACCCCTGCCAGGCCATTTGATTTTTGAAGGCTTTGTCTATTTATTTCATGCTTCATATTTAATCGAAAAATCTTGCAAAAATAGACTTAAGCCCCTGTTTGGTCATGCTTGAACGCCATATTTTTAGTTTTGCATTTTGTTGCATTTTTGCATTTATTAAAAATCAAAAACTTGTCTTTCCGTCCCTGTCTAACTCATAAAACCCCAAAAAAATATGAAAATGCCTTGAAAAATTCCAAAAAAATTATATGTAGTGTATTTTGTCCTATATTAGTGTCAGACCAAAAATCCCTAAAAAACTCAAAAAGAAAACCTTAAAAATTCAAAAATGCCCAAAAACTTCAAAAAAATATAAAAAATTAAAGAAAAATCAGAAAAATATGAACTCAGGCCCTACTTATGCTATATTTTATTATTGTTAGTAGAAAATTAAAGGGGAACATTTTTGAGGCTGTTAGCTATTTTTCATCTCTATTTTTGGTGACGGCCAGTACCCAGTCCCCTGTTTGCTTTGAGTTAGCTATTTTTAAAATGCCAAAAATACTTGCAGAAATACCCCAAAATTCTAAAAACAGTAAAAAACCATGAAAATCCCAAAAAGATCTTTGTCCTGAATTTTTGACTATTTTCTATTATTTTTGTGAATGTTATAACACCCCTTTTAGGTACATACATCTATATCTATATATATCCAAAAAAAAAAGAAAAAAAGAAAAAAAATATAATAATGTATATATATATATTATATTATATTTAGATACACACATATATATATATACTACTTGTATTATAAGCTCTATGCTTAACCTCTATGTATATATATAATGAATTTGTATTATATAAATATACATATCTATATGTATACTTGATACTTAAGTATTATATTTTAATAATAATAAAAATAAAAAAAATAAAAAAAAATAAAAAAAAAACCCACACAAGGATGACTAAGATTGGCACGTAGGCTATGGTATTTTGTGTTGCTCTCTGTGGTTCGACCTCTACATATTTGTCACTATACATTTTATGGTAGAGTAAAATAAAGATTAATTCACATTTGTTTTAAGCTTGATTGTTGTATTCTTTGGATTGTGGGTTAATTGCTGATTGGCAGAGGTCTTCCATGAGTGGTCGCCTCGGCGACAACACTTCTATTTTTATGGTGACCCTCGTGGAGAACCGCCTGTTATCAGATGGCGCCGTTGCCGGGGAGCAATGAGCATAGCCAAATTGATTTTTGTCATTCTTGTATAAAAATGTAGATTCATGATTCATTTTTTGGTGTGAGCAGCTATTGTTTTATTGTCCTTAATCACCATGCTTTATTTCTTTATTTATTGTGATTATTTTTTTCTGCTCTATTTAATTGACTGAGTCTGCTAATGCAATCTTTTTGTGACTTTGATGCAAGGGACCCCCACGCGAGGATGGCTTCCTAGGAGGCTAAGGCAGCCGAGCTTGGAGGAGGATGGTCTTCTCTTCTCTTGACCATCTGGAGAGTGCACCAAGGAGGCAAAGAGAGGGGCATTAGATAGGCTAGACACCTAGGAAATTATTTTTGTAATTCATGGTGAGAGAGAGACTATTTTGGCATGTAATTAAACAGGACTCTACTCTTCACAATGAGGTCCAGTGCCCGGGTGATTGTTCACCCGGGGGCCTCATCGCGGTTTTTCTCGAGTTTTTGTCGCCTTCTTTTATTTTGTTTCCCGCTGTTTTGAGCTTTCCGCCTTTCTTTTATTTTTGTTTTGTGTGCTTGGAGCCCCTAGATTTAGGTTGCTTGACTCGGTAGCTAGGTCCAAACATTAATAAGAATGCATGTTCCTATAGTCTACTTCGATTGGATCTAGTCAAACTCAAACAAGTTGTAAATTCGTCTCTTAGTCCGCCGCGCCGCGAGCTCATACCCGAACAAGCGCTTTCTCCTAATCCAAATGTGTTGGGCAGAGGAGGGGTGAGCCAAGACCGGACTCTCTTGGGCTAGAGACGAATGAGCAACTTATGGTTCTTCACGTTAATAGCAGCTTATGTTTAGGACGATTTTGTGCCTTGCATGCCGACATGTAGATAGGTTTAAAAATTCTGTTTTGCATACCACATGGAGAGAGCTGGGATGCACTGTAAGTCTTCTAACTCAGCATGCATCATTCGGTTCAATGGTGAGATTTCCATCATAGAACCACTTGCATGGCTTTTCCGCTATCTCCCTCTGATTTTGAGCACCTAGGACTTAAATGAAAATCTACAAAAACGTTAGGCGCTGGTATGAAAACAGATCCAAAAAAAGTGAAAACCCAAAAAATTAAAACAAGGGGACTGCTAAATAAACTTTGACCTTAATTAAAATCTGTAATGGACTATCCTCGTACCGGGTTCATAAAGCCCTCATTGTTTTCAGGTACTTTGGAGGGGGACCAAAACCCTACTCCCTCGAGCGAGTGCGACCCCTAAGGATTAGAGCCCAAAACCCAGTCTGCAACTGCCTTGTGTATCGCCTGGATTTCCGAAGTAATGGCGCTTCTATCGTACGTAGGCGAGTAGGACTTGGTCACCAATGGTGACTCTCTGTTGTGAGAGCATCGACCCTGTCCGAAGTATTGAGCATAGGCCACGCCTTCACGGGGGTGTCTGTCTCATCGTCCTGCGTCCGAGTAGGTTCTTGCACGCTCACGGGTGATTCCGTTGCGAGCAAGAACCGAAGTATTGGTTTCGCCTATCGGCTTCCTCTCTCTTTTCTTTGGCTGAGTAGGGATCCAGGAAGGGTTACAAGGACTCCAAAAAGTACAGACTACAGGTCACACAGGAGGAGGACAAGTACGGGATACTCTTCCGGCAGTACTCTCTCTCCTTTAGGGTAGCGTACTAAGGACTTGTTATAAGAAATGCCTGAAAATCACAACTCTAAAAATGAAAAGATAATAAATAGCCGAGCTTTCACGGCTTCACATGGCGTGAGTTGGTGAACCCGATTTTGTCTTGCGTTTGTATGGATCTAGATTAAGGTTCAAAGATCAAAGTCCCGCGCCTTTGCGCCAATTCTGTTATGTCTTCCTTTGACCACCCCGCTCAACCGAGCCTTTCTACTGTTTTACACTCCTTTTTGTTCCTCGTTGACCATCGTATCATTCTTCCAAAATCCGATATTCTCTTGTGCTCCGTGAAGTTGATCCATGGATGGTTTCGTCGGGACCATGCCGACACCTACATCGATTCCATGGACTCACCTTCGCCAATAATTTCGAGGCGATTCCCGAGAACTGATCCGGACTTTGCGGATCGGACTCCCGACTCCTCGTTTTCTACCTCTCTCTTGGCCACCCAATAAACTGGGATCACTTTTGTCCCACTACCGCCGTTGTGAATGGGAGTCAATTACAGTCTACATCATTTTTCCATTCACAACACGCTGGGGTTGACTTGAACTCCAGCCTCATCACGACAGCTGAGTATTTATGGCAAGTGATCTGATTCGGACCGTCTCATTATGCAGATAGAAGCCAGTGCGAGCCCTGGAGACTACTCCGAAGTTCATTTCGTCCGATTCAGACCCTGACATGGCGCCAGGAGGAAAGGGCAAGGGTCAGCAGCCACCCATACCAGAGGGACAGATGCCAGATCAGAACCAAGTCAATGCACAGTTGCTGGCATCCATCCAGGCAATACAGCAGCAGCTGACTGAGCAGGCCCTTACGCAGACCGCTTTCCAGGACATTTTGACTGATATGATGAACCATAACGACGGAGGAGGAGGCCGAGGCAGAGGAGGCAGGGGAGGAGGAGGTGGAGGAGGAGACGGTGGTGATGACCCCAATGATGATCCTGAACTCCCACCGACGAAACCGACCCTCAAGGAAACATACAATCCGGGAGACAGCCAGATGACCGAGTGGATTCTCATTCCACCGGTACACGCTCACTTTGAGCTGAAGCCCCAATTCATAGCCCTCCTCCCTGCATTCCATGGCAACACCAATGAAGAGCCATACATTCACCTGCAGCAATTCTCCCGCATTTGCCGCACCACCCACTATCCGAATGTCCCCCTGGACATTGTAAAGATGACGGCTTTCCCCTTCAGCCTACAGGACAAGGCCCTTTATTGGGTCAATCATATGGGGAAGGTTGTAACGACCTGGGAAGAGCTAAAGTCCGCCTTCTTGCACAAGTATTACCCTCTGGGTCGACTCAACCAGATGCGGGCCCGTATCAGTAATTTCTCCCAAGGACCCCATGAGTCGATACATGAAGCATGGGAGAGATTCACTGATCTGCAGGAGAAGTGTCCCCATCATGATATTCCGAAGACCAGCTTGGTTCAGCATTTCTTTGGGGGACTGAACGTTGAAAGTCAAAGGCTCGTAGACGCAGCATGTGGGGGCTCCCATTTCAACAAGGATGAAGATGTTGTCTGGCAAATTTTCGAAGAAATGGCCGAGGGAGAGGCCGCACTCTCTTCATCCAAGGCGTACCAAAAGCAGCCCCAGATCCTCCAGAAACAAGTTCACATGGCTGCATCGAAAGAAGCAGAGAGAGATGAGAGCTGCAACCTCAGTATCATTGGGGGCCATCTCTCTAAGGTTGATATTATTGAGAAGCGATCACAGGATCTTGAGAAACTCGCTGTGATCGAGAAGAGGACCCAGAACCTGGATAAGCTGGATCACATCACCAAGCAGCTAGAACTACTGGTAGGTACCATCAATTCTGTTCAGTCGGCAGCACCGCTCGAAGCTCCAGCTGAGAGAAAAGACGAGCAACCACCGCTACACCAGCCTCAGCCAGGCCAGCAACCACCGACAGTTCAGCACGTGTACTACGTGCAGGCACCTGATCAGAGCCAGCCGCAACAGCAGATGGTTGTGTACCAACCAGAGTTTATCTCAAACACCGATTCAGTGTTCCCGCCACCACCCCTGGTCCAGGAAGTTAATGGGGTTTGGACTAATGATGCACAGCCGACCCGTCCTCAGGGACAACTCCAGGGTCAGCCATTTGCCAACCGGCAGTACCACCAACCTCAGGGTGGTCGTTTTGGGCACCCCTCTCAGCAACACCAGCAGCCTCCTCAATTCGCACATCAATGGAGGCAGAATTTTCCGTATCAGCAGCAGCAACAGTATCGCCATCCGCAGCCGTATCACCAATACACAGCTGCCCAGCCTCAATCATACCAGCAGTATCCCTCTCCGTCCTACCAACAACTTCAACTTCCTGCTCCACCACAGCAACACCATCAGCAGCCTCCCCATCCATCTAACCAACAGCAGCGTGGTATGCACGCTGCATCTTCTGAGGTGCCACCAGCTAATCCCACCATGGAGTGTCTAGCCCAGCTTGTCCAAGGGCTAGCAGAGATGACCAAGCGGCTTGATGACCTGACCGCCACTCGCACTACCATTCCGGCGCAGGTCGAAGCCAACCCCAACAATTTCAAGAAAAAGGAGCAGGTAGAATGTGATGTCCAGTCCGCGTGTGATCATGATATTACTGTTTTTTCTAATGCTGTTACTCTCAGGAGCAGTAGGGCCTTGCCTCCGCCTGCTACCAGATATGGGGTGAATAAAGAAACAGGTGGATCGTCATCTTCCGCATCAGCCGTGCCAGCTCCAGGGGCGGGTGAGGAGGAAGAGGAAGGAGAGGCCAGTCCAGCCGTCGTGCATTGCCAGAAGCAATTCCAGCTGAAAACACAAAAAAATCAGCAAAAACAAAAACAACAAAAAGAAGCCTGTAGCAGAAGTGAAGCCGCGCCAGCCTTGGAGGAGCCGCCAGCAGCAGCCGATCCTGTGCCAGCCGAGGGAGCCAATGCTACTCTTTTTGATCGCCCAGCAGCACCAGCAGAGTTAGATCCAGCTTGTACGCCTTTTTATATTCCGGGCGATGATCTTGATGTAAATAAGAACTCTAATTTTCCTGCCAGTAATATGAATATTCCTTTTCCGCATGCAATACAAAAATCCAAAAAAATGACAAAAAGAAAAACTGCATTGTCTGATCCTGGTGTTGTAGACATTTTGGATAAATTGACGGTTGAGATTCCCTTGTTAAAGGCCGTGGAATACATGCCAGCTGTGAAGAAAGGATTGAAAGAGGCATGTACTAACAGGCGTCGCCCAGCGCAAGACAACAGACGTCGAGAGGTAGAAAAACACGTTCTGTCCATGGCCACAGTTGCAGCTATCACCAACCTCCCCCAGAAAAAGCAAGACTCAGGAGCACCTCTGATTAGTTGTGTGATCTTCGATCAGGTCTTCGAGCGTACTCTTCTTGACAGTGGTTCTTCCATCAACCTTCTGCCCTCATCCATAATGCAAGAATTCGGGCTGGGACCGCTCAAGCAGACACGAATGATCCTTCAGTTCGCTGACCGATCCGTTAAGCGGCCCCGCGGTTTGTTGGAAGATGTGATAGTTACCGTGCAGGATATGAAATTCCCAGCTGACTTTGTAGTCCTTGATATGGACTCTCCTGCACCACTGCTCCAGACTCCTATCATCCTCGGCAGACCATTTCTCCGTACTTCAGGAGCCGTGGTTGACTACGGGTCTGGAAAGATCACCTTCAGCTCGAGGACCCAGCGAATTACCATCAACATGAACAAGGAGCAGAACGCCACAACTAATGAGAGTCAAGCAGCATCAGAAGCAGACTGTGAGTTTATTGCAGAGATCAGAGATTCAGAGTTATCATTGGACGATCCATGGACCCGAGAAATCCTCACTCTTGAGGAGGACTTGGAAAGCACGGTCAGCATATGCTCCGATGATTTGTGGGAGACAGATTCTCAGATGCAGGCGCATCTTCTTGAGCATTCACTCCAGACCGAACATAATCAGCTCACCGCAGAACCGTTCGGTACATCACTGAGATCTCAACAGGATGTTGAGGATGGCAACAGTCTCAAAATACATTCCACCACCAGCATAGTATCAGAAGTGACCGGTAAAGGGGACAGACCGAAACCAGGACTCAAGCCACTTCCTGCAGGCCTGAAGTATGCTTTCCTTACGGGTGAAGAACACATGTATCCAGTCATCATCAGCAGCAGGCTGAATCTGGATCAAGAATCTCGACTTCTCGACATTTTAGAAAAGAACCGCAAGGCACTTGGTTGGAGCGTATCAGACCTCCGAGGGATAAATCCAGCTCTGTGCTCACACCATATCTATCTAGAAGACGATGCCAAGCCGTCCCGCGAATTTCAGAGAAGGCTAAACCCTAACCTTCGGGACGTGGTAATGAAAGAAATCACAAAGTGGTGTGATGCAGGCTTCATTTATCCCATCTCCGATTCAAAGTGGGTAAGCCCCCTACATGTAGTTCCCAAGAAATCCGGGCTTACTGTGATCACAAATGAAAAAGGAGAGGAGATTTCAACTCGGGTACCGACATCCTGGCGGGTGTGTGTTGACTACCGCCGCCTTAATGCAGCAACCAAGAAGGACCACTTCCCCTTGCCATTTATTGATCAAGTCTTGGAGAAATTAGCAGGCAAGGAGTTCTTCTGCTTCCTGGACGGGTACTCCGGGTACAACCAAGTGGCGATCGCCCCTGAGGATCAAGAGAAGACTACCTTCACTTGCCCTTTCGGCACCTACGCCTTCAAGAGGATGCCCTTTGGATTATGCAATGCACCCGCAACCTTCCAAAGATGCATGCTAGCAGTCTTCGCCGAAATGGTAGGCAGTTTTCTTGAGGTGTTCATGGATGATTTCTCCGTCTATGGTGATAGTTTCGATTCTTGCCTCGAGCACCTAGACAGAGTGCTTCAGAAATGCCGGGAAGTCAATTTAGTGCTCTCATGGGAAAAGAGCCACTTTATGGTCACCGAGGGTATTGTGTTGGGCCATGTCGTTTCCAAACGTGGCATGGAAGTCGACCCAGCCAAGGTGGGTGTCATTTCAAACCTTCAGCCACCTCAGACAGTAAAGAATGTGAGGTCATTCTTGGGGCATGTGGGATTCTACAGACGATTTATCAAGGACTTCAGCCGCATTGCCCGACCTCTGACAGAACTTTTGTGCAAGGAGACAGAGTTTATTGTTGATCATCCAGTTCTCCTTGCCTTCAATCAATTGAAGGAGCTTATCACTCAAGCTCCAATCTTGCAGCCTCCAGACTGGACTCTTCCCTTTGAAATAATGACCGATGCGTCAGATTTTGCCGTCGGAGCTGTTCTAGGGCAGAGGAAAGATAAGGCGCCCTATGCCATTCACTATGCCAGCAGAACATTAGATGAAGCTCAAAGAAATTATACAGTGACAGAGAAAGAACTGCTGGCTGTGGTTTTCGCCTTAGAGAAGTTCAGATCCTATTTGTTGGGGTCAAAGGTCACAATTTTCACAGACCACTCTGCTATTCGGTACCTACAGCAGAAGAAGGATGCCAAGCCCAGACTGATTCGTTGGATCCTTCTCCTCCAGGAATTCGATCTGGAAATTAAGGACAAACCTGGAGTTCAGAACGTGGTAGCAGATCACCTCTCCAGAATAGAGCAGCATGACTCTCCTTTGAGCAACGCCCCTATCACAGAGACCTTCCCTGACGAAGCTATCTTAGCCGTGGATGCTCTCCCTTGGTATGCTGACATTGTAAATTACCTCGCCTCTGGGGTAATACCTTCGGATTGGACGAAGAATCAGAAGAACAAATTCATGTCGACCATCCGCTTTTACCAGTGGGCAGATCCCCTTCTATTCAGGGAAGGAGCAGATTGTATTTGGCGCAGGTGCATTCCTCAGACAGAGCAATCTAGTGTCCTCGAGCATTGTCATTCACTCGAATCTGGTGGGCACCATTCTGGAGATCGTACGGCAGCGAAAGTATTGCAGTGTGGCCTCTGGTGGCCCACTTTATTTAAGGATACAGCAGAATTTGTTAAAAGATGTCTTGATTGTCAGCGACTGAAGGGAACACTCACTGCCAAAGACTCAATGCCTCTGAAAATCATTCAGATAGCAGAGGTTTTCGATGCATGGGGCATTGACTTCATGGGACCTTTCCCTAACAGTCAAGGTTTTGAGCACATCCTTCTTGCCGTTGATTACGTGAGTCGTTGGGTTGAAGCTATCCCCGCCCGAGCCGCCGACAGCAAAACAGTTTGCCAGTTTCTGAAGAAGAACATCATTTCGCGGTTTGGGATACCGAAGATTCTCATCTCCGACGGGGGTAGTCATTTCATCAACAAAGAGGTCAAGAAGTTAACGAAGGAGTACGGCATCGATCATCGTGTCGCATCTCCTTATCATCCGCAGACCAATGGCATGGCGGAGTTATCCAATAGAGAAATCAAGACCATATTGCAGAAACTTGTTAGGCCAAACAGGAAAGACTGGTCTCAACTCCTGGACTCAGCTCTTTGGGCTTACCGTACGGCCTACAAGTCTCCCTTGGGCATGTCGCCCTACCGTCTTGTATATGGAAAACCATGCCATCTGCCCGTGGAATTAATGCACAAATCCCTTTGGGCAATTAGTAATTGTAATTTGGACTCACGAAAAGGTGGTCAGAAGAGAAAGGACGATCTGAACAGGCTCTTGGAATTCCGAGACTGCGCATACGATAACACCTTGATGTACAAGGAGAAGGTGAAACGCTGGCATGACCGGCACATCAGACGAAAGACCTTCGATGTTGGGCAGAAAGTGTGGTTGTTTGATGCAAAGTTGCGGATATTCCCAGGTAAGTTAAAAAGTAAGTGGACAGGGCCATTTCGAGTATGTGAAGTGCGTGACAACGGAAGCATTGTTATATCAGAATTGTCCCCTGACGCACAGCCCTTCGTCGTCAACGGCCAACTACTGAAGCCTTACTTGGAACCAGATTCGTTCTTGGCCGTTGTTGACTCTATTCAGTTAGTGCACCCCGAGGATATCTCTACACCTCCTGCAGCACCAAAAGATTCAGACGATGTACTCCAACCATTATTGCTCTGATTTTCTTCTTTTCTTCTTTTCTTCTTTTCCTTATCTATTTTCTTTTTCTATCTAAAACGTGCCGCCTTTGTAGACAGTTCTCTATACTTAGGACGTACTTGGTCCTAAGTATAGGGGGGTGTGCACCTAGGGTTTTTAATTTCGGTTCGATCCTCTCCATTGTCTCCTCTCTTGTCTATACTTAGGAGTATCTTACCCTAAGTATAGGGGGAGACAATCTGAGTACGATCAGTGTATTCTCACCCTTGACCCTCCCCGCTTTTTGTACACCTGCTACACTTCGGATTATTTGATCCTTAGTATAGGGGGGACGGTCAACTTCTCATTCATTCATTTCATTCGTATTTATTCTTTAGATCTGTCTATACGCAGTACGAGTTATGTCTCTGCTTTTTCCTTTCGATCTATGAGGACATAGCTCAAGCTAAGTATAGGGGGGTCGTATATACTGTGTATATACTAAAAACCATAACTCATACTGAAAAATAAAATATCACTACAACAACAAAATAAAATGTAAAAAGTAGCTTTATAATAATGAAAGATGATTGCGAGTTCCTCAGACTCATTGTAATTATACTGACTAGTAAGTCAGAAAAGTGTTCTACGAAACTTTCTCCTTTGAAAAAATCGTGTGAAATTTGTTTGAAAATAGCGTGAACAAGTATTCAACGATTGAAAAATTAGTTTTGTGTGTAAAACTTATTTTCTTTGAGTGAAAGCAAAATGTGTGAAAAGTAGTGTGCAAATGATTGTGAAAAGTTGATTGTCAAAGGTGTTTTGAAAAATCTATCTATGTTGTGTAGAACATTTGTAAAAGGATTTTCAAATGCGTGTACATATTGCAAAATTATTTTGGGCTAGAGTTTTCAAAAACCCTTGTGAAAATGATTCTCGAAGTAAGTCTGAGGAATCCACACAAAAATCTTTCATTTGTAAATAAGGAATAAGCCAAATAAAGTTTATAAGAACAAAACCATACTATACGTCAAATACAATTTTTTCTTCTTTTGTACCTACTGATTAATAAATCAGATACCTATACAGTATGATTTGAAAAATAGTATGACCAGTTTTGGAAAAATTTGATGTGAAATGATTTCAAATGAGTGAAACTGTGTTGATTGCAAAATTTTTCTTTGTGTGAAAGAAAGGATTTGAAAAAACCTATGTGCAAATGTTTGAAAAATGCTTGTTAAAAGTATTGTGAAAATTGTATATATCTACATATAGTGTGAAAAATCTGTGCAAAAATAGTTTTCAAATGTGTGTAAAGGATTGCAAAAATTATCGTGTACTATAGTTTGCAAAAATATTTTCAAAAAGCTATTAATAACACCATTGCAGATACTAGTAAATCAGAAACAAGATACATACAATTCCTTCTATACATAACCAAATAAACTATTTCTTGCATACCTGTAAAGTCGCTAAAGATTTCCTAAATTTTGAAAATAAAGCAGCACGCCTGTGTAAATAAATGTACATACTCTTTAAACATTGTCAGTTCGTATTTCCTGTGCAGAGATTCTTTTTGTAAAAACATTCTTTGATCCTTCCAAATTTTTGTGAAAAATTGCATCATTCATTGCACATAGCATAAGCATACCATTCATGTTCTTTTTGAGTGAAGCTTGATGATTGAATCAGTCTAAGAAAATCTCAAATTGGAGCTCGGTTGGACCTTACCGCACCTAACTACACTGGAACCTTATGGGAACTTGGTTTAAGGTACTTCAGGTCTATTCAGACTTAATTCTTTGAGAAATCAGGACTGGGTTCAAGTCACCTCAGTGGACTAAATAGAACTTTTCGAAACACACGCATGACTCTTGTCGGCCGTGACCTAACTTGGACACCTGCACCTTTCACATAGCTCTCCATGGATGAGGTGGTGAGGAGGCAGTTTCCTTTGGCTTGGGGTAGCATATGAGGGTAGTACTTCTAGGCGGAACCTCTCTTCTTCTTCTAGTGAAGGAAGTGCACCTCAACTTGGTCTAGTGGTGATGAAGTCTAAGGACTGAAGCTGTGGGTTGCAATAAAGCTTCAAAAGAGGGATAGTCTACTGGCTCAAGAAGAAATTTCTTGTATATATGCTGCACCATGTAGATATGTTGTACAGATGCAATTGAAAAAAAAAAATTGCAAAAAGGAACTCCAAAAAAGTGGTGGGTCGGATTGAAAATTTAATAACCCCACTGGAGTGTATATAGTTCAATAAAGCAAAAGCTTATGGTATCCATGTTACACCTCATGAAGCTTGCAGCGGGAGACTTAGCTACACTGGCTGAGCTTCCAAAAGTCTATACTTCTTCCCCCTCTTCTTGAGCCGGTTGCACTTGAACTTAGAAGGGAATACCCCGCTTCTCGAGGAAAGAGTTGCTAGACCGAGGCCTTAGAGTTACCAAGTTGGGGGAGGTTGTTTCTTTGTCACTTCTGAGGTGGGGAGCTACATATCACTTACACCGTACAAGTCAGCTTCATAGTTATAAGAGTTTGCGTATGATGTAGACTAGTTCTGACCCGGCTATTGAGGTGGGTTGAACCGAGTTCTGTGATTACCGAAGGCTGTTGTACTTTAGAACTGGTTCCCGACTAGGTTCCACACACCTTCACACCCAAGGTCTAACAGGAGCTCCAAATTCAGATTTTGTAAGGACATGCATTGCACTGAAAGCACCCCAATTCACTCTATCTTTCTTGCATTTTCCTTTTTCTTTTCTTTATTCATTTTGCGCTTATTGCATAAGTGTTTGCTAGGGACTAGCAAAGGCAAGTATAGGGGGGTGATGAATCTCCATTTCATCACCTTTATTCTATCATTTTGGCCTCAAAAACCCCAGCAAATGCATGTAAACAACAGTAATTTGTACATAATAGCATTCATTATTCATTGTATTAATTGTACATTAAATAAAGTTTTTAATGCCAAAATTATAGAATAAAGAGAGAAAAGAAAAAGGAATAAAATATTGTAAATATTTTATGACCCTAACCCCGAGACCAAGGCCAGCATGGTATTGGTCGACAAGGAATAAAGTAGGGGGAGATAAGGGCTGATATACAATAAATATCTCAGTTATTCATTCATCCCTTTATGCATTTTTGACACCTATTTTGTACATAACTATTTATTCCTCAAATAAAGAAACTTTGTTCATGAAAGTTGTAGATAATAATGTAAATAAAAATACAAAATTGAGTTTGTGTAAAAATAACACTCAGTGTACATTTTATACACAGAATAAAAAGCCAAAATCTCAACTTCACAGACCCATATCTTGCAAATAAAAACTCCAAATCACCCAAACTCACCTTTAATTGTATATAGCATTTCATAAACTATTTTATAAAATTGGTTTCATAATTTTTGGAGTCCATCTGTAGAAGTCAGGTTTTTGGCCCTTCTTGTACACAATACCTGATTAAAATATTCATTTTATTCAATATTCATTATTTTTATAAATTCATATTTTTAGAATTTTGTAGATAATGTATATAATTCAGGTACATATTGACATTAGAATAAAACCAAAAATAATTTGGAAAATAAAATAAAACTATGTAATATATATAGGCAAGATACCTATATGGAGTATATACACAAATAAAAAGGGAAAAACATTCTTTAATTATCCAAATCTCTTATATTTTTGTAATAAAGTATATAGTATATGTGTCCTATTAAAAATACAACTCCTTAATAAAAACACATAAAATTATTTAAATAAATACAATGTGTATAAAATACAGGTAAAGTACCTATATATATACTTACAAATACATAGACCTATTTATTTAAAAATACAAATAAACGTATAAAAATCAAACAAAAATACCTTTATACTCACAAAAATAAGTTATAAATTTATAAAATAAGCCAAGAAAATAATAAAAGAAAATAAATAAATTAAAAATAAAATATCCAAAAATACGTGTAAATACATACTTATACACATTACTAAAATAAAACCACAATAAAACACCTCGAAAAATTCAATAAAAATCAGGAATAAATACTACATGAAATAATACACATTTTTTATTTTATAAGAAAAAATTAATAAAATCATTTCGGATGTCAAATAAATCAATCTTCCTTCAACCTTGCTATTTTGTCTTGTAGCGGCTTACGTGGCCCAATGAGGCGCCGGCCAACGTTGACCCCCTGGTCAACTGTCCCATCCCACGCCTGGCAGCTCTGAACAGTCTACTCCCCCGATTTCCTCCCTTTTTCCCGGGCACACCATCCATCAATCGACGACGCTTCCTTCACAAGATTTGTTCCCCAATCTTCCATGATGCCCGCCGAAATCACAGATCAACCAATTGTTCTCCAGATCACGAAATAATCGCCGGTCAATAAGGCTACTCGCCAATGTTTATAAATAAAAAGCTCTGCCTCCTTCCTCGAATTTGGCCACTTTCATTCCAACCTAAAGCCTAGATCTTGTGCCTGGAGTGTTCCTCGTGACAGGGGGAGTAGCCCAGCATCGAGACTCGGCCGGAGGGAGGAGAATTTTGACGCGGCGGAGCTCCGGCGTCCGCCCTGCTCCCTGGAGGCCCCCAGGTATAAGAGCTGTCCTTTTAATGCATTCCTAGGTAGTTTTTAATGTTAGCATTTCATTTCAGTAGTTAGTTTAGTTGTTAGATGATCACATTAGCGTAAAAAGCAAAAATCGAAGTTCGCCGGAGCTCCGCTCCGGCGACTCCTTCATCGTGAACCTCACTGTATCCGACCACCTCGATCATCCCATCTCGTTCCTCGTCGTCTTCTCCATCTTTCGCACCCATCAGATCAACCCAGGACCCTCGGTCTTGGTGAATCAGGGTTCCAACTCCGCCGTTCGCCGGAGCCCTTCCGCCCACCTCCATCTTGCACCGCAGCTTCATAACCCCGGGTCGAGGAGATAGCTCTCTCGCCCGCGGTTCTTCCTGTGCAGGTACCACGAGGAATCGAGCCCTTCTGGGCTTGCTTTGACCAGGAAGAGGTTCCTGGGGGCCACCTTCTTCTCCGACCTCGCTCCACCGACTCAGGCCCCCAGGAGGCATGAGATCACCGTCAGACGACGCGGAGGCCCCCCAGCTACGATCAGGACGCTTCAGATGCGCAGGAGGTGCCCGGAGGAGCTCGAGCGACCCGATCGAAGCTCGCCGAGGGCGAGTTCATTCCCAGTTCTTCCTGGTGCCCTCTGCACCATTGGATCGAGCGGGGCGGCCCAGATTGCATGCCAGCCGTCCGATGAAGAAGCACACCCACCGTCAGATCAGCCGGGATGTTCTAATCCCAGCCCTTCATCGCCGAAACGAAGTCCGCCGTCCGATGATCGCCACGTGTATAAGTGGCGCTTCCAGCGCCGCAGGATGCAAGGCCTTATTTAAGGGGTAAATTTCATATCTCGCCCCTTACTTTTTGTATTTAAGGTTTGCTCCCAAAAATAAAAGTTTCAGTTGTAAATAAGTTGTAAAAATTGCAGTGGACCCCCTTGATGTTTCTATATTTACATTTTAGTCCCTCCGCGCCTCACGTGCAGCAACCACGTGAGGCGCGTGAAAATTGCATCTAATCCCTGCCGGGTTCTTGTATTTATGAAATGGTCCTGAAAATAAAAGTTAAAGTGTATTTTTATTGTAATTTTTGCATGTATGCCCCTGCCAACTATTTTATTTGCAAAAATACCCCTGCCAGGCCATTTGATTTTTGAAGGCTTTGTCTATTTATTTCATGCTTCATATTTAATCGAAAAATCTTGCAAAAATAGACTTAAGCCCCTGTTTGGTCATGCTTGAACGCCATATTTTTAGTTTTGCATTTTGTTGCATTTTTGCATTTATTAAAAATCAAAAACTTGTCTTTCCGTCCCTGTCTAACTCATAAAACCCCAAAAAAATATGAAAATGCCTTGAAAAATTCCAAAAAAATTATATGCAGTGTATTTTGTCCTATATTAGTGTCAGACCAAAAATCCCTAAAAAACTCAAAAAGAAAACCTTAAAAATTCAAAAATGCCCAAAAACTTCAAAAAAATATAAAAAATTAAAGAAAAATCAGAAAAATATGAACTCAGGCCCTACTTATGCTATATTTTTTTATTGTTAGTAGAAAATTAAAGGGGAACATTTTTGAGGCTGTTAGCTATTTTTCATCTCTATTTTTGGTGACGGCCAGTACCCAGTCCCCTGTTTGCTTTGAGTTAGCTATTTTTAAAATGCCAAAAATACTTGCAGAAATACCCCAAAATTCTAAAAACAGTAAAAAACCATGAAAATCCCAAAAAGATCTTTGTCCTGAATTTTTGACTATTTTCTATTATTTTTGTGAATGTTATAACACCCCTTTTAGGTACATACATCTATATCTATATATATCCAAAAAAAAATAAAAAAAAAGAAAAAAAGAAAAAAAATATAATAATGTATATATATATTATATTATATTTAGATACACACACATATATATATATACTACTTGTATTATAAGCTCTATGCTTAACCTCTATGTATATATATAATGAATTTGTATTATATAAATATACATATCTATATGTATACTTGATACTTAAGTATTATATTTTAATAATAATAAAAATAAAAAAAATAAAAAAAAAACCCACACAAGGATGACTAAGATTGGCACGTAGGCTATGGTATTTTGTGTTGCTCTCTGTGGTTCGACCTCTACATATTTGTCACTATACATTTTATGGTAGAGTAAAATAAAGATTAATTCACATTTGTTTTAAGCTTGATTGTTGTATTCTTTGGATTGTGGGTTAATTGCTGATTGGCAGAGGTCTTCCATGAGTGGTCGCCTCGGCGACAACACTTCTATTTTTATGGTGACCCTCGTGGAGAACCGCCTGTTATCAATGTGTGAATAAATTCTCATTTACAGATCTCTATGCAGATGCACGACAAAAGGCAAGTAGAATGATGCATGTATTTTTTTAGTTATTTTTTAATGCAAATATAAGGAGATGCATGATAAATAATGCAATATTAAATGTAGTTTATAAGTATGCAAAAGATGATATACAAGTACGCCCAATAAAGATTACATAAATGAGCAACAGAATATGGTTTGAAATCAGAGTCGTTTTGCGCATAGAAATATGAGCAGTCATTTATTAATAGCAGAGACATATAGATCAAAGGACATCATCTAATAATAAAAATTCATCATATCTAAAAAAATGTTAGATAAGAAAATTAAACATGCCATAAGATAGATGAAGAAAAAAGGATCAAAACAACACTAAAATCATACAAATTGGACCTACGATGCTCAAGTTATGAAGAAAACAATGCATGACATAAATATAAAAAATGCGGGAAATAAAAAATAATTAATCACATATAGGTTTCTAGAGGGACCTAATTGCAATTTTGCAAAATCGCTTGGGCCCTTCTATAATTTTTCCATTGCGCGCAGGGACATAAATGTAATTTCCATAAGTACCGAGGATCTCCTTGTAAAATATCCAAGCACTCACATTAGACGCACGCCTGGGGATCAATATGCGAATAACAAAACTTCTAGGGTCTTCGTTGCAATTTGCCTAGGCCCTCATGTGCCATGCACGCGAGGGGACGAGGCTCAGGAGGCATAGCGTAGCTGGCTCAGGACACGTGGCATCTGATGGAGGCTCGGCACGAGGTTCGGTAGACACAAGCTTGGAGGTTCTACTGGGGGCTCGGCTCGTCCAAGTGTCCTCATCTAGTCTGTCCGATCCATATTAGGACGATACCAGTACCATCTTCATCCCCACGACTCACCAGAGGAGGCTGCGCTCCATCGACTTCTATGGAGCTCCACCATGCTCTGGAAGCTCGCTTGATGGTCGAAAGATTCCTGAGGGCTTGGCGTTGAAGCTCAGACGGTGGCGTGGCTCCATCATTGTCTGGAGATGCAAGGCGGAGCTTGGTTCTCGGAGAGGAAGCAAGAGATCAGAGTAGACTTGCAAGCTTCGACCATTGAGGATCTGCAATGGTTATATAGTCGAAGCAACGTGCGGGGAGTGCGTGGTATTTTTATGAGTGGAGTGGAGGTCCATCGATGCGAGGGAGCGGAGGACCTGGGGTTCTCTCTCCGATGAAGTGGAGGAGGAGATGCATCAGAGCAGTGGCTCTGGAGAAGGGAAGGATGTGCGTGAGGGGGTCGGCGAAGATGTATGATAGTTAGTGGAGGTCGTCGAGGGGTCAGGTGGCAGTGACGTCGAGTGAGGATGTTGGGAAAATTAAGAGAAATATGAAAGAAAAGAGGTAGCAGGCACCTGGACAGAACCAGGTGATTGGCAGAGGAGGAGGTCTGTGGTTGAGCTCCATTGGAGCTCGGGGTAATCGCTCGGTGTGCTCGGCCGATGCACGGAGCTCGCAGCATAGTACGATGGCGCTAACATGATCGGAGGACCATGGATCTCACCGAAGGCGTGCGACCATCGTCGCCTCGACAATACCGCTCTCCACTGTCACCGGAGGACGGAGGAGGCTAGGGCGGAGCCCTGAGAAGTGGTAGATAAAGAATGGAGGTGGCGGAGGTTGGGTTTTATAGGAGGAGGTGGATGCATTTCAGGTGGTTGAAGGGTGTAATGGCGACGGTGGTAACGACTGGTGGAGTGAAGGAAGGGGAGTCCTATAGGTTATGCGAGGGAGACGGAGCGAAGGGCTGCGCGGGGGAACCGTTATGGTGCGAGGTTTTACCAAAGAGTGGCGTGAAAATGGAAAGGGACGGTGGGTCTCACGTGATGTAACAACTAGGGAGGGGGCGTTAGGAGGAAGGGGATGAAGTCCCAGCTGTTGTATCTAGCGATCCAATGGCTGGGATGATGGCACGGATGGAAGGGTGGGATTAAATCGAGGTTTGGATCGAACAACAAAAATTGAGGTGCCGACGGATGGCTAGGATGAGATCTGGAGTCTCATCCTACGGTGTGGGGTGTAGGGATGACATGGCGTCAGGACAGTCGTGGGATGGTGTTGGGATTGGATGGTTGTGAGGAAGGCGCTAGGGAGCGACGAGGATCTGATCTGAGATCAGAACAGACAGTAGTATATGGAGTGGTTTTGTGCGTCCAAGATTGAAGCGGGAGGTAGGATCAGACGGCTCCAGGAGGGGTCGGGTGGTGGAAGGAGGAGAGGGCCATGTGGGCGGCCCAGAGGGCGCCACATGGCCCAATCAGGAAATTAGAAAAAATGTAAAAATAAAGGAAAATTAAAAAGAATTAGTTAGAGGCAAAATGAGGAAAAAGTCAAAACATGAAAATTGTAGATCTCGATGAGATCTACAAGTTTCATGTTGGACAAAAAGCCAAAAGAAGTCATTTGTGCAAAAAGTATTTTTAAGGGGTTAAAAACACCAATTTTTGATCTTGACATTTTTTATCTCTTAAAGTTCTTTTAAAGGGTTAAGAATTTATAAACGATTAATTACTCTAATGTTTATGGGTTTTTAATAATAGAATAATTACAAGGAAGTAAGTATAATAATTATAGGTTATACACAATATAATACAAATATAATAATAAAGAATTATTAGTGACTTTTATTGGATTATTTAAGATAGGGGTTTAATTAGTGACTTTTAGCATGATAAATACGAGGTTCATCAATGCAACCTTCACACTTCTGTGTTGAGCTAAGGCCAAAATCATAGCCTTCATGAGACACTTGCATCGACCCATCACCGTGCCCGAGCCTCCATCCACATGCACATCAAGTGTCAGCCTGTGAACTTTGCAGCCATTCCCTGCTACTTCTCCAAAATCACATCTAGGTCTTGGACGCGTGTACCTCATGTGGCTTGCCCATGTATTTGGCATATGTACCCGACTGGTTCTTAATAACTACACCAGGTCCCTTTATGCTGAGTTATTTACAAGGAAGCTCCTTGCGGGTTTGATTAATTGCAAACCCCTCCAAGAGCCTATTTGTGAGGATTTCTTCATTTATTTGCATGTTCTCTTGCATTTATTCCCCTAAATAGCTTATGCTACATCTTAATTTCATTTTGATGGGTGGTTAATTATCTAGCTAATGGCATCGTTAATTTTCCTATTTGACACTTATAATTGTATGTTTTATTGAGATATTATGTGTTGAATTGTTAGGTTATTTAAGTGCCATTGTATACAATTGGACTTATTTTTGATGCATCACTTATTAATGAATTTATTCCATTATGCCTTGCTCAATCAATTGATTAACTTAAGACCATAATTGTTAACTAGTCTTGTTTGCATTACATATCATTATGTAGCATTATATTCTCTTTATTTTAACTTGCATAAAATCACTAAAAATGCACTTCTGTTCTTGCATAGTGTTTTGCATTGCATTGTCGTGCATTGTTGACCTAGGTAGATGAATAATCACTTAATCTAGATATTAGAGTCTGAATAATCATAATAGGTAGCTCGTGCCCGTGTGTTCGATCTTGATATATCTGCCAAGTTAAAATTCTGCATCTATACAAAAGGATGATTTCTGATAGATCATTTTCACCTCATATACTATGACAATTCCACGTCATTAAAGAGGTAAAAATGTGGTTTATCAATTGTCCAATGCATACATTTCCTTGACTACAACCATTCCTTGATTTCACCTACATCTTCTTTTCACATGTCTTGTGCTTGATGAGCTCAAATACTCGACTTCCTAATTCTTAGATTATTTTTATTGATCCATTCTTTTTATTTTATTTTTTTCTTATTGAACATGGCTGTTAACACATTTCGATCACCATATCATGAGCTTTACTTTTATTTTGACATCAGCATTATTAAACCACATAGACTTTGAATAATTCTTTGTTTCCCGTTAGTGAGTTTTATTTGCAAGCACAAGCGCAATTCAACACGTAACCCACGCCATTTAAATCGATGTTGAGAGATCGACTTCGGCTTTGTTGCATTTCAAATAAAAGGAAGGTAATTGAAAATCATGAATATATGGAGAACTTACCGTGCAAAATTTTCCCTCTCATGCTTCGACTGTACTTATGAGGTTAGTTTGTTTAGTGAGTTCACTGAGTTGGGGTAATCTCCTATAAATAGTAGTTAATTAGATGATTATAAGAGTTGGGTTAGTATAAAGAATGTTAAGTTGATACGATTGGAAGAGGAGCACAACTGCCCCAGCAACCAAACGAAGCCATCTTCTCCATCCCAAGAAAACCCACCGTACCTTCGCTCCCACAATGCTCCGCCTCCTCCGCCTAAAGCTCCAACCATACTCCCTTCCCTTCCTCTCCCCGCCTCTCCTCCCCTACCCGACCTCCCGCTTCCTTTCCTCCTCCTCCTCCTCCTCCGCGGATGCCAACTCCGCTTTCGTCCTCAGCACCCTCCGCAGCCATGGCGTCCCGGACGACCTCTGCGAAACCATCTTGTCGAAGCAACCGAACCTCAGGACCATCAACGTGGACAAGACCCTCAGCCCCAAGCTCGCCTTCCTCCGCTCCGAGGGCTTCTCCGGTCCCGAGCTCGCCGATATCCTCCTCCGCAACACAACCCTCCTCTTTTCGAGCCTCGAGCTATCCCTCGCCCCCGCCGTCAGCTTCCTCAAGTCCATAATTTCCTCCAAGGAAGACCTCCTCGTTCTTATGCGCACCAACAAGCGCCTTACCCCCAAGCTCCTGGCCAACATCCACGTCCTCAAGGACCACGGCTTCTCCGATCCGATGATCCTCAAGCTCCTACTCTACCATCCCCGATCCCTCACGTATGCTCCTAGAGACTTCGTTGACGCGCTGGAGTACCTCAAGAAACTCAATGTCAGCCCCACCAGCACGGTCTTCGTGATCGCCCTGGGCACGTTATCCTACATGACGAGGTCCACATTCCAGAGGAAAGTGGAGCTGTACAAGGAGCTCGGGTGGACCGAGGAGCAGGTTCTCAAGATGTTCAAGGCGTACCCTACCTCCCTCGCTGCGTCGGACGAGACCATCACGAAGAGGGTTAGCTACTACAGAGACACGATGGGCTGGGGCCCGGATTTCCTGTGCGTGTACCCTTCGATCATAAAGATGAGCCTGGAGAAAAGGATCGTCCCCCGGTGTGCGGTGCTCAACTTGCTCATGTCCAATGGGCTGCTCAAGAGGAACACCAGGTCGGGTAAGAAGTTCGTAGTCAGGGAGAAGACGTTCGTTGAGAATTATGTGAAGAAATACGAGGAGAAGGTTCCTGCGGTTGTGAGGGCCTATCAAGGGAAGATTAAGTTCCTCGGGTGGGACTGCTTGAAGGATGGAAAGAACCAACCCGAAGCTGCATAATCTTATAGCACTATCAATGTGGATCTCGAGGCAGAGAAATTCCTGGTTTGTTTTGCTTGGTTTAACATTTGACATAATTCGTTTCGAAGCAATCGCATTGTCAAGCGTTTGCGATTTTTCAAAGCTTCATTCCACTCTGTTCTGCTTCTTAGTGCTTATGCATAAGATTGGTGATGATCTGTATAATACCCATTTATTTATCATCTTTGTTCCCTTCAGCATATGCTCAGTCATCCTTTGATTTGCTCTTACATCTGCCAATCAAATGGTCTGATTAATGTAAAAGCACGTTCAATAAGAAAAAATGCTTTATCCATCCATAATGATCTATATTGCAGAAGAAATGCATTTGTGTGCTGTCTTAACTACTGCAGTGTTATAGCGTTAATTGTGGTCGATATAGCCCAGTTACTGATACCATTAAGTGGAGTGTTTCGCATCCATGACTCGTGAATTGGTATTGCTGCAGATGAAACAACTTATCTGCAGGACTTGTGACTACATTTGCTACTGCGATATCCTTGGATTGTTGCAGCACGGCGTCAAGAAAGCCAACAGGAAGGCTGCTTCAAGAACCATCCCGACAAGGGTGGTGATCCAGAGAAGGTGAGTGGATGTTTTTTTCTGCATCGGTCTCGAGGGCGTCCACTTAATGGATCATTTCTTTGGGGATTTCCGATGTGGGTATCTCTTGGTTCTTGTTTTTGTGTTGATTTGGAGCATGAAGGCCTGGCCTTGGTTGTTTGTGTGAATCTTCTTATGTCGTTGTGAATACGTGAGATCTCAATTTGGATCTAGTGGATTTTGTAAGGATGGTGGTTATTTATGGAGAAGTTCACAACATGTGATCCTTGAATTTAACGAGGTCCAGGTGGATTTTCTTTAGCTGGGTGATGAATGTGAATGTTATAGTTGTGGTTGTAAGCGTTGGGGCCTCAATTGTCATGATAAATTTTTTTATATATGGCTTTTCTTATAGTCATGTTTTGTCTGTTTTTCATCCAGGTGACCATGTGAACTTGAATTTTTGCAGTCGGCTACTCTTCTGGTGATAATGCTTGATTAGTGTGGGGACACTACCTAGTTTTGTTTCTTCCATGCATCTCTGATCAAAAAATGTCACATTAAACTTCTTTTAGAAGATTATCAGGTTAACTAAAGCCGTATATCTGGTGAGCATTTATGGGACTGAATCTCGTGATTTTTATAAGGTTCTCGTTTGATTCTAACTGGACTAGAGCAGTCTGGATTACTATCTTAGAAGCTGGACGAGACTGCAGATCTGTTAATTCAGGTTACCTTGATTTTAAGGGTTTTTGGTTTTCTCAAGTTATTGGTCGTTTAGTTGGATCTTCAAAATGAGGGTGCAAGCATCTCTATCTCATTTTGACCAGGAGCAGAACTAGTATATGTCATGGAGGGGCCATGGCCCCTTCTTGATTATTATGTCACTTGTGCAATGTATTAAGTTTTTTATGTCCCCTCCTTTACTGTATAATAAATAGTTTTGTGAGAGAAAGGTTTAAAAATTATTTAATGGTCTAGTCGAAGAGTAACATGGTTATTGTTTTGGAGACCATAGTTCGAATCTTACTTCCCCCAATTTTGATTTCTTTTATATAGTTTATCCAATCACTTCCAAAGTATCTAAATGTTAAGTATAATTTGATATAAAATTATATTCAAGTTCATTATCTCTCCCTTTATTTCTAGCACTCCTTGTAAATAAAAAATTATTGCTTCCTTTTAACTATGATCTTTTATATTTCAAAACTTTACTTGATTATTTATCTTTTTTTTTGGAGCGGATTTAGGTAGGCTTAAATGGTTAGATTTATCGAATTGTAAAAATCATCGTTAAAAATAATAATATATTTGAAATCCTAACCTTAATAATATATTAAGTTTTTAGTTTGATAGTTCATTTTAAAAATTTTAACTCTATTTAAAAATATCATGAAATACATTGATTTTCCCATTTCTAGCGTACATAATAGGTGCATACTTGGCCTCTCCTTGATAAAATTTCTGATTTCGCCCTTGCAGTCATGCCTGCCTGTGAACCTTCATCGAAGCATCAGTCTATGAAACTTTCATACCAACAACAAGCACCTTTTGCTTCATTTCCCATCTGGAGCATGCATTGTAAGTAGTACTTCTTTAGTTATTATCATAGTTGTTTTCTTTTTTCATATTTGATCAATTCGAGTGTAGGTTTAGGTCTATTTACTTTTCGAGGTTTGGCTAAGTATGGGTTTTTGGTCTTGAGGTCATGTTCTATGGTACAGTATCAGTTGAGGTCCTATCCTGCAATATCAAGTATACCATTCCCTTTTTTGCAATATCAATTGTGCCCCTATCTTCTTGCACTATTATCACATATGCCCTTTTGTTAGTGAAGTCGTCAATGAAGTGAATCAAACATGGTTTATTGAGACCAATGTCCAATTGAGGAGCCATTTGTTACATTTATGCCCTCTTGTAGTGCTTGGGAGGAAGTGTTGGTTGCATCATGGGGATTGAAGCTTCTTTGTTGACTGAATCGTTGCCTCGAAGCCTAGTAGAGGACTTTGGCTAGGCACACAGACGACAGAGATGCTTGGCCGCCTTTAGAAATGGAGTAGGTCACCGCACATGC
The DNA here is from genome assembly GCA_037367405.1 of Ottelia alismoides. NCBI lineage: Eukaryota > Viridiplantae > Streptophyta > Magnoliopsida > Alismatales > Hydrocharitaceae > Ottelia > Ottelia alismoides. The sequence continues at coordinate 118,737 of JAZKJV010002178.1, read as the reverse complement.
ACATGGGTCGACGAAAGAGATTGCGTCGTCTTAGAGAGATCTGGAGAAAAGAGTATGAAGAGGAGGATGAAAAGAGTAGCCTGGTGTTGGGTTTTTCATCTCCAAGTTGGGGAAGAAGAGAATACAAATAGGAGGAAGAAGAACTGGGGAGGAGGCGATCAAGGGCATGGTTAGGAGGTGCTGGCAACAACATGAGGGGGATCAGAGGCGGATATGGCGGAGGTGGTTAGCTGCAGAGAAGGGGGGTGGGTGGAATTGGGCAAAGGAGGTAGATCGGGGCAGGGCTAGGCGAAGGTGGCAAGCGAGTGGCGGTGGTGATGGTTGTTGTAGTGGTTCTTGTGGTTGAAGGTAAGGATAAAGAAGAACAAGATAATTACATTTGTACCTATGTTTTCTTCCTAATTACCCTTGTCAAAAGTTAACATCCGTTTGAGATGTGGATAGATGGTAATTAACTCGACAGGCACAAGTGATATCAGTGCAAGAAGGAAGGAGCACAACTTTTAATGCAAAAAAGGATGGGTATAACTGATATTGCATAGTCTTATGAGGGTCATGACTGTTAAAAAACCCTAAAAATATGTTTTGTTTTTTTTCTCTGTTCCTCTCCCCCTCCCTCTATCAACCCTTTCCTTTCTCCTCTCCTAAAATAAATGTGCCTTTTTTTTATTGCCAGCCATTTCCAACCTTCGTTGGCCACCTTTTTTTGCAATGGAAAATGTGGACATTGTGAGAAATAGTTCAGCACCAGATAATTACTACCGTTGAATGCAGCCTGATGACATGGACTGCGAGTGCTCCCATCTGGCAACCAGTCTCTAGATCGGACCTTGTGCTTTCCTCAAGTCAACTAATATTCTACTAAATCCCTATCCTGCAGGCTTATACTAGAGGGATGGATGTAGCAACCCAAGATTCTTATGCAGGTGAACATAAATGTTGTTTTAGTGGTGACTAGCTGTAACATCCGAAATACATGTGATGCCTTCGGATCCGGGTGCCCGTTTACGTCGCATTCACACTGTTATATTTGCAATTTTCCCCGATTTTCAATACTTGATGAGATCGTTGCAAATATAGTTATGCGAATGCGGCGTAAACGGTCATCCGGATCCGAGGGCGTCACAATTATTTCAGATGTTACATTAGCCCTCTATTCCACCACTAGTCACCACTTTATATATATCTTCTAGTACCTACATCAGCATGAATAAGCGCGCTAGGAAACCAGATAGACCATCTTATCGATACATATGATGATGTTTAGGGAGGCATGACCAGAGTTGAGATTGAGCTTAAGGAATCAATTGAGGTTCTACAACGAGTACATGTCAAGTGTTGGTTGTCTCTACTACGCATTGGGGAATGCAAGCTCTCAGAAGTGGCAAACTTGAGTGTATTCAGCTGGGATAACAAGATCCCCGAGGCTAAATTGCCCCTCACCAAGTTACGGCCAAGGGAAGGTTGCAGGAAGACAAGGCTCCAGAAGTATGTATATGTTTTGTTGAAGGGAGAGGAAGGGAATTTAGTCTGAGGATGAGGACGGTGGACGGAGAGGGAGCGAACGAAAAACATATATTTTTACAGATTCTTTTTGCTAAATTCTATTTCTTTTTGGTCATCATAGTAAGAAATAACAGTTCCAGTAAAAGATATTAACACAAATCAAAATATTTCAGGGGTTGATGGTGTAAAACGGAGCAAGATTACATGATTGTGATGCAATTTCAAGTACAACAGGGGTTGTGGTGCCGTTGGAAAAGATTCAGGGGTTGTGAAACATGATAGAAAAAATTCTATTTTCCCATGCTTCAAAGGATGTATGGTTACTCTTCTCGGGCACCATGTTGAACATCTTCCTCTTCCGTATACGAGCCATATCGTTTTGTTCTATGTATGGTATGCTGATATGGGAAGCATTTTGTTTCCTCGGACCCAATAAGGGTATCATTCGCAGGGTCATGCCTTGGGTGGGAAATTATCCTCTTGGGATAACCTATTGGCTTATTGGGTTTGATATTTCCATTTGTCTTTTAAGATTCCTAAGATTTAATTGATCTCTCATCTTTCTCCTTAAACTTCTCACATACTGATAACCATCCTCTATCTCTTGGAAACCACTAGCAGCAAATTAGTGCTGCTAGCATCGTCTGACCCTTTGTGTTGTCCTTTCCTTTCCTCCTCAGTGGAAGTCCATCCTGATGATTTCCTAATTACAACCCACCCTGATGTGATCCCTTCATTCCTTGGTAGAAGGATACACGGATTCACATATATTATGTTGCGATTAAATCAAATCTACCCTAAAATCTTGTCCCATTACACCAAAACCCTTATAATATTTGTAAGGGATTTTATTAGTTGTGCCCCCTTTGAGTTATTGCAATATCATTTATGTTCTTCCATTCTTGGAATATCAGTTGTGCCCCTACCTTCTTGCGAAATTCAAAGTTCTACCCTCATATTAAGGTAATGTAGGGGCATAACTGATATTACAAAAGAGCAGCACTGTGAATTTTTACAAAGTTTCAGTACATGTTATGGGAGCTTTGAATACGACTTGTCATTTTCTGAATAGAGCCATAAAGATAAAAGTCCATTTGAACTTTAGAGAAATAGGAAACCAACTCTAAAATATCTCAAGGTGCGAAGATGCTTGGCTAAGGTCTTAGTCTTAGAACACAAGAAAAAGAAGCTTGGACCTAAGACGGTTGGCGCGGTCTTCTTGGGGTACTTGGAAAATACTTATGTCTATCGATTCTTAGTAATTCGGTCTGAGAGGGACACATCTGATAAAATCTCTATTTGTAATTACACCATGAACCTTGTAACACCATATTGACCCTTGCAATCTTGTTGACTCTCTTACATTGTAACCTTTTGACAGAGGCATGAGTAAGATTATTGTGCCATGTTGTAGTTGCAGATTTTATAGGAGTTATGTGTCACGTCTTGGACCTCGAAACATGGGAAAAATTGCGGAAGCATCCCAAAACTATGAAAAACAGCTAATCGAGTCCATGAGTGAGATAAAATCTCAATAATTCATTAATCACAAATCTCAGAGTGTCATATAATAATGAAAGAATAAATGATATTAACCAATAAATAAAAGATTCATAAAGTCTGAACTACATAATAAAATTAAGTCTATCAATATCATCAGTATATTAACTTAATGAACTAGAATAAAGAAAGGACTCTTCAAATCTAGCTGACAGTCCAACACCTTGCTGTTCGCTAAACTGCAAGGTTGAAATTCAAGATTAGTCAAATGAAATTGACTAATTACGCACATCAAAATATGAAACGTGCCATAATCATTCATAGACCTTGAACATAAAAATGCTAACACAATGACAATGCAATAAAGAATATACGTCAAGGAAAACAATGGACTATATCAAGAATATTCATTTGTGCATAACTAAGAGATAGTAATACAATAAACTTTTCTTTATTGGTCAGATTTTTTTACCATTAATATTAATATCAATGCCAATGGAAAAATCTATACCATCTGCCGGCACCGGGCAACCCGAGCCTGGATAAGAGCCGCCTCGTTCCCATAATCAAAATTTTAAATTATAAAAAATCCATATGAAGTCTCTCATCCAAACCCCAATACAATGGACATCGGTACTGAGTCAACTGCTGTAGTGGAAAATTGTTTGGGAGTAGTGTAGAATTACCCGTCTACAATGGTCAATTGGCGGAATTAACCGTCCGCGCGGCATCCAGCCAGTTCAAAGTTACTAATGGACCAATAATGAACAATGTCTACTCCCGCACAATGATGGTGTGAAAAACAATAACTTATTTTTTAATAAAATATTTGAAAATGTAAATTAACCTATTACAAAAACAGCTATGCATCTATCTATACAACATTTAAACATTATTTCTTAGATATACAATATGGCTAAATATCAAATTAGCACATAATTATCTAGAGTTTAACACATAAATATAATCTAAGCATTTTAAAGAGATAAAATAAAATCAACATTCCAATAGCTAATAAAATCTAAAGTGTAGTATAAATAACAGTGGTATGTGACACAAGTTAATGTACATATCTTGTTAAGAAAATGATATGAATAGATCTATAAGTTTCTCTGTCCACGGAAATGAGTTGTCACCTAAATCAAAACGAGCATATCTTATCAACACGAACACTCCATAATGTACCTTATTCTACAACCCAGATTTCCAAACGACACATATACCATGACGAGTTTATTGAGATAATAATTAAGAAAAGTTAATTATCGACTACCACTCCCTAATTGACTTGGTCAACTATAAAATTCCCCCTTTTTGATTTTTTTTCTTTATTTACACGATTATAGGCTCCAACCTTCATTTATTCATCATAAATTATTAGATATATTTATTTAAAGAATGATTCGTATGATGTCTATTTGATTTCATTAATAATTTTTTTATTTCATACCTGATAAACAAAACGTGAGTATGCAAGTTTACGTAGAGATAAAATATGTTCTTTAATTTACAAAAAAAGCCTCGCTAATTCTATAGAAAGATCATGAATAGGCAGGTGTTTCGATTTTTTTGTTCTTCTTCCTAATAGTGATATCGAACCAGAAAAGGATTCATGTACGAAGTAAAAAAACTTCGACCATCATGACACTCGTTGAAAATATATGTGGTGTTTTTAAGCGATTCGACGCATACATGTAATACAAGTGTTATGATGCATACCTCAAGGTGTGAAAGACGTGTCGACTTTGCCCTCACAACCACATCCGACTGCGACAACGCCAACTTGCTTCCAGCCTTGCCATAGCATGAATCAACACCTACGTAAGAATGTCGTGCCCGAATCTCTCTCTCTCTCTCTATGGCAAGACCCGCTGTTGAGTTTAAATCTCCTTTTCATTGATTTTATTATTTTTTAAGGGGAAACTAAATCCCAAGAAACGTTCCCCTTTTTTTGTTGGTTGCAACACTTTTTTATTTTAAATAATTTATCCTTCTCACTGTTGTGATTTTTTAAATTTTTTAATTCTCTTTTTAACGCAATGTCGTTATGCCATTTCCTTTCTTTATACATATATTTATATAATATAATACACACCTACTTGATATATTTGATTTTTTTAATCCAAAAGGATGTTACAACTCTACCCTTTTTAAAAGAAATTTCGTCCTCGAAATTTAAAAGACATACCTAGAAGTTCCGGATATTTCTCTCAAACTTCATCTTCAAGTTCCCATGTAGCCTCCCTATTCGAGTAATTATGGCAAGAACTTTTACCATCTTGATAATCTTTCTTCTTAGCTGATGTTCTTGACGATCAACAATATCTGAAGGACGCTCTTTATACGATAAGTTTTTACAAACTTCAATAGGCTCATAATGAATCCGATGAGATGGATCATGAATATATTTTCACAACATGGTAATATGAAAGGCATTGTGGATGTGTGAATACTGTGGTGGTAGTGCAATGCGGTACGCAACCTCGCCTACTCTATCCAATACCTCAAAAAGACTAATGTATATTGGACTAAGTTTCCCTTTCCGTCCAAATCTCAATACTCCACAGATCGGAGAAATCTTGAGAAAGATATGATCACGGATTACGAATTCTAGTTCTCTACGCTAGTTATCCGCATAGCTCTTTTGTCTATTTTGTGCTATCAATAGCCTTTTCTTAATCGGGTCGATCTTATCAGTACACTTCTGCACAAGTTCCGGTCTGAGCAATCTTCTTTCACCTACCTCTCTCCAGCAAAGAGGAGATTGACAAGGCCTCCTATATACGGAGCCATTCCAATGCTAGCCTGATAACTGTTGTTATAAGCAAAATCAATAAGTGGAAGATTCTCATCCTAACTGCGGGCATAATCTAATGAACATGCTCTAAGCATACCCTCAAGAACCTGAATAGTTATCTGTCTGAGGATGAAAAGCAATACTAAACTTCGGCTTTGTACCGAAAGCCTCCTGAAGTTTTTTACAAAATCTTCCTGTGAATCTTGGATCTCGATCAGAAACAATAGAGACTGATATGCCATGGAGTTTCACGATATTATTCATGTATAAATTTGCTAAGCTAGCAACTGACTCCTTCTTCATTGGTAAGAAATGGACAGACTTTCTCAGTCTGTCTACGATCACCCAAATAGCATCATAATTGGTTGCATCTATTTTCGGAAGACCCATCACAAAGTCCATGGTGATGTGTTCTCATTTCCATCTCGGAACCTCCAATTGTTCCAATAGTCCAGCTGGTCTTTGATGCCCAGCCTTAATTTGCTGATACACCAAACAACGAGAAATGAATTCTGCAATTTCCTTCTTCATATTTTTCCACTAAAATTCCACTGGAGATCTTTGTATATTTTTGTGCTTCCTGGATGTACATTGAATTTAGAACGATGAGCTTCATCCATAATCTCTTGCTTTAACTCAGCCTGTGAAGAAACCCATTAGCGATTTATGAATCTGATGCCACCAGTAGCAGCAATGAAGAATTCTGAACTTTCTCCCTGACTCTTCTCAGCCAAAACATGATACTTAGGATCTTCTTCCTGAGCCCTCAATACTTTCTTTACTATCTCAGAATGTATCCGTATGTTAGACAAGATAATCTTGTCTCCTTTCTTGAAAGGGTTCCAAGAAACAAAGTCGTCAACTAACTTCCACTTTTCAATACTTAAACTGGTAGACATGGCATAATCTTTCCGGCTCAAGGCATCTTTCACAACATTTGCTTTACATGGATGGTAAGCAATTGAGAAGTCATAATCTTTAGGCCCCGTTTGTTACGAAAGAATAGAGGAGGGAATGGAATCATCATTCCTCTCTCGATTCCATTCCTTTGTTTGTTAGATCAACTTTATGCAAGAATAACGATTACAAAGGAAACATGATTCCCTCATTCATGGGAATCGCCATTCCTAGGTATCCCCCTAGGAATTGGGATTCCATTCCTTACCAACGCCAATGAATGTATTCTTCTTCAATATTTTAAATTAATTTATCATTCTTACAAATATATGGTTATCGACATGGATATATCTTTTCTTTTTTTTGGATATTTTTTTAACACTGACATGGATATGGTTTTTTTGGACATGGATATATGGATACTGACATGGATACAAATATATGGATGCAAAATGTTGGATAAGTTACAAATATATGCATATATGGATACGGGTATGGATATGTGGTATTTTTTGCGGATACATGTATGGATACAGTTTTTTTGGATATGGATACAAATATGGTTACAAGATATTCAAGCGGATACGAATACATACATATATATATATATATATTAAATATATTTATTAAAAGGATAAAATATATCAGATATGATTAGTTTACGGATACAGATACAAACACGGATATGTGTTTTTTTGTTTATTTCTAGATATGGATATGGACAGGGATATATGATTTTTCTTTAATATGGATATGGAAACAGAAGCAATGATCAATTTTTCTAAGATATGGATACTGATTATATTCTAGCAAATATATATGGATATGTATATGGTTTCTAATTTTTCTACGGATACATATATGGACATGGATGGTGTTTTTTTACGGAAGCGGATATGGACAAGCAAATGGTTTTATTTTTTTGCAGTTATAAGTATTGACACATATACCATATTTAATTTTTTAGGATATGGATACGGGTTATATTTTAGTGTATACGTATATAGACATGGATATGTGTTTTTATTTTTTTCCAAATATGGATACCCAGATTTAATTTCTTTAGAATATGGATATAGATATGGTAATAGAACATTGTAGCGGATACGGGTATGGATATATCAAATATATCAATTGTATGAAAAAAATCAAAGTAGTTTCCATTTTAATTTGATTATTGATTCTTTATATGAAATATATCGATTATATGAAATGCGTTGGTGTGGTGACTCCCGCCTTGGGAGGGCACCCCGTCTTTTTTAGTCAAAAAAATATCGATTATATGAAAAAATAAGTATGAGAATACCAATTATTTTTTCTACTTAACGAAATATATCAAAGGAATGCTATTTCCTTTCTATTATTTTCCTTTTCTTAATATAAGAAAGGAACATGTCTCATGATAAAATTTTTAATTCTTAATATGATCCAAACAATGGAATGGAAAAACTTTTTCATTTCCATTCCATTGCTAATTCCATTCTTGTCTTGATTCCATTCCATTGTAATTCCTTTCCAATCAAACAAACAGGGCCTTAAGGAATTCCATCCATCTCCTTTAACGTATATTCAAATCTTTTTGAGAAAAGATGTATTTGAGACTTTTATGATCATAAAAGACCTCAAATTTCTCACCATAAAGGTAGTGACGCCAGATTTTCAATGCAAACACCACTACAACAAGCTCTAGATCATGCGTAAGATAATTCCTTTCATGAATCTTCAATTGTCTCGAAGTATAAGCTATAACTTTCTCATTCTGCATTATGACACATCTCAAACCATTCAAGCATGCATCAATATAGATGACGAAACCTTCACTACCTGAGGGTAATGTCAAGATAGGAGCGGTGGTCAATCTCATCTTTAATTCTTGAAAGCTATATTCACATGCAGAAGACCATTCAAATTTTATCCCTTTCCTAGTCAATTCGGTGAGAGGAAGTGAAATCTTTGAGAAATCACGAATGAATCTACGATAATATCCCGCTAATCCAAGATAGCTTCTAATTTCTGTCACGCTTTTTGGTTGCTTCCATTCTGAGACTACCTCAACTTTGGCTGGATCAACAGAAATCCCATCCTTGGAAATAATGTGCCCAAGAAACATGATCTATTTCAACCAGAATTCACACTTGGAGAATTTAACATAAAGTTGATTCTGCCTCAAAGTTTCCAAAATAATTCTCAATTGCTCCTCATGTTGCTCAGCACTCTGAGAATAAACAAGAATATCATAAAAAACAATGACGAAGTGATCCAAAGACCCGATTCATGAGATCCATAAAAGCGGCAGGAGCATTAGTCAATCCGAATGGCATCACACAAAACTCGTAATGCCCATATCGTGCTCGGAAAGTAGTTCTCAAGATATCTTCCTCTTGAATCCTCAATTGATGATAGCCGGATTGCAAATCAATCTTCGAGAAGACCTTTGCTGATTGGAGATGATCAAATAAGTCATCTATCCGTGGTAACATATTTATTCTTCACAGTCACCTGATTTAGCATTCGATAATCGATGCATAAGCGAAGTGATCTTTCTTTTCTAACAAATAAAACATGTGCACCCCATGGTGTCGCACTAGGCTTGATAAATCCCAAGTTAAGCAATTCTTCAAGTTGCTTCTTTAATTCCACTAGTTCAGTGGGAGCCATGCATATGGTGCCTTGGATATTGGTATAGTTCCAGGAACCAGCTCAATAGTGAAATCAATCTCTCTCCGAGGTGGGGGGTACATGCAATTCTTCTAGAAAGACATCGGGAAACTCCCGAACAAGAATGAGATTAGATAACGATACGGTTGATGACTCAATCCTTATAATACTAGCAAGATAGGCTTCTCATCCTTTCAAGATCATGCGATATGCCTTCATGGCGGAAATAATGCTCCGTTCATAATCAGTGGCATGCCCTTTAATAACGAACCCTGGGAACTGATGGCTTGCCACAATCACCTTTTTCTTACAGCAATTAATAATACAATGATATCAAAAAAGCCATCCATCCCAAGGATAATATCAAAATTTGTCATCTCCATGACAATGAGGTCACTAGGTAGCTCATGACCCTCAATTATTAATGGAGCATCTTGAATATACTCCAATGCCTTGACTTTTTCCACCCGTAGATGTGGTGCCTATTAGATCAATATTTAGAAGTTTTAATCGGACATCTATGCTTTTTACTAGAGCCTCAGAAAATAAAGCTATGCGTAGCACCAGTATTAAAAAGAATCTTTGCATGCCAATTAGCAATAAGAAGAGTACATTCGATGATCTTGTCCTCCTTAGCAGCATCATGTCCAGTGATGAGAGCATAGACTCGAACAGGAATCTTTGGCTTTTGATCTTGGCATTGAGCTACAAACTGCTTTCTAGGCTTTGGGCAATCACCGAACAAAGTGGCCTTTCTCTCCACAGTTCAGACGCTGATCGTTTTTGAGATATCATTCTCAGGATGAAAACAATGACAGAGAGAGCATTCAGGAAATCTATTGTTTTGGCATGGCTGAGAGGCTTGCTTTTGCTTTTGAGGATTTTTGAATGATTTGGACTTTCTCAAATAGATCCTTTCGATCATTGCGTGGCTTCTCCTCCTTTCTTCGCAAGAAATCTCGTTCCATGGTGGTAGCACTTGGTAGGGCATCCTCCATCGTCTTCAGCATGCTGGAAAGAACCTTAGATCTCAAAGCAGGGTGAAGTCCCTCGATGAACTTCTTAGTCATCCGATATTCATATGGACATAAGTATGGAGAATACTTCAGTAAGTGATGGAACTTGTTATTATACTCAACAATATTCAGATCTCCATGCTTCAGATTAATAAACTCTTGTTCCTTAATCAACTGCAAGTGCATCGGAATATACTACTCTCGGAAGAGTTTAACAAACCCATCCCACAGAATAATCTCTCTTTTTTTCAAATTTCCGCAACTAGCAGCTGGTCCACCGGCCCTTAGCAGGACCTTTCAGCTGATGAGTAGCGAAAGAGACCTTGCTATGATCCGGACATCTGATTGCATCAAACAACTTCTTTGTCTCCTCCAACCATTGATATGCTACCTCAGCATCCGCTACACCTTCAAAGTTAGGCGGGTTCACTTTTAAGAATCTCTCAAAGGTGACTCCATCCCTACGCTCCTCACGAAGTCGCTTTTCTCTATCAATATGCCTGTCGCGACGTCTATGATCCTTGTTCTTACTCTGGTGGTGATTTGCTTGATCGAGAATCAGTTGGGAGAGCTCCTCGATTGTCTTCATCAACTTGGCATTCTGTGCTGCCAAATCACGATAGCGACGACTCCTCTTATGGTTCGCGACGGTCAACATCTACAAATAACCAATGATCCCCTTAGTCAATTATTTCAAACCTTATCAATAAATACAATAGGTCATCCTAAAATTGGATAAAGTTATTCTAATATTCCATTTGCTCTGATACCACGTTGTCACGTCCCGCACCTCGAAACATGGGAAATTTACAGAAGCATTCAAAACTATGAAAAATAGCTAATCGAGTGCAGGAGCGAGACAACGTCTCAATAATTCATTAACCATATATCTGAGAGTGCTAATAATGAAAGAATAAAGGAAATTGACCAATAAATAAAAGATTCATTAAGTCTGAACTACAGAATAAAATTAAGTAAGTCTACCAATATCATCAGTACATTAACTTAATGAACTAGAATAAAGCAATGACTCTTCAAATCCAACTCACGACCTAACACCTTGTTGTCCGCTAAACTGCAAAGTTGAAACTCAATATTAATCAAACGAGTTTAACTAAATATGCACCATCAAAATATGAAATGTGTCATAATCATTCACACATCTCGAACATAAAAATTCTAACATTGATGACAACGCATAAAGAATATATGTCAAGGAAAACAATGAACTATATCAAGAATAGTCATTTGTGCAGAACTAAGAGATAGCAATACAATAAACTTTTCTTTATTGGTCACATTTTTACCACTAATATCAATACCAATGTCAATGGGAAAATCTATACCATCTGCCGATACCGAGCAACCCGAGCTTGGATAAGAACCGCCTCATTCCCATAATCAAAAATTTAAATTATAAAATAATCCATATGATGTCTCTCTTTCAAACCTCAATACAACGACACCAGTACCGAGTCAACCGCCGTAGCGGAAATTGTTTGGGGTAGTTAATGTAGATGTTTACCCGTCTATAATGGTCAATTGGCGGAATTAACCGTCCACGCGGCATCCGGTCAGTTCAAAGACACTAATGGACCAATAATGAACAATGTCTAATCCCGCACAATGATGGTGTAAAAAACAATAACCTTAATTTTCAATAAAATATTTAAAAATGTAAATTAACCTATTATAAAAACAACGATGCATCTATCTATCATTTAAACATTATTTTTTAGATAGACAATATGGCTAAATATCAAATTAGCACATAATCATCTAGAGTTTAACACATAAGTATAATCAAAGCATTTTAAAGAGATAAAATAAAATCAACATTCCAATAGCTAATAAAATCCAAAGTGGGGTATAAATAACAATGGTATGTGAAACAAGTTAATGTACATACCTTGTTAAGAAAATGATATGAATAGATCTGTAAGTTTCTCTGTCCACAGAAAGTAGTTATCACCTAAAACCAAAAAGATTTATCTTATCAACATGAACACTCCATAATGTACCTTATTCTACAACCCAGATTTCCAAAACGACACATATACCGTGACGAGTTTACCGACATAATAATTAAGAAAAGTTTATTATCGACCACCACTCCCTAACTGACTTGGTCAACTATAAAAATCCCCTGTTTTGAACTTTTTTCTTTATTTACATAGTTATAGGCTCCAACTTTCATTTATTAATCATAAATTAATATACGTATTTACTTAAAGGATGATTCGTATGATGTCTATTTCATTCCATTAATAATAATATTTTTTTGATTTCATACATAAAAAACAAAACGTGAGTATGCAAGTTTACGTAGAGATAAAAATATGTTATTTAATTTTTTACAAACAAAGCCCTGTAATTCTATAGAAAGATCATGAATAGGAAGGTGTTTCGATTTTTGTGTTCTTCCTATAGTGATATAGAACCAGAAAGGGATTCATATACGAGGTAAAAAAATCGATCATCGTGATGCTCACTGAAAATGTGGTGTTTTAAACGATTCGACACATACATGTAATAAAAGGGTTACGATGCATACCTCAAGGTACGAAAGACGTGTCGACTTTGCCCCCACAACCACATTTGATTGCTACACGCCAACTTGCCTCCAGCCTTGCCAGAGCACGAATCGACACCTATGGAAAACCGTCGTGCCCGGATCTCTCTCTCTCTCACTAGGGCAAGACCCGACACTGAGTTTAAATCCCCTTTTCATTGAATTTATTATTTTTTAAGGGAAAACTAAATCCCAAGAATGTTAGGGTCACTGTGTACAAATCCCTAATGAAAGTTAGGCAGCCAAGGTATAAATTCGACCCAACTTCTCACAAGTCATTTGTTTTAAAAACTCATTTTTTTAACAAGGTCAACGATTCTATAAAAAGATGAGCGTGATTAATAACAAAACCACAGATGATGTTAAAAACTAATTTAAATAAAAACATTGGATGAAATTCTGAAAGTTGAGATCATGCGCTTATCAATATCCTACTGAGTCGTGCTAATTGGGAAAATTCACACACACATCCAAGCACGCAAGCACGCATATGCACACATGTAGTGAGAGGAGAGATTTTATAATATACTTTAACCTTTTCTTTTAGATTGTTATATTTTAACATATTGTGAAAAATTATACATAAAAAACGGCAATAGTTGGTTATCTCTCGTTAATCAAAGGGTACGTGAGAAGAAACTGTTCATCACTTGCCATGCAGGCTGTCTGCATTTTCGCACTCCCGACCATTAGTTTTAGACTTTGAAGTGTTTGAACAATCCGAAAACACAATGCGCAATCAAAAAATCGAGTAAAGGAATATAGTGATTTGACAATGTACCTATATCGGTCAAGACTAATTCACACGTCCACCCACCCACATACGCACCCACACGCACACGCATGTATGCTCGCGCGCACGCACACAAACATGCACACACAGAAACAAAGACTTCTATACCTTCCATTAGAGCAGGGGGAATTTTCTTTATTTTTTTGGAAAATACTATAATAGATTTGTAACTATAACCCTCTAATATGCATTCAAATTTCGTCAAAAACAGAGACTCTTATACCTTCCATTCAAAACAAGTCTAAGATTGTTAAAATTATCTGTTCTAGATGGATGGTATATTAGTATCTGTTTCTAACAAAATTTGAATGATACATTAGAATGATATACTTATGAAAATCTTTTCCAAAAAAAATATTTTTCTTCAAAAATGAACATGAAGTAGGTAAGATTACCTACTTCATGAAGTAAGTAAACTCCCTTTCCTTAATATATATAGGAGTGATCCTATGAGAGCAAAAACCTGTAAGAGCATGAGAGCATGCATTCTGTACCACATGATCCAACCAGGAGAGAGAAGAGCAGGAGAGAGAAACATAATCATGTGGTCCAGAATGCATGCTCTCATGCTCTCACAGTTTTTAACTCTCATAGGATCACCTATATATATAGAGAGAGAGAGAGAGAGAAGAGAGAGAGGGGAGTGATCCTATGAGAGAAAAAGTTGTGAGAGAATGAGAGGGGTGATTCTCGACCACATAATTCAGTTTTTTCTCTCCCAGTCTTCTCTCTCCTGGGTGAATCATGTGGTCCAAGATCACCCCTCTCATGCTCTCACAATTTTTTGCTCTCATAAGATCACTCCTCTCTCTCTCTCTCTCTCTATATATATATATATATATATAGGGAAAAGGAGCCTACACCCAGGGGTGTAGGTAACTACCTACACCCGGCTCATTTTTTCATTATTTTTTGATTTTTTTGAAATGAAACTTTTGAGGAATTAGATCACTATATATCATCATGGTGTCTTTCAAAATTCAACTTAATTCAAGACTCCTATCATCTTCATCAAGACCGTCAAATTTTAACAGTCTCAGAATTGCTGAAAATGGCTCCTTCTAGATGAATATGATAGGAAGGTTTTTTTGCATGAAACTTGATACACATATTCATCTCAATATATTAAGAAAATCCTCCCAAGATTTCATTCAAAAAAACTCAAAAATCGTGAAAAAGAAGGCCGGGTGTAAGTAGTTACCTATACCCCTGGGTGTAGGCTCCCAGCTTCCATATATATATATATATATATATAGAGAGAGAGAGAGAGAGAGAGAGAGAGGTAAATGGGGCTGCCCCCAGGGAGTAGCCAACTTGGCTACTCCCACCCCTATTTTCCCCTCATTTTTTTTATTTTTTTGGAAAATAAAAATTTGTATATTCATCATTATATCCCTCTCACATTCTATTAAAATTTCGTCAGAAACAGAGACTCCTAAACCCTCCATCCAGACGTCATTTTTTTAACGGTCGCAGGATTTTTTAAATCGACCATGTTTGGATGGAGGCCGTAGGAGTCTCTGTTTCTGACGAAATTTTAATAGAATGTGAGAGGGATATAATGATGAATATACAAATTTTTATTTTCCAAAAAAATAAAAAAATGAGGGAAAAATAGGGGAGGGAGTAGCCAAGATGGCTACTCCCTGGGGGCAGCCCCATTTACCTCATATATATATATATATATATATATATATGAGTGATCCTGTGAGAGTCAAATCTGTGAGAGCATGAGAACATGCATTATGGACCACATGATTCTATTTTCTCTCTCCTAGTCTTCTCTCTCCTGGTTGGATCATGTGGTTCAGAATGAATGCTCACATGCTGTCACAGGTTTTGGCTCTCATAGGATCACTCCTCTCTCTCTCTATATATATCCCATGGTTGTAACAAGTGTACACCAAGTCAACTCTAGTTTAAAAATACGATTTATGCTCATATATAAAGACAATCTTCACGTTGTGATTGTTGAGCATGATATTCTTAATTTTTGGAATATACCCCCTTAAAGCGTAAGTACTTATCTACCTTGTGAGGATTCAAAATAATAAAGAAGAATGCCATTTCTATTCTTTTACGTTGTTCTCGCTAACTTTCACCAAATTTCTATGTTATAAGCCATCTCGAAGCAACCGACAGCGACCTCGGGCACTCATACGTCATGGCTGACCTTCTCGATGATGATCTCATACTCTGATTTTTGAGACATTACCGAGAGAGCAGAATTTTGGATGCGATGCAATAAAACCCCCACCTCATTCCCTCCGCTCCCTTTACTGAGCAATCTCCCTGAAAGGGTATGCTCGCTGCATAAATACACTGTCTAAGTATCTGAATATTTTCTTATTCATGACATCGATCGACAAACGATGCATGGTTCGTCGATTGAACACTCTTCTCTTTCCGCGCATATAAGAAGACGATATTACTAAATACAATCGGCGAACCATTCGTCGATCTGCGAATGGTTCGCCCTTTGCGCCACATTCCACAAATGGAGCATTTCTACATATTTAAAATTTACATTATTAAACAGCATACGCTTTAAATTATACTTTAGCATATAAATTTAGCATAAAATATAATATTTTAATAACTAAATAATGTATATTTCAAAATTGTTTTATATCATATATTCACTATAAAATTGTAAATTGATATTTATAATGTAGTACCATATAATGTATATTTTAGTATAGTTGAGCATATTTCTTCACGATCAAGTTTATAATAAATTGTGTATAGTTTTATTTTATTTTTATGCATGTTATATAAAATTTTTAATATAAAATTTAGTGCAATTTTCATCTTGATTTTTCTGACATAAGTATATTTATCTTATTTTATGATTGAAATTAAAAGTAGATAAGATAAATAATTTTTCAAAACATAAAGAACCAACATCATCAATATAATTAAACGAACAACATCAACAATATAATAAAACAGATTGATGTTACATCCTAATACTTCAAACATTACATCAAACTTTAACTAAATTGATGGAACTAATTTCTTAATCCTAGAGTGGATGAATTCTCCACTGGGTAGATTGCTTGTCCTTATTCTCTTGAGGCTTGGATTTCTCAGGACGCTTCTCATAAAATATTAATTTGAGTTTGTCCAAAAAAAGCAGAAAAATTAAATAAAAATAAAGCTCAGGCAAAAAAAAGTTCTCTCTCCTCTGGTTGGTAGATTTCCCTCGACCGGACGCAAGAGGAAGAAGGGAGAGAAAGAGACATCCAGAGAGAGAGAGATAGGGGGGAGAGAGAGAAGGGACGACCTCGATCTCTGTGAGGGGGCGGAGGCCAAACGTGGATCCAGCTGTCGGAATCTGTAGAATACAAGTCAGAGTCGAGAAGCGTAACGTCGATGGACGAGGTCCTGACCGCGGGCGACGTCTCTTCCTCGTCTTCCTCCTCCTCCTCCTCCCCTCCATCCGGCGGAAGCCCCTCCCTCGCCACCAATCTCCCTTTGATATCCGCCTGCCTCGCCTTTGCTATCGCCCAGTTCCTCAAGCTCTTCACCACTTGGTGACATCTCCATCCCTTCTCCTCTTCCTGTTCATTGGAAGCGACCCCCTTTTTTGTGCAGGGAGTGCGGCCTGTATCGTATCTCTATTGACGGATCTTTGGCTTGAAGTGCAGGTTCAAGGAGAATAGATGGGATTCAAAGAGGCTGCTGGGCTCCGGTGGGATGCCGTCCTCGCATTCTGCCACAGTCGCCGCGATTGCCGTGGCGATCGGGCTTCAGGAGGGAACGGGAGGGTCTGGATTCGCCCTCGCTGTGGTGCTGGCGGCTATTGTAAGCAATTGTATATATATATGCGGTTTTATTTTGTTTTACGATTGTTTGCTTTTCTGTACTTTTAGTTCTTGAAATGCAATGAATTGGCTAATTATGCTGCACGAGCTGAACTTCTTTTCTAGGTGATAGGACGTATAATTCTTTTGGTCCCAATCCCATTATCGCTTTTATTTCACGGAATCACCAACTTCACCCGGCATCAACGACTTGGATCCTACACGAAGAAGTAGTTTTCTTATTTATCAGCAATGCATTATGTATAAGGGATAAACTCAGATGAAATTATAAAAGGTCCAATGGTTCTCTTATATAGGAGAAAAAATCATTGGATAAAATACAAAAGATAAATAAAGAATTACAAAAGATAAGCAAAAACAGAAATTGAATTATCTAAATACATAAAATAGGGATTATCTCAACACTCCCCCTCAAGTTGGAGCGTAGATATCAATAAGACTCAGCTTGAAACAACATTTCTGATAAGGTCCTCTTGCCAGAGCCTTTGTAAGTATATCTGCCGTTTGGTCTCCAGAGCCGACATGTGTAGTAGTGATAAAGCCCTTCTGTATCATGTCACGAGTATAGTGGCAATCTACCTCTATATGTTTCATCCTTTCATGAAAGGCTGGATTATTTGCAATGAAGAGAGCAGCTTGATTATCACACTGGAGATGCATGGAAAGAGGTACTTCTATAGTTAGATCAGTCAGAACAGATCTGACCCACATCATTTCTGTACTAGCCTGTGCCATAGCCCTGTATTCTGATTCAACACTTGATCTAGCAACCACTGTCTGCTTCTTACTTTTTCATGAAACAAGAGAATTTCCTACGAACACAGCAAATCCAGATGTAGACTTTCTATCTTTTGGAGACCCAGCATAATCTGCATCTGCGCACGCTGTCATTGATAATGCCTCTGCTGAAAAGAAGTCCAGTACCAGGTGAAGTCTTCAAGTATTTTAGAATCATATGGACTGCATCCATATGTGCCTGTCTGGGCTGCTCCATAAATTGACTTACTTTGCTTACTACAAATGCTATGTGGGCATGGTAATAGTTACATATAATAGCTTGCCAACCAGCTCTCTGTATCTTCTCTTGTCGACTTCCTCAGTATCATCATCATACAACTTCATGCTTGGGTCAAGCGGGGTAGCGGCAGGTCTGCAATCTGCCATGCTTGTCTTTGAGAGAAGATCTATAACATATTTTCTTTGGGTCATTACAAGACTCCGTTGATTCCTGGCAAACTCTATTCCAAGAAAGTAACGTAAATGTCCAAGGTCCTTGGTCACAAACTGCTGACCTAGAAAGTCCTTGGTCGTCATCCCCTGTAATAATAATGTCATCGACATAAACAAGAATGACTGTAATACCTCTTTGGGTCTTCTGTATAAACAAGGAGTGATCTGCAGTTAATCTCACAAACCTCCGATGCTCTATCAAGTCCGAGAGCTTCTGGAACCATACTCTTGGACTCTGCTTGAGGCCATAGATAGCCCTGTGTAACCTGCATACCTTATGACACTCCCCCTCAGCAGCGAACCCAGGTGGCTGCTGCATGTAGACCTCCTCCTGTAAGTCACCATAGAGGAATGCATTTTTCACATCAAGCTGATAAAGAGGCTAATCTCGTGCTACAGCAATAGCAAGGAGAATACGTAAAGTAGAATGTCTGGCAACTGGGAGAAAGTATCGTGATAGTCTACCCCATATGTCTGGGTAAAACCTCTATAGCGATCCACACTCCCATCCAGACGGTGTTTCACCGTAAACACCCATTTGCATCCCACAACTGATGCATCAGTAAGAGCAGAAACAAGACTCCACGTACCATGTGGCTGTAGTGCATCCATCTCCTCCTCCATGGCTAACCTCCATTGACTATCTTTGAGGGCCTCCTGATACGTTTTCGGTATCTGTACGGCTGATAGTACTAGTGTAAATCTCCTGAAATCCTCTGACAACCTATTTAAAGAAGTCTGGGCTGCAAGAGGGTAAGTAGCACATGCTCGTTTTGGCTTTCGCAGAGCAATTGGTATATCGAGATCATCTGCCAAGTCATGGGCTTGTATATTTCCCTCTTGAGAGGGTATCTGCTCCTCCTGTTGTTTAGTTAATTCAGTAGTATTGTCAGTAGAAATAATATGCTCATTACATACCTGGGGCGTGATGGATGATGGGCAAAGCCTGCAAGCAGGGCGAACAGGACGAGGTTTGCGAGGAATATCACGAGGCAAGAACTGAACCAGCGGAGGTGGTGGAGGTGGTGGAGGAGGATGACTAGGTGAAGGTGAAGAATCAATAATAGGAGGTGGTGGCATGTAAATCTCATCATCAGAGTCGGATGGATTAAGTTTGTCACATGTAGGAGAAAAATACATGACCGACTTAAAGAAAGTAACGTCAGCACTAACAAAATATTTCTGGCTTAGTGGATTAAAGCAGCGATACCCTTTTTGGGTACGAGAATAGCCGACAAATACACACTTGATAGCTATAGGAGAAAGCTTGTC
This sequence comes from Ottelia alismoides, assembly GCA_037367405.1. Classification (NCBI taxonomy): domain Eukaryota; kingdom Viridiplantae; phylum Streptophyta; class Magnoliopsida; order Alismatales; family Hydrocharitaceae; genus Ottelia; species Ottelia alismoides. The sequence continues at coordinate 98,669 of JAZKJV010002178.1, read as the reverse complement.
ACGTCCTGGAGAGACATCATGAACAAAGGCAACATATCCAAATACACACGGTGTAAGAGAGAAGAGATCCTTCTCGGGAAACGCAATCGAGTAGGGAACCTTCTCTCCTAACACGGACGAGGGCATGCGGTTTACTAGATAACAAGCAGTAAGGACAACATCACCCCAGTAAGAATGAGGAGCATGACTCTGTATCAACAATGTTCTGGTCACATCAAGTAAGTGACGGTGTTTGCGCTCGGCAACACCGTTCTGCTGGAAAGTGTAGACACATGAGGTCTGGTGAACAATCCCGTGGGATTTAAGGAACTCAGAAAGATGTAAGGTACAAAATTCCAAGGCATTGTCAGAACGAATATACTTGATATTGGCAGAAAAATATTCTTTATTTCTTTAATAAAATACTTGATAGTGGATCCATCCTCAGACTAATTTTTTAATAAAAAGACCCAGGAAAGTCTAGAAAAATTATCGACTGCTACAAGATAAAAACGGTGTCCTTGGAGATCAGGGACACGACTAGGACCCCAAATATCTAAATGAAGAAGCTCAAATAGCTGAGAGCTGCTCCGACTCTGACGGGATGGAAATGATGAACGATGATGCTTCCCAAGTTGACATGCTTCACACTGAAAAGAGGATCTCGTAGAAATCTGAGGGAGAACATGACATAACTTTTGCAGAGGAAGATGTCCAAACCTAAGGTGCCACAAATAAGGAGAGACCGGTCCAGTAGGTATAACAGAAGCATTAGCATGAGAAGGTTGGACCAGTCTGTAAAGTCCCCGCTGCTCATGGCCACTTCCAATCATCCTGCCCGTGAGTATGTCCTGAAACACAAGAGATGAAGGATCAAAGATGGCACGACAATGCAGATCTTTAGTGATCTGATAATAGACAGTAAATTCATCTGAAAGGCAGGAGCATATAAAACATTCTTCAAACGTATGGATGGTGTCAACTGCACCTCCCCCTGTCTTGTAATAGGTAAGTGTTCACCATTAGCAATGGCGACCCATCTGCCAAGTGGTATAGCCCTGTAGGACTTTAGTTGCATTTTGTTTCCACATAAGTGGTGAGATGCAACAGAGTCCACAACCCATTCTGTCATATCTGCATTTGTACTACTAGTAAAGGCATAGGTGATACCTGAGGAGCTCAAAGAGGCTCTGGCTGCTGTAGCAGTATCTGTGGTGGTGTCAGCACTAGGTGTTATGATCTCTCGAATACGAGAGACGATATCATCCAGTCGAGGGTCGACCTGTGGAGATGAAGTCTCTGAGGACATAATCTGCTCTGCTGCTCGACCGGAAATGGAATATCCATGCTTCTGATAGCATGTATCCTCTGTATGTCCAAGCTTGCGGCAGTAGGTGCATGGACCACGTTGGCGTCCCCCGCCTCTTCCTCGAGGTGTGCGTCCTCTGAGCTGGGTCGCACCACCTCGACCTCGAGAAGCGGCCATTGCTGAGGAGTGTGAAGACGTGGGCGTCGAAGGGATGGCGAGCCGACTGCGACGGCTATATCCTCCTCTGGCTCTATAGGGGGAATTGTTGCTCCAGTAAGAAGATGAGTACGTGCAGCATCATATTCTTTGTCAAGTCCAGCCATAAAAACTCCAACCATCGTGGAGTTCCTATATGTCTTCTGCTGCTCAGTAGACGTCGTAATGGGCATGTAGCTATGAAGTTTTTCAAACATACCGCGCAGTGAAGAATAATAAACATGCAAGGGACGACCATTCTGCTTGGTGTTGTAGATATCAAACTGGAGTTGAAGAATCTTGGCCTCATTCTTTGCCTGGGCATAGGTGGATGCCAAAGTGTCCCACATTGCCTTCGCAGTTGGCTGAGTTAGAATATCATTAGCTATTCTGTAAAAAGAGTCCCACAAAGCCAAACGCGTGCATATGCGTCATCTTGCTTCCAAGAAGCATTTGCTCCGGTCTTGTCCGCAGGCTCTGGATCTGTCAGAATGTGTTCTTTATTGTTGCACTGCATGAGGGTGAGGAACTGCATGGACCATAATTCATAGTTGGTCCCATCCATCTTAACAATGGGAGCCGGACCCTTGAAGGCTCCAGAGAAGATGTCACCCTTGTTGTCGGCCATGATATGGAATGACCAAATAACGGAGTTCAACCGGAGAGTAAACAGATTTAATGAAGTCTATAAAATCATACGAAGGATTGGTTGTACGTGTAACTCATACAACCATCCTTGTTAATACTTGTTATTTGCTAGGGCTGAAATAAAACGTGCAGAACTGTTAATAGACATATGCAGTACGTCGAAGGTTCTCAGGCACGGATCCTAGACGTGAAGGCCAGGTCGTCCGTAAGGTCGCAAGGTCGAGGCGCGCCTCGCGATGTTCCTGTTCGTCTGCACACATCCGCCTGTCGGGGAGCGCGAGCAGATGCAGGAACCTATCGTCCGCGCCTTCGGTATCCTCAAGAACTGCGCCGCTAAGGCTCTGGGGTGCGCATACGCAGAGGTCGTTGTAGCGAGCCGAGGGGCGCGTGGGCCGAGGGCGCAGGAAGGCGTGATATCGTGTCGTTGGCTCTGGGCGTCTCCCTTCAGAAGACCCGCTCCTGGGACGAGGGCGTCTCCTCCAAATGATCGCTTGTGGCGCCGGGATCGATCGCCTGCCGGAATCGAGGGTTCGCGTCGGTGGCAGCAGGGATTTGCAAACAGGCGGAGCCGAGGCTCTGGAGTCGCCGAGCCTGATGAGTCGAGGCGCGCCTGATGTAGATGCGCAGATGCATCAACGAGCACAAGGAGCGCCTGGAGTCGAGAAGCAGCCGAGCGCCCAGGCGAGGGGCGCCGAGCGCCTGGGGTCAGGCGCGGCGAGGGCCGCTGCCCAGGCACGGGTGTTGAAGAGGCGTGGGAAGACGGGTTAGGTTTAGGGATAAATTAGAGATGAAAATAAAGCTCTGATACCATGTAAAAGGGATAAACTCAGATGAAATTATAAAAGGTCCAAGGGTTCTCTTATATAGGAGAATTAACCATTGGATAAAATACAAAAGATAAATAAAGAATTACAAAAGATAAGCAAAAACAGAAATTGAATTATCTAAATACATAAAATAGGGATTATCTCAACACATTAGATGCTGGAGTGGAGTAGGACAACTCTCAGCATTAAACAAGTTAATAGAAAAATGGCTTACACAGTATGACATTGCCCATGCAGGTTGCGACACATCCACTTAGGATGGGTACACTTTTTACAATCTCTTATATAAAGTTTAGCATCATCTCATCATAGAGTTCCTTCACATCTTCTTCTGTCTTTTTTAAGGCAAAGGATGATGTCATCCAAATTCTACATCACCTAACAAAATGAATAGATTTTCCACGTAAACTGGTTTAGTGTGCTTTGTTCTTTGTTGATATGGCATATGTGTCGCTCTTCTACCATCCCTTTGAGATCTTAGAAAGTGCTCCAAGACTGAATCCAACCACGGATTGTTGAGTTGCTTCCATATCTCATTGAAGAAAGAAAAGAGGAAGGAAAGGTGGCCAACTTCATCAACACCATTAGGGGCCAGGCCACTATTGTCAATACCCTTATAACGAGTCTGTTCTTTCTCTTTATCTATTATAAGATCTTTCATTTAAATGGAGCCCTCACCTTTTATATGCACCGGAAACCCTAGAAGTGATTAGAATTAATGTTTAACTGAGACCAGCGAAGGATGTAACCTTATGTACGCGATTGCTGTTGAGAAGTCTTAACAATCCCTCCTATTATGATGGATAATGATGGGTCAAAATGGGCAGATGGAGAGCTCGTGACGTAGGAGAGAACGACTGAGATGGACTATTCGTGAAGGGAAGGTATGGGAGAGAACTAATGATCTTAGAGAGAGGAAGGGGATGAGGGCCATCGAACTCAGAGGGAAGAAGGGGACGAGGGGCACAAAAAACTAGGAAGGGAGGGAGGAGGAAGGTTGAACATTCGTCTCCCATCACAAAAGTGGCAGCGGTGTTATAGATGTAGAATGTCTGGGCATTGTGCTTCTGCGTGCTCAGAATCTATATTTAAAATTCTGACAAATATAAATCATTAAATCTGGATGGAAAATATAAATCTTTAAAATCACACTGCCAGAAGGGCAGTCCCTTTTGGCCACTTTTTACCTGCATGCAAGGCCTTAAAAGTCGGATTTCGGTTTCGTTTCGTTAAGTGACCGAAACGAAATTTCGGCCGAATTTCGGTCGAAATTCGACCGAAATTTCGGTCATTTCGGTTGTTTTTTGAACTAGCCCCCCCTAAATTTCGACCGATATAGGCATTTCGGTCGAATTTCGGTCATCCACCGAAACCGAAATTCGACCGAAATTCGGCCGAATTTCGGCGAAATTTAAGGCCATGCCTGCATGGGGTGGCCCCTTTCCACATTGTTTTGGATGTGTGTGTGTGGGGGGGGGTCGTCGACAAGATGAATGCCCTCGATTCAAATGCATTATCAAGAGCCATCTTTGATCAACCCTGCTTTGAATATCAAGATTCTACCGAGACTGCAACAACTAGAACATGCGTTTGTTGTTAGTGAGAAAAACACTGCACCTGTGTCAACCAAGGATGCCATCTTGATTGGTTTCTGTGTGGAGACGGTCTGGGACGTATGTGTGATAATGAAGGTTGTATAATTGCAAGTTGGAGGCTTCTTTTCGGGAGATGTCGTCCTTCTAGATAAAAATTTTTGCTGCGCCGGGGGACTCTCTGCAAGAGAAGTTGTGTTGTTGCTTTCCCCGTGTGTAAAAAGGGGGTGTCCGTTGGATGGTGCCTCGCTTCGCTGATGGAGAAGCATTGTCCTCTTTGATGCGAGCTGTAAAGCAACAAAATTAGTGGAGCTAGAGATTGTATAACCAATGACATAACTAGAAAATGAAAAAGCTTATGTTGGGGTATATGCGTCATGTGTAGATGGGTAATTGGAACCCTTCAGGGTCCAACTACGACATTCAGTGGCTTAGTTCTACATCTACTATTTGTGAAACGTAGAGAGTCAATGGGAACTATCTAAGAAGCCCCACATCCATTGTACCAGTTGAGAAAAGTTTAATAGAAACATCAACCCTTTGAGGCGTTCTCCTGTGGTTTCATCCCGCTCCTCAAGGAGTAGGGTTCCACGTAAAATCCCCATGTTCGTTATCGTTCTTATCTGTTTATCTTTGATATTATGTGTCCACATTCTCGATTTCTAACATGGTATCGGAGAGGGTTCGATTCTCGAGATTTTTATGTTTTTTACCTATGTCTGAGATTTAGTTCTAGGGTTTTCTGTTGAAACCCCAATTCATGATTTGGTCAAGGCTCAATTCTTCATTGTTCTTGAAAGATTATTTAGAAGATCTATTCATATTCCTATATTGTTCAAAGATATGTTCATTTTCAGAAATTATAGGGTTTCTAAACCCTAAGTCATGCCGTCATATGAGATGTCCAGATGTGTGAATCAAAGATTATGATCGTATTCCTGGTTCTATCTTTTGAACCCAAGATCTGGGACGTTGCATCCCGAAGCATCCATCTCCAGTAAGCTGTAGGCAAAGCATCTTAACATACATGAATCTCGTGCCCCAGTCGGCAATGACAACATCAAGAGGCGCACGATTCCCCCTTGGTGATATAAGGTGGCATCTCCAGGCGCATCTCTCTATTTTGCGCCATCTCCAGTACGAGGAACCCAAAATCGAGGAAGATGATGTCCAGACGCACATCCTCTCCATGCAGTGGCACAAACCATGCCGCACCACTGCAACCTCCATTCTCCAACTCGTGGCGTCGGTCTCTAGAGAAGAAGCTCCATGCGCATGCGGCACACGAGGTGGCTCTAGGCGGAGCCACGATCCATCCAGATGCCGCCGCTCTCAAGCCCAACAACATGGCCCCATCGCTGCTCCTCTCAAATCCCAGGCGGAGACGGGAACACCACTCAGGCAGCTGCACCCTCCTTTTTCCCCAACGATGGCGAGGCAACGAGCCTCCTCCTTCTCCTTCCAAACAACGACGATGCTATGGGAGAAGTCCCCTTCTCTCGCACAGGCTACGCAAGATTTATTAGCTCCCAATGAGAGAACATATGAAACGATGAGAAAGGGTTCCTTAAGGTATGCTAAATGAAGCAAACAAATTTTTGCAACGATAGAGAAAATAATTTTGGCGGAAGAAATTTAGAGAGAGGAAGAAGGAGAAAACACGTCGGCGACGCGGGATTTTGGGAGGAGAATTGTGAAGGCCACGTTGAGAGAGAGGATAACAGGAGAGAGGATAAAGAGGGATAATGAGATAACTCAATTTTTCATATAATCTGAACTGTCTTTTACAATAGACCACCAATCCCTTTATATAGGAGGGGTGGGAATACAAAAATAAAAAGTGAATCAAATTTAAAATCTCACTCGATCCTAATTGACTCTAATTGATTTGAATATAAATTCAAATCTACCTCTATCCTATTTTAACTCTAATTTGAAATTCAAAGTTCAAATTTAAAATTGACAAACTAATTAGAGGTCACACATGATCTCTTTTATTTAAATAAACAAACTAATTAAAATAACTAATTAAGGCTGGAAATCCCTAATTTTAAAATTTCCCAAATCATCCTTTTCTTCAATTCGGGTTGCCCTATCAATTTGGAAATAATTGCATCAATTCTCCTCCGCTTGAAAAATTCGTCTCATGACGAATTGCTTAATGTAGGATCTGTCGGTGGAGAATTTCATTTGAATTGGTTGAGTAGATAACCCAAATTTTGATCTTTTTCCATGTTACGCTTGTAATTTCTTTCCACTGAGGGATATGGCTGCAATTGTTCTACCCCTTCACTCAAAATGTACCAATAACATAATTTTTCCTCCAATTGACCTTTTATATAAAGACCATAATGAGGAGGGGCCTGCTTGTAATTCCTCCAAATTATCTCATCCTTTCTTTTAAGGCATCCGATTGAGGAGGGATCCCTTGTTAGGGTTCCTCTCACCCGAAGCATTAGGCGGCGATGCTTCCTGAAGTGCGGGTAGTGGCGGCGAGATGACTGCAATTGGAGTAGAGGACGACGCGTGCGATAGCAATTGCGGTAGCCACGTGAGTTGTGCATTCGGTGAATGTGATGAGGGCGTTTCTCGTTGGCGACCGTGAAGGGTGCACAACAGCGGCTGGAGGTTCTCCACCTAGAATCGTGGATGCATTGTATGCGTCCTTGGGGTTGAGATGAGGTGGTTATGGTGGCTTCGATATGTGACAGAAGTGGTGATACGACCTCTTGGACAACACCTTCAAACGAGAATAAATCCAGAATTTCGAGTTCTTCAGGATATTCATCGAATATGGGCCCAAAATCTCCATTTTTTTCATTTTTTGATTCCTGGACAACAATTTCTTCCCCGGACAAATCGATGAATTCCAGTTTTTCTTCCCCGGGATATTCATCAAATATTGGTCCTATATCCTCCTTGTCTTGTACAACGATTATATCAATAAAATCTTTATAAGTACTGAAAATACCTTCATTTTCTTCGCTGAAATCGATTTGAACTGCAGGTACAACGTTTTGATTTTGGTTGTCGACAGGCGAATCTTCATCGATTTGCGCGTCCAACCATGCTTGGACCTCGAGACTTGATAGGAGGCGATGCTTGAACTTTTGTTGACACGCATGTGAATGCGAACCATGAGATAGACAGCTTAACTCGAATTTCAAACGCTAATATGCAACAGGATCGTCGAATCGTGAGAACGATTCGATTGCCATGCTCTGATACCAAATGATGCAAACAAATTTTTGTAACGATAGAGAAAATAATTTTGGCGGAAGAAATTTAGAGAGAGGAAGAAGGAGAAAACACGTCGGCGACGCGGGATTTTGGGAGGAGAATCGTGAAGGTCACGTTGAGAGAGAGGATAACAGGAGAGAGGATGAAGAGGGATAATGAGATAACTCAATTTTTCATATAATCTGAACTGTCTTTTACAATAGACCACCAATCCATTTATATAGGAGGGGTGAGATTACAAAAATACAAAGTGAATCAAATTTAAAATCCCACTCGATCCTAATTGACTCTAATTGATTTGAATATAAATTCAAATCTACCTCTATCCTATTTTAACTCTAATTCGAAATTCAAAATTCAAATTTAAAATTGACCAACTAATTGGAGATCACACATGATCTCTTTTATTTAAATAAACAAACTAATTAAAATAACTAATTAAGGCTGGAAATCTGTAATTTTATAATTTCCCAAATCAACCTTTTCTTCAATTCGGGTTGTCCTATCAATTTGGAAATAATTGCATCACTAAATGACCAATTTTTTGTTTGGTTAAAAATTTTTGCTCCAATGGGCCTGTTTCAACTGTTGCAAATAAACCAAAAAGGGGTATGCGATATCATTTGGGCTCAAGTGGGCTGAGAGTTATGAAAAAGAGAGGAGAAGGGCTAAGAAAAAAAGGGAGACCTGTTTTGCAAAAAAGGAGGGAAAGTAAAAAAATGATGAATAGCTTAAAAAAGAGAGGATTATACAAAAAAATCGGTACGAAAAAATGATTTGATGAAAAGAGGGGAAGAACAAAAGATGAGAAAAAATTGAGATCGGCTTATGCGGATTTCCCCCATCTTTTCATGTCTTCTCCCAACTTGGTCGATGTTGTGAAAGGAAAAATGAAAGTTGTATTTCTCATATCCCTAGAGCTCTCTTATATATGAGAAAAGCTCTATGGGAAAAGTACATAACATAGACTGGAGAAATAAACACATATAAATAACGACCAAGAGATATAGGAATCTCAACACTCCACTCAAGCTGGAGCATATATGTCTATCATGCTCAGCTTGGAACAACAATGGTGAAAAAGACTCCTTGGAAGAGCTTTAGTAAACATTTCTGCAATCCGATCACCTGAAGCAACATGAGAAGTGGAAATCAACCACTTTTGGATCAAATCACAAGTGTAGTGACAATCTACTTCAATGTGCTTTGTTCTCTCATAAAAGCTGGATTATTAGCTATGAACAGTGCTGCTTGATTATCACATTTGAGATGTATAGGAAGAGACACCTCAATAGTTAGGTCAATTAGGATGGACTTGATCCGTATCATTTCTGTACTCTCTTTGGCCATAGCCATATATTCTGATTCCGCCCTGGATCGACAACATCTATCTGTTTCTTACTCTTTCATGAAGCCAGTGAGCTACCAATAAACACAATGAAGCCTGAGGTGGACTTCCTGTCCTTGGGACACCCAACATAATATGCATCTGCACATCCAGTAACTGTGAGAGACGTATCTCTTCTGAAAAGAAGGCCTGCTCCTAGAGACGATTTCAGATATCTCAAGATAATGCAAACTGCATCCATGTGAACCTGTCTGGGCTGCTTCATAAATTGGCTGACTCTGCTCACAACAAATGATGTATCATGCCCGGTAATAGTAACATATAACAACTTCCCTAGCAACTCTCTGCAACGTCTCTTATCCACCTCGTTAGATTCATCATCATAGAGCCTAGCAGTAGGAATCCATTGGTGTAGTGGTAGGTCTGCATCTTGTCATGCCTGCCTTCGATACTTCCTTTGTGTCATAACCATACCTTGCTGATTTTGTGTAAACTTCGAATCAAGGAAGTAACGTAGCGTGTCAAGGTCCTTGGTCATAAACTGTTGTCCAAGGAAATCCTTAGCTGCCTGAATGCCTTGTTCCTCACTGCCAATAACAATGACATCACCAACATAAACCATAATGATAACGATACCTCTCTGAGTTCTCTTAACAAAAAGAGAATGATCTGCAGTTGATCTGACAAACCCCTTCTGTTCAACCAACTCTGGGAGCTTCTGAAACCAAGCCCTCGGACTCTGCTTAAGGTCATATATGGCCTTGTGAAGTCGGCACAGCATACTGGACTCCCCCTCAGCAGCAAACCATGGTGGTTGCTACATGTAAACTTTCTCTTGTAGACTGCCATTCCAGAATACATTCTTCACATCTAACTGGAAAAGCGGTCAGTCACGTACCGCATCAACAACAATAAGAATCCACAACGTAGAGTGACACTCAACATGAGAAAACGTGTCGTGGTAATCCACCCCATAGGTTTGGGTAAACCCCCGAGCAACCAATCCGACCTTATATCTATCCACAGTACCATCAACTCGGTGTTTCGCAGTAAACACCCACTTGCTGCCAACAACAAAAGCAACTGGTGGAGCCTGTACAACACTCCATGTACCACAAGATTGTAAAACTACCATCTCTTCCTCCATGGCCAGACACCACTGGCTACTTTGCAACGCCTCCTGATAGGACCATGGTATTTCCACGGCAGATAGTCTCACAACAAACCTCTGAAAATCCTTGAAAAGACGTTCCAAGGAAACATGGATGCGTAGTGCATGTATGCCTCTGCCTTCGTAGAGCAAAATAGGTATGTCTAGATCCTCATTACTTGCAAAAGGTGTATCATTCAAGACATCCTGCACCTCAGGTTGCACATGCAAATCATCAGTGCCATTAGAAGAACTTAAATGCTCAGAACATATCTTGGACATGCTGGATGATGGAGGAGGCACATGAGCACGGGCAGTCGCTGGTAAACCTGTAGATAGAAAGTAGGTGGCAGTAGAGGTGGCGATGGCGATGCTGACGCTGATGATGTAGTGGATATCGGAGGTAGAGGCATATTGATATCTTCTCCATCCCCTGCACCGAAGGAATAAGCTTGTCGCCTGTGGGAGGAAAAATACATAATGGACTCAAAGAAGGTGATATCTGCACTGATGTAGTACCTTTGTCGAGCAGGGTCGAAGCAACGATATCCCTTTTGAGTTTTGGAATATCCAACAAACACACATTTAACAGCTCTAAGAGAGAGCTTATAAGACCAGGAGACATTTGATGAACAAAAGCCACTGAACCGAAAAGTCAAAAACACGAGGTGCAAGTGAGAAAAGACCCGTCTCGAAAAACACAATCAAGAACGAGATCTTCTCCCACAGATGTAAAGAGGGGGCATACGATTTACCAGGTAGCAAACAATTAGAACCGCATCCCCTAGTACTAATGAGGAGCACATCTCTGAATCAAAAGAGTTCTGGTAACATCCAAAAGATGGCGATGTTTTCGTTCAACCATCCCATTCTGTTGGGAAGTATACACATAAGATGTCTGATGCACGATACCATGAGACCTAAGGAATTGGGAAAGCTGAGTACTACATAATTCAAGTGCTTTATCTGAACGTATAAACTTGATTTTTACTGAAAAATGTTCCTTATTTCATTAATGAAGGATTGAATAATGACCATCATCAGACTTGTTCTTAATGAGGAGCACATCTCTGAATCAAAAGAGTTCTGGAACATCCCCTAGTACTAATGAGGAGCACATCTCTGAATCAAAAGAGTTCTGGTAACATCCAAAAGATGGCGATGTTTTTGTTAACGCATATAGTAATAGTGTCTGTATCCCTTCTCTATTTTATTTTTCATTGTATGCTTTATGTAATTTACCCATAGGCTACTCTCCTATATAAGAGAGCCTAGGGCTTATGGAATAAACAACTTGCTCATTTTTCCCAACATGGTATCAGAGCGACGGTCCTAGACCGGAGTTCTCGAAACCCTAACCCTAACCCACCACACTCGCCGGCCTCTCTCTCTCTCTCTCTCTCTTCATCCGATCGGTGCCACCCTCCCTTCCGTACGCTCATCCTCTCCGATCGGCGCCGCGCATCCCATCTCCGGTGCGCGCATCTCTGGTGGCACATCCCTTCCGTGCCTGCGCGTGATCTGCCATCGCGCGCCTACGCGTGATCGCGCAAGTGAGTGCGTGATCTGCGGGCTTCTCCCATCGCCCTACGTGTGAACTGCTGTGCGCAAGGCTGTGCTCGTCATTCTATATGTTTGTTTTTCACGTGAACATCTGTGCGCGCGTGAACTCCTGTGCGCGCGTGGTCTCCCATCGGCTGCGCTGTGCGGCTGTTTCGTGCGCATCCAGTGTGCGTAAACCAGCCCAGTGCGCATTCAGTGCGCGTGCCCTGTGCGCATCCAGTGCGCATCCAGTGCGCCAGTGCATGTACCTCCTGTACGCGTGCACGTTTCCAGTCCTAAAGCGCAGAAAACCATCATCATGGGTTTAGTTGCTTGAGGTCTATACGTGCAACTAAACCCGTCAATGTCATTGTAGACGAAGATAATCACTGGTCAATAACTCCAGTCTTCAGTATCCAAGATGTCAGAAAACAAGTCAGATATCCCATCTATTGGCGCCTTTCGTGGTCCAGCGCCTATAGTATAGATGGATGGTACAAATTATGAACTGTGGGTAATGCAGTTCATGAGCATGATGAAGTCAACTAGCAAGAAACACATCCTTACTGAACCTGAGCCTGCTGAGAAGACTGGAGTCAATGCCTCTTGGGAGGCTGATGATGCATATGCCAAGGTTTGGCTATCTGGTACGTTGGCTATTGAAATTGCCAATGACATCCTACACCAACCCACAACCAAAGATATGTGGGATATTCTGGCGGCAACATACTCTCAGGCGAAGAACGAGACGAAGATTCTGCAACTTCAGCATTATATATTCACAATAAAGCAGAATGGTCGCCCTTTACATTCTCTCTATACATCATTGAGAGGGATGTTCGAGAAGCTCTATAGCTTCACTTACATCCACGCCAGAACAACAGAAGACATACAGGAACGCGACCATGGTGGGTGTGTTCCTGGCTGCACTCGATCCAGAGTATGAGGCTGCACGATCACAGATTTTGGCTGACTCTACTATTCCTCCCATGGAGGAAGCTTTCCAAAGATTGAGTCGGATCACATTTCCTTCCACAACTGCGAGTTAGAATTCTTCAGCCATGACAGCCAACAGAGGTCGCGGATTTCATCACCAGGGCTGTGGACGTGGACCTCGTGGAAGAGGTGGCCGCACTAGGCCAACATGTACCTACTGTCACCGAGTTGGACATAATGAAGACACATGCTACTCGAAGCATGGATTTCCTGCATCTGCACGAGCTGCTGAGCAGATAGAGCCTCCATCTGCTGCTACTTTGGATCAACGGTTCGATGATCTAGTTGCCCGTCTGAGGGGCATTATTCCACCATCCGGTCCAACAGCGACTACAGAGAGTCATTCTGATACCGCTGCTTCTGCCTCTGCGTCTACCAGTACTTCAGGTAGTATACTCGCACTCAACAGTAGTAGATCAGATACATTACCATGGATTATGGACTCGGGCGCTACACATCACCTATGTGGCGACCAGAGTCTACTTACAGGATACACTCAGATCCCTCCAGGACGGACAGTAGTAATTGCCAATGGTACACATTCCCCCATCACTGGTCAGGGGGAGATTAGATTGACATCTTCTATGCAGCTCAAGAATGTGCTACATACACCTGATTTTTCAATGAATTTGTTGTCAATTAGTCAGATTACGAAGGATCTACATTGTCGGGCAATTTTTGATCCATCTTCTTTGATTTTTCAGGACATCCATACAGGCAACGTGATTGGTCGTGGCTATGAGCAAGGAGGCCTCTACCGCCTGAACTAGACCCCATTTGCTGGAACCTAATCCTCTCCTGCTGGACAAGTATCTACTTTATTGTGGCATCTGCGTTTTGGTCATTTACCGCTTCAGAAGTTGCGTCAAGTGTTACCTTATGGTCTTCCTCACACACCTATTCATTGTGAGGCGTGTCAGTTGGGAAAGCATCACAGGTCGTCCTTTCCCAGTCGTCCAGGTCGGAGTAGTACCTCCAAGTTTAAGTTATTTCATATTGATGTCTGAGGTCCGAGTCGTGTACCTGATCATCAGGGACACAGATTTTATATAGTATTTGTGGATGATTTTTCTAGAGTGTCATGGGTGTTTCTGATGAAAAATAAATCTGAAGCAGGAAATATCATTATCCATTTTCTGAATGAAATACAAAATGTTTTCTCTACATCTGTGAAGTTTGTGAGAAGTGATAATGCTTTAGAATTGTGCACCAATGTTCTTGCCAATTATTACTCCTCAAAAGGGATTGTTCATCAAACATCTTGTGCTCATACATCTCAACAGAATGGAATTGCTGAAAGGAAACACCGTCACCTTCTTGATGTCACAAGATCACTCCTTATACAAAGTCATGTTCCTACTCCTACTGGGGTGATGCAGTTCTCACTGCATGTTACCTAATTAATCGTATGCCTTCTTCTGTCTTGAATGAGCAGATTCCGTTTTCCATCATTCATCCTGGCAAGGATCTGTTTACTCTTACTCCTCGTGTGTTTGGGTCGGTTGCATTTGTCCATCAGTTGTCGCCTGGTACTGACAAGCTCTCTCCTAGGGCTGTCAAATGTGTTTTTGTTGGGTACTCCATAACTCAAAAGGGGTACAAGTGCTTTGATCCTCTGCGTTGGCGGTATATGATCAGTGCAGATGTTACATTTTTTGAAACTGTTATGTATTTTTAAGCCTCAGGAGACAAGTAGCTACCACCTCTATCCACTGATGCCATATATATGACACCACCACCTCAGATGCCGTCACAAGCACCACCACCACAGATGCCGTCACCACCACCACCACCGCCACCACCACCACCTATCTCACCGCTACCATTCCATTATACCCGCAGGCCTCCTCTCGCTCATGGTCATGACTCGTCTACTAGCTCGCCTATGGTATGTAATGAAAATATTACTGTTGATGGATCTGATGACATTTCTGAGCAGGATATGTTGCAGGGGCCAGAGGAGACTACAACTGATTTATTTGTTCCCATTGCTCTACGCAAGTCGAAGAGGAGCTGTGTTACATATCCATTATCAGCATCCGTGTCCTTTGATAGGCTATCTGGAGCTTTCAGGACATTTGTTGTGGCACTGTCAGCTGTAGATATTCCACGCAATCTTCAAGATGCTCTGCAGGATAGTAGATGGCGGCTAGCAATGGAGGAGGAAATGGCGGCACTTCAGTCTAGAGGAACTTGGAGTTTGGTTCCTATACCTCCAGATGTGAACCCGGTGAGCTGCAAGTGGGTATTTACTGTGAAGCACAATGCAGATGGCTCTATTGACAGGTACAAGGCGCGTCTTGTTGCACGTGGCTTTACACAGACATACGGGGTGGATTACCTAGACACATTCTCGCATGTGGCACGTCATTCCACTCTACGGATCTTGTTGTCAGTTGCAGTTGCTAAAGACTGGCCGCTCCATCAGCTGGACGTGAAGAATGCATTCCTATATGGAGATTTGCAGGAAGAGGTTTATATGCAACAACCACCTGGTTTTGCTGTTGAGGGGGAGTGTTCCAAGGTATGCAGGTTACATAAGGCTATCTATGGCCTTAAGCAGAGCCCTAGAGCATGGTTTCAGAAGCTCTCAGATCTCTTCGAAAAATAAGGATACAAACGCTCCAATGCTGATCATTCCTTGTTTGTACAGAAGACTGCTAGAGGTATCATTGTGATTATGGTTTATGTTGATGACATCTTGATTACAGGAGATGATGAGCAGTGCATAAATCAGACGAAAGAAATGCTGGGTAGTGAATTTGTCATTAAGGATCTTGGTGTCCTTAGATATTTTCTGGGGCTTGAATTTGCTAGAAATTCATATGGGTTAGTAATGTCACAAAGGAAATATGTTACAGATCTGTTGAGTGAAACAGGTATGCTTGGGTATCGACCTGCTACGATACCAATGGATCCCAGCATGAAGCTTTATGATGATGACACATAGGAGGTGGACATGAGAAGATACAGAGAACTGGTAGGCAAACTGTTGTATGTCACGATCACTAGACCAGATATATTATTTGCAGTGAGTCGTGTGAGCCAGTTCATGGAGCAACCACGCCAGGTGCATATGGATGCAATACATATGATCCTTAGATATCTCAAATCTTCTCCAGGTGCAGGTCTGCTATTCAAGAAAGGAAAGGGGATTTCTATCTCAGCATGTGCGGATGCAGACTATGCAGGATGTCCCAAGGACAGGAAGTCCACATCAGGGTATGCCGTCTATGTTGGAGATGCCCTAGTCTCATGGAGAAGCAAGAAACAGACGGTGGTAGCTAGATCTAGTGCTGAATCCGAATATAGGGCTATGGCCCAGGCTACTACAGAAATGACGTGGGTGAAAGCTGTGCTTACAGACCTATGTTTAGATGTACCACTTCCTATGAACTTGGAATGTGATAATCAGGCTGCCTTGTTCATTGCAGACAACCCAGCATTCCATGAGCGGACCAAGCACATTGAGGTTGACTGTCACTTCATACGTGACATGATTCAGAAGGGGTTCATTGCTACGTCTCATGTTACATCAGAGAATCAGACTGCGAATATATTCACCAAAGCATTGCTACGAGGCCCATTCCAGAAGTGTGCGTCCAAGCTGAGCATGATTGATATCTATGCTCCATCTTGAGGGGGAGTGTTAACGCATATAGTAATAGTGTCTGTATCCCTTCTCTATTTTATTTTTCATTGTATGCTTTATGTAATTTACCCATTATATAAGAGAGCCTAGGGCTTATGGAATAAACAACTTGCTCATTTTTCCCAACAGTTTTCGTTCAACCATCCCATTCTGTTGGGAAGTATACACACAAGATGTCTGATGCACGATACCATGAGACCTAAGGAATTGGGAAAGCTGAGTACTGCATAATTCAAGTGCATTATCTGAACGTATAAACTTGATTTTTACTGAAAAATGTTCCTTATTTCATTAATGAAGGATTGAATAATGACCATCATCAGACTTGTTCTTAAGAAGAAAGACCTAAGACAACCTTGAAAACTCATCAACTGCAACAAGATAAAACCTATGTTCCTGATGATCTGGGACATGAATAGGAGTATAGGACCCCAAATATCAACATGAATTAACTCAAACAGACTGTGACTACTCCGACCTTGACGACTCTGGAAAGTGGACCGATGATGCTTCGCAAGGTCGCATGCCTCACACTTAAAGGTAAAGTGAGGAGAAATCTATGGAAGAACGTACCACAACTTTTGTAGAGGAAGACGACCAAATCGAAGATGCCATATATAAAGAGAAATAGATCTCGTGCGAAGAGAAGAGGCACCAACATAAGGATATTGCACCAGTTTGTAGAGACCCGCTTGCTCACGGTCAGTTCCAATCACCCTACCCGTGAGTATATCCTGAAACACAAGAGCAGATGGATCAAATATGACACGACAATGTAAATCCTTGGTGGTTTGACCAATTGATAATAAATTCAAAGAAAATTCAGGAGCATAAAGGACATTCTGAAGCCGCATTGCAGGAGTCAACTTCACCTCCCCCTATTTGGGAATGGGAGAGTGTGTCCCATCTGCTATCACAACAGATCGTCCAAGCTAAATCAGACGGAAATCACTAAATTGGCCTCTGTCACCACAGAGATGATGGGATGCTCCTGAATTTATGATCGATTCTGACAAGTGTTTGTCCTGTATGTAACAACTAGTAAAGTTATATGCTATACATGATGTAGATGCTAATGCTAAGACAACTACCTTTGAGTATCTTGAAGTAAAGCTGACTAACCCAGGAGTAGGCATAATCTCCCCGAGTCGGACAACAAGTTCGTCAAATCTTTGATCATAAACAGGTGATGGATTCTCGACCTGTCGTGTCTGCTCTGCAACCCGAGCTGAAGCAGGAATCCCATGCTTAGAATAGCAGGTTTCCTCAGAGTAGCCTGACCTTTAACAATAGGTGCACGATTGACGGGGTCGACCACCCCTTCCTCTGCCACGGTTAGGGCCTCCCTACCACGATATGATGTAAGGGCTTCCCATACCACAAGACGCAGCCATAACTGAAGATGTTTGAGACTGTAAAGTACTACCAGAGGATATAGATAGCCTACTCATCTGTGATATGCCTCCTCCATCGGAGATATGGTAGCATCAGTAAGAATCTAGTATAGAGCAACGCCGTACTCGGGATCAAGGGTTGCTAGAACGACCCCAGTCATCACAGAGTCTCTGTATGCCTTGAGCTGCTCTTGCGTAGCAGTCAAGGGAATGTGCCCATGTATAGAGGGGTATGAAGGAGGCGACCATTCTGCTTCGATGTGAAGATATCATGCTGAAGCTGCAATATCTTCGATTCATTTTTCGCTGCAGAGTATGTAGCAACGAGAATATCCACATAGCCTTTGCAGTAGGATGATTCCGAATATCATTAGCTCTCTTTATGGATACAGTCCTAGATAGCCACACACGTGCATATGCATCATCTGCATCCCAGAAGGCATTTATCCCTTGTCACTTGACTCCTCCGTCGTGAGGATGTGCTTCTTGCCATTGCATTGTACTAAACTCATGAACTGCATGACCCACAGTTTATAATTTGTTCCATCCATTTTGACGATGGGTGCTGGATCTTTGAAGGCACTCGGGGATGGAACGTCAGCTTTGTTGTCGGACATGATGACAACTATCTTCAAGATAGGGTTAACAAAAAGAAAGATCTACGCCTACACTGACATACAGGAAGATTGTTGTGGGTGTAGACTCATACCACATTCTCTTCCATTTTTTTGGAGGTTTCTTCGGGTAACTACGATGTTTTTAGATAATTCCGTTACACCCTAAGCACCCAAGAGCACTGTATCGGAACCCTACGGGCGACAACAATACAAGGGTAGGGACCACAACCCTTACAGGCAGCGGTGCACAGGCAAGCCGCGCTCATCGTTGCATGGGAGGACGAGTGACACTACAAATAGCAGGCCGTGGCACCGACGACGTAGGCGAGGTGTGAAGGGGCCGATGTGCAGGCGATGCACAGACAGTGCGAAGGGGCGACACATGCGACCTGTGCAGGGAGCAGGTGTGCGGACGACGCAGGCGACGTGCAGGTGGCACGAAGGGGCAGCGCATGCACATGGGAGCGACATGGGCGTGCGTTAGGATTTTTGGTGGGGGTGGGTCTCTAGGACACATGCTCTGATCTAGGACCATCGCTCTGATACCATATGAAAGGAAAAGTGAAAGTTGTATTCCTCATAGTCCTAGAGCTCTCTTATATAGGAGAAGAACTCTATGTGATATTACATAAACTAGATTGGAGAAATAAACAAATATAAATAACAACCGAGAGATATAAGAATCTCAACAGATGTCGTTTATTTTGATCGGTATGGGAGACATGGGGAGTATTGTGTAGAGTTCTACATCACAGAATTTCAAATTCTCCAGATTCCAGACCGACCAGATTTCAGACTCTACAGTTCAGGTTCAGACTCGGCATTCAGATTGGTTCCGAGTATATAGTAAGTGCGCATGTATGCGATCATTGTTTGTGTGTTCCGCATCTTTATTTTTGGTCCTAGAGATTTCATGTGATCCATACAGGCTCCATAATAGATATCCCATTCTCTATGCCATTTTAGGTTAGGGTTTTCGAGTGGTTTCATAGGAGCTCCAGAGCAGAGATCTCATTCTCTGAGCCAGTATGGAAGAGACACAGTTCTCCGACTAGGAGACTTTCAGACTCCATTCTCTAGTGGCCATGGACACTAATGAGGATGTCTCCACGACTTTTTCCAGTTCAGCTCCTTCAGAGATGGAGCAGTTGTCCACATGATGCACAATCTTCTACATGTGCCAGGCCAAAGGACTCCGATGAGGATACTCATTCCAGTTTCAGTGACTCTGACAGATGTAGTATAGAGTATATGTTCTCCGATGAGGAGACCTAGTTCAACTCAGACTCCAACCCTTTTGTTCCTCCTCGCCAACACGTCATGAGAAGTAACATCCTCAATAGCAATCGACATTAGAGTATATGTTGCGTTGATATTGTCTGTAATGCCTTGTATTGTGAGTTTGGGTTTTTTTTCTATTTATCCAAGCTGAGCATTGCATGCTAGTCTAGTTTGAGCGGAGTGTTGGAGTATACGCGTCATGTGTAGATGGGTAATTGGATCTCTCCAGGGTCCAATTACCACATCCAATAGTTTAGTCCTACATATATTATTTGTGGAAAGTGGAAAGTCAGTGGGGATTATATAAGAAACCCCACACCTATTTTACCAGATGAGAAAAGATCAACAGAAACTTTTTAGATATTAGTTATCTTTATATTGTTTTCTTATTTTCTATTTCTTTTGCCTTCTTCTTGTAATTTGCTTAATAGATTCCTACCATGTATAAGAGAACCCTAGGGCCACTTATTAATGCAATTCATTCCTTTCCCTTCACATGGTATCTGAACGACGGTCTTAAACTTGAGTTCCCTTATCCCACCAAACCCTAACCCCATACCCCCTCCCCTCGCCGACTGCTGCCACCGCCGCCGACCTCTCCCGCCGCCGCCGCTGCCCTCGGCTGCTGTCGGTTGCCCAGGCCATGGCCCAGGCTGCCTCAATCGCTGTCGGGCCCATCCGGTCGTCTGGGATGCTGCCAGGCCATCGCTCGACCACTCAGGCTATTGCGTGACACCTCCGGTCATTGTCGAGCATAACCAGACCCCTCCAATTGCTGCCCAGGCTGCCCCCAAGCCCTCCCTGACCCTCCCGTGTGCCTCTGTGCACCTTTGCAGATCGATCTGTAGTCGAATCGTTCTGATTTTGACAGGAAAACATGATTTCAGACCTTCAAATTGCGTTTTTCGACCCTAGCAAGCAACAAAGATTGATGAGGATGATTGTATGAGTCTACACGTACAACCAATCCTTTATTTGATCATGTAGACTCGTTCATATCGGTCTACTTCCCAGTTGAGTTCTGTTATTTGGTCGTTTTCCATCCTGTCAAAGAATAAGGGTGATATTTTTTCGTCTGGAACCTTCAAGGGCCCGACTCCCATCGCTAAGATGGATGGGACCAACTACGAGTTGTGGTCCATGCAGTTTCTCACCCTCATGCAGTGCAACAACAATGATCACATCATGACAGATCCAGAGCCAACGGATAAGACTGAGGCTAATGCTTCTTTGAAGCAAGATGACGCGTATGCACGAGTTTGGCTTTGTGGGATCCTCACCACGGAGATAGTTAATGATATTCTGAATCAACCCACCGCCAAGGTGATGTGGGACACTTTGCCATCCACATTTGCTCAAGTGAAGAATTAGGTCAAGATTCTTCCGCTACAGTTTGATATCTACAAGGTCAAGCAGAATGGCCGTCCTCTGCAAGTGTACCGCTCTTCGCTTCGTGGCATGTTTGAGAAGCTTCATAGCTACATGCCTATTACCATATCTATTGAGCAGCAGAAGACGTATAGGAACTCCACGATGGTTGGAGTCTTCATGGCTGGACTTGATACAGAGTATGATGCTGCGCATACTCAGCTTCTCGCCGGAGCTACCATGCCTCCCATAGAGGAGGCCTATAGCCGTCTCAACCAGATTATCATGCCCTCCACAGCCTCTTCTCTGCTCGCTTCAGTGATGGAGATAGTTAATGATATTCTGAATCAACCCACTGCCAAGGTGATGTGGGACACTTTGGCATCCACATATGCTCAAGCGAAGAATTAGATCAAGATTCTTCATCTACAGTTTGATATCTACAAGGTCATGAAGAATGGCCGTCCTCTGCACGTGTACTACTCTTCGCTTCGTGGCATGTTTGAGAAGCTTCATAGCTACATGCTTATTACCATATCTATTGAGCAACGGAAGACGTGTAGGAACTCCACGATGGTTGGAGTCTTCGGCTGGACTTGATACAGAGTATGATTCTGTGCGTACTTCGCTTCTCACCGGAGCTACCATACCTCCCATAGAGGAGGCCTATAGCCGTCTCAATCGGATTATCATGCCCTCCACAGCCACTTCTCTGCCCGCTTCAGTGATGATCTGTTCCCAAGGTCGAGGGGGGACGATCTAGTTCGGAGGACACTCCCCTCGTGGCAGATGCAGTAGACGCCAGCGTGGCCCTTGCACTTACTATCGTTGCCTTGGACATGTAGAGGACACATGCTATCAGAAGCATGGATATCCTGCTTCTGGTCGCGTAGCAGAACAGAGTGAGTCTTCAGAGATTGCAACTTCCTAGGCCGATCCTCGCTTGGATGATATTATCTCTCGTATTCGTGAGACCATGACTCCTACTGCTGACTCCACCACTACAGATACCGCAACCGCAGCCATAGCCTCTTCAAGCTCCTCAGATATCGCCTATGCTTTTACTAGCAGTGCTGATGTCTGAGTGCTGATGCAGACATGACAGAGTGGATTATGGACTCTGGTGTTTCCCATCACCTATGTGGAGAAAGAGCGCAACTGAGGTCCTACAGGACTATACCACCTGGCAGATGGGTTGTCATTACTAATGGCAACCACTTACCCGTTACAGGATCAGGGGGTATGCATTTGACGCCGTCCATGCGCCTTCAAAATGTTTTATATGCTCCTAATCAATGTTTAAATTATGCAAAATTTTGTCGAAATTTCAGTTTCGACATTGAAACCGAATTTGAAATCTCGGTATATACCCTTCATTCACAAATCTAGACCAAAATTAGCGAAATTTCGTCAAAATTTTGAAATTATTTTATTTTTTCACCATCTTGAAATGAAATCGAGATTTAAAACTTTGCTTCTGACTTTCAGATGAATTTACTTTTTTTTTGTCAGATTACTTAGGATCTGCATTGTCATGCCATTTTTGACCCTGCGTCTCTTGCAGGACATACTCACGGGTAAGGTGATTGGATGTGGCCGTAAGCAATGGGGATTCTACAGACTGGTCCAACCTCCTCATGCTAGCATTTTTACTATACCTATTGGACTAATCTCTCCATATATGTGGTACCTTCGTTTTGGCCACCTTCCTCTACAGAAAATGTGTCATGTTCTCCCTCAGATTTCTATAAGATCCTCCTTTCAGTGTGAGGCATGCCAGCTTGGGAAGCATCACTATTCCTCTTTTCCTTTTTGTCAGAGTCAGAGCAGTTCTCAGTTGTTTAAGCTCCTTCGTGTAGACGTTTGGGGTCCGAGTCGTGTTCCTTAACACCAAGGACATCATTTTTATGTGGTTGTGGTCGATGATTTCTCCATATTTACTTGGGGTTTTTATCGAAGAATAAGTCTGAGGCTGGATCTATGATCAAATATTGTTAGAAAAATAGGAATGCAGAAGCTTGTCGTGGATGTTGCTTCTCATATCGCATGAGATTTAAATTTCGTGAAATTCGACGAAATTTCGATTTTGAGAGGTCATGGGAACCCCTATATATGTCGATTTCCCAGATTTCGATCGAAATTTCAGTGATATTTCGACATATCGATCTATTTCGGTTGAAATTTCATGGATTTCAGTACAAAATTTCCTAGATTTCGACCAAAATTTCGATGATATTTCGACATATCGGCCCATTTCGGTTGAAATTCATGGATTTCAACGAGATCCCCGTATGGTAGGGTTTGGTGCGACAGGAGGGTACATACATCGATTATATAACTTGGGGAGCTTCCTCCCCTTTGGGTTTAAGCAATGGAGATGAAAAACTCTATACCTTCTATATATTTGATATAGCTTGTTCCTTTCATTCGTTTGTCATTTATCTTCGTAAATAGATGCATCTTTATTGTAGTATGTAATTAATTGTGTATTTCATTTGAACTTTGTCAATGACGACTATTTCTATGAACAAAACATTATCTAATTAATCATTATCTACATTTTAGAATAAAAAATGCTCGTTTATTTTTATGAACAAAAGACGTCTTCTAAGTGTTGTTAACTTAGTTATTTTGATTACCATTTCCAGCATCTATCAGTCAACTCGACAATATGTCTGATGTGACAGACATGGTATGATATAAGGCGCACGGATGAGAGTTGCATGTGATATAAGTGTGCATTTGTAAACTATTGTTGTTTTAAGATCTTGGAATGGATGATATTAATTTCCAGTATGTATCAGTCAAGAATCAACATTTACATCGATTTGACTGATATGACCGATATGTGTGATATAAGGGGTATATATAAGCAATATATGTGATATAAGTATGTATTGTAAGCTATTTATTATTGTAATAACTCGGAAGATCTTAATTTTCAAAAAAATGATCGAAAAGTGACTTTTTTGAGTGATTTTCGACATTTCCACCGAAACAATATTTTGGAGGAGACCGAAACGAAATCGAAATCGAGACTTCGAACCTTGCATGTCGTGCATGTGAGGATGGACAGGCTGGAGTGTGACTCAACTGAATCTCTTCGTCGGAGAGCATGTGCTCTGTACTGTGCCTGTCAGAGTCACTGCAACTGAAAATGAGTCCTACACGGAGAACTCTGGCCCCCCACAACAATGTAGACAACTACTCCATCTCTGAAAAGGGCCGAAAAGAGCATCGCTAATTATCCATACACAGATCTCTGAAGATTGGTCTCTCTCATAGGGACCTCGAAGTGGGTTCTTTCTCATAGGAACCTCGGAAGGATCTCGTACCGGAGTTCACGATCGCTTGAGAATGGAGTCTGAAGAAATCTCCTTGTCGGAGAACTGTGTCTCTCCCATCTGGCACAAAGAATGATACTCTACTCTGGAGTCCCTATGAAACCACATGAAAACCCTGGCCAACATGGTATAGAGAATGATACTTTACTCTGGAGTCCTTATGGATAATATGAATACTCTAGCCGTCACAACAAGAATGATGGGGACCACAAACAAAGATGGCAAACATGCGCACATATGAAAAGAAGACAGCATACATGTGCGTGTCTAAAACTGAAGACTTGGAACCTGAACATCAAGTCTGATCATCTGAACTATTGAGTCTGGAAACTTAATGGTCGTGAAACTAGAGAATCCGAATCTGGAACTTGGCCTGTGACTCTACACAATACTCCCTCTTTCTCCCATACTAGTCGGAATATATGACATCTACTAAATTGGGAGAAGACCAGATAAATAGGGAGAAACATGAATCATGCATTTTTTCTCGGTTATTTCATTCATCAATTGTTAATAGCCGTAATTTTTTTAATAAGCTGCATCATTATTTTTTTCTTACAATTTTTTCGTACGGATTTTTGGTACGATTCCCTCTTTTTCTTTCGATTTTTTGGCTATTTTTTCTTTCCCCCTTTTTTTTAGCCGACAGATTCTCTTTCTCTCTTTATAAGCTGTTCACATTTTCTGGCTTTTATTTTTTTAAACACTCCTCTCGACCCATATAGTTGGGCCTAAAATATGCAGCAAAAAAACTTTTTTATAAAATGTCGACGGGGCCATTATTTAGTGTTCCCTTGGGAACCCTTCTTTCGAACTCGCAAACCGCCACCACCTAAGGGTTTCGTCGAAGGGGTCCTCGCCTGGATCGAAAGATGAAGATGGCAGCAGGGGGGACACCGTTGATGGAGTTGGTGAAGCTCCAAATCACCGCCCACATGACCTAGAAGTGGTGGTACAGAATCGCTGCCGTCTGGAGAGCCCTTCACCGGACTCGAGGAGGAGCAACGTCTGCGCGATGCCACCTTGTGAGAGGCGGCCTGGAGAGGAGTCCTGGAGTCGGGTTTTGTGATGGGGCTGCTGGTTCTGTGGGACGAAAATGGAGATTGATCCTTGAGGAAGAGCTCCGTGTAGCGGCGGTCATCGTATGATGTCATGGGAAGGTTGTCTAGGGAGTTTTCAGAGACCGAGAGCATGCTGGTGCCCTTGTGGCGGACCTGGTGTGCGAAGCCATTGATGGTGCGACCGATCACCTTGAAGTTGTGAAGGCCATCGCCCATGATTATTGCGATCGCTATGAACACATTGTAGCCTTGCATGCCGTGAAGATTACTGGCAGGTATGTTTGCTGGCTACCATCGCTGCCAGAGATGGACAATAGATGGTGCTTGCTCACGTGAAACTAGGGTTCAGAAACCCTGAAGCTGCGCCACATCCCATAGATGCCAAGTTGCTTGAACAAATATGAATTCGTGCAAACTCGTGCAGAATTTCTGAAGATGAGAGCCGCAAGATGTGCAATACTGCATATCACAAATATCACGAATCTGGACTGTGCAAGATTTGGGTTTTAGGAAAGAAACCCTGGATTTGCCTAACTTACAATTGAACATGAACTTGAACAAGAACTCTTTAAAATAATCTTTCATGAACAATAACTCCAAATTCAATTCTCGAAAAAAGTAAAGAAATTAAAATCCTCGAGAATCAACCTGCTTTGTTACCATGTTAGAAAAATAGGAATGCGGAAGCGTATCATAAATAAAGATAAAAGAACAAGAAGAATGTAGGATTTAACGTGGAACCCTACTCCCTAAGGAGTCATATGAAACCATGGGAGAATACCTCAAAGGACTGATGTATGCATTGCATTTTCTCATCTGAATACAATGGGTGTGGGGGTCTAGATATAAGCATCTACTGAGTCTCCACATCTCCAAACTGATAGATGTGGGACTAAACAACTGGATGGGGTAAATTGACCCTGAAGGGATCCATTTACCCATCTCCTCAAATGACATATATAAACAAATACTCCAACAAATATTTTATTACCGAGATAAAGAATATATTTTCTGCCAATGCCAAATATTTTTTTTTGAAATCTTGAACTAGGGGGATACACTCGTCGGTGTTCGCCCCATCTTTTATTCAAAAAGCGAAAACAGAAACAAGGAGAATACAAAAACTACGACAGAGAGAGAGCAATTACAAAATCCACTCCTGCACCAAACTCTTGGCATGAATCCCAACGTTTTCCTTATAGAAGTGCTGGTCCGAGAAAAGCAAAGCATTCCTACCCAACCAAACAGCCCACAGTACGGCCAGAGGATAAAGCATCTCCCTCCTTGCTCTATTTCTATTCGCCAGTAGCGCGCCGCAGAACGTCTGGAGATCCTCAACGCAGCACCAGGCCAGACCGGTCCCCTGCCAAACCTGAATCACCAAGGGGCACTTGAAGAACAGATGCTCGACGGATTCAATCGCCTCCTCGCAAAGAAGGCACCTGTCAGAGGAGGCTCCCAGAAGCCTGGCACACCGGTCCCTCGTCATCAGCCTCTGTCTCCGGAACAACCATAAGAAGAAACCAATTAGCTCGGGAAGCTTGAGAGCCCAAAAGAACGCACAATCGCGAATCAGAATCTCCGATCTGGAAGGCGGCGGCTTGCAGATAGCCCCAAAAGCTTTCCTAACCGTGAATGGGCCCGCACGCCAACACCAGTAGTCTCTCCCCTCCGATGGGCGCCCCTCCTCCCTGATAGCATCCAACAATGCCAAGAAATCCTCCAATGTCTGGTCGGAGAAATTAGCGGAGAAGGTCGGGTACCGATTTCCATCCGACCAGCAAGCTGCAACCGTCATCAATGTCTTCAGCGAGAGCAAACAATCGCAGGGCGCGGGCAAAGAGCCCCCCTCCCCCCTCCAATCGTCCGACCAAAAAACGAAAGATCCGCCCGCACCAAGGATCGGCCTAAGCAACGATATATTCTTCAAGAAAACCTCCACGACCCCCTCCAGAAGGGAGTGGGAGAGTCCAACAGAGCATTCGGCGTCGGCGGCGCCCCCCCCAACACCGTAGATCTTGCACAACATGGCACAACAAAGTTCCTCTCCAGGACCCCAAATTCTGCTCGCCCACTTAAGCAGCAAAGCCTCGTTCATTTGCTCGAGAGACTTCACTCCCAGCCTTCCCTGATTCTTCTCGAGCGTAATATCCTCCCACCCAACAAGGTGAATGCCCCTCGACCCCCCCTCTGCTTTCCCCATAAGAAACCACGCATCCGCTTCTCCAGCCGGTCTCTAATTCCTTTTGGAATACGCCGGTTCGAAAGGAAATAAATCGGGATGGAGGAAAGGACCGCCTTAAGGAGGATCAATCGGCCCCCTCGATAAAATAACCGACTTCCATCCCGCCAACCTTGCCTCCAGCTTCTCCACGACTCTGAGCCAATCTCTCGTCCTCGTTTTGCCCGTAGCCAAGGGCATCCCCAAATAGTTCATCGGCAAAGAGCTGCACCCCGAGCCCAACGCTTGCGCACAATCATCGGCCTTCTGTGCAGAGAGACCGATAAGGACAATCTTCGATTTATCAGCATTCTTGACCATCCCGGACAGTTCACCGAAGATTTCCAGAGCCACGGCCATGCCATTTGCCTCCGCAAGCCCCCCTTCAATGAAGAAGAGGGTATCGTCGGCGTATTGCAGGAGCGGAACCTGCAAACCCTCCCTCGAGTAGCCATTTGAGAGCCCGCAGTTGATAACACGAAGCGCGATATTAGTCAGGACGTCCGCAGCGAGGACAAGCAACTTAGGAGAAAGAAGGCAACCCTGGCGCACCCCCCTCCGAGGCTGGACGAAGCCCCCCTCCAGACGACCATTCACCATGACCGTAAAAGAGGACGTTGTTACACACCGCCTCATCCAAGTGATCCACTTCTCTGGGAACTCCCTTCTCTGAAGCACCGACCAAAGAAATCTCCAGTCAAGGCTATCGTAAGCCTTCGCAAAGTTCACCTTCCATAACACACCATGCTTTTCCCTCCTCTGCCAGTTCGCAATGATCTCAGATGCAAGTGTTAGGCAATCCGAGGTCTGCCTCCCTGGAATAAAAGCGGATTGCAGCGGGGAGACCGTACTGGCAAGAACGCATCTCAGTCTATCGGCAAGGACCTTCGCGGTAATCAGATAAACGGCGTTTGACACCGCTATAGGTAGATAGTCGTCAATGGAATCTGGCGCCGAAGACTTGGGGAGCAAGATGATCAACGCACTGTTAACCCTTTCGAAACCCGCATTACCCATACAGAATTCAGAGACGACCTCCAACACCTCATGGCCAACCAGATCCCAGAAGTCCTTGTAGAAAGATACCGGGAAGCCATCAGGACCAGGGGCGGCATCATCATTCAGGTCCCACACCGCATCTTTAATCTCCTCCAGGGTCACATCGCGAGTGAGCATGTCACAAAAGGAGGTAGCCACAGTCGTTGTACCAAGGCCCAGCTACTTCCAGGTCCTCGGAATAGTCCTCGATGAGACACTTTTAAAATGATTAGTGATAGCTCTCCCCATTTCTTTGTTCCCCTCCACACGGACCCCATCAATCGAAATAGAGTGTAGCGCATTGGACCGGCGCCTCCCACTGGCAACACGATGAAAGTACGAAGTGTTCGCGTCCCCCTCCCGCAGTCAAACATTTCTCGACCTCTGCCTCTATTCCGTGACCCGCTTGCGATCTTTGATGGCAACCTTCATCTGAGCAACAACGCGACAAGCCAACTCGTCCACCGAGAGCTCCCTATGGTCCTTCAACGCATCAAAGCTCTGAATGACCTCCTCCGCCTCCTTCCTCGCCGTGCATCTGGCCGCCCTAGACTCCCTCTTGAAGGCAGACAACCTTACCCGCAAGGAAGTTAACTTCTGTACAAAGCGATACGCGGCGGACCCAGAAACAACCATGCTAGACCAATGTGAGGACACCACCTCCCTAAAGTTTTCCTCCATTAGCCAACATTTTTCGTATCTAAAGATTCCCCTATGCGCAGGGGTAGCACCTGAATCCCAAACTATTGGAGTGTGATCGGATAAAGTCCGTGGCTTGGCCTCCACAAAGGAGAGAGCGAAAGCCTCCAAAAGCTCCGGAGACGCCAAAAAACGATCGATACGGGAGCGAGAGTTGGATCGTCTCCACGTATAGGCGACGTCCTCCGCATCCATAACCTCAAGACCCAAGGAATCAATGGTGTCCGCGAAGTCGAGCGAGCCCGGGTCCTGCCCCCTGCTCCCGGGCTTGTCAGACATTCGCAAAGTAACGTTGAAGTCCCCCCCCCAATGAGCCATGGGACTCCCCCGACCGTCCTGCCCGCCTCAAGAAGATCCTCCCAGAGCTCCCCCCGAATCACATTACAATAAGGACCATATACACACGATACAACCACCAGTAAGGAGGAAGCCATACATACCAGAGTCACTGTTAGCACGTGCCTCCCACGAATAACTGAGTCGAAAGCCATAGTCGATGCTCTCCAAGCCACCAACAACCCACCAGAGGTGCCCACCGCATCCACCGCTCTGAATTGATCGATGCCCCCCGCGCCAAAAGATCTCCAAATGTCGTCTGTGACAGATTGCAGCTTCGTTTCTTGTAGCATAATGACGTCGCATCCCCACTCAACGAATCTTGATCCCACAGTCCTCTGCTTGCTCGGGTCTCCGAGCCCTCGAACATTCCAGGAGAGAATTCTCATTTGGGACCGTCGTGCCTCCCATTGATGTGAGCCACCCCTGCGGCCTCCGCGACAATAATCATTAAA
Organism: Ottelia alismoides; assembly: GCA_037367405.1. Classification (NCBI taxonomy): domain Eukaryota; kingdom Viridiplantae; phylum Streptophyta; class Magnoliopsida; order Alismatales; family Hydrocharitaceae; genus Ottelia; species Ottelia alismoides. Next base: position 68,377 of record JAZKJV010002178.1, on the reverse strand, counting down.
GGCGGGCAAGGTTGCGCCTCCAACCGCAAAGATCTGGACCTATTCCTTCTTCTGTATCTCTTACCAGCCCTCCTGTCACTTGTCCCCTCAGAGGATTGCTCCGTGCCCGTAACAAAGTCCATCATCACAGAAGAAGCAGCTGCAACAACATCACGATAGGGGTCAACGGTATTGTCGGTCGAGGTCGGAGGAGCTAGACCGAAGGATGGTGATGGCTGGGTCCAGGTCCTCCCCTCCGCCATGACAGGACCGATCAATGAAGATGACGATCACTGAGGAAAACCAAGGAGCAAAATACCGGACCCTCCACATGAACGGACCAAGCCGGCGAGGTCGGGAAGGTCACGTATGGCAAGCTCTCAGAGGGGTCTGAAGACGAAGAAAAGACTCGAGAGACAACAAAATCCGTTAGGCCCTTCATACCAGAATATAAGGTTAATGGCATACCCGGATCCGCGAGATGGTCCGTGTGTGTAGCTCGGGTTTTCGGACCCACATCCAGTGCAACAGAGCAAGTTGGCGGCGACCAAACAGTTATCCCTCTATCCACGTCACCAGGCAAAGAAAATTTGTGGGACGACAAGCACAGGACCCGAGACGAACCCGCGAATGACCGCGTGCAATCAACCTCGCGCGTGGTTCCACCCAAGGCTCCCCTCGAAAAGCCAACAATCAACTCGGAACACGAAGCGACGTCGGTCACCCCACCGACGTTCTCCCTTGGAAGCTCCAGCGGTGGTGGAGGCACCTCGATCTGCAGTTCGATTCTGAACGTGTAGCAATCAACCTCCATCTCCGCGAATGAACTCCGACCTTGAACCTCGTCCAAGAAGGTCCTGTTGCACTCTAATAAGACCATCGTGTCGTCCATCGGCGAGCCTGGTTTGAGACCGTCTTCCAGCACCGCACGAACCGTTCCCCACCGCCTCAGGGCCTTCCGCAAGCAAACTACCGACCGAGATAGGAAAGGAACGCCCTTCACCCTTGCAACACAGACCTCCACCTCCGCACAGGACCCATCAACAAAACGAAAACTTCTCCAACAAACATTGCCAACATCACCATTCTGAAGAAGGCGATCCCTCTGGATTGATGATAGACCACGAACGCTGCATCTTCGATCATCCAGCTTCACAACATCGCCAGAGAACCGCGACCCAAGGAACCCATGCAGGTGGGTACTCAAAACGTCCATCACGATGACACCTCTCACTGCGAACCCGATCACCGCATGCACGGCAGCACCCCGAACGTTCTCCTTTACCTCCTCAGAGGTCGAGGAACCCCCCCCCCCCACCGCAGGTTTAGGTTTACTTGCATGCTGAGCTGCATTTGCACGTCGAGGCACACCCGCCACCACCTCGACGAAGGTAGGCCCCCCCGACGAACAGATGAAGCAATGTATCTGCGGTGTCCACGCTGACGAATCGAGCCCCTCGCAGGACCTGCCGCGTCAGCAGACCTGAAAGCAGCCATGCACATAGCTTGGTGGTGTCTAGGCCTTCCGCATGAGAAGCATCTTGGCGGGGAGGAGCAGAACGACACAACGTGTCCCCTAGTTCCGCACCGGAAACACCTCCTCTCCGGCTTCATGTGAGTCACAAGCACCCACTCCCTACTTTCCCCTCCGGCAAGCTCTGCACCAGCACCGACGACCTGCCTCTCGCCCTCCTCCCAGTACAGCACCGCCTTCCCTTTCTCCGAGACACCGCTCGTACCCCACCTACCGGCCCGCTGCAAGCTCCCTCCTCTTGCCCCACAACCAGCGTCACCCCACCGCCAACCCCTCGAGTAGAAGTCCTCCCCCCTTCCCCTGCGACACGACCGCGCCCCCCCCCCTCGACAAGGGCCCATGCAGCGAGACACCACGCCCTTCCAGCCTTCGAGGTTTCCACCACCGCTCCATCCGCGTATCTCGTAGATTAGAACACGTATTGAGCATGCACCTAAGGTGGGAGGGAAGTAATGGAGGGAGATCCAACTATCGAGACTGCTGTGGTCGGACACTATGAGTTAATTCTGAGGTTTCCTCAACTTTTCTCTTAGATATCTTGGCATTGTTCACCAGACCTCGTGTGCGTATACTTCTCAACAGAACGGTGTTGTCAAGCGCAAACTTCATCACTTACTTGATGTGACCGGAACCTTGTTGATACAGAGTCGTGCTGCTCACGCTTACTGGGGTGATGCCATCCTTACTGCATGCTATTTGATGAACCGCATGCCCTTGTATGTGTCGGGAGAGAAGATTCTTTTCTCAATTGCGTTTCCCGAGAAGGATCGTTTCTCCTTTGCACCTCGTGTGTTCAGATCTGTTGCCTTTGTTCATGATGTCTCTCCAGGTCGTGACAAGCTCTCTCCTAGAGCTGTCAAGTGCGTGTTTGTCGGCTACTCTCGTATCCAGAAAGAGTACCGTTGCTTTGATCCGCTAAGGCGGACCACTTTGTCAGTACTGACATTACTTTCTTTGAGTATGTTAAGTATTTTTTTCATATAGGTGACATACTAGCCCCATCTGACTCCGATGATGAGATCTACATGCCTCCACCTCCTACTGTCATTCCTCTACCTCCCTCTTCTCCTGCTCTACTACTACCTCCTCAACCACCACTACCACCGCGACCACCTACACCTATTCCTGCCTTTACACATGCTCCTGTGGCTCTACCTTCCACTGTGACTCAGTTTTTGCCACATAATTTTACTCATAGGTCTCGCTCAGTTCCCTCTGTTCACATGTCTTGCCCGTCATCCAACACGCCTCAGGTATGTAATGAGCACATTGTTTCTACTGATGGCACTACTGAGTTGTCTACCAAGATTTTCCATGCAGGATTAGTAGGTGCCCTCTCAAGAGGGGAACTCATGTGTTACGGACTTGGCAGATGATCTTGATGTATTGATTGCTCTGCGTAAGTCGAAACGTAAGTGTGCTCTAATCCTCTCGCAGCACAGGTTTCCTTGAGCAGGCTGTCAAAAGATTTCAGGAGATTTACCTTGGCACTGTCAGCCGTGGAGATACCACGGACATATTAAGAGGCTCGGATAGTCAGTGGAGGTTAGACATGGAGGAGATGACCATGCTACAGTCACGTGGTACGTGGAGTCTTGTTTCTGCTCCAGTCGACGTATCCGTTGTGGGATGGAAATGGGTGTTCACTGTGAAACATTGTACGGATGGCAGTGTGGATCGCTCTAAGACGAGACTTGTGGCACGTGTCTTCACCTCGACATATGGGGTGGTCTATCAGGGTACTTTCTCTCTAGTTGCCAGACATTCTACTCTGGTATTCTACTTTCTGTTGTTGTGACACGAGATTGGCCCCTTACCAGCTTGATGTGAAGAATGCCTTCCTCTATGATAATCTACAGGAGGAGGTCTACATGCAGCATCCACCTGGGTTTGATGCTGAGGGGAAGTGTCAGAAGGTTTGCAGGCTACATAAGGCTACCTATGGCCTTAAACAGAGTACAATAGCATGCTTCCAGAAGCCCTTCGACTTGATAGAGCAACATGGATTTGTGCGATCGATTGTCGATCACTCTTTATTTGTGTAGAGGACCCAGAGAGGTACTGTTGTCATTCTTGTTTATGTTGATGACATTATTGTTACAGGAGATGACGAGCATGACATTCAGTGTGCCAAGGACTTCCTAAGTCAACAGTTTATGACCAAAGATCTTGGACATTTACGTTACTTCCTTGGACTGGAGTTTGTCAGTGACCAGCGAGGTCTTGTGATGACCCAGAGGATGTACGTTACAGATCTTCTTTCGGAGACAAGCATGGCAGATTGCAGACCTGCCATTACTCCTATTGATCCGAGCATGAAGCTCTATGATGATGACACCGAGGAAGTCGACAAGAGGAGGTAAATGAAGCTTGTTGGCAAGCTACTATATGTGACTATTACCAGGCCCGACATGTCTTTTACCGTGAGCAAAGTGAGTCAGCTTATGGAGCAACCCAAGAAGACACATATGGATGCAGTCTATATGATTCTGAGATACCTGAAGACTTCACCTGGTACAAGACTTCTGCAGAGGCACATCTCTCTCTTTTACAGCATGTGCAGATGCAGATTATGCTGGGTGCCTAAAGGATAGAAAGTCTACATCAGACTTTGCTGTGTTCATAGGAATTCTCTGATTTCGTGGAAGCGCAAGAAGCCTACCGTAGTTACCAGATCGAGTGCTGAGTCAGATAACAGGGCCATGGCACAGTCTAGCACAGGCAGTGTTGTAAAAGTCGCCCGACTGACCCGATTAGTAGGTCCGACTAGTCTAGTCAGTGGGGTGGCCGACCGAGTACCGACTAATTCCGACTAGGTACACTAATCGACCAATTTTCGCTTGGAGATACCGTATTTTTTTAATGTTTTACTTTTTTTTATAAGCAAACTTAGTATAATATGCCTAATGTTTTATTTAAATTCAATATTTTCTTTTATTTTATTATGGTAGTATATAAATGTACAAAATCTATGTAAATATATGTATAAAAATGAGTTATATATTTAAAATAATTATAAAATTCAAAGTCGATTAAAGTCCGACTAAATCCGATTAGTCGCCCGACTGCCGATTAATCCTTAGTCACTGACCCAACCGACCGAGTACCGACTACCGACTTTTGCAACCTTGAGCACAGGGATGATGTGGGTCAGATTTGTTCTTATTGACCTGACTATAGAGGTGCCTCTTCCCATGCACCTCCAATGTGACAATCAGGCTGCTCTTTTCATTGCCAACAACCCAATCTTTCATGAGAGGACGAAGTACATAGAGGCAGATTACCACTACACTCGTGACATGATACAAAAGGGTCTTGTCGCCACTACGCATATCATCTCTGGAAACCAGATAACACATGTTCTTACTAAGGCTCTAGCCAAAGGGCCTTATCAGAGATGTTGTTCCAAGCCGAGTCTGATTGATATCTACGCTCCAGCTTGAGGGAGAGTGTTGAGATATTAATTATATTTATAACATTTTCTTATTTTCTATTTCTTTTGTCTTCTTCTTGTAATTTGCCCAATAGTTTCCTCTCATTTATAAGAGAACCCTAGGGCCTCTCATTAATGCAATTCGTTCTTTTCCCTCTACAAATACATTAGCACTTTGGTGCGTTCACTCGTCGTTTCATCCTGCTCCTCAGGGAGTAGGGTTCCACGTAAAATCCCGGTGATCTTTATCATTCTTATCTGTTTAAGTATGATATTACGCTTTCACATTCTCGATTTCTAACAACTTGGAAACCTCGTGATGATGTAGTACAGTGTTCCAGAAGTGGGTATTCGATATTCAGTCGGAGGGATCAATGAATAGAGAAGCATCGGTATTCGACTATTCAGAATTATTCGATTTTGTATTTTTTAATTATTTTAGCTATAAGATTTAATTATAATACATATATTCTTATATATGTTTACATATATGACCATCAATTAACAAGAATCTAAGATAAAACTACCAATTAATGAGATACATATATGAATCTTTGACATTTCTAGTAATATTTCTATAATTGGTAAGCCTTCTAAATTAAAAAAATAAAATAACATTAATTCAGCAGTCGACCAATAGTTGACCGAATAGTCAGATCGACTATTCGATCAAGCTGACTATTGGCCAACTATTTAGTGTCCAGTCGAGGGCATCCTGCACCGCATATGCGGACCGACTATTCGGTATAGTCGGCCGACTATTGCAACACTTATGGAGTAGGAGATGATCTCTATGGATGTATGCTAGTTCGGGAGAAAATCAAACAACTAAGATTGTATATTACCATGTTTAAGAGAAGTCAATAAAATTAAGAATAAACATGAAAACTGCATTAAGAATCTCGGAAAACAACCTCAAGAAGTACTAGAAATAATGGTCTAACACTAGAAAAACTTAAAAACAAATAATAGAGCCTAAATTGTACAAACCACGAAGAAATCCACCTCTAATTGCATTTAAATCGATGAAAATCACTTCAAGGAAGCCTTCGCTTAAGTGAAGAAGTTGCATGCAACAATACGATAGGGCAAAATAGAAATCGATATCGATCAAAATTGGGGATAGTTGCACTTTGAACTTCGAGTTTTAGTTGATACTAGTTAATATCTTGATATATCGTAAATATCTTGCAAGATATTGACTGATATCCGAGAAAATAGCATACATAGTATCGATATTGATTGATACATGATATATCATTGATATAATGACGATATATAACGCTATCTAAATCCATGCGTACCATCTACCCTAAGGCCCTTTTATAGGACCATTACAATCTAGAAAATAGAAAGAATATTTTTTGCAATGGCTCAACTAAATCTTAATAATCAAATGACTTTGAAAATTTTCAATACTCAACCAAATGTAAAATGATTACAAAAATAAAATAACTAAAAATAAATAAGAGAATGACTATCTTGCCTCTAAAATTAGATAAAGGCGGATAAATCAAAAGGTGGCTCATGAAATTTCTTCTCTGGACGTATGATTGCATCAATTCCACTGGGTCACAAAAATCTCCTTCATATCAGATGGTTTGACGATGGAGGGGTCCAGATTTCTAGTTTGAAGTGATGGAGTAGAGTAGCAATGGAGAGAGACTTCCAACTATGATCCTCAATGATAAAGAAGGAATCAACAGTCTCTCCCTCAATTTCTATGCTCTTGCATTCCTATGCAACAACCTTTGGTTGTACAATTGTTTTAAATTCTCTGTTCGCTCAGTTGATAGTATTCATATACGGTTGTTGGCTACCTTGGGCAATCCCAACAACTCTAGCATTTGGATGTTCGTCTGCATCATGTCCTTTTTGAAGTGTTCAAAAGCATGTGTGTCGGCCAACTTATGAAGTGGTTGAAGGACTCCTGCAATGGAATTGGCACCATGAATACACTGGGTAGAGGATCTTGAAGAAGTGCATGATATAGACATAAAGAAACGGGTTGTGAGTATGGGATGGTTTCCGTGGATCCTGCTACAAGTGGAATTGCAATTGGATTCATCTTTCAGGGATTTCCTATTAAATATCTTAACATGCAGACCTTGGGTCAACGCTTATATGACATGAATCAAATGCACTATCAACAATCCACCACTCGCATGCATTAGTTTCTTATTCGATATCTAGCCTTGAGGTTTATATCTTACTATGTGTAAACTGATTTTTTCATGTTTTCTTGAACCATCAAACTTGGAACTCTTTAATATAATCTTAGACGGATTTTGTGTCTTTATGTGAGGCATGAAGCCAATGGTACTGATTTTGCTGATATTTAAATGGCAAAATCTTTTCTTAAAGTTGTCTTAATTTTCATTCACAAGCAAATCTTTTCTTTTTCTCTCCGCAGTCATTGCTTGTAGATGATTCCGTTGTAATAGGGCATATCTCTTCATTTCAAGGGTCAACAATCCTTCATTTCAAGGGTCAATAACTTAAGCTTCTGCTTGCTTGACATGTCCTTCCACAGTTCCACTTAAAGAAATGCGTAAACCTGTTAGGCTAGTTGAGTCATATATTTGGATGCGTCCTCGGACTCGGAAGATGGTTGTTGTTTGTTCCTGGAGGTTTCCCGGCCGTCTTTTGAGCTATCTACATCTGAATCTGATATAACAAATTTATGGTTTCTCGCAGCAGGAGTGGTCACCACCTCATGTTGATTTGAAATTTCTAGAATTTATGGTGGCATGTGGTTGCCATTTCTTTATGGTTTTCTCTTTGTTTGAGTTTTACAACCTCTAAATCTCTTGTCTAGTCTTGCACCACCAAATGGTGATGACTTTTTGTTGTGCAACCTATAAACATTTTTTACAATATCTTTGGGGATATGATACCATTTTTGCAATCTGATTGCATGGATTAGATTTTTATTGATCTGTAAGCATTCTATGAAGATAAAAGGTAAGAAAGTGGATGTCATATTGATCGATGATGAGATGTCTATGAGGCGATTGATTTGCTTAATATTGTCGGAATGATCAACGGCGATTCGGTTTTTCGTGTAGGGATCGTAGGGAGGCACACAATAGTGGAGAGGCCGCTTGACAGAAACATCCAATTTAATGACCTTGCATGAATGGTTCTACGTCTATCGAGCAATACATGACCAACGAGGGAATGACAACGAAGCAGTGATGACAATTCATGGTCGATTTCTGGTGGCTCGAAGATGAGCTAGCAAGCCATGGAGCTTAGAAGGTGTTGGTGGTTTTCATTGTCAGGCTTGGTGCGGGTACTGTTGGTAAGAGTTCAATTTGAGTCTCTTACGTGAGTGAATCCTGGATTCATCACCATCCTTGTAGCGACAACCAACTGATTGATCTTGGTGGTGAAGTATACATAAAGCTCCTGAATTGGGAGGAGGAAGACAAGGATAAAGGTACAGGAGGGAGAGAGAGACTCTTCGATATGATCAACTTCATTGATGGTATGTAGTGGAGCTGTAGAGACGAGAAGATCTTTGTGCTGATGACCAGCCCCAAGGAAAGGTTAGGTCTGGGATGACTATGGTCTGGGAAGATGGACGTGGATGTGCGCATGTCTTGCTGCACAACAGGAATGTTTAGGATGTTGGTGAGGAACTAACCATGTGAGGTAGACCATGCTTTGCTTACTGCTATAGATGGTGCTGGAGGTGGGCATGATGTCGATGGAGATGAGAAGCAAGCTGATGAGGAGTGATGCCGTGGACATGGTGCTTCCAATTCCATAGCTCATGGAGTTCATGCAACAGTAAAATGAGAGAGGAGGGCAGTGGTTCTGAGGATGAGAGCAGCAGCTGTGAAAGCAATTTAGAGCAGCAGAGCAATGTAAACAACAGAACAATGTAACAAAAAGTGTGGATGGTGAGGGAAAGACGAATAGATGATTATTTGAGAGCAGTAAACAATAGAACAACAAAAACAAAGCCATTTCCCACATTAAGTAGTTTAGTAAACAATAGAGCAATGTAACATAAAGTGTGGATGATAGAGAAACACGTATTATGTAAAGCAAGATTTATGCAATTTTTTGTTTTGAGAAGGGGATATGTAAATCTTTTTCAATCGGAAAGACTATGCCCTCTAGGGAGTTGTTGGAAGAAGAATTTATGATTTGGGGGCGGGGGTACTTTTATCCTATTTTTTAAAATTATACTTCTTTCTAGAATTTACCGTCTTTTGAGATGGGAAGGGATGACAGCTAATTAGAGGGACACAAGTGTTATTCTGTAGTTTTGTTAAGAGCACAATTGTAATTCCAAAAAAGAAGGGGTACAAGTGTTGTCGACAAAGTTCAGTGGGCTCATGCATATAAACCCCTTTGTAATATCCTACAAGTGTCATTTTAGGCCTCGGGAAAATAATGATAGCAAGTTATCATGAGAATCTGCCTTATGTTTTATTAGTTTTTATACTTCGTCTTTCTCTGTTTCCGAACTGGACATTTCTGATGGGGCTACGATTATCTGTGTATTATGTTATATATTTTTGGGTGAGATATATGTTTTATTAATTTTTGAATGGCTGCTTATCTTGTCATCGTAGGTAAGCTATCCCTGATTTTACTCAAACAATTGGGATTTCCATATTTGTTAAGTAATGGAGAAGACACACCTCTTTTTAAAAATGCTTTTGCTTTGCAAGCGATGACAATTATTATTCTTTTGTCAGACGGATAGCTTTAACTTTGTTGATTTTTTCCCTTCCTCTTACATCAGGTTAAGGCAATATAGCCATAAGCGCAAACTATTATGGTTGCTTTCACGTTATTGCAGGTAATGTATGATGCCTCTGGAATAAGATTGCATGCTGGTCGTCAGGCTGAGGTGAGATTTTGCAGGGAAGTACTTGCATGTCTATAATGTCAAACAATTCTTTCATGGCATTTCTTCTATGGTCAGACAAAACAACGATACTTCTGCAAAATCGGATTTATGTTTAGTTAAAGCATAAGCTGGAGCATTGATATCCTGCATGTATAAGTGGCAATTTCTTGAGGAGGTACACCAATTTGAATGAGTAGAGATGCAAATGAATGGACACTGTCACGCGTCGATTCTCTATATCTGATATGGCCGGGTTTGATCAACACATAATGATTATATGTTGTCTAACAATTAACCATGGAAAGAAATACAAGAAGATAGCAACTCTGATTTCCAAACCTCCTAACAAAAACAACATGCAAATACATAAAGACATATGGAGAGATATGCACAGCTGATTATACATCCATGCTTTCCATAAAGATCTAATTTTCCCATCAAGTTTTCTTAGCTGTACAAAAAGAAGTGCTTCCAAAAGTTAAGCTAAATTAACTACTCGCTATACAAGATCAACATCAAGTTCAATATCATAATAGGTTACAAAAAGTTACACTCTAATTGACAACCACAAAAAAAAAAAACAAAAGGTTCTTCCCAAAATTAGCATCTTTCTATCATTCTTCGTCATGGGAGGGATGATGCTGACGATGGTAATATCATTACTTCCAACCTCGATGTGAGATTGCTCATCATTGTTATGATTATCAGACGCATGACAAGTATTCTTTCTTCCCCTTGGATGTGGTACATGAAGGTGATGCTCGACTCGCTATCATCTCAAAGAATCGCGGACATGACGATGAGCAGAGGAGTTGGGCCATCGATGTAGAATGTAGACGGAGTTGGTGTCGATGTGGTCAAGTGGACTTCTGCGTGGTAATGTAGGTCTTGGCTATCACCCGAGTTGGGTTATCAATTAAGGATGTGAGAAAATGCTCATCGAGGACATAATAAAAGACATAAATAGGATGAAAAGTGGTGTTTTTGTTGAGATATTATTTATCTTATGTTTCTTTTATGTATTTTCTCTTTTCGTTCTCTTTATGCAATTTGCCCAATGGGTCTCTCTATATAAAAGAACCCTAGGGCCTTATGAATAAGCAAGTCATTGTTTTTTCCCGACATGGTATCAGAGCGACGATCCTGGACTAGAGTTCGAGTACCCCATCGTGCCGTAGCCTCCACACGCTAGCCTCCGTGCACCCTCGCACCCCCGAGACATCCCCCAGCCCGTCGCGCGCTGTCACAACAACCATCGAGGCTCCCAACGCTGTCACAGCAGAGCCCCAACGTTGCCTCTGCACCTCTGTGCTGCTGTTCAGCGGCTCTAGCGTCGCCACAGTGCCTCCACGCCACTGATGCGCTTTGTAGCACGATTCCTCGCAACCCTCGCGCCTCTCGACGCCGTATATGATTCCCGAGGCTGATTTATTTTCTCTCAGACACTGAACTGCAGCTTAAAATGATCTGATTTTGACTTGATAACGTGATTTTAGACATCTATATCACGTTTCCAGCCCTAGCACATATCGAGAATTAATGAGGATGGTTGTATGAGTCTTCATGTACTACCAATCTTCTATATGATCGTATAGACTTGCTCGGATCGGTCTTTCTTCCCAGTCGAGTTCCATTTTGGCCTTTATCATCATTTCAGAGAACAAGGGTGACATTTTCTCTTCATCCGATGCCTTTAAGGACTCGGCTCCCATCATCAAGATGGATGCAACCAACTATGAATGTAGTCCATGCAGTTTATGATCACTATGCAGTGCAATAATAAAGATCACATTTTGACAAAGCTCGAGCCAACATATACGACTAGGTACACTGCTTCGTGGAAGCAAGATGACATGTACGCATGTGTTTGACTCGTTGGGACACTCACCACAGAGATCGCAAACGATATTGTGAACCGACCCACTGTCAAGACGATGCAGGATATTCTGGCAGTCATGTATGCCCAAGCGAAGAACGAGGCCAAGATTTTTCAGCTATAGTTTGATTATATACACCGCCAAGTAAAGTGACCATCCTCTGCATACGTTCTACACTTCGCTTCGCGGTATGTTTGAGAAGCTTCACAGCTTCATGACTTTCACCACTTCCATGTAGCAACATATGACATACTGGAAATCCTCGATGATTGGAGTTTTTTTGGCAACCCTAGATTAGGAGTATGAGGCCACACGTGCACAACTCCTTGCATGCATGACCATACCTCCCATGGAGGAGGCCTACATTCATCTCAACATGTTTCTTATCCCACCCGCTACATATCCACTTGCAGTTCATGTCTGCTTGAGCAGACTCTCAGAGGACTTTAGGAGATTTATCGTGGCACTATCTATCGTGGAGATACCCCAAACATATCGGGAGGCCATACATGACAGTTAGTGGCATCTTACCATGGAGGAGATGGTCGCGCTACAGTCGTGTGGCACTTGGAGCATTGTTCCGGCTCTTATTGGAGCATCTATTGTTGGATGCTAGTGGGTGTTTATAGCGAAGCACGGAGCAAATGGCAACGTAGATAGCTACAAGGTGAGATTTATGGCTCGTGGGTTCATCCACACTTAGGGTAGACTATGAGGATACCCTCTCTCTAATGGCTAAGGATACTACACTACATATTCTTCTTTCTGTTACAATGACACGTGATTGGCCCTTATATCAACTAGATGTGAAGAATGCATTTCTATATGATGATACAGGAGGAGGTTTACATGCATCAACCACCTAGGTTTGTTGCCGAGGGGGAGTGCCAGAAGGTTTGCAGACTTCATAAGATGATCTATGACCTTAAGTAGAGTCCAAGAGCATGGTTCCAGAAGCTCTCAGATTTGATAGAGCACCACATGTTTGTGAGATTGACTGTCGATCATTCATTGTTTGTTCAAAGGACTGAGAGAGGTACTGTTGCCATACTTGTTTATGTTGATGATACCATTGTTACAGGGGATGATGACCAAGGTATGTATGCTGTTAGAAATTTTCTAGATCAACAGTTGTGACTAATGTTCGTGCTCTATAGTCCGTGCTCTACCTCCATTTGGGAGGGCCTCAATGTATCTTGGGTGGACGTTTCTTCGGCCGAATCTTTCTGGATCACCTTGCGCTCTCGTGCGGATCGTCAAAGACGGGAGCTGCTCCGCCCCCTTGCTTGCATCTGGGCCTTATGGCTCGCTAGAAACGCCAAGATCTTCAGGGGCCAAAGATTTTACAGGGAAAACGTTTTCGCGCATGTGGAATTACTTTTGAATGAGTGGTTGCTGCGGTGACGCTATAGTCGGGTGTGGTGACTAGGATTGTCGACTGTGATTTAGACAGGGATCCTCTTGATCCCGGGTGCTTGGCATCACATTGTACCTCTCTCCCCATCTCCCTCTTCTCGCTTTCTAATAAAATTGGGGCGAACACCACCACGTGTCTCCCCCGAACCTTTCTGTGTGCAAAAAAAAAAAACAGTTGTGACTAAGGACATTGGCACTCTATGCTACTTGGACCGGAGTTTGCCAAGAATCAGCAAGGTCTGGTGATGACCCAGAGGAAGTACATTATAGATATTCTCTCTTAGACATGCATGGCATATTGTAGGCATGCCACTACTCCCATGGACCCAAACATGAAGATATATGATGATGATACTGAGGAGGTAGACAAGAGAAGGTACATAGAGCTCGTTGGGAATATCATTTACAATACGCAAAGTGAGTCAATTCATGAAGCAACCTAGACATGCAAATATAGATGCAATTCATATGATTCTGAGGTATATGAAGACCTCACATAATACCAAGGTTCGGAATCTCAATTTCGATTTCGTTCGGTAACCCTGTATATTGAAATTTCGTCAAATTTTCAGGAAATTTCGATGATTTCGGTGGAAATATCGGAAATGTCTTAAAAGCCATTTTTTCAGTTTTTTTTATAAATTAAGATCTTCAAAGTTATTAGAACAACAAATAACTTATAGATACAAAATTATGTCACACACATTGCTCATCTATACCCCTTATATTGTGCATATCGGTCATATCGTTCATATTGTACACTATGTTAGATATTGAAAATGGAGTTAATATGAGTACTTCAAACAATGAAACAACATATGTACACATACGCTTATAGCACACATCGATCGTCTATGACTATGACAATATGCCGCATAATATCGAACATATCGTTGTTAATACTTAATAACAAACTAACAATCTTATAATAAGTGAAAAGACATATATTCACATAGACTAAATAAGAACATGCACATTAATGATTAATGCAATAAAATATTACAATATATTACTGGTGATGAGTCCATTTCATAACCAAGAGTTCTGCGGTGGATCTGAATCGCCCCCCGCCTTGTTGTCTCCCATAACACATCGCAAATTCAATGTACTCGCTGTAGTTCTCCCAGATCATGTACGAGTTCATGGCCTTGTAGTCTATCACATATTACATGTATTAATGGTCATCGATGCCTATGCATATCCCGAGATGAGGATAAGCATCACTAGATCCGGTATCACAAGTGGCATGACGAGGCTGTGAAGTACTGGCATGAGATCCTCGGGACGACAGTGACGGAGTAGGAGAAGATCTCTGTAGAGGAGGAGGAGGAGGCGCTGACATGTACTGAGGGAAGAAACCATAACTGTCGTCGCCTGAGAAGCTGCCCTGGCTCTGCGTTGGTTGGCCACCTTGGTAGCTCTCACCGCTGTAGCTGCTATATCCCCCATCACTGTAACCATATGAATATGATGGAGGTGCATACGCCTGAGGAGGAGGAAGCCCAGGGAGGAGGAGCTTGAAAGAATTCTGGGAAGATGCCAAATGATCTCTCATCGTATGATGATCCATATCCGCCCAGGGGACTTGGTGTTCCTCCATGATATGGGCTGTCAATGTCCATGCAACTCAAGGAACCTACAGATGATATCAAATTATCCATGTAGTTGTCTGTTGGATGATGGCCACGACCGTATGCATCGTAATCCATAGGTTCCGGACTCGGACTTGGAACAAACTATCCATGTGTGTTCCTCTATCGCTCCATATATTCACACCCAACGTGGAGCCCTTCCTCGAATCTAGTATCTTGTGGTCCAGGACCACCCCGTGTTGACTCATTTGAATATGCTTCCCCACCATCACCAGATTCATCATGACCGTCAACAACATCATCACCTCCACTGTCATCCTTTGACTTGGATTTGGATTTGGAACTAGTGGAGAGAATTTCATCAACTGCATCAACCTCGACCTCCAACCCTCCATCCGTATGTATCTAGCCAGATAGTCACCTACATCTGCTCCCATTTGCTGGCTTATATTCTTATTTGGTCTTCCGCCCGGTTGATCGAGAAAAGGGAGCACCATTGGAATCCATCCACCTCTGGAGAACATCTTCTTCAGCATCGTTATCGTGCATCTTGAAATAAAATGCAAGATCAATAGGGTCCGTATAGTCCTCTTTGTCCTGACCCTCCCTTACATGTTTCATCTTCAGCCTCAAGTTGTAGTACACGTAGACAAGACCGTGTAGCTTCTGTTCTCCCAACTTGTTCCGTTTCATCGAATGGATCAAGTTGAATGCGCTCCAGTTCTTCTCACAGCCAGTGTTGCAGAAGACGGTATTCGGTATTCAGTCGGAGGTATTACTGAATAGAGAATAATCGGTATCCGGGCGGCTATTCAGAATTATTTGATTTTGTATTTTTTAATATAAAAATTATTTATAATACATATATTCTTATATTTTTATACATATATGGCCATTATTTAACATGAATCCAAGATAAAAGTACCAATCAATATAATATATATACATAATTTGACATTTGTGGTGATACCGTGGTAAAATGTAACCCATAAAAATTAAAAATTGAAAATAAAAAAAATAAAAAATCAACAGTAAGACTCCAACCAGCCTAATAGTCGGGCCAGTCGGCTAAATAGTCCGCCGACTATTCAGTCGGACCGACTATTGCCCGACTGGAGGTCTATTCAGTCGGGGACCCCCCCGCACTGCATAGTCGGACCGACTATTCGGGATAGTCGGCCGACCATTGCTACACTGCTCACAACCACCAACAAATGCGGTTTAAGACAACGTTTTCGTTGCCATATTTCGTAGGTGGGGAGCTTCCATCCCGTACATAACCACCATTTGGTTGCGGAAAATCCAAAAGGAGATAAATCAATAATAGTAAAACATCACTACATATACAATGGACTTATTTGTCTTCGTCCTTACCTAGAAGAGTACTGCCCCGTTTATTTACCGCAGTAATTCTACCGAAGTAATTCTACCTGGAGTACTTTAGATGCACATAGGTTGAAGTCATAAATTATTACATAATACTCTTAAAGAATATTTTGTGAGTCCCAATCTAGCTCCAAAATCAAAATTACCTCGTTCATGCTCAAGTTCTGTGTCTTCTTATCCTTGATGAGCTTTTCCACAATGATTTGTACAACTACTAGATGATCAACATTTGTACTAAGACTGTTCTTATACTGGTACTTGGGATTGAAGTAATAATGTGGACACAACAACAACAAAGCCTTTTCCCACATTAAGTAGGGTCGGCTACATGGATTCTTTGCCTCCATTCAGATTTAATTTTGGTCAAATAATGTGGACACAAACAAGCACAATTCTAAGATATTATAGTGCTACAAAAATGAAAAATAAATTAGGTTATTACATAATACATACCAGCCTTGTGAAGATGATGTGAGAACATCTTGGACCAATGCTCGTCTATGGTATCCAACCATGCTTTGAATCCTTTTCTAACTACTTCTCTGACCTTCTCTCTCATGCAACGCATTGCCTCGTAGATCACTCCCATAGTGGGCTTTTTGTCGCCGTCTACGCTCCGCAATACAGAAACAACTGGATCCATGATCTTCGTGACCTGAGTCACGTCATCCCAAAAGTGGAGATCATTGATCAGTGTCTCCACTTTTCGTCTTCTTTCAGTCTGAGCTTTAGGTATCTAAAACCATTCACCTTGGCAACACATGATCTTCAATCCTATCTTGTGTTGTTTAAGGATTTGCAATGCTATAAAATTGATTGCAAAGCGTGTGATGTCAGGCTCACTACCTCACCATTGCACATCCGCCTCATCAAAGCCAACACTTTGGAATGGTTATAAATGAATGTGGTGATCGTCTGTGCTTGCTCCACCACCCTTGAGACAAGCTTCCTCTTGCTGAACTCCTTTAAAATTAAATCAATAAAATGTGTAGCACACGTTGTCCAAAAAATGCCTTAACGGCTAGACTTCATTATTGTTTCACATGCTTTGTTGAAGTTGCTGTCATTATCCGTGACAATCTGGACAATGTTCTCTTTCCCAACATTTTTCATGATGTCCTTTATCAACTTTAGCAGGTACTTGTGGTCCTTCACATGCTCAGATGTATCAACATATTTCAAAAAAATGGTCTTCCCATCTTAATAAACGAGGAAGTTAATGATTTGCTTCCTCGTATAGCTCCTCACCCGTCGCACATCAATGTCACCCCGTACTCTAGCCATCTCCTCCTTAGCTCGACGATGTACTCATTCATCACCTTCTTCTCCATCCCGAGATATTTGTTCATTATCTCGTAGGATGTGGGAGCCTTCACTCCCGTTCCTGCTGCAATTATCTCATCAATGGCATGCTGCAGAAATGGCCCGCTAGCAACGTTAGCAGGAATGTTCTCCCCAAAGAAGAGCTTGGTGTTGGCCTTTCCCACTCTCTCCTGTGAATTGGTGAACATGCCCTTCATCGTCTTTAACTTCAGATCCTTGCTTGGCTTGTATTGTATGGTTCCGCTCCTCGTCAAGAAGGGCTCAATTCCCGTAGCCTTGTGTTTTCTGGTGGATGGTGGTACTAGTGCACCTCTAGAACCAGTCCCATTGCCACATGCACTATAGAAGACACCTCGTGCATCACTGAGTTCTCTCATCTAGAATTCACTCCTCATTGATTCTTTTGTTGCCCTCTTGTATGCCATCCTCTCTGCTGTAGTCTGTATGTCATCGGGGTAGACAAAGTCGTCGTCGTTTGAATATGAGAGGACGTTGAATTCTTTCTCATATATGAACTCTTTGAATTGTTCATGCCTCCTTACCCTCTCTGTATCCCTATCATTCTTCCTGTCCAAGCTGATCTTCACTTTATCCCTCACCTCTTTGGGACAACACGTGCACTTGACAACATTCTTGTTGTTGCCAATAAGATGTTGCTTCATTCTCGTGATCCCCCTCCTCCCAACTTCTTCCCACAGAATTGCATTGTGGTTTGGCTTTGTTGCCATTAGGAGCGGAGGTATACCTCAACTAATGTCTCCATTGAAATTCCTTCTCCGATCCGTAGAACTGCCAGATCGTGATCTAGAATGTGACATGATGATGATCACCGAAACATGCGAGGAAATTGCAGAACAATCATTCATGAGCTAAAGATTGTGAATAATTAAGTATTTGCTAATTATTTATGTTTTAATTTTCAAAACTAATATATTTTTAATTTATTAAACACTTAATAGGCACAAACTCGTAAATACTTGGTGTTTAAAATTAAAAATATACTTTTAATATTACGATTTAAGAAAAAACCTTAGATCTATATATTAGGGTTTAGATCTAGTAATTATAGGATCATTTTTGAGAAAAAAACACCTAAGAGACAAAAACATGTAAAATACTACATAGATCTAAGGTTTGATTTTCGAAATTACTCAATTTTTAAATTTCATTTACCAAAAAATCGAATCATGTTTTCTACGTATGAAACATAAGATCTGAGTTTATACTTGTAGAAGTCATCATGATTCAGCATGAAAACACAAAAGCTCGAATTTTCTCTTTCATAGATCTCGTAAATTGTTTCCAAAATATATTTACTACATGTTATACAAGTGATTCGAGATAAATACATTCATAACTCATCATTATTTCACATTAAAACACAAACCCCCCAATTTTTGGTCTCCAAAAATCAATCTTGATATTCAAAATCTCTAAAAAACACCAATAAAGTGAGATCAACATCTTAGGAACAAAAGCCCTAAAAAATTGAAGAAATTGATGAGGATTTGACCGATTTTGGCTTACTTGAAGAAATAAGCGAAATATGGGTTTGGAGTACTGTGGAGGATGTGTCCCACGAGCAAGCTGCAGAAAGTGGGGGCAAAATGGGAGGATTTCGATTGAAAATTTGGTCTATCTCACCGAAAATGAGATTTTTTATTCGTTATTTTGGGTGATAAGATTGCGTCCAAAATCCTGAAAATCGATATATATATATATATATAAACTGGTTTCGATATCCATTCGATATCCAGACCCCATTAAAATCGAAATTTAAACGATATTTTACCGAAATTTCGTGAGATTTTGGTCCATGCATGGCACTAGTTTTTTATTCAACTGAGGTACATCCCTTGCTGTTACAACTTCAGATATAGATTATGCATGGTGCCCCAATGACATGAAGTTTACCTCTGGCTTTTCATTGTTCGTAGGAAATTCTTTGGTATCTTGGAAGAGCAAGAAGCAAACAATGGTTTCCAGATCAAGTGTAGAATCAGAATATAGGACCATGGTACATGCTAGTACAGAGATGATGTGGGTCCGATCTGTTTTTACTGACTTAACAATCTCGTGTCACGCAACATAAAGAAGAATATGTAGAGTAGAATATCTGGCAACAGAAGAAAAAATATCCTGATAGTCCACCCCATATGTTTGTGTGAACCTATGTGCCACAAATCTCGCCTTATAGCGATCCACGTTACCATCTGCACGATGTTTCACAGTAAAACCCACTTGCACCCCACAACGGATGCACCAACTGGAGCTGAAACAAGATTCCAAGTACCACCCGATTGTAGCACGGTCATTTCCTCCTCCATGGCTAACCACCGCTAATTGTCTTGAAGAGCTTACTGATATATCCGTGGTGTCTCCGTGGTTGAAAGTGCCAATGTAATCCTCCTGAGATCCTTTGACTGCCTGCTCAAGGAAACCTGGGCTGTAAGAGGTTTCGCAGAGGAATCAATACATCAAGATCATATGCCAAGTCTCAACCTTGTAACTCCGTAAGTTCCCCTCTTAAGAGGGCACCTGCTCATCCTGTATGGAATCCTGCTGTACAGATAACTCACTAGTGCCATCCATTGTTGTAAAAGTTGGCCGATTAGTCGGGTTGAGTCGGGGGGGGGGGGGCAGAGGATAGCCGACTCGACTAGGCCTAGCCGACCATTAGCCGTTCAACTCGACTAATTGGGCTGACTACTCGTCCGACTTTTACATAGGGATTTTTTTTATTTTTCAAATGCAAGATTATTCTAATATGTTTAATGTTATATTTAAAGTCAATTACTTCTTTTGTTTCATTATGATAGTATAGATTCTATAGAAAATGTATAAATTTATGCAAATATATTAGAATATGTTTAGGAAAATGAATGACTTTATTAATGAGAGGCCTTAGGGTTCTCATTTATAGGAGAGGAACCTATTGGACAAATTACAAGGAGAGAATAAAAGAAATAGAAAATAAGCAAAACAATAATAATAACAACAAATATCTCAACACTGAGCGTAGATATCATTCAGACTCAGCTTGGAACAATATCTCTGATAAGCCCTTTGGCCAGAGCCTTATTAGGATCATCTGCAGTCTGGTCTCCAGAGCTAACATACGTAGTGGAGATAAGACCCTTTTGTATCATGTCACGAATGTAGTGACAATCCAACTCTATGTGCTTCATTCACTCATGAAAGGTTGGGTTGTTGGCAATAAAGAGAGCAGCCTGATTGTCACATTATAGGTGCATGAGAAGAGGCACCTCTATAGTGAAGTCAGTAAGAAGAGACATGACCTACATCATCTCAGTGCTAACCTATGCCATGGCCCTGTATTCTGACTGAGCACTTGATCTAGCAACCTCAGTCTGTTTTTTGCTTTTCCATGAAACCATGGAATTCCCTATAGACGCAACTGTTGGGAGAAACAAATGACTTGTTTATTCCATGAACCCTAGGCTCTTTTATATAGGAGAGTAGCCTATGGGTAAATTACATAAGCATACTATGAAGAAAAACAAAATAGAAAAGAGTACAGATACTACTATTATTATATGCGTTAACACTCCCCATCAAGATGGAGCATAGATATCAATCATGCTCAGCTTGGAAGCACACTTCTGAAATGGACCTCTTAGCAATGCCTTGGTGAATATGTCTGCCGTCTGATTCTCTGAGGTAACATGAGATGTAGCAATGAACCCTTTCTGAATCATATCACGTATGAAGTGACAATCCACCTTAATATGCTTGGTCCGCTCATGGAATGCTGGGTTGTTTGCAATAAACAAGGCAGCATGATTATCACACTCCAAGTTCATAGGAAGTGGTACATCTAAACATAGATCTGTAAGCACAGCTTTCACCCACATCATCTCTGTAGTAGCCTGGGCCATAGCCCTATATTCAGATTCAGCACTAGATCTAGCTACCACCGTTTGTTTCTTACTTCTCCATGAGACTAGGGCATCTCCAACATATACAGCATACCCTGAGGTGGACTTCCTATCCTTGGGACATCCTGCATAGTCTGCATCTGCACATGCTGAGATAGAGATCCCCTTTCCTTTCTTGAATAGCAGACCTGTACCTGAAGAAGATTTGAGATATCTAAGAATCATATGTATTGCATCCATATGCACCTGGCGTGGTTGCTCCATGAACTGGCTCACACAGCTCACTGCAAATAATATATCTGGTCTAGTGATAGTGACATACAACAGTTTGCCTACCAGTTCTCTATATCTTCTCCTGTCCACCTCCTCTGTGTTATCTTCATAAAGCTTCATGCTGGGATCCATTGGTGTCGTAGCAGGTCGACACTCAAGCATACCTGTTTCACTCAACAGATCTGTAACATATTTCCTTTGTGACATGACTAGCTCATATGAATTTCTAGCAAATTCAAGCCCCAGAAAGTATCTAAGGACTCCAAGATCCTTAGTGACAAATTCACTACCCAGCATTTCTTTCGCCTGCCTTATGCCCTGCTCATCATCTCCTGTAATCAAGATGTCATCAACATAAACCATAATGACAATGATACCTCTCGCGGTTTTTTGTACAAACAAGGAATGATCAGCATTGGAGCGTTGTATCCTTGTTTCTCGAAGAGATCCGAGAGCTTCTGAAACCATGCTCTGGGACTCTGTTTAAGGCCATAGATAGCCTTATGCAACCTGCATACCTTGGAGCACTCCCCCTCAACAGCAAAACCAGGTGGCTGTTGAATATACACCTCTTCCTGCAAATCTCCATATAGGAATGCATTCTTCACGTCCAACTGATGGAGCGGCCAGTCTCGAGCAACTGCAACTGACAACAAGATCCTTAGAGTGGAATAACGTGCCACAGGCGAGAATGTGTCAAGATAATCCACCCCGTATGTTTGTGTGAAGCCACGTGCCACCAGACGTGCCTTGTACCTGTCAATAGAGCCATCTGCATTTTGCTTCACTGTTAACACCCACTTGCAGCTCATTGGGTTCACATATGGAGGTGTAGAAACCAAAGTCCAAGTGCCTCTGGACTGAAGTGCTGCCATTTCTTCTTCCATTGCTAGCCACCATCTACTATCCTACAGAGCCTCATGATGATTCCGTGGAATCTCTATAGCTGAGAGTGCCATAGCAAACGACTTGAAGTCTCCAGATAGCAGCTCAAAAGATACAGAGGCTGATAATGGATATTTGGCACAACTCCTCGTCGACTTCCGTAAAGCAATGGGAATATCCAAATCAGCTGTAGGCTCATCTGGCTCCTGCACCACATCCTGCTCAGAAATGTCGTTAGATCCATCAACATTAATATTCTCATTACATACCATAGGCGAGCTAGTGGACGAGTCATGACCATGAGCTAGTGGAGGAGGCCTGCGGGTATAATGGAATGGGAACGGTGAGATAGGCTACTGTGGTGGTGGTGGTGGTGGTGTTGTTGATGATGGCATCTGAGGTGGTGGTGGTGGCATGTATATGGCATCAGGTGGTATAGATGGAATCTGCTTGTCTCCTGATGCTGAAAAATACATAACAGATTCAAAAAATGTAACATCTGCACTGATCATATACCGCCGACGCAGAGGATCAAAGCACTTGTACCCCTTTTGAGTTCTGGAGTACCCAACAAAGACACACTTGACAGCCCTAGGAGAGAGCTTGTCAGTACCCGACGTCAACTGATGGACAAACGCAACCGACCCAAACACACGAGGAGTGAGAGTGAACAGATCCTTGTCAGGATGAATAAGTGAGAACGGAATCTGATCATTCAAGACAGACGAAGGCATACGGTTGATTAGGTAACATGCAGTAAGAACTGCATCACCCCAGTAGGAATAGGGAGCATGACTCTGTATAAGTAGTGATCTAGTGACATCAAGAAGGTGACGGTGTTTTCTTTCAGCAATCCCATTCTGTTGAGATGTATGAGCACAAGATGTTTGGTGAATAATTCCTTTTGAGGAGTAGTAATTGGCAAGAATATTAGTGCACAACTCTAAAGCATTGTCACTTCTCACACGTTTCACAGATGTAGAAAAAACATTTTGTATTTCATTTAGAAAATAGATAATGATATTTCCTGCTTCAGATTTATTTTTCATCAGAAATACCCATGACACTCTAGAAAAGTCATCCACAAAAACTATATAAAATCTGTGTCCCTGATGATCGGGTACACGACTCGGACCCCAGACATCAATATGAAATAACTCAAACTTGGAGGTACTACTCCGACCTGGACGACTGGGAAAGGACGACCTGTGATGCTTTCCCAACTGACATGCCTCACACTGAATAGATGTATGAGGGAGACCATAAGGTAAAACTTGACGCAACTTCTGAAGCGGTAAATGACCAAAACGCAGATGCCATAATAAGGTTGATACTTGTCCAGAAGAGGATGAGGATCCAGCAAAAGGAGTCTGATTCAGGCGATATAGGCCTCCTTGCTCATAGCCACGACCAATCACATTGCCCGTATGGATGTCCTGAAAAATCAAAGAAGATGGATCAAAAATTGCCCGACAATGTAGATCCTTTGTAATTTGGCTAATTGACAATAAATTCATGGAGAAATCAGGTGCATGTAGCACATTCTTGAGCTGCATAGAGGATGTCAATCTAGCCTCCCCCTGACCAGTGATGGGGGAATGAGTGCCATTGGCAATCACGACTGTCCGACCTGGAGGGATCTGAGTGTATCCTGAAAGCAGACTTTGATCGCCACATAGATGATGTATAGCGCCTGAGTCCATGATCCATGGTAAAGTATCTGATCTACTACCGTGGAATGCAAGTATACTACCTGAAGCACTGGTAGACGCAGAGGCAGAAGCGACAGCATCAGAATGACCATCTGTAGTCGGTGCTGGACTAGATGGTGGAATAATGCCCCTCAGACGGGCAACTAGATCCTTGAATCGTTGATCCAGAGTAGCAGCAGACGGGGGCTCCATCTGCTCAGCAGCTCATGCAGATGCAGGAAATCCATGCTTTGAGTAGCATGTGTCTTCATTATGTCCTACTCGATGACAGTAGGTACATGTTGGTCTAGTGCGGCCACCTCTTCCACGAGGTCCACGTCCACGGCTAGGGTGATGGGACCCACGACCTCTGTTGACGGCCATGGCTGAAGAGTTCTGACTCGCAGCTGTGGAGGGAACTGTGATCCGACTCAATCTATGAAACGCTTCCTCCATGGGAGGAATAGTAGAGTCTGCCAGAATCTGTGATCGTGCTGCCTCATACTCAGGATCAAGTGCAGCCATGAACACACCCACCATCGTCGCGTTCCGGTATGTCTTCTGCTGTTCTGGCGTAGCTGTGAGAGGCATGAAGCTATAAAGCTTCTCGAACATCCCTCTTAGTGATGTATAGAGGGAATGTAAAGGGCAACCATTCTGCTTTATTGTGAATATGTCATGTTGAAGTTGCAGAATCTTCGTCTCGTTCTTGGCCTGGGAGTATGTAGCCGCCAGAATGTCCCACATATCCTTGGCTGTGGGCTGGTGTAGGATGTCATTGGCAATTTCAATAGCCAATGTACCAGATAGCCAGACTTTGGCATATGCATCATCAGCCTCCCAAGAGGCATTGACTCCAGTCTTCTCTGCAGGCTCCGGTTCGGTAAGAATGTGCTTCTTACCTGTTGATTTCATCATACTCATGAACTGCATAGCCCACAGTTCATAGTTTGTACCGTCCATCTTGACAATAGGCGCTGGACCACGAAAGGCGCCAACAGATGGGATCTCCGCCTTGCTTTCTGACATACTGGACATGGAAGACTGGAGCAATCGATAGATTATGAGCTTTGTCTACAATGACATGGACGGGAGTAGTTGCATGTGTAGACCTCAAGCAACTATCCCCATGAACAGAGAAGTTGTGTGTGTGTGTGCCCTAGGGCTTAGGGCTTAACACACGTACACGCGTGCAAGGAGCACGCGCACACGCAACTGCAGATGCGCGTTAGATCACTTGGAGACGCACAGTTGCAGGCGATGCACGGCTGGAGGCTCGCGCACTTGAGCAGGAATGCGCACAGGATGGCGCACAACACGCAGAGAAGCCGCTGTGCCTACGCGCACAGGAACTGCTGGAGAGCTCACGCACGCGCACAGGATGGCGCACAGCACGCAGAGAAGCCGCTGTGCTACGCGCACAGGGGGCGGCGGCGCTGTGGCAGCAGTGCTGGATCGGCGATGGCGAATGCCGATGAGATGAGATGGAGAGAGAGGAGAGGCCGGCGGGTGGGATGGGCTAGGATTAGGGTTAGGGTTTCGAGAACTCCGGTCTAGGACCGTCGCTCTGATACCATGTTGGGAGAAACAAATGACTTGTTTATTCCATGAACCCTAGGCTCTCTTATATAGGAGAGTAGCCTATGGGTAAATTACATAAGCATACTATGAAGAAAAATAAAATAGAAAAGAGTACAGATACTACTATTATTATATGCGTTAACAACAACAAAGCATGATGTTTACTTCCTATCCTTTAGACACCCAACATAATCTACATCTGCACATGCCGTAACTGAAAGAGATGTGCCTCTACTGAAAAGGAGTCCCATACTAGGTGAAGTCTTCATATATCTCAGAATCTTATTGATTGCATCCATATGTGCCTGTCTGGGCAGCTCTATAAACTGACTCACTTTGTTCACGGCAAAGGATATGTCGGGCATGGTAATAGTCAGATATAGTAGTTGGCTAACAAGCTCCCTGTACCTCCTCTTGTCAACCTCTTCAGTGTCATCATCATAGAGCTTCATACTCGGGTCAATAGTAGTGGTAGGTCTGCAATCTGCCACGCATGTCTCTAAAGGGTCTGTAACGTACTTCCTCTGGGTCATCACAGGATCTCGCTGGTTCCTAGCAAACTCCAGTCTAAGGAAGTAACGTAAATGTCCAAGGTCATTGATCACAAATTGTTGACCTAGGAAGTCCTTGGCATCCTGAATGCCATGCACACCATTCCCTATAACAATAATGTCATCAACATAAACAAGAATGACAATAGGACCTCTCTGAGTCCTCTGCACAAATAAGGATTGATTAGCAGTCGATCGCATAAACCCCTGCTGCTCTATCAGGTCCGAGAGCTTCCAGAACTATGCTCTTGGACTCTGCCTAAGGCCATAGATAGCCTTGTATAACCTGCAAACCTTCTGACACTCTCCCTCAGCAGCAAATCCAGGTGGCTACTGCGTGTAGACCTCTTCTTGTAAATCATCATAAAGGAAGGCATTCTTCACATCAAGCTGGTAAAGGGGACAATCTCGTGTCACAACAACAGAAAGTAGAATACACAGAGTAGAATGTCTAGCAACGGGAGAGAAAGTATTCTGATAGTCCACCCCATATGTTTGGGTGAACCCACCCTGCAAGTCTCGTCTTATAGCAATCCACAATACATCCTCACGGTGTTTCACAGTGGACACCCATTTGCATGCCACAACGGATGTGCCAACTGAAGCAGAAACAAGTCTCTACATACCACGTGACTGTAGCACGGCCATTTCCTCCTCCATAGCTAACCTCCACTGACTGTCCTGAAGAGCCTCCTGATATGATCGTGGTATCTCCATTGCTGATAGTGCTAGGGTAAATCTCCTGAAATCCTCTGACAGCCTGCTCAAGGAACCTGGGTTGCAAGAGGATAAGTAGCACACTTACGTCGTGTCTTACGAAGAGTAATCGACACATCAAGATCATCTGCCAAATATGTATTATGTGAGTTCCCCTCTTGAGAGGGCACCTGCTCATCCTGTATGGAATCGTGCTGCACAAACAACTCAATAGTGCCATCAATAGAAACAATGTGCTCATTACATACCTGTGGCGTGCTGGATGACTGGCAAGGCCTGTGAACAGGGGGATTGAGCGAGACCTGCGAGTAAAAATACAAGGCAAAAACTGTGTCACAGTAGAAGGAGGAGCCATAGGAGCATGTGTAGTTAGTGGTGGCAGAGGAGGTGGTGGTGGCGGTGAAGGTGGTGGTGGTTGTGTCACAGAAAGAGGGGGAGGCATGTAGATCTCAGCATCAGAGTCAGACGAAGCAAGTCTTGTTCCTGTAGGAGAAAAATACATGACAGACTATAAGAAAGTGACATCATCACTGCCAATGTACTTCCTCATGAGCAGATCAAAGCATCGGTATCCTTTCTGGGTACGGGAGTAGCTGACAAAAATGCACTTGGCAACTCTGGGAGAGAGCTTGTCATGACCAGGAGAGACATCATGAACAAATGCATTATAACCAAACACACAAGGAGTAAGGGAGAAAAGATCCTTCTCGGGAAACACAATCGAGAAAGGAATCTTCTCTCTCAACACGGATGAGAGCATGCAGTTGACCAGATAACATGCATTGAGGACAACATCTCCCCAGTAAGTATGAGGAGCACAACTCTATATCAACAAGGTTCTGGTCACATCAAATAAGTGACGGTGTTTGCGTTCAGCAACACTGTTCTGCTGGGAAGTATATGCACATGAGGTCTGATGAGCAATGCCCATAGATCTAAGGAACTTAGAAAGCTGTAAAGTGCAGAACTCTAAAGCATGGTCAGAACGAAGGTGTTTGACTTTGGCAGAAAAATATTCATTTGCTCATTAAGAAAATACTTGACCACAGATCCAACCTCAGACTTGTTCTTAATAAAAAGATCCAGGACATTCTAGAAAAAATTATCGACAACAAGATAAAAATGGTGTTCCTGGTGATCGGGAGCACGTCTTGGACCCAAATGTCTAATTGTAGGATTCAAACAACTGAGAATTGCTCCGACTCTGACTGGATGGAAAGGAAGAAAGGTGATGCTTCCCAAGTTGACATACCTCACACTGAAAGGAGGATTTCGTAGAAATCCGACGGAGAACATGACACAACTTTCTGCAGAGGAAGGTGGTCAAAACGAAGATGCCACAGATATGGAGAGACAAGTCCAGTAGGTATAGTAGAAACTCCAACGCGAGTAGGTTAGACTAGTCTGTACAACCCCTGCTGCTTAGAACCACATCCAAGCACCTTGCCATGAATATGTCTTGAAACACAAGAAACGAGGGGTAAAAAATGACACATCAATGCGGATCCTTCGTAATCTAACTAATGGAAAGTAAATTCATCTGGAAGTCAGGAGCATATAAAACATTCCGAAGACACATGGACGACGTCAAATGCACCTTCCCCTATCCTGTAACTAGTAAGTGGCCGCTATTAGCAATGACAACCCAATAGCCAGGTGCTATAGTTCTGTAGGACCTCAGATGCGCTCTGTCTCCACACATGCGGTGTGAAGCACCATAGTTCATAATCTACTCTGTCATGTCTGCACCAATACTACCAGTAAAAGCATAGGCGATACCTGAGGAACTCGAAGAGGCTTTGGCTGCGGCTGCGATATCTGTATTGGTGGTGCCAACAATAGGATTCGCGATCTCTCGAATACGAGAGACAATATCGTCCAAGTGAGGATCAACCTGAGAAGTTGGAGTCTCTGAAGGCTCAATTTGTTCCGCTACACGATCCGAAATAGGATATCCATGCTTCAGGTATCATGTATCCTCTGCATGTCTCGATTGATGCTAGAAGGTGCAAGGACCACACATACGTCCATCACCACTGCTACGAGGGGTGCGTCCTCTAGACTGGGTCATCCCTCCTCGTCCACGAGAAGCGTCCATACTCCATAGTAGAACAAGGCGGATGAGTGGCCGTAGAAGACATGATAATCTGACTGAGACAACTATAAGCCTCCATGGAGGTATAGTAGCCTTACTGAGAAGCTGTGTGCGTACTGCACCATACTCTTTATCAAGGCCTGTCATGAAAACTCCAATTATTGTAGAGTTCCTAGAAGACTTCTGCTATTCTAGAGATGTCATAATAGGCATATAGCTATGAAGCTTCTCAAACATGCCACAGAGTGAAGAGTAGTACACGTATAGAGGATGACCATTCTGCTTGCCATTGTAGATGTCAAACTGTAGTTGAGGAATCTTGACCTCATTCTTCGCTTGAGCCTAGGTGGAAGCCCAAGTGTCTCACATTGTTTTGGCGGTGGGTTGGTTGCGATGAGGGTCCACATAGCCATACACACATATGCACGTCATTTTGCTTCCAAGAGAAATCATGAACAAATGCAACTGAATCGAACGAACGAGGTGTAAGGGAGAGAAGATCCTTCTCGGGAAACACAATCGAGAAATAAATCTTCTCTCATAACACAGACAAAGGCATGCGTTCATAAATAACATGCAGTAAGGTTTGCATCACCCCATTAAGCGTGAGGAGCACGACTCTGTATCGACAAATTTCTGGTCACGTAAGTAAGTGTCGGTGTTTGCGCTTGACAATACTGTTCTGCTATGAAGTATAAGCACATGAGGTCTGGTGATCAATTCTAAGAGATCTAAGAAAGTCAGACTGTTGTAAGATGCAAAACTCATGCATTTTCAGAACAAAGATATTTGACATTCGCAGAAAAATATTTTTTATCCCATTAATAAAAGATTTGACAATAAATCCAATCTTAGACTTATTATTCAATAAAAAGATCCAAGATAGTCTAGAAAAATCATCAACAACTACCAGATAAAAATGGCAAGATAAAAATGGCATCCTGATGATTAAGGATACTACTCTAATACCAAATGTCTAAATGAAGGAGCTCAAATAACTAAGAACCGCTCAGGCTCTAACGGGAGGGAAATGAGGAATATCGATGTTTCCCAAGCTAGCATGCCTTACACTGAAAGGGAGATCTCTTGGAAATATGATAGAAAACAATGACATATCTTCTGCAGAGGAAGGTGGCCAAAATGAAGGTGTAACAGATATGGTGAGACTGGTCCAGTAGGTATAGTAGAAACACCGACATGAGGAAGTTGGACCAGTCTGTAGAGTCCGAGCTGCTCACGATCACATCCAATCATCTTGCCCGTGAGTATGTCATGAAACTCAAGAGATGAAGGGTAAAAAATGGCACGACAATGCAGATTCTTAGTAATCTGACTACTGGAAAGTAAATTCATCTGAAAGTCAGCGGCATATAAAATATTGTGAAGGGATATGGAGGGTGTCAAATGCACCTCCCCATGTCTTGTAATGGGTAAGTGGTCTCTATTAGCAATGACAACCCATATATTAGAGGTATGGTCCTATAGGACCTTAGCTGCGCTCTGTTTCCACACAGATGGTGGGAAGAACCAGAGTCCATAATCCATTCTGTCATATCTGCACCACTGCTACCAGTAAAAGCGTAAGTAGTTGAGGAGCTCGAAGAGTCTTTGGCTGTGGCTGCAGTATCTGTAATGGTGGTGCATGCAACAAGAGTCACGATCTCTCGAATATGAGAAACAATATCATCTAGGCGAGGATAGACATGGGAAGCTAGAGTCTTTGAAGGCTCAATATGTTCTGCCACGTGACCAGAAGCAGGATATCCATGCTTCTGGTAGCATGTATCCTCTACATGTCTTGGCTGACGATAGTAGGTGCAAGGGCCATGTTGACGTCCATCGCCTCTACCAAGAGTGCGTCCTCTGGACTTGGTCATCCCTCCTTGGCCACGAGAAGCGGCCATCGCCGAAGAGGGTGGAGGAGTCGCCGTAGAAGGCATGATAATCCGACTAAGACGGCTATAGGCATCCTCCATGGGAGGTATGATAACTCTGATGAGAAGTTATGTATGCGCTGCATCATACTCTGTATCAAGTACGACCATCAAAACTCCAACCATCCTGGGGTTCCTATATGTCTTATGTTGCTTCGTAGATGTCGTAATAGTCATGTAGCTATGAAGTTTCTCGAATATGCCACGGAGCGAAGAGTAGTGCACGTGTAGAGGACGACCATTTTACTTGGACTTGTAGATATCGAACTGTAGACGAAGAATCTTGGCCTCATTCTTCACTTGAGCATAGGCGGATGCCTAAGTGTCCCACATCGCCTTGGCGGTGGGTTGATTCAGAATATCATTGGCTATCTCCGTGGTGAGGGTCCCACAAAGCCAAATACGCGCATACGAATCATCTTGCTTCCAAGAAGCATTGTCTCAGTCTTATCCATTGGCTTTGGATCTGTCAGGATGTGCTCCTTGTTGTTGCACTGCATGAGGGTGTGAAACTACATGGACCACAACTTATAGTTGGTCCCATCCATCTTTGCGATGGGAACCTGGCCCTTGAAGGTACCAGACAACGAAAATATATCACCCTTGTTCTTTGACATGGTGGTAAAACAATCGAACAATGTTACTCGACTAGGAAATAGACTGATATGAACACGTCTACACTATCATATGGACGATTAGTTGTACGTATAGACACATACAACCATCCTCGTCAATCTTCGCTGCACGCTAGGATTAGAAAACATGATTTATATGTCTGAAATCACATTTTCCAGTCAAAATTAGATCGTTTCAGACTGCAATTCAAACCACGGAGGTGCACGAAGAAGCGTGGAGATGCGAGGAGGCGCAAGGAGGTGCACGAGAGGGGATGGCGGCGGTCTGGGAGGGGTCGATGATGCACGGAGGGGTCGACGATGGCCTGGACATACAGGTGGGTCGGTGAGCTCGGTGGCATTGGACTGGGGTCGTCGGCAGCTGGTGGTGGTAGTGTGTTGGTGTGTGAGAGGAAAGAGGGGCTTGTGAGTAGTGTTAAGGTTTGGGTGGGATACGGGAACTCCGATCTAGGACTGTCGCTCTGATACCATATATTGATGAAAGAATGTATTGCTTTATTGAGAGGCCCTAGGGTTCTCTTACATATGAGATAATAGTGTTTCAAGTTTCGTGAAATTTCGATGAAATTTTGCCGAAATTTTGATTTCGACGCTCCACCGAAATCAAAATCTTGATATGGACCCTTCACAAATTTAGGTCGATTTTGGCGAAATTTCGACGGAATTTTGAAATATTTCATTTTTGCCATCTCGAAACGAAATCGAAATCGATATTTAAAATCTTGGGAGAGAAACTTGTTGGGTAAATTATAAGATGAAGACAAAAGAAATAGATAATATATGAAAACAATAAGAAAGATAAATAATATTTCAACGAAAATCAATTTAGATGCTTAGACTTGATAGAGGTGAACATACGTCAATATAGTTTGAAGAAAACTACATTCAAGAAGGAACTTGTACATACACAATGCCTTGTAACTATAACAAATTGGTGTAGCTTGAATAAAGAACATAACATTGATGAATGTAGTGAGATATATGTTGTCAAAATTAAGTCTCTCAACAAAATTTTTAAGAGAAGCAATGTTGACTGCAAACTAGATGTAATGGATTTCCACCATCTATAGAATTTAAATTTAAAATGACAAGAAATTCGAGCTGTATTATCTTTGAGAAATAGGATTGTATTGCACATGTCCTATAATTGAGGCAACTTTGGGATAAGCTAAAATTGAAGATATAGAATGCAAATATAATGAATATAGTGAATATTCTATAGGAAACATGCTCTTCCATTTAAAATTCTCATCGAAAGTTGTGATGCAACATTCCTTGAAAACCATGGAGAGAAAAATCATGAAATGTAGACTCAGATGTAATACATGAATTAGTGGACTAATCACACATACACAGAGACTGCACATATGAATGACGAACCTTAGGACGAAGTGAGTAAACCCATACAACCCACAAATATAATTGGTAACAAGGGACTCAAAATACAACCTGCAAGATTGAAGGTGGAAGATTATTATTATTATTATATATCCTTTATGAGTATTCTGTTACACTGTAGTTGATGAAATACTAGATTATACACAACTTATCCTGCAATGATGCAGTAGCATCAAGTGAGTAAAAAATACGAATGATTGCCATGAGGGACGAGTTGGGCTTAAGTGGAAAACGGTGCTAGAAAATATGGACTTCATGGATTGTAAGTAGGTATTCAATAAATAAAACATGAAGTAATCCATGGATTGTAAATAAAATATTAAGTTGATGGTGTTGTTGATAAATGCAAAGCAATATTACTTGCCAATGGCTATACTATGAAATCTAGAATAAACTTTCAGAAAATATACTCTTTGGTTGTTTAGTTTGTATTGATATATACGACCTTAGCTATACCTTTATTTATGGATTTAGAGCTGTTACAAATGGATGTGAAGAAGACAACCTTCGTTAATGGAGGAATCAAGGAAGCAACAACCTGATAGTTTTCAAGTAGAAGATCAAAAGAAAAGGATTTCCAAATTAAGAAGTTATTATATGGCTATCAACTTTTATTTTATTGCAAATAAATTGCGTAATTATGAATATGCCCTGAAAAGTGAGAGCTATTATTGTACATAAATGACATTCTACTTGCTGATAATGACATGTGGTGCTGAATGAAATAAAAGAGAAATCGAGTAGTGAATTTGAGACGAGGTACATGGATAGAGTATCTGATGTTATATGAATTCAAATTACAAGGGACATAGATTTAGGGACATTGGTTTTCACTCAAGAAAATAAGTGCATATTGTACTGAGGAGATTCAAAATACAAAACAATGGTCCTAATCCCACACCACTTGTGATTGGAGGGAGACTCATTAAGAGTCAATATCCTTTATGAGGGCAGAAATCCTTGAATGTTCCATATGCAAAAGCGGTGGGAACTATGATATTTGCAGTAATGCATACTTGTTCTGACTTGGTTCATCCAATAAGCCTAGTTAGTAGATATCAAAGTAATAGCTGATCAAGACATTGAGAATCTACAAAAATATCCTACAAAATCTAAAAGGAACTATACAAGTAAAATTGGTAACATATGATACTTTGATGTAGATTTCAAAGGGGATGTGGGTAATACGAAATCTACATCTGGTTTACTTCTCATGTTCGGTGGTGCAATCATTTCTTAGGGGAGCAAGAAACACAGAAGGCATGGTACATTAAGTATACCGTGACTACTACTCATGCAGTTTGGATTAAATATCTTTTGAAAAAAATCAGCCTTACATAGGTCAAATGACCAATTGAAATATATTATGATAACCAAGTCGTAATAAACTCGATCAATAGTTGGGTTAATAGTTATAAAGAAAAGCATATTGAGATCCAATATTGTTGAGATATTTATTTATCTCCATATTATATTTACATTTTATGTTTTCTGTGGGTATCACTTATGTAATTAACTCATGGTTCTTCTCCTATATAAGAGAGTCCTAGGATCTCTTTTATTATATGAATAAATTTTATCCCAACATGGTATCAGAGCAACGGTCCTAGACCGGGATTCTCGAACCAAAACCCTAACCCTAGCCCCAGCCGCCGACCCCTCTCCGTGCCTTCGCACGCCTCCACGCGCGCGCCCCTTTCGCACCTCTCCGTGCGGCCCGCGTTGCTACGCAGCGCCGCCAACCCCACCCAGTGCCACTGCCACCCCTGCCTAGCGATCGCTGCCGCCTCGCAGCAGCCCAACGAGGCTCTGGCAACCCTACTTTGCGGCGCTGCGGCATCCATAGGTGCTGTGGTCTGATTCGCAAGGGCTCGACGCACCCTCGGCGGCCCCGCGGACCCTTTTCCACGTACGACGAGGTCTGGACAGATCTGTGAGGGGTGAAATAGTCTGATTTCTCCCTTCATTTGTGGCCCTCGACCACAAACACATCATTAGGGATGAGTGTATAAGTCTACAGATACACCTCATCCCTCATTTGATGTTGTAGACAAGTTTTGTACCCTTATGCAATGCCACAACAAGGAGCATATTCTGATTGATTCAGAGCCAGCGGACAAGACAGGGGCCAACACATTATGGAAGCAAGATGATGCATATGCTCGTATATGGTTCTCTGGGACACTTAGCACAGAGACTGCTAATGATACTGTCAATCAACCAACTGTAAAGGCCATGTGGGACATATTGGCCGCTACCTATGGACAAGTGAAAAATGAAAGCAAAATACTCCACCTTCAGTTCGACATTTTCTCCACCAAGTAAAATGTCGACCTATACATGCACATTTTTCACATCTGAGAGGCATGTTTAAACGACTCCACAGCTTCATGCCTATCACTACCAATGTGGAACAACAACAGGCGTATCAGAATGCCACTATGACTGGCATTTTTTATCCTCTCTTGACTCGGAGTACGATGTCGCTCGTACTTAGCTTCTGACTGGCGAGACCATACCACCAATAGTGGAGGTATACAAGCGACTGAGCAGGATTACTACCACACCTACATCCACGCCACAACCGACTTTCTCGGCTATGGCTGCTTCTCGTGGATGAGGTAGTGCGTCCCAGTTCCGTGGCTGTGGACCTCGTGGTAGAGGTGGAGGCTGTCAGCGTGGTCCATGTTCTTATTGTCTTCGTCTTGGCCACTCAGAGGAGACATGCTTTCACAAGCACGGCTTTCCAGCGTCTGCACGTGTTGCGGAGCATACTGACTCTTCACCTGCACCTACAACTGATGCACGTTTTGATGATCTTGTCTCGAGACTTCGAGAAATGGTGACCACTCCTGTGACTCAGACTGCATGACCATTAGATGCAGCGGCCACCGTCAGACCACTATCCAGTTCATCAGGTATTTCATATGTGCTTACCAGTACCAATAGCAACAGTTCTGATGTGACAGATTGGATTATAGATTCTAGAGCATCTCATCACATGTGTGGAGATTGCACACAGTTTTCCTCGTACAAGACTATTCCTCTAGGACATTCCGTAATCATAGCCAATGGAGTTCGGCTACCCATTGTTGATCAGGGGGAGATTGTTTTCGCCCATCCTATACGCCTTCAGAATGTTTTACATGCTCCAGACTTTCAAATGAATCTTTTGTCTATTAGTCAGATTGTAAAAGATTTACACTGTTGTGCCATTTTTGACCCCTCTTCTCTTATATTTCAGGACATACTAACTGGCAGGATGATTATTCATGGCCGTTAGCATAGAGGATTATACAAACTTGCTGTTCAGTCATGTGCTGGGGTTGCCTCTATTCCCTGTGGATCTGCTTCGCCTTTTCTGTGGCATCTTCGCTTTGACCACCTTCCTCTACAAAAGATGATACGTGTTCTCCAGCAAATATCTACTCGTACTACTCTGGAATGTGAAGGTTGTCAGCTTGGGAAACACCATCGCTCCTCTTTTCCGAGTCGTCCAAGTCGTCGTAGTAGTCGGTCCTTTGAATTATTTCATTTTGACATTTGGGGTCCAAGTTGTGTTCCTGATCATCAGGGGCATAAATTTTATATTGTTGCTGTGGATGATTATTCTAGACTTAAGTCTGAAGCAGGTGCTATAATTAAAACTTTTCTTCTTGAGATCAACAACATATTTTCTGCTAAAGTCAAATACATTCGTATCGACAATGCTTTGGAATTCTCTACTCTTTGATTGGCAGAATTTCTCCAGTCTTCATGCATTTCATGCACTTATACATCACAACAAAATGGGATTGCTGAACGCAAACATCGTCATCTATTAGATATCATGAGGACCTTGTTGATTCACAACAGTACACCTCATTCTTTCTGGGGGGTTGCAGTCCTAACCACCCGTTTCTTGGTAAATCGCATGCCATCCACTATTCTTGGAGAGAAGAGTCCCTTCTCGATTGCGTTTCCCGAGAAGGAACTCTTCACACTTACACCTCGTGTTTTTGGATCGGTAGCTTTTGTCCATGACTTTACTCCTGGCCGTGACAAGCTCTCACCTAGAGCTGTCAAATGTGTCTTTGTTGGTTATTCCCGTACCAAAAAAAGATGTTTTGATCCTGTTGGGAGAAAATACTATATGAGCGTTGACGTTACATTTTTCGAATCTATTATGTATTTCTCTCCTACGGGTGACAGGTTGTCTAATAGTGGATCCTGAGAGGATGTTGTGATTCCTCCACCTCCATCTGCTCCTTGTGATGTTCCGCGATCTTCACCACCTACACCCCCACCCCCACCTCCACCTCCACCCAAAGAGTCTACATTCTTACCACATGTTTATACTCGCACGTCTTCTACTCGTCCCTTTGCTCATGCGCCTACTACACCATCCACCATGCCTCAGGTATGTCAGGAACATTATTTCTACTGATGGCAATGGAGATTTTAATGATGAATAGGAAGAGTTGATTCTAGAGGACGGTGAGGCTGATGACCTGGAGATACCAATTGCTCTAAGGAAACCTCGTCGCCAATGTGCTACGTACCCAATGGTTGCCCATGTTTCCTTGGATCATCTGTCAGAGGACTACAAGAAGTTTGTAGTGGGACTATCGGCTGTTACTATCCCGAGGACGTATCAGGAGGTGCTCTAGGACAGTAGGTGGCGCCTTGCTATGGAAGAAGAGATGGTGGCTCTGCGATCACGTGGCACATGGAGCATTGTCGCACCTCCACCAGGAGCCTCTATTGTGAGATGTAAATGGATATTCACGGTCAAGCAAAGGGCCGATGGCAGTGTGACCGATTCAAAGCAAGGCTTGTGGCTCAAGGGTTCACCCAAACCTATAGGGTGGATTATCAAAACACCTTCTCTCCAGTAGCAAGACATTCAACACTACGCATTCTGCTACTTGTTGTCGTTTCCAGGGACTGGCCTCTATATCAACTTGATGTCAAGAATGCCTTTCTATATGCAACAACCACCAGGATTTGCTACTGAGGGTGAGTCTCAGAAGGTGTGCCAACTTCACAAGGCGATTTATGGCCTGAAGCAGAGTCCGAGAGCTTGGTATCAAAAGCTATCGGAGTTGATAGAGAAAAGGGGTTTGTGCGGTCTACTGCAGACCACTCACTATTTGTACAGAGGACACCTAGAGGTACCGTGGCTATTCTTGTTTATGTGGATGATATTGTCATTATATGAGATGATGAGCAGGGTATTCTTACTGTCAAGGAGTTCCTTGGTCAGCAGTTTATGACTAAGGACCTTGGCAATTTTCTCTACTTTCTTGGATAGAGTTCGCCAGGAATCAACGTGGACTCGTAATGAATCAAGGGAAATTTGTTATGGACCTTCTATCTGAGACATGCATGACAGGGTGCAAACCTGCTTCTACTGCTATGGATGCAAGCATGAGATTGTATGATGAGGATACTGAAGAAATTGACAGGAGGGGATATAGAGAGCTTGTTGGGAAGCTCCTATGTATACGCCACCATTACCAGGCCGGATATTGCTTTTGCAGTTAGCAAAGTCAATCAGTTCATGGAGCAACCAAGGAAGATACATATGGATGCTGTACATATGATCTTGAAGTATTTGAAGATTTCACCTGGCTCTGGCCTCATGTTCAGTAGGGATGCATCACTTGAGGTGACAGGATGTGCATATGTAGATTATGCTGGTTGTCCTAAGGACAAAAAGTCGACTTCCGGTTTTGCTATCTTTATAGGCAGCTCACTTGTTTCATGGAAAAGCAAGAAGCAAACTGCGGTGGCCAGATTTAGTACTGAGTCTGAATACAAGGCGATGGCACAAGGATGTACAGAAATGATGTGGGTCAGATCGGTATTAACCGACCTTACTGTTGAGGTCTCTCTTCCTATGAAGCTTTTATGTGATAATCATGCAGCTTTATTTATTGCCAATAACGTTGCTTTTCATGAGCGGACAAAGCATATCGAGGTGGATTGTCATTATACTAGAGACATGATCCAGTGTGCACATGATGTGGCGGACCAGAGTTCTTCAAGTGGAGACTCATTTTTAGTTGCAGTGACTTTGGCATGCGCAGTACATAACACATGCTCTTTGACAAGGAGATTCAGTTTGACTCACACTATAGCCTGTTTGTTCCTCCTCACCTGCACGACATGCGAAGCAACGTCCTCTACAATAACCAACAGTTGTGTTTGCGTTGAGTTGATATTGTTTGTAGTGTCTTCTAGTGTGAGTTTGAGATTTTGTTTGTTTCTCCAAGCTGAGCATTGCATGCTTCAGCTTGAGGGGAATGTTGGAGTATACGTGTCATGTAGGCGGGTAAATGGATCACTCTAGGATCCATTTAACACATTCGTTGTTTAGTCCCACATCTACCAGTTGTGGGATGTGGAGACTTAATGAGGGGTATATAAGAAGCCCCACACCCTCTGTATTCAGAGAGAAAGTCAATAGACACATCAACCCATTGAGGCATTCTACCATTTTTTCATCCCCTCTCAAGGAGTAGGGTTTCACATAAAATCCATCAATGTTTTATTCTTTCTAGATTTCTCTGCTCTGTTTATCAATTCGCTTCCGCATCCCTCATTTTCTAACAATTATCTACTTGATCAACGGTAGTATGAGAAAATGTGAAAGTATTTGCAAGATATGTTTCGTAGAGGTATACTGTCATCATTCTAGCAGGGGAATTTAAGAACATTTAAGTTGTATGGGAAAATATGAACTTTGACCGTGATTTTTATTTTGTAACAGTTGCTGAATCAAATTGTCTGCGAGTTCCCTCCAGAGCACCCTTTGTCAAATATGAGACCACTGCGTGAACTCCTTGGTCATACCCCATTGCAGGTACGTGTTATTATTATTGCCCCATTTTATCTCTTTTAAACTGGCATTGTTATTGAGCTTGTCGTATTTATGCTAAAATTCTCAGCTGTTCCAGATTCTAGTGGGTCCATTTTTCCTTTCTCGGAATTGCCATATTTTTTCTTTCTGAAGGCATGTTGCTTTCAAGTTTCAACATCATGATTAGTGCAGTAGAAAAATGAACAATTTATTGCTTGGCAGTTCTTTGACATGATTTGGTCCGATTATGGCCATTTATCCAAGGGATATATACCATTAAATAAGAATAAGTGTTCAGGTATGAACACTGTGAAATGGATTTCTTTTTACACACATCTTCAGGCATTGGAGATTATATTTACATTATACCTTTTAACTCGACGTGAACATTCTATGCTCATCTGATTGGTGATGCTCTATGTTTACCCATTTAACCGTCTCATTGTTGATCTGGTTGGCCTTCCACACCATACTCCTACTTCTCTAAAATGGTAGGGGTCTTATTAAGCCAAGTTTATCAATGGCCTTCTAAAGAATGTTCTTATTAGAAATCTGGCATGGAAGGCTCCAACTTGGGTGAAGGTTTTCCTATTGCATAAGAGGAGGCGGCTGCTGCTGACGAAGGCTAGATTTGCATGATTTGTGTAGGGGGCTGACCCGGGGTGCCCCCGATGCATGGCGAGGGTAGAGGATGCATATCATCTTTTCTTTGGCTGTAGGCACTCGATGGAGGTTTGGAACCGTTCTGGTGGCAATAGGGTTGCAGCGGACATGTCTACTTTCTGGGAGTATATCGGGACGAGATGGATGACACTGAAAAAAAAATGAGAATTGTCGCTTTGGTCTAGGCCATTTGGACGCCAACCTCCTGAGCAACGTTTGGAAAATGTAAAGTGATTACGGATACGAGTGGTCGTTATGTAATAACTTTTCGGTGATATATGATTAAGTTTTTGGGCACAAGCCCTTTTTTCTTTCAAAAAAGGAAGAGATGG
This sequence comes from Ottelia alismoides, assembly GCA_037367405.1. Classification (NCBI taxonomy): domain Eukaryota; kingdom Viridiplantae; phylum Streptophyta; class Magnoliopsida; order Alismatales; family Hydrocharitaceae; genus Ottelia; species Ottelia alismoides. Next base: position 27,469 of record JAZKJV010002178.1, on the reverse strand, counting down.
TGAGAAAAAAAGAGAATATGGAGTCATCAATATTGAAGGCTGTAGAAAATGATAGTGCAAAAATATATAACATTGAAGAATACTAGGATTTAATGTGAAACCCTACTGCATAAGAAGCGGGATGAAACCACGGGAGAATACCTCTCAAGGGTTGGGTAGTCTTTATTGCTCTCTTACATCTATTATAGGTGGTGTGGGGCTTCTTATATAGCCCCAGTAGTAAGACCGAGTCCTACTCACAATAGATGTGGGACTAAATTTGTGATGTTGTAATTGGACCCTGGAGGGATCCAATTACCCATCTATACCTGTGACGCATACTCTTAACACTCCCCCTCAAGTTGGAGCATGTAATGCGCAACTTGGACAAATTGAAAGAAATAAACTCTCACATGACACTATGGACAATATCAACTCAACGCAAAACTCCGCTGGTTGCCTGCTGAAGATGTTGCTTCTCATGCCATGCTAGTGAGGAGGAACTGAAGGGCTGGAGTGTGAACTGGATCTCCTTGTCGGAGAACATCTACTCTGTCCTGCATCCCTCAGAGTCACTGAAATTGGAATGAGCCTCCTCATCAGAGAACGCTGGCGGAAGGCCAAACTGGAGAAAGGCATGGAAATATTCTTGTCGGCATTCATGGATGATGGAGAATGGAGTTTGAAAGTCTCATCATTGGAGAACTGGTTCTCTCCCATATTGGCTCAAAGAATGGGATCTCTACTCTAGAGTCCTTATGAATCAACATGCAAACCCTAAGTCCACAATGGCTTAGGGAATGAGATCTCTACTCTGGAGTCCCTATGGACCACAAGAAAACACTGAGTCCAAATCAAAGATGGGAACCTCTCAAATAATGATTGCACACATGTGCGCATCAACTGGTAGAGTCTAAAATATGGACATCTGAGTCTGAACTGGAGAGTCTGAATTTGTCTATAGAACTCTACATAATACTCCTTTCTCCCATATTCGTCAGAGTAGATGGCATCGACCAAGTTGGGAGAAGACATGAAAATGGCGGTGAAGATAACAAAAAGTCGTTTAAAAAATTCTCAATTTTTTTGTATGATTCTTTTGCACGATACCTTCTTCCTTTTTTCCAATACTTAAAGCCCTTCCCCCTCTTTTTCTTTTTTTTTGAACTAGGCCCCTCCTTTTTTCAAACAATGATGCTCAACTTTGGAGCCGCGACCCACTTGTCCCGAAAGAACCCCTCTTTTCTCTTTTTTAATACAAACAAATGCACCAGATCCTATTGGGCTAAATAAATAAATAGGTATACTATTTAGGGTTCTCGATGATTTAATCAACACAACAACAAAACCCCATCTTTCAATCAACACAACTTACTGATGGGGTTTCCTCCTTGCCATCGGCCTGCTGCTTGGAGATTCGAAGGCTCCACCTTGAGGGGAGATGGAAGAGCTACGATGGCGGTGCTCCTCGATGCTGATGTTGCTGTTGTTTGCGACATGGATCAGGGTTGCTGCCACCTGGAGGGGCTTGGAAGTCGCGATCGGGGAGGGGGCTTGCTAGAGTTGGAGGAGGGTTTACGAGAGGGTGAAGATGTGCCTCTTCCTCCTTTATTGGGAATTGGGCTGGGAGCCTGGGAAACCTTCAATAGTTTTCAAGGAACCCATCACAGCTTGAGGTGTTTGTTGCAGTTGCCTGGGGTTCGCAGGGGTTGACATTGCGCAGGGGGTTTGTTGTGGTTTGCATTGAGGTCTCATCTTTCTTCTTCATCTTCGATTTGTGCACGAGATTAGGGTTTGGATGTGGCATGGATTTGTCTCACGATGTCGGTGAAGTCAGACTAGAGAAAGCCGCTATCTGGGTTTCAAAACAAACCCTCGATGAGTCTAGCTTGCCAAAATTCTAGTCGGTACATCGATCTTTAGAACTCCGACCAAATCTTGGATTCCAGGATCTCGATGTAACAATAATGATCATACCGACTACAAGAATATCATGGAATTACAGTTTCGATGAAACCCTAGCTTATTGGATTTGAATCAAAACTTGAATATGAACACGTAATATCTAGAACTTGCGCAAAACAGGAAAAAATCTTTGCAAAATAACTTGCCGGAGAATCTAGGGTTTTGGTGAACCCAAACTGATCCCGGAGATTGCAACCAATAAGATTTGTGTTGACGATGTATTAGGGTTTCAAGACCCTATAATTTTCTCCAACGATCACGAACATGAACTGATCCGCTTGTGATAGTTGTTGGTGTTGACAAGAATTAGGGTTTTGGAAGAAACCCTAGAATTTCATCTTGAACAAATCAAGAACATGAATAATAATAATCTTCAATCTAAAATCGTACATGCTCTGAGTCTTCAAGAGTGCTCACAATTGTACCCGCTCTGATACCATGTAGAAAACGATAATACGAAAGCGTATGCGAGGAAAAATATAAAACATGGAAGAGCACCCGGATTTAACGTGGAACCCGGAGAATGAGACAGGGCAACCCTGTTTAAAAGAAGAAGCTCCACAATGGCAGATAGAGAACATACCTCATTTAGAGACCAGCTCAGCAGTGAAGACATGGCTCAGGACTAACCTTTCAGACTCCGCCAGTTCTCGGCCTCCTTGGTTGGTCTAGCGGGAGACTGCCTCCCGCCGGATCAAAGGAGCGAAGAAAGAAAAAAAATCAATAGTCGAGTGAGCTAAGAAAATAAAAGTTTGATATTCGCTACTATATATTTCAGAAAGTCGATAGCTAATATATAGTTTGCGTAGGCGATAGACTTTGGGTTTTGACCCTGCCTGGCCTGTTCCTTCTAAATAAAGGACACGCCGGGCGGCTTGCGATCCGCGTAGCGAGGCCTCGGGGAAGAGGCACCGAGATATGATATTAAATGAGGCCGAATATAGTCTTGGACCTGCTCGAGAGCTTTCGCTCTGCCTGCACGTGTTGGGACTGAAGGGGGATGCGTCTAAGAAGACTGGGCGGACATAGTTGACCCTGCTTGGCGTGCATCTTGGAAGTCAAGTCGTAGGCGCTGTAGGTGTGTTGACCATGCACTCACGCGTCGTGTAATGTCGTATGTATTTGGTGAGGTGGTCTTGTGATTGATCGACCTCAAATCTCTAAATCGGGACTGCTAAGACCATACCTGGGCTAACCTTAACTAATTGGGGGCCTGGGCCCGATGACCAAAAACCTTCGACCCTTCTTTCTGCTTGGAAGACATAGAGGGGGCGCCCGGGGCATCTCATCTTGTCATTGAGTCCCTCGATCCCGCGAGAAATGAATACCTCAGAGGTGGTGAGAATGAATGAGGCTCACTCCTGGCTCAGGGGAGTTGAACGGCAGAACCCTTGGGCCAGAGCCACTTCCCATTTAATACTCAGTTTGAGGCTTTGAAGGGCTTTGGCAAGCCTCTTTCTGAGCTGTCGGAGCACTCTCATGGCTTCTGTCCTGGTCGGGGGACACGAGAACGAGGCGAGGGGATTCCCCACTGCGAGAGGGGCGCCTTGCGAGCCGGGCTTTTCGAGATGAGGCCTTTTGACGAAGCCAAGTCAATTTCGGGCAACCAAACCCTGCTACTGATGAGAAGGACCGGGAAAGCATGTACGTTGTCACACTCCTTGCCTTCCAAAGGTGCCTAAGAAAGATTGGAAAGGAGGGCGCCTGGTCCCCCCCACAAGGCACAAGGGGGACGGCCGGTCAGGATTTTTTTTAGAGGCTCACAACTTTCCTCTAGACTTAGCAGCTTTTATTTGATTCAATAAGGTCTAATTTGATATCTATTTGTATCTTTTTGACATTTTGAAGTTCATTCTTCACTTTCTTTTATAGGTCCAGTGAGTCTCGGATATGAGTGACGAGCCTCATCAAGGCAACTACTACGAGGTAGGGGTCTTAGCTGATGTATGCAATTTCGGTGCAAAATGAACTACTCCATAAGGAGCAGGATGAAATCACGGGAGAAGTCCTTTCAAGGGCTGTGTATTCTCTACTGTTCTCTCTCATCTATTAGATTAGAGGTGGTGTGGGATGTCTTGTATAGCCCCACCAGTAAGAACAAGTCCTACTCACAGTAGATGTAAGACTAAACATGCGGATGTGGTAATTGGACCGTGGAGGCATCCAATTACCCATCTATACATGTGACACATACTCTAACAAAGACAAGGAGTCATGATGAATTGGACAAAACTGGAATTGAAATATCCGGAGATGAAGTCTGGCTAATCTCGTGACAGATTATTTTGAGGGAAATGGTAATTTTAATCTTTGAATCATAGTTATTTGGGTTGTCGGTATACTGCTCAACCACCATAGTTTGTCGGAAATGTTCTCACTCGGCTAAGAGCATATGAAAGCAGCAGTTGCAGGAGGATGATCTAACTTACCTGTAAAGCAGCTTAAAAAAACGCTTGCATGTTGATCAGAAATGAACGAGCTAACTTGTTGGCCCTGAGCCTTTAAATTATTGAGGATGATTGGGAAAAAAATAAAATGGCATCAAAAGAAGTGGTTGTTGTAAGATTTGAATCCTGGTCCGTTAGATCGGAGGCACACTGCTGAGTCACATAACACATGGAAAGTAACAGCATTTGCTGGAGGATGAACTAACTTACAAGTTGAGCAGCTTAAAAAATGTTTGCATGTTCGGCAGAATGAATGGGCTAACTTGTTGAGTGAACCCTTAATATAATTGTTGGGAAAAAAAATAGAATCTCCGTGAAAAAAAGACAATGCAATAAGAAATGTAATATTACCAATAAAGTATGGCGACAAACAACATAACTATTGGTTACAAAATCGTCAAATTAGTGTGGTGTATCGGGCCGTCTGTTTTGAATACTTGTATCCCTTTTTCCATTTACAAATTTCTTCATGTATGTCTCAGTGAATTATTCTTTTCAACTCAGGTTGTTGCGGGTGCTATTCTTGGCTGTATCGTCTCCTATCTGATGAGAAATTCCGTTTAAGGATGCAGAACCCCGTCTTGCATTCATTTGTATCAACAGGTTCTTGCCAATGATACCTGTAATTGTATCAATATCACTGACATCTTATGTTTCAACTGCATCAACTCAACTAGTCTAGCTTCTATGCAGATGTTATCTATATTTATGATTTATCAAATGGCCGAACACCTGGTATGTCCTGTCCGAAATTTGTTCAAGAAAGGTCAGATAAATTATTCAATTTTAGGAAAGGTTGTAATTTCTGTCCTGTGACCCGGTGGAGCTGCAATGATGAAAAAGAAACTGGCTCTATTGGGAGGATAATTTTGACCATTGTTTGTTTGAAACACGAAACCGCCAAGTAAATGCTGATAACATAATAGGATAGTGAATTTGTATCCATGTTTCTATTTATTTCACTGGACCTTATGGGTCAAATAAGACCTGATGTATTTGCAGGGAGCTCATATGAGAACAGACGGATAAGTGTGTTCCATATTATTCTAGTTAACCTGAAAAGAAGTGAGATGGTGAGTTTAATCTTGATGTCCATTGCTGACGTTAGTGAAATGGACCTGACTGTACTTTTACTTGTCATTTTCTATCTTGATTTTGTAAAAAAAACTGTTCGTGTTTACCGCGGTTGATTTCACACTAAAATTGCCACCCCAAGTCTCCAAATATGTTACAATAGTCTCATCTGGGCTACTACTGTATATTCAAGGTAGATCACATACATGATTTGAAAGCATGCCCAATATAGACACTAGACATACACATTTGCGAGTTCTGCAGGGTGATGGTGTAAGGTGACTAATTTATTACCAACAATTTCAATTCAAGAATTTATCACAAAGTACTGCCCCAACAAAAATCCACAATAAATTAATTACTGCTTAGCGAAAAATGAATGGTTAATAAAGGACAAATAAATGATCCACTTTCATTTATATCTTAAGACTAAGGAGAAGAAGAAGCATTGGCATGCATGTGATTTGGATCTGTTTCCATCCTAATTATTTGGATAAGGAGAGAGTTTTTTTTTGGGAATGGGAGTTCTCTAATCCTAATTTTACGAGCCATATTTTCGATCCCCAACCGGATAAAGAACGCTCCCTCCAAAGGTATCCAATACAAGAGAACGAGAGCAAAAAGAGAAGTTGGCTTATCTTGGTACTTGGGTTGTAATATTTAATTATAGTGCTTGGTTTTGGGTCGTGATCAACGTTGTTGCTTTTCCCTTTAAAGGTATTTCATGTTAAAAATTCTCTGTGCATTTGTGGTTGGATATTATTTGTTATTGTGATTGTAGCTCGAATTGACATACCCTGTGGGATTCACTGATCAACTTTGTGTTTTTCCACAATTCGATTTATATAGAGAATACATCTTATGTAAGTGGTGTTAGAGAAAGCATAGTTGATAAGATGGAGTACATATCCAAAGGATGATCAACCTGAATGAGGCCAACTACTACTTATATAGAAAGTAAGATGAAAGACATGTCATTTGTGAAGACCATGCACCATTCAGTTTTTGCCACAAAATCTCGAATCTGAGAGCGAAGAAGAATGGGAGTTCATGCATGAGCGTGTAATTGGATTTATCGGGCAATTTATGGATGAGAATGCATACGATCACGTCCATAATGAAACTTAAGCTAGGACACTTTGGTCCAAGTTGGAGAACATGTATACTTAAAAGATAGGGAACACCAAGTTGTTTCTACTTAGAAGATTGATGCAGATGACATTCAAGGTTGATACTTGTGTTTCTAATCATCTAAATGAATTTTAAGGAATTACGAGCCATCTTTTCAACATAGTAATAAAATTCGAACTTGAATTTCTAGAATTGTTACTCTTCAAAAATAAATTTCGAATTTTTCTTACTATTTTCGGACCGAATGAGTTCTGAAGAAGAGATGCGAATAAAATCTCAAGATTCTTCACCATAATCGGAGGTTTTAAACACAAAAAACGGGGACAACTACAGTTAAAGGGTTTTAACCCATTTAGGCTATTAGATCTAGTAACCAGAGTAAAGAGTTTTCTCCAGAATCCACATGCTTGTGACTTGCAACATCACCAATTTTTTAATCCTTTTTAAACGATAACTAGAAGTTTGAATCTGCTTTTTTATTCCCGCATCTCAGTGGAATGTGTTTGCCTTTGTAATAGGATTAGTAGATGATTCGGGAGGTGACGTTCATGTTTCTTTCATGGATTTGAAAGAAAGTTTTGGATAACATGGAACTGAGGATTAATATCCACCATCAATGAGTTTCCTTTGGGCGACGAATGCGTTTCCAATTATCTTCACAGCACTTTTTCTCTTTCGTAGTTCCTTGAAGTGTCGCTTATTGATCTCGCTGACGGTTTTGACTGGAAGTTTTAAGGAACCCAACATGTCAGGAACTAAAGGTGTAAGTGTTGAGCTTAGGACTGCAACCCTTACAGGTAAGGATAATATTTGGATTTCCACCCACAAAGTTTTTTTGCAGAACTTCTCGACTATCAGCTGCCAGCTCTCAGTTTTCAGCAGAGAGGGCGAGAGTGGGATTCCAAGACAGATTATTGGGAAGGCTCTCAGTCTCCATATGAGAGAATTGGGAGTCCGTGGGGGGAGAGAGAGAGAGCTTTAAAGGGTGCATGGACAATTTCTCAACACTGTTGATGAAACCAGAGATGGGTATAAATGATATGAGTACGATGCCAACGTTTTTTTAGCCATGTCCACTCTGAAATAAGGAGATCACCTGCTTATTGTCTGATTGTGATGAGCTTAATTGTCACAAGGTCTTGAGCGTTCCATCCAAGATGTTGACAGTGTTATGGAATAGTAAAGGAGAAAGGGGGTTGCCTTGCCTGACACCCTCGGAAGGTTTGAAGAAGCCAACTGAGTTTCCCTTGATCTTCATCGAAATGGCCAAAATCTCCACGATACCAAGGAATCATTTGTAAAAAAAAAAGCTCAGGCAACCAAACATTTCAAGGCCTTTCCGAATCAGATTCCCAAGTTCTGAAAATCAATCTTTAAAACCAAAGCCCCCTGTCTCGAGGTGGTTCCATTTTGACAAGATTTCCGAACTGGTCGTAAAACAGTTAGAAGGACCTCGTTCCTTCAAAAGGTACATTGTGAGGGAGCTATATGCCAGGATTTTTGAGTTGATTCGCATGGACGCATTGATTATAGACTCATGGGTCTATAGCTTTCACCTCTTGGGATTTTTTGTTCAGAGTTCGAAGGCCGGCTATTTTTTTATTGATCAAAGCTCGATCAAACAAACGATTTTGCCTGATCGATCAAAGGAGGTTTTGTCTGAAAATCAAGAATTATAAAAAAGGATCGAAAATGAAAAGCTTTAGAAGGGGAAGTTTGAATAGTAACATCTATGAAAATGATTACATAAATGAACGCATGCGGTTTTACATCAAACCACAGCATGGTTTGTAAATGATTTAAAAAAAAATCTTTCTTTTGTGGACTAAATGTATACATAGATAAGATGCACTCTTCCCATCGGGAAGTAAAACAATCTAAAATTATTGGTGAAATTCCTGATTGATTGCCTTATGATGGCATGGATGCTCATCTTACTTTAAACTCCTTACAATTTATCGTTCTCTAAATCTATGATAAATATGTTGGAAGAGAAAACACCGTGGTGTAACAAGGCTTGTTAATTATTCCTGTTTCATAGGAAATCAGGTCTCGTTAATTACGGTAAACCTGTCTATGATCCAAAAGTCTGGAGACCGAGGAGGGTGTTTGGTACGAAAGCAGCAACAATTCTGCTGTGATAACGGTTTTTGGGACACAATCCGCTATTGTTTCTGTTTGGATATCAGTTATTCAGGAACAAACACCAGATATTGATGGATGCTCAATCGATCACCACCATGGAAGAACACGAAGAAGAATATAAACATATATAATGGTGGTCGATCAATTGTCACGACTATTGGAGAAGAAAGATCATTAAAAGAAGAACGAGTACAACACTCTTCATGAAGTCATCTGCCTGGAGGATTCAACGGAGGTCTGAATGAAGCTTGAGAGATGATACAAATCCAAACCTCTAATAAGCAAGTACAAAACTCGACGGGTGGGATCATGCAAGCTGAGAAGTGCATGCGTGAAACATATAAACAACGAATCCAAATCCTGCATCTAGAACAACAATCTGAATGATTACTCAAGATTGAAGGATGATTGTCCAAATCTGGACATTAGTACGTGGAAAAAAAGTTGTTGATATGTCTTGAATCATAACCATCTGAACCAGATTGAAGAAACGTCACATGCAAACCCCCTTTCACACCTTATCCCATTAGACAACTCCTTATGGTTATGGCTCCTATATCCTTAGTATCTTTCTTTCTCCACATAGTAAGAAGAACCTTCACATTATGCCTCATCTTCACAACAGGAAACAATTGCTCAAAGACGAAAAGGAGGGCAATGACCATTTTCTTCAAATTTGCACTAATATTTGCCAAATGCAGTACTAAAAATAGCAATGATTGTCACATATTTGATGAAAATGATAACGTATCACTGCTGTTATATGGACCACCGCGAATGGTATATCAACTGTTATGACAATTTTTGTCGTGAATTTCTAGTGCCAAAAAGTTATTTCATTATGATCGTCATTTTATATTAGACATCCGATCCGATGGAGTGATGAATTTCACACACAACCATATACTCATTTTGTTGAGGTGGAGAAAAGATATATAAATGAATCATACTATATAGCGTGCAAAGAAGAAGTTGACATCAATTTGATGGTTTATTAAGAAGGAGCGATGCTAACAGGATATGGTGCCACACAATCTAACCCATGACAAAGTGCTCTCTCTTGTACAATTCTAGAAATGTAACAATGACTATCAATTGCTATATTGCCAGCGCTAATTTATATAACAATGATTATATGTTATCTTTATCATAATTTTTTACTAACCGCTCTACAAATATTAATGTGAAAGACAATAATTACTGTTATACGAATTGTCGAGATAATAAAAGATATATCATTTTTGGGAATTTCAAATTTAAAAATCGATTTTTTTGCAATAATGACATTCGTTTTTATATTTTTAACATCTGAAGATATACCTACACTACAAGAAACTAGACTTATGGTAACGAATAATTTGAATATTCGTTGTTATATCTTCCAATGTTAAAGATATAACAATGAATATTATTCATTGTCAAATCATCTTTTGTACTTGTAATTAGCAACGGATATCATATTCGTTGTTAAAAGTTCATATAACGACGGTTTTTCGTTGAATTATTCGCTAAAATTCACATTAATCGTCGCCAAATTTAACAACTTTAGAAGAAAATGTCAACGAATAATCGTTGTTATATGATTCATTGCGAGGAATATAGCAACGAATATCATTATTTATTACGAATTTAAAGTAAGCAACGAATAATATTCATTGTTATATATTTAACTATAGAAAATATGGCAACGAATATTAAATTATTCCACCCCAACAAAATTGAGATATAGTGACAGTTTTTTCAAAATCCGTCACTAAATTAGCCATTGTTAAATATATAATGACGATATTATTCATCGTGAAATGAGTTTTCGTACTCAAAATCAACGAATACTATATATAGTTATATCATTAGCAACGGTCCATATAGCGACGCTTATCCGTTGCTATTTTTCAAAATATCAACTAATCATCACTTTTTTTAGTTCAAAATTTAGCGACGATTAATTAGATGTTTGAAAAATATCAATGGATAAGAGCGTTATGTGGATTGTTGCTAATGATATAATGACATATATGATATTCATCGCTAATTTCGAGTACAAAAAAATCATTTCGTAGCGAATAATATCGTTGTTATATATTTAACATCAACTAATTTAATGACGGATTTTGAAAAAAACCGTCATTATAGCTCAATTTTTTTGTAGTGTTCGTTGTCTTATGTCACTTTTCTTGTAGTGCTATACAGATTTCAAATTTGACCACTACAAGAAAAACGAGTTGTTGCCACAGAATATGATCACAGAAACTTATGGCCATGATAATTCTGGGGTCACTAGTTTCTTTAGCTCTAAGTCGTGGCCAAAAACTTCAAATATAGAAAGAGGACATACATCCCAAAAATGTGGCCACAACAATCACTACAAAAAAAAAGAGCTATAGTGACAGTTTTGGAAAAAATCCGTCACTAAATTAGCCGTTGTTAAATATATAATGACGATATTATTCGTTATGAAATGAGTTTTCGTACTCAAAATTAGCAACGGATAGCAACAGTCAACATAGCGACGTTTATCCATTGCTATTTTTCAAAATTTTAATTAATCGTCGCTAAATTTTGAACTAAAATTTAGTAATGATTAGTTGTTATTTTAAAAAATAACAAGGGATAAACGTCGCTATGTGGACCGTTGCTAATGATATAATGACAGATATGATATTCGTTACTAATTTTGAGTACGAAAACTCATTTCGCAACGAATAATATCGTCATTATATATTTAACAACGACTAATTTAGTGACAGATTTTTTCAAAACCGTCACTATAGCTCAATTTTGTTGTAGTGAATGTCTGTGGTTACTTGTATTGGCCACGACATATTCGTGGTCAAAGAGCTCTCGTGACGAGACTTCTAGCTATGACTATATGCCATGAAGTGATATGGCCAGAGCTAATTCTGTGGCAACAAGCTCCAGAACCGTAGGCATATTTTTGTGGCCACAACTCAGTTTCCTCGTAGTCATGCATTGTTATGGTTTTGTGTATCAGAAATGGGAGTATAGATCATGCTCAAAATACAAAAGATATTTCTGCAACAACAAAAACCTGTCAAATATAGACACTACAAGAAAAATGACTTGTGGCCAGAGTGTGGCTACGGAAACTTGTAGCCACTAGTTTTTCGTAATTATAATTCCGTGTCCAAAGTCTTCAAAGATGTAAATGTCATAGTTGTGTCTACGACAACTTATGTGCTACTTGTAGTGGTCATGACATATTAGTGGTTAAAGAACTCTCGCGACGAGATTCATGGCTACGGCTACATACCACGAAGTGTTGTGGCCAGAGCCCAATATCGTGGATACAAACCCCGCATCTGTGAGTATAGTTCTATGACCACAACTTTTTTTGTCGTAGTGAGATTTTAACATCGAGTGGCACCATGAAGTAATAGTAATATACAGTATATATAAATCATTACGTTTCTGTGTTCTCTGGACAATGTCGATGCAGGATATTAGGGTTGAAAACGTACGATTAAGCTCGATCTCCACCATCATGTTATTGCTTATATATGATCATCACTACACCAAACTGAACTTATCACGACGTTTATAAACGTCGAGTTAGGTGCCTCTAAACGTTGATTTTTCAAATTCGACGTATATATGTGTCGAAAATTTTCTGTCAATTCAGCCTCGTCAATTTTGAGTTTATTCGACTTATACATTGAAATGTCGATTATATTAACTACGGAAAAAGTCAATAGCATCTGTAACAAGTAACTACCATGCATGTGGAAAGAATTTCACCACTCTCCTACCAATCCAGATTCCAGTAACTAAGCCGCCACCAATGACCATGGCAGTCTTCTCACTTTCGCTTTAATTTGACAGTTAGAGATCCCAGTCCGATTATCCGAACATGGCACATGCATCTCAGATTCCAGCAGCATTATCCAAGAGGTTTCCTCCAACTCGCAACCACACACCATTGGCTTCGTGTCCGAATAAGCAACTTGGAACAGTGAAACGATTTGATACCACTGGATAGCAAAGGTGATACTGCATTGGACTGTAATAAAAAAGAACTGCAAAAGGTGGGTAAGGTAGCGGGTTCCATTCAGGAATTATTCGAAATCTCGAGCCAATATTCTTCTGCTTCTGAAGAAAAAGGAAAAGCAGAACTTGCCCGTTCCTTTTGTTCGCTATCCACAAAAATACTAAAGATATCCGGTGTGGGGAAGTAGACGTAAAGGAGATGCTCGAGTCCGGACGGAAGGGGGGCTCCCAATCTGGGGTGTGGGAGCCGCAGAATCAGGATAAAAAGATGGGATAAGCTGCATGCATGACTTTGATGAGACATTGCCTCAAACGCTTGATATCTCCTCTCTACCCCCTTCATGCACGTCCACGTCGGGCTTTATATATGTTCTCACGGATATCGCCAGCAGATTTGCTTTATTGTGATTTTCGGTTCTTTCATGTTGTTTTGTATGCCACGACTCCTCCGAATAGGAATGGAGTTCTGCATTCTGTTATTATCAACTTCAAAAGCTAATCAGTCCTATGAAGTTTTATCCTTGTTATGCACATGGCTTGACTTCTCTTTCCCAGACCGATCCAATGAGCCGCTTCTTGTCAGATACCTAATCTGTAAACATCGATGGACAGTGCATGGATAGTTCACTAGCTTTTATTTTTTGTTGCGAGTTTATGAACAGCTGCTGTGAACAGTTTTGAAGTCTTTTATGCTTATGATTTCCAACAGAAATATGGGATAGTAAAAAACTAGTCCAGTTTTGGGTTTGATATTGGAGATATCCTGTCTTTGACTGCTGGAGGAGTATGTAGTTATTCTAAAAAAAGGTGATTATCATGATAATAATTATTCTGAGTACTCGATGGAGAAATGGAATACCTCGTTCACATTTAAAATTCCTCCCTGCCTCGTCCGCATATGAGCCTTATAATCTAATTTAACCAAAAATTTGGGTTGCGTTGACCCACGCCGTTATATGCAGAAACTATCCGGATTTTCATAATCACGACTAAACCTAACCTCGTTATATCTAGCGAGCTGCATTTCATTATATATATATATATATATATATATATATATATATATCCTTAGTATTGGTTGATTGTCAATCAGTTTTATCTAAATTTGACAGACAACTCACAACGGTCTTTCTGATCGCATGCCAATTGTCAGCAGCTGAATAGTAAAAGATGGCCCTTTGTTTGAGGAAATGGATCCTTGCTGCAGCAAGGCATGCAGCAAAGTATGCTGTGTCCCTTGGAGACGCTCGATCACAATCGAGCAATTTCCATGAATTCTCTCGATCCTTTGTTTGAAGCATAAGTTTAGCTTAGGTGACTGTCATAGCCAGCTTATATAACTTAACTAGTAAACAAATCAAAAGTTAGAGGTGAAAGACAGATAGGAGTACGTTATTTTTCTTTTTCCTCTGAAGTTTATTCTCAGGTTTAATTAACAAACACATTAACAAAATTACATGTTTTTTCAACAATTTTGCTGAAGGTTAACTCCTGAAAGATGACTATGACATTGAAACTTCTTGTTGCAGTTTAGCATTCACATCCACAAATTATGGCACAAGAAGTTTCGAGCTACTAGCCCGAGATAAATATCTTTATCAAGCAATATCGGAGATGGATTTGGTGACTTCTATATATCTATATCTATAAAGATGTACAGTGCATCAGAGTGAGGATAAGATACGGTGGTCTCAAGTTACATCACTAACTTGACTGGACCAATCTCTCTCGTTCCAAATGGGACTTCATATCTATTCAAGTGATCTCATTCGATCGAAGTTGCCGTGGGATCCACCGATGGGTCACACTGCGTGGGATTGAAGCAAACTTTTTCACTCGTAAACAAGACTGAGCAAGCTGACATGTTTTAATGAATATTAATGTTTTGGTCACTATGTTTGAGACCTAACGTGTGAACACGTGGAAAATCCTTGTTGTATTGATATCCAGATGGGGGATTAAAGGAGGGTTGGAGCAATCTTAAAGCAGGATGGTAACGTATGAGGTGACATTTAATGTTTGGAATGCCAGTATGTTTGACTATTGCTTCATTACTTTATTACACATATAAATAAAGAAAAAGTATATTCCTCTCTTTTAAAATTTAGCGAAGAAGATTGATCAATCCATGATTCAACATCTTTATTCTTTTATTTTAGTTAAAATTCTTGGTAAAACACATGTATATATTCATTAATTATCATTACTTATCATTTATCATCTATTTATTAATATTATATATTTATCATTCTCTTACACCAAAAATAAAAGAATAAAGAAGAAAAGAAAAAGAAAAGAAATAAAGAAGGATGTGTTTATAGAATAAATGCAGACTGACCCGAACCCCAAGACCATGCCAAGAATTGAAATGATCGACAAAGAATAAAGTAGGGAGAGATATGGTCCATAACGTATAAAAAATCAAGAAAACTAAAGTCATTTGTACATATTAATCATTTTTCACCTTGTACATGGTGTCACCTATTTTATTCATCAATAGAACCCCCAAATAACAATGTCCTTCTTGAAAGTTGTTTGTAATATATTTTTTTATTAATTTATAAAAATATCAAAAAAATTTTTTAACCAATAAATAAATAATTACAAAGAACCAAAAAAGCTATCCAAGTTCATAACTATTTATAGAAAATTCCAAATTGACAAACTCACTTTTAGACTTCATTTTCTAACTAAAACTATTTATAAAAAATACCAAAAAATTGTGAAATAAATTGTGTGAGTTTTGGTGTTTGGACCCCTATTAGTATACTTGTACACACACACGTGTGTGTGTGTTTGTATATTTGTGCACACATTGTATTTTAAAATATTATGTATATATTTATTTAAATTTTATAAAATGACAATAAAAATAAACAAACACAAAATAATCCAAAATAAAATAATGTATTTATGACATATGTATAATATACGTATCTTGTGCATATTCCTATTTATTTGTATAAATAAATTAACTTTTAAAAATAAAATAAAATATATGTAAAATCCTTAATTATTCTAGAAATAAGTAAATTATTAATTTATCTAATTGTTTGTAAAAATAATTTATTAAAAATTAGGTTATTGTATATATAGGTGTTTTATACCTATGAACAAAGGTTTTTATTTATTTTACCCTATTTATTTAATTTATTTAATTTACTAAAAATCACCATAAAATATTTCATTTAATTTTTAACATTACCCATTTTAATAATGTTTTAATTTAAGTCATTTTCTAATTTATTTTATTTATTCTTTATTTATTCTATCTATTTTATTATGTAGTGACTTTTTTCCTATTAAACTGCTTTCTGATATTAATGTTTTACTGAATATTAATGTTTCGGTCACTGTGTTTGAGACCTAACATGTGAACGTGGAAAATCCTTGTTGTAAAGATATACAGATGGGGGATTAAAGTAGGGTTGGAGCAATCTTAAAGCAGGATAGTAACGTATGAGGTGACATTTAATGTTCAATGCCAGTATGTTTGATTATTGCATTCATTACTTTATTACACATATAAATAAAGAAAAAGTATCTTCCTCTCTTTTAAAATTTAGCGAAGAAGATTGACGAATCCATGATTCAACATCTTTATTCTTTTATATTAGTTAAAATTCTTGATAAAACACATGTATATATTCATTAATTATAATTATTTGTCATTTATCCTCTATTTGTTAATATTATATATTTATAATTCTCTTACATCAAAAATAAAAGAATAAAGAAGAAAAGAAAAGAAATAAATAAGGATGTGTTTATAGAATAAATGCAGACTGACCCGAACCCCCAGACCATGCTAAGAATTGAAATGATCGACAAAGAATAAAGTAGAGAGGGAGGGTCCGTAACTTAATAAAAATCAAGAAAACCAAAGTCATTTGTACATATTAATCATTTTTCTCCTTGTACATAGTGTCACCTATTTTATTCATCAATAGAACCCCCAAATAAAAATGTCCTTCTTGAAAGTTGTTTGTAATAAAATTTTTATTAATTTATAAAAATATCAAAAAAAATTTTTAACCAATAAATAAATAATTACAAAGAACCTAACAAGCTATTCTAGGTTCATAACTATTTATAGAAAATTCCAAATTGACAAACTCACTTTTAGACTTCATTTTCTAACTAATACTATTTATAAAAAAATACCAAAAAATTGTGAAATAAATTGTGTGAGTTTTGGTGTTTGGACACCTATTAGTATACTTGTACATGTGTGTATTTTATATATGTATTTATTTTCTTGTATATTTGTGCACATATTGTAGTTTTAAATATTCTGTATATATTTATTTAAATTTTACAAAATGACAATAAAAAAATACAAAATAATCCAAAATAAAATAATGTATTTATTACATATGTATAATGTACATATCTTGTGTATATTCCTATTTATTTGTACAAATAATTTAACTTTTAAAAATAAAATAAAATATATGTAAAATCCTTAATTATTCTGGAAATAAGTAAATTATTAGTTTACCTAATTATTTGTGAAAAAAAATATTAAAAATTAGGTTATTGTATACATAGGTGTTTTATACCTATGAATAAACGTTTTTATTTATTTTACCCTGTTTATTTAATTTATTTAGTTTATTAAAAATCACCATAAAATATTTCATTATTTTTTTACAATACTCATTTTAATAATGTTTTAATTTAAGTCATTTCCTAATTTATTTTATTTATTCTTTATTTATTCTATCTATTTTATTATGTAGTGACTTTTATCCTATTCGAACACTTTCGGATTGGTCCAGGTCAGATTGTTGACCTGGGTCAACTCCCCCTTCCTCTCTTGCCCTCGAATAGTCGGGTTTTGAGCCGTTTTTCTCGCCGGATCCGACCGTCTTTCTAATCGATTTCAGCATATGATTAGCGTATATGGATCTAGTATATTTGTCGGATTAATATCTTTTCGATTAGCACCTTAGTTCTCGCTCTTTCCTCTTATCTTTCTCGAACCCCCCATGCCTATAAAACCTCATCCAGGTAACCGACAACCCAGTTTGATCCGTCTTCGATGCCCTATTAGGCCACATATAATTCTAGGATTGTGACAGGACCTTGGAGCACTCATCTGGAGGTTGATTTGAGGTGTATTCGATGCAATCCAGATGCGGTCAGAATCCTCTGTTGCGTTAAGCCTTTGTGGCCTTCCACAACCGCATTTGAGCTGACGACCCCTTCAATTTGTCATTGTCCGTTCGCCTAAAAAAATCGCATCATTAGGCAATCATAAATTTTTTGATTTCTTAGTTTATTCATCCAATATCAAATCAGTATAGGGAGTACGAATCCTAGCTCCGATCATCTTGATCAGAGCTTTGCCTCATCATATTTCATGACCAATCTGATCTCCTTAGATTGATCCCCATTCTCCATTCCATCTCAAATCCCTTCGTTCACATCAGATCAGACATGATTTAAGTCCAATCCTCCTCCATCACCTAGTCGAGGATCTCCACCCATTTTATGTTGATTTCAAGGATAACTATCAGTCGATGTAAGGAACCCTTGAGCTTTCACTATAAACATGTAAAACTACAAGGAGAACATCTGGAGCAAGATATGAGACTTCTAGAGCGTTGATGTCCGAAAAACCACCAAGACACGGATGAAATAAAATAGATCAAGGGTCGTTGCGACCCGGATCTCGGAAGTCAATCGGTCAATCAAGAAAAAGTAAAGCAGACCACCAAAATCAGATGAAAGCAAATAAACACGATAGCGGTCCTGGCTATTTTATTAACATGGTATAGCGACCAGGGTCGAACTCAGGGAGCACGTAATGGCCTTGTGGCCTACGAAGTAGTCAAGAAGAGAAGAAGAGGTACTTTATGTGGTTTTTAATTCTTTATATATATATATATATATTTTGGATTTTTAATTGATTAAGAAACTAAAGAAAACAAGGAAAGCAAGCAATTCAACTATTTATTTAATGCATCAAAAGTCAAGCAAAAATTCCAGAAAAATATTTTTTGTGTTTTATAATTTTTAGTGAATTTTTGAGATTTTTCTGATGTTTATTTAATTTTCTAAAAATCAAACAGTGAATGAAAAATAAGGTACTGTCCAGCCGAGCTTGAGGGACTTAGATAAAATATCTAAAAGTTCCCAATAAGCCTGGAGGTATTTTTCTTGTATAGAGAAGAAAACAAGAAAAAATTGAGCACCTAAATTATTATTTTTGGATTTTTGAATTATTTGTTAGTGTTTTTATGAGTTTTTTAGTGTTTTTTAATTTTTAGGTGTTTTAGATAATAAAAAATAGCCAAAATTGGCTAGAAAATCAAGCAAGCTAAAACAAACAGCAGGTAATTTTTTTGTAATTTTTAGATGAATTTTAATATTTTTCTGTGATTTTTAAACTTAGACAGTCACGAAAATTGATGTTTTTGAATTTTTAAAAATATCAAAACAAAACAAAACAAAATTGTCCCCAAAAATTCCAAAAAAATTTACACTATAACAGGAGCCATGTATCCAATTTTCGTTGGATTTGGAGATGATTTGCTATTTTATTCAAAAATAAAGAGGAGGTACTGTGCATAGGGACCAAAGTGCAAATACCAGGAGTTCTGGGGGGTCTGGTGCAAAATACCCAGGATGTCACGCGCGTGGCGCGTGCCTGGGGCACTCAGGGACCCAAATGTAACAAAAACTAAGTCCTTGGACTATTTGGTGACATGTACCAAAAGTCTAGGGACTAGTCTGCAAATAGCCCACGAATATACGCACATGCAGAATTACTCTACGCACAGGGTTATAAATGCAATATCCAAAAAAGTTTTCATTCAATCCATAACATCCAGAACTACAAGGTATAAAATGCAAATACACCAGAAAACCACGTGATGAAGCACGTGCTACACCATGCACAGGGGCATAAGTGCAAACGAAATAAAGTGTAGGGTCCAATGTGCAAAAGTACCAACGTAAATAAACTTCTAAAAATATTTACAGGACTAATTGCTAAATAAAGAAAAGTAGAGGGGCCTAAGAACAATTACCCCTTATTAAAATCTCGAGGGCGTGATGCGCGACGCGTGGCAGATCGGACGGTCGGAATAGCGTGCCGCACACAAATGAAACCCTCGAGTCGATTCGACGGCTCGAACGCATCCACGTGTGAAGATCAGACGGTGGTGCTGCAACGTGGGTCTGCGAAGAAGGGCCTCGCTCGGATCGGATGGATGAGATTCAGCCACGTTGGATCTCTAACTGCGTGCGAAGACGTCGGCTAAACCTCAGTCATCGGACGACTGTGATCAGTCCTCCAATGATCTGCCGCTATCTGCAGCTCCGCGAATGAATGGTCATGATCGGATCTGGAGCTCTGAGGCTGATCGAACGGTCGGGGAAGATGCTGGAAGAACAGTTGGCCGGCGAGCTTCTCCAACCCGACACACGCGCTGAGATCCTCCCCTGCTGCTCTTGACGATCGGAAAAGCTCCGCGATGAAGAACCGCAGCTGATGGTGCCCTCCGATGACCCAACGGAGCTCTGGAGAGCTCCGGCGAGGTCGGCGGAGGTGGAGCTACTGGACCTGAGTCAAAGGGCCTCAGATGGCCCTCGATGTACCTGCAAAATGGGTCCAGAAGACTTGCGGGTCGAGGAAAACTGCCTCAACCCGGTTAGGCGGGGTGAAGATGGTTGGAGGGTCGAGATGGGCGAGCTCCGGTGAGGGTGAGGAAGGAAGAGCTCGAACCCCAGCTCCTGCGCGAGCTGGGTTGAATGGAAGTATGGAGAACGTGCGCGGGAGGAAGGCAGAGGTGACGGTGGATTTCGATGATCGAACGGGACTGTGAGGCGGTCGGAATCGGTAAAACACGATGGCGGAGCGGATTGGGGGTAATCTAAAATTAGCGAAAAAGAAAGCGAATTGGGTATACCTAGATGGTCGAAGAGACTGTGGACGAGCTGGCGATGCTCTGGGTCGTGGCCTCGAGGAGCGTCTCCCTCCGAGGCTCGAGCTCTCGCTCTGGGCGGAGCACGACGGTGGTACTCGCCGGATCAGTGGCACCCGGTCCCTTTCCTCGCTTCGACAGCACCTGGAGTGAGCTGTCACTCTCACGCACGCACTGGAGCTCACTGGGGGGTGGAACGAATGGCCAAAGATAGGAATGGAGGTGGCGGAGCTCGGGATATATATGTTGGAGGGTCCGGGAAGATGAGCGCGGGTAGGGCATTCTGGAGCACGGATCTCGAGGCGGTGGCTCCGGTGAGGGTGTCGGATATATCAGGAAGGAATCGGACCCGGGGTTTAGGCGAGGGGGAATCGGGTTTAGGCGCTGAAATATGGGAAGTCGAGTCGGGCGCCTAACTCGTGGGAAGTGAGCCTGGGGGGGGGGGCAGTTGACCTGGCGGTCAACAATCCCCAGGGCCAATGGTTGAAGGCCACGTGGCAGATACTTGAAAGTGAAATTAAAGGTAACTAATGGCCGAATCATTAAAAAGTTAAAACATGAAATATTTTTATTTTAATTTTTCTATTTTTTGGTGATTTTTAATTAATTTTTCAAAGTAAAAATAAGGTATGTACATAGTAGGGTTATATATAGGTATATATAGGTTTTTAATTTTGATTTTTAATTTGTTATTTTTATACATTTTTATTCCTATCTTATATTTTATTAATTTATATCATAAAATAAGGAATAAAAAGATATTTTATTGTATTTTTATTATTTTTATACATAGGTGAAATAAATAAATATGTACATATATATACATGGTATATTTACAAAGTATTTTTAGATTTTTAATTTTTGTTATTTTTATTTTGTTTTTTTTAATTGTTTTTATTTTATTTATTTACACCATATCATATAGAATATTTATAAAAATTTTGGAAATTAATTTTATTTATTTATAAGGCTAAATAAATAAGGATGAGTGGACTATATTCATGGTGAAAGTGATGTTTTTGTTTGCTTTTTTTTACTTTTTCTATTTTTATCTTGTTTTGATCTTTATAAATATATACAGATATTTACAAGCCTATTTTTATCTATTTTTGTGAGGAAAATACTTTTATTTTATTTACATAAATATTTACACACATGAGCCCCTATCTCCCTCTACTTTGGCTTTTATGCGGTCAGGCCCATGCTGAGCCCTCCCTTGGGTTAGGTTGCTCAATATTTATTCTAAATATTTCCCTCTTTTTCTTTTTACTCTTTGTTCTTTTATTTTTGCACAAAAACATGCTAATTATTAAACTTTATACAATGCATGCTTGTGATAATTATTTGTATTTACATGAATATACATGCATTTGCAAAGGTTTTTGTTGCTAAAATATAAGAATAAAGAGTGATGAATGGGTATTCATCACCCCCTTATACTTAACTTTTGCTAGTCCCTTAGCAAACACTTATTTGAAAAAGAAGTGAAAAAGAAAGAAAGAAAAAGAAAAAGAGGGGCTTGTACATGGATCAAGGTTGAATATTAAACTTTCCTTCATTACATTGAATTATGGATCTCGATCAGATCTTTGGATTATTAATGTGTCGGAACCTTATTTAGACATAAGCTTAAAACTTAACAGCCTCTAAGTTCCACCAATCTATGGACAAGACTCCTCAATAAACCAGATCAGAACAAGTCTACATACACAAACTCTAATGACCATGAATCTTTCCATGCAGTGTAAGTGATATGTAGCTCCCCACCTCAGAAGTAACAAAGAAACAACCTCCCCCAACTTGGTAACTCTAATGCCTTGGTCTAGCAACTCTTTCCTCGAGAAGCGGGGTATTCCCTTCTAAGTTCAAGTGCAACCGGCTCAAGAAGAGGGGGAAGAAGTATAGACTTTTGGAAGCTCAGCCAATGTAGCTAAGTCTCCCGCTGCGAGCTTCATGAGATGTAACATGGATACCATAAGCTTTTGCTTTATTTGACTGTGTCCACTCCGATGGGGTTATTAAATTTTCAATCCGACCCACCACTTTTTTGGAGTTCTTTTTGCATTTTGCATTTTTTTCAAGTGCCTCTGTACAACATATCTACATGGTGCAGCATATACACAAGAAATTTCCTCTTGAGCAAGTAGACTATCCCTCTTTTGAAGCTTTATTGCAACCCACGACTTCTGTCTTTAGCCTTCATCACCACTAGACCAAGTTGAGACGCACTTCCTTCACTAGAAGAAGAAGAGAGGTTCCGCCTAGAAGTACTACCCTCATATGCTACCCCAAGCCAAAGGAAACTGCCTCCTCACCACCTCATCCGTGGAGAGCTATGTGTAAGGTGCTAGTGCAAGTCAAGCCATTGTCTCTAAGAGTCATGCGTGTGTTGTTAAGTGCTCCACTTAGGCTCATCAAGATGACATATGCTCATAGCCTAGTGGACTCAAAGAATTAAGCCCTTATGGACCTGAAAAGACTTAACCCTAATCCCTATAAGGTTCCTCTTAGAATTAGGTGGATTAAGATCTTAATCAAGCTTCATTTCTCAATTTAATTCCAGGCTAGTTTAAATGTCAACTATAATCCAGGAAAAACTATATACTTATATACACACAGATGCTATTTACACATATTTACAATCGTGCAAAATTTTTGAAAAATGTTTTGAAATCATGAATGGATGGATGCATGAAGTGCAAGTTTTGCAAAAGTATTTACAAACATTTACACAAGATTTTTGCAAACTTTGATTTTCAAAACATTTTGGAAAAATTTTTGTCCTATATACATAATTTTGATAAGAAAATATTTACACAATCTTTACACAAAAACTTTTTGAAAACATTTTTACAAAAATAATTTTGTACACTAGCTATGTATGTGCAATAAAAGAATGATTATTTACAGGAAAAATTTTAATTTTTGTGATTTTTGGGTTTTTAGCCATTTTATTTATTAACACACTCACACAAAGTACGAGTTATGGTTAAAGTATATATGGAATATATACACACCCCCTATACTTAGCTCGAACGATGTCCTCAGAGTGATCAAGAGCGATGAAGAAGACATAACTCGTGCCTAGTAAAAGGGAAGTGAAAAGGAATGTCTAGGTACATAAATGAAAAAATGAATAGAATGAGGAGAACTCGGTGGTTTCCCCCTATACTTAGGATTAACTAATCCTAAGTATAGCAAGCTGTACATGAAGGGAAATCCGAGTGAAGAATGTACAGAGTCTGCCCCCCCTATACTTAGGGTAAAATATCCCTAAGTATAGGCAGCAAAACAGGGGCAGAAAGAATGAAAAGAATACCCGCCCGGCCCTACATCCCCCCTATACTTAGGGTAAAGTACACCCTAAGTATAGCATAATCATAAGATGAGAAAAGGGACGTGGGACTAAAGAATAGAGTGATATAGACAACTGGATCTATACAAGTCAGAAGAACAGTGATAATCAGGCGTGAGATGCAATAGATTTGAGTCAAGAGACCACATCTCACACAAAGTGAATAGGGGCAACATCAACGACCCGCGGCTCATGATCTAGAAATGGCTTGAGCCGCTGGCCATTCACTCGAAAGGTACTCTCAGAAGACAACTCGGATATATCAATGCTACCGTTGTCGTGTACCTTTCTCACAAGATAAGGTCCCTTCCATTTGCTCTGTAGCTTCCCTGGAAATAGACGAAGCCTCGCATCAAATAGCCATACTCTCTGTCTAGGCTCAAAATGCTTGTGGCTGATATGAGAATCATGCCACTCTTTCACTCTCTCCTTATACTGTAGGCTGTTTGAGAAGGCTGTATCTCTAAGCTCCTCCAAGGCTACTAACTCTGCCCTCCTCTGGTCTCCTACACTATCTGGATCTAAAAGAATATCCGTGACTGCCCAAAGTGACTTGTGCCTCAACTCAACAGGTAAATGGCACGGCTTTCCATAAACTAGGCGAAAGGGAGATGTGCCCAATGGTGTCTTGAAAGACGTCCTATATGCCCACAAGACCGAGTCCAAAAGCTGTGACCAATCCTTTCGGTCAGGGCGGACGACTTTATGCAAAATAGTCTTGATCTCCCTGTTCGAGACCTCGGCTAGATGATGACACGCCAAATGATCAAGGCAAAGGTGTCTAGATGGTCGTTGTGACCTAGATCACCTGGCTATGTCAATCAAGAAAAATCGAACCACTCGATACAAATAAAATCAATCAAGCACGAAAAGCGGTCCTGCTATGTGATTAACCTGGTATAGCACCCAGGGTCGAACTCAAGGAGCACGGATTGGCCGAGAGGCCTACGAAGTAGTCAAAATAAAGGGGGAAAATCTTTTTAGTGGTTTTTAATTATTTTTATATTTTTTTTGGATTTTTAATATATAGAGAAAATAAGAAAAGCAAAGAAGAACACAATTCAACAAATTATTTCAAGCACCAAAAATCAACCAAAAATCAGAAAAAAAATATTTTTATGTGTTTTATATTTTTTTATGTTTTTGGTGAATTTTTGATAATTTTCTGATGTTTATTTTATTTTCTAAAAATCAAACAGTAGCTGAAAACAGTGGTACTGTCCAGCCAAGCCAACAGTCCCTAGATAAAATATCTAAGGGCCTTAAAATGGCCTGGAGGTAATTTTCCTGTAAAGATCACAAAACAAGGAAAATTTAGGTACCAATTTTATTGTTTTTGGATTTTTAATTTATTTACTAGAATTTTGATGGGTTTTCGAGTGTTTTTAAGTTTTTAGTGGTTTTCAGTGATGAAAAATAACCAAAATTGGCTAGAAAATCAAACAAACTAAACTAAACAACAACTAATTTTAGGGAATTTTTGAAGGAGTTTTTATATTTTTTGTGATTTTTCAAACTAGACAGTGACAAAATAAGAGGTTTTTGAATTTTTAAAAATAGCAAACAAAATCAGAAATGCCTAAAAATCTGTGAAAATCCTACACCATGGCAGGAGCCATGTGTCAAATTCTCATTGGATTCGGAGGTGATTTGATATTTTATTCAAAAATAAACAGAGGGTACTGTGCACAGGGACTGAAATGCAAATACCCAAAGTTCTGGGGGTCCTGGTGCAAAATACCCAGCAAAACACGTGCCGCGCGCGTGCCTGGGGCACTCAAGGACCTAAATGTAAGAAAAATAAGTCCCGAGGGCTTATTGGTAACACGTACCAAAAGTCCAGGGGCCTCACTTGCAAATTACCCAAAATAAGACGCACATGCGGAAATAAAGCATTCACAGGGGTATAAATGCAAATATCTAAAAACTTTCATTCATTTCATAACAACCAGAACCACAAGGGCATATGCTGCAAATACACCAAAATAACACGTGACGAAGCACGTGGCTCACAACAGGCAGGGGTATAAATGCAATTACACTAAAGCTCAGGGTCCCTCTATGCAATTAAACCTAAAACTAAACAACGTACGTAAATATTTACAGGACTAATACGAAATAAAGCAAAGATAAGGGCCTAAGGGTAAATTACCCTTTATTAACCGGAGCGGCTGGATGACTGCCACGTGGAGATCGGGCGGTCCAAACGGGGGCGGCTCTCAGCGCTGGAACTGCTCTGGTTGATCCAACGGTCTAGGCCAGGACACGTGTGGATCTGACGGTCCAGATCAGTCGCCTCAGATCTGACGTCGATGGGCGCTCAAGGAACCAACGGTCAGGATGGCGTCTAGAGCTGGGGGCTGATCCAACGACGCTGGAGGGTGCTGGAAGAACTGGGCCCCGGCGAGCTTCGCCAGGCTCGTGCTGGCGCTGGCCTCCTCCTCGGAGCGCTCTGATGATCAGAGAAGAAAGCTGGTGCGCTCTTGCGTCTGCTGCGGCGCTCCGATGATCGACCCAAGCTCGTAAGCGCTCAGGGGCGGTCGGCGGCGCTGGTCTTCTGGCCGAATGACGGAGAGCCTCAGATGGCCCTCGTTCTGAACTGCAAAGTGAACCAAAGACTCGCGGGTCGAGGGCAAATTGCCTCGACCTGGTTAGGCGATGTGAAGGTGGCTGGTGCGTCGGGGTGGCGAGCTCCGGCAAAGGTGGTGGACGGAGGAGCCCGGTTCCCAGCTCCTGTGCGAGCTGGGTTGCATGTGTGGGTGGAGAACGTGCGGCGGAGGAAGGCGAACGTGAAGGTCGGGTCCGATGGTCGGATGGTGGTCGGAACCGGGGTGAGATCGAAGAAAGACGACGGCGGCGCAAATTGGGGGTAAACGAAAATCGAACGAAATGGCGGAGCTACGGGACTACCTGGATGAACGGTAAGACTGGGGAAGAGCAGAGGGTGCTCCTGGTTGTCGCCTCAAGGGTCGTCTCGGCCCGAGGCTCGAAGCTCGCTCAGGTGGCGGAGCTACGGCGGCTACGTCGCCGGATCGATGGTTTTCACCTCCTCTCCTCACTGCAACAGGTCGAGGCGCTCGCTGTCACTCTCGCGGTCTCTCTGGAGCTCACAGGGAAGAAGGGGAATGACCAAAGATGGAAGAATTAGGTCGCCGGTGACGACGTTAAATATGGTGCCGGGTCCGAGAAGATGGCGTTCGGGCGAGTCAGGCAGAGCTCGGATCCAGCAAACCCACCCCGGGCGAGGGTCCTGGATGATCGGGCAGTAATCGGGGCCCGGGGTTAAGGGGAACGGCGGTCGGGTCAACCGTGAAGAATTTGGAGAAAACGGGTCGGGCGAGGAGGACCCGGCTCTGGTGGTCCTGGGGGGAGAGTTGACCGGGGGTCAACAATCCCCCGTGGACCAATCAGAGCCCGCCAAGCTTATTAATTTA